>OY728161.1:1579693810-1580943810 GCA_963277665.1 Viscum album | reverse complement strand
AAATCTTGATTATCATGGTTAATGTTAAAACTGCATTTGTCCATATTACGTGTGCTTCTATTAAAATTAATTTTCAGTGCACTATGGAATTTTATTTGATAAAATTTCTTTTAATATTTATATTAATTACATCAAAATTATAAAATAATTATAATTTTATTTTATGACTAAATTATAAATTACCTAGGATAAAACGACTAGTTATGGTAGTGAAAACCCAATATTGTAAAATTAAGGAATATTAGAAGTTAAAGAACAACAAGATTGAAAATGTGACTTTTTTGGTTGTGTGATAGAGGTGAATCTCAACCATATCATCCATACAATAATTTAATTATTAAATTGGAAGTCCATATGGGGTGATAGTGACATCCCATTATTAAATAGTTTTGGGAATTTATAAAAATTACTTTCCTACTAAATTATAAATGTGGACTCACTCTTTATGAAGCGATGTGATTCATTTTTTTTACACATTACATCGATGATAATAAATAAAAAATTTAATAAATATATATTCTGTTAATGAAATTATTATTATATTCATGAAATATTTATTATTATTAAATAATAATATATCATTTTATTTATTACCCTTTTATTCATAGAAGTATGATAACATCATTCATGTATGTGTGGAAAAAAAACCTTTATGAAGTGATGTGATTATCTTTTAATCACCACAACACATTAATGATATGTATAAGAATATTTAAAGAAATAATATGATATTATGATCATTATGAAAAGGTAAAATATTACTTATTTCTTTCTATAATGATCATTGAAAAATAGAAATGTTATTCGCGTATACATATGACCTACCATCTACATGATGGTAACAGACTTCATTTTTTCAAATCATACATCATGAATGGTCATAAAAGAATAATTTATGTATATATACAATAAATATTTTATGATTATTATTTTAGAGATGTTCAATTTATATAATTTTCATAAGAACCAGAACTTTGATGGAAAATAACGAATGGGAAAACAAGACAATTAATACATGAAACAATGTAAATAATTAATGATTATTAATGAATGGGTGATAAGATATTGCCTAAGGATCATATATTATACTATAAATATTAATACGGATATAGTATACATTATTTACATGTTTAAAACCATTATACATGAGGTTAAGGAACATTCAAAAAAATGAAGTATGAGGTATGGGACTTCATCTCAATTTACCTTCATTAAAGTATATTGTAATGTTTTACACCAAATTTTTTTATATGGTGTATATAATGACCCTTTTAAATGTTATATCATTATTAATTCATACATCATGGTATTTTATGTTTCAATTTTAAATATTTCATCAATGGGTACTTGACATGAAAATTACTAAGTGGTAAAAATTATTGTATAGTCTCACATTATCTTGATATTGTTAACATTACCTAAAAATAATCCCTTCCTTATGATCATTTTTATTTTGAAATTGCATTTATATTAAATATCAATATTATTTTCTTATGAATATGATTATATCATAGATTGTATAATGTTATTACATATGTTTTCAATATTGAGTTTTATTTGATTAACTTAGGAAATATGGATTAATTTTTATCCTTGACTCAATATGGATTTTTGATGACAAGTTAATTTTGTAATGAATTAAGTAGAATATTAGAAATATGATGAATTATTTGAAAATTTTCATTAATGTAGTTCTCGATTATAGATAGTCCTTTGATTCATCAACAGGTCTCATGAGAAAAAATAATTTTCCTAATCAGATTGGTTTTTACCTAGTAGTTTTAAACTTCCTTAAGGATATATCTTAGAGTAAAGGTATCATGTTCCTAAGACATGATATAAAATAATTAACCATTCCATTAACATATAATTATTTTATCATTATTATTCATGATATTTTTTCTATTATATTATCTCTGGATGCATTTCATTCTCAGTTATTGATTAAATGCAATTCATTTTTAGATATTTACCTTTACATGTTTATTATGCGTTATTCTCTCATGATAGTAATTTTATTTCATTGTAATTTTTGTTTATTTATTTACCTTTATATGTTTATTATTATTTTTAATTCATGATATCTTCCACTAAACATAAAACTTGCTGAGATTTTTTTCTCACCCATATTATGATGTTTTTCTGCCAGATATGAATATGAATTCTTGTAATGAGTTCCAGGATGATATATTTTTCCACATCCATGCTTTTTATTTCATATCCCTATATAAAATGGGTATCCTATATGTAATTGGTTCTCCAAAAATGAAAACAAATCATTCCTCTGTTATTTGAAACCTTTTATATATACAAATGAAATTCATTCAAAAATATATAATAATAGTTTGGTATTCATTTCTTTGAGTAAGATATGAAGTTGAAATTTATATAAGCTTATCCAAATGGTGAAATTTTTCATCAAGTAGATAAATTCCATTATATTCATAGAGAGTGAAATAATTCCCCAAATCTATAAAAAGGGTCTTGAAAAAATTATCATATTATCATAATTTTTATGATATCAATTACCTTTTTCACACCTCTAATTTATGGAATTGTGGTCGTTAACATCATGAAAATTGTATTATCTATACCATCCAACGACCTGAAGGCATTCAATTTTTTTTATTATATGATAAATCCCCCTTTTAAGGGAAGAAGGGAGAAACCCAAACAAACTTCACCGACATAGAACAAATCACACTCGAATGAAAAAGAGTAAAACCAGAATGACAACACAAAGGTGCCCCTCCCTAGAATTTTGGACATGATGAAGCACTCCACCATTGCAAAGATGTTTGGAAAGTAAGTGTCTTATGTCGAAGAATAGGCTCGATCCGATGGCTGACGTCATACCCTCTCAAACAACCAAATCCGACAAGCACTGCAAAGATGAAAGACTGCCCTGGATCCTCCTCTGAAGCACGTTCCATGAAATCAAGTCTGGTTACACAGCCTTCCCACCTTCGAAAAAAATCCAACCACACAAAAATGTCCAACATTCCACAATAAGGCAAGAAAACACCAGTCCCAGTCATCACCACTGACCAACCTTCTGACTTCAATGCCTCCGCACAACCAATTTCAAAGAAACCACACCCAAATCTTCAGATATTCAACTCAAATATTTAGCAATATAGCAGAATCAAACCAAACCAAAACAAAAACACACCCACACATCAGACTCTTCACAGATAGTAGATCCAAATCCAAAAATGCAGATCACAGCAGGTAAAAACCTCATTGAAGTCTTGGGGTTCTCGTAGCATCGCTTCCACTTCGCTGCTGCAACTGACGACACCGTGAGAGAAAATCAAAATGCGAACCCACCACAAATTATAGCCCGCATAAACACACAATCATCCAAAAACATAGGATCATAAAAGCAAAGAGAAAAGAAAACCAGCACCATGATGACGATCACCCAAACACCACCACAGACAAGACCTTGTCGCAAATCAAAACCAGATCCCATCGTCACCACCATGATCCTTCCTGGAGACCAAATCGACCCTCCCCACACACTCCCAGCCGACACACCCTGGTGCCAACCCTCGGACAGAGCTGGATCATCGACCGCTGACAACACCGCTCCGCCAAAGAAGCCCTACCGAGATAAGGGAAGAGAGAGAACATGTCGAAAAACGGTGGGAAATGCCGAGACGGCCGAGTCCACCCTCGACGCCATCACTGAGACCTGCCACCGTGAGAACACCGAGAAGGAGCGCTGAGAGATGAGTCGAATCCATCCCGAGTCGGAGAGAAGAGGGGCAACGACAGGGGAAACCCTAACGTGTCGGCGCCCCTTATAGGCTCAATCAGTATTTGGCTGCTTGTTTTCTCTTCTATGTTAATGATTTCACTTCCCACTTCCATTCTCCCATTTTGAAAACCAGTATGTGTTTTTCCATTTGACCATTAGTCTTTCCTTTATTTATTATTAAGAGGATGTTTTATTGGCTCCTTTTACGATGTAGTGTTTTCAAAAATGATATTTCCAAATGTCCATCCCTGATTACTGAGATACAGTTCAAAGTATTATGGAATAATTTATCAAAAATGGATATAATACAACACCAAAAAATTATAAAATAAAAACAATTAATTCCATATTATATGAAACACACAATATCTAGCTTAAAATAACAAATGAAATATATTTCTTTAAATTCTGTCTCTTTGAAATATTGTGGAACATGCAACCCTGAGTCTAAATGGACCATGAAATAGAATAAAGTCATAATGTAGAAATTAAATTTTAGGATATGAAAAATAATAACTATGTTATTTAAAATATAATTATAATTTTATTGTAAATAAAATAAAATCATTTAAATGGAAAATAATTTTTCTCTATAAAACTGTATTTTTTTTAAAAGACGGTTTAGTCTCACTATGTGAAAATGATTTAAAATTAATTTTCCCATGTATAGACAAAATATTTGAAAAAATACAATTAATTTCTAAAATTATAATGACCATATTATATTTGGGTGATTTATTGGGTTTTTTATGAAATGTTTAATTTTTTGATGAATACTGGAAAATATTAAATTTTAAATAATACCTCATTTTCATCAAAATATTTAATATGTTTATATTACATTCAAAAATTGGTTATAAAGTATCATTAGTGATATTATATATATATATATATATATTAGTCAAATTTAGTTCATTGGAAATATATTCATTTATAATTTTGATATTTAAACATTATATACTTTTGAACATTTCCCCTTTGAAAAAATGCATTTTCATCATGTCTTTGGTATTAATTTTATATTAAAATTTCCCAATTCAATGAGTGGAATTTTGAATAAAGGATTACATATTTAGTAAAAACATTATTAGCATAGTTATGGTTAAAATGGTGTTTTTAAATGACACATGTGTCTTTGTTCAAATTAATTGTCAACAAACAAAGGATTATTATTTGATTAAATTGATATAATATTTATAACATATATATATATATATAATATAATAAATATCATTTTATTCTATGTTTAATGGATAAATTTCTTATATTAAAAGGCTACTTACCGTAGTGATAACAAAAAATGGTAAAAGTATGGAAACATAGATGTTAAGAAAACCCATGTTTAAAAAATGTGATTTTTTATGTGTAGGGGGTTTAGCATGATCATATCATCACTAAAAGAAATTGCTTAAAAAAATTTCTTCCACTTTGGTTAAGGTTTTCTTCCCATTATTGGATAGTTTTGGAAATATAAAAAAATACAACTCCTCAGTTTTAAAAGGGAACTCACTCTCATCACTTATTCACACTTCTCATTCCATTTTTATAGACCAGTCCCTACCCAAATAATATTCCAAATTCCTTCCTCTCATAAGTGAATGCATATTTTGGGACAAAATCCAATATGGTAAAGAGTTAGTGAAAACCTGAAGAGGATACCCAAATGAGATGTAATGTTCCTTAATGAGCATGTTTATTTTAATTCTTCCACCACCCATTAAATTATTTTTTAAAACATGATGATTTAATACGATATAATAGGTTGTTTTATATCATGGGATTGACCCAATACCATATGAAACTCCATCTAATGGGTTATGAAATCATCATTCATTTGTAAGGCATACTTCCACCTCACAAATTGATGTCATTCATTTTTCCATTACTACCAATCACGGTAGGCTATGATGATGGAGAAAAGGTATATAAATGTTTTTATATAATAATTATACCTCTATATTCATTATATCATATATAATTATCAAATTTCCATTCTTTAGGGGATACAATAATGTTTCTCATGTGTACAGCTGACTACTGCCTCACAAAGTGATGCGATTTAACTTTTACTAACACATTCCATTATAGCTAAGAAAGAAACATTTAATGAATATATGTTATATAAATGAAATAATTATGAAATTAATGAAATATTTATAATTTTATAAAGATAATATATCATTTTTAATAACCTTTTCACAAATTTAAATAGATAACATCATTATTTTTTGTGTGGACTATCGCCTTCATGATGAAATTTGATTCTATTTTGATAAAAAAAAACACATGTATGATATTTATATGTATTATTAATGGAATATTATGATATTATTATCATTATGGAAGGGTAAAACATTACTTATCCCCTTTCAATAATTATCTATGAAAAATGGAAATGTTAATCATGCATACGAACGACCTACTATCTCTATGGTTCATGATTGGCCCTAAAGGAATAATTAATGAATAAATATAATAGTCAAGTAATGATTATTTTTTGGTAGATGATGAAACTATATAATAATCACATGAATTGTAACTTTCATGTAAAATAATGAATGAGAAAATGAGGCAATTAACGCCCAAAATAATAAAAATAATGAGTGACTATTAACGAGTGGGTGATAAGATGTTTTAAAATGATCATATATGATATTATAAATAATAATATGGTTTTTCTATAAATTAATAACACTGATAAAAATACCATATAGGAGGTTAAAGAATGTTCATCCAAATAGAAGTGTGAGGTAAAGGACTTCATCTCAATTTCTCTTTATTGAGACATATTATAATGTTGTGCACTTAATTTTTTCTTTATAGTGTATATAATTCCCCTTTACATGTAATATAATGATTAATTCATTCTTCATGTTTTTAATTTTTCAATTTGAATTATACCATCCATGTGGATTTTACATTAAAATTACTATGTGGTTAAAGTTAGTTTACATTCTTACTTTCTCTCGTGACTTTTAACATTCTCTTGAATCCATCACATCCCTGTGTTCATTTTTCATTTAAAGTAAATATACATAAATTTTTTTATGGATTTGATTATTTCCTAAACTATACCCCATTATTACAAAAGGTGTTTTCTTTTATAGTAATTTGACTAACAGGGGAAGCATAGATAAATCTGTATCCTTTAATCAATTTTTTTTTTGATGAGAAGTCACATTGTTCATGAATTAAATGTATTATTTTATATATGAGAAATAATTCAGATATGGTGAAATGTGTGGGTATCATTTATAAATATCCCCTAGATGTTTCTTTATGTCTCGTGAGACAAACTAGTTGGCCAAATTAGAAGGGGTTTCCCATTAGTTTTAAACTGTCTTTATGACAGGTCCAGAAGCTTGATCTATAATGTGCATGTGTCATTTGGTCTAATAATTACTATTTCCATTATATAAAATTCAATTATTATTATTAATAGTGATATTTTCTCTAAGATATTATCTATGAATGAATTTCATTCCTAGTCATTGATTAAACAACATGTGTTTTTAGTTATTTATCATTATGTTTTTTTATGACTTATCTTATCATCATAGTGCATATATTTTAATAATATTTGTGTTAATTTATTTATCATTCCATCTTGATTATCACAACTAATTCATGATAGCTTCTATAGTTTTTGTCACTTGCTATGAAATTGATCTCACCAATATTTTGGTTCTCTTCCCCATGATATCAAGAAAAATTCTTTGAATTAGTTCATAGTTGCCAAATGTTTCAAAATTAAATCATTTTAATTTATATGCCTATGTAAATTATGAATCATGTGTGTATCTGGTTCCCAAACACTGAAAACCCAATCAGTCCCATGGGATTTGACCATTTTTTTTAAGGAAAAGAAAAATTACATATCAAGGAAACCAGGATTACAAAGCCAATCAAGGAACGAGTTCACCCAACAATGATCACCCCAATATTTCCCAAAACGATCCAAACGATGGGCTTTCGAATTACCATCTCTTTTGATGAAAGAAAATTTGCATGCATCGAATCCATCGGTCAGGGACCAGATCTTCCTCAAGATGAGGCCATAAGGTTGGGAATCCTCATCTTTTGTTGAGAGAGCGTTCACCACTTTCAGGCAGTCGGATTCCACCAGAATCTTGGGCCAAAATTTTGAACGGGAAAAAAGAAGCCCCTGGAGGATGGCCGGGGCCTCTGCCACCATGGGGCGCCATGAGTTAGGCACTGCCCTACACTGAGCTTCCACAATCTGGCCAAAACTATTATGAGCAATGAGCCCAATACCAACCCTTGAATTAGCAGAGACAACAGCATCTGTATTAATCTTGAAGAAACCATCCCTAGGTTAATGGAATCAATTTCATTACATAAACAAATTTCTATTCAGGTCCTAGTCACTACATGTTAAACACCATGACACGTATCCCATCATGACATACATTAAACAATTCTGAGTGGTTTATCCAAGAACGACCCAAAACAACATAGAGAGTTATATTCCTTTCAATCTGAAATCAGAACTCTCTCCATAAAAGTTCACAATCCAAAATATATTCTTCATTACCGAGGTATATGAACATTATGACTATACTAGATGATACAAATATCAATGGTAAACTAACCTATTATAGAATATCCCCTAATAATAGAATTTTTTCCAACGAAAATTATTCATAAAGGATATATGTTGGTTTCAAAATTAATTATCATGATCTCATACAATAATATTACGTCCTTCAAAATATTTCTATATTTATTAAGTACATTTAGTTTATACAAAACAAGTCTATCAAGAAGCAAAGCATCCGACCATTTATTAAAATTAATTGAAAAAGTACAAGGGAAGCGGGAGGGGTCCAACAAAAGGGTTTCCCTCATTCGTCAAAACAGAAGAGTCAAAAATCATAGTAGGACGTATCATTTCTATATTGAGAGTCATCACCAGTTTCCACTCAGATTGGGACTTACCTGGATTAAGGATCTTCTGAATATTTTCACTGGCCTTTTTTGACAATTTAGAAGAGGATCGGGTAGAGACAGTTTGTGGTGTGTTGGAGTAGTCCTTCTATGGCCTTCTCTTCGAAGGGGCAAGAGTGAAACCCTCAGTGTCAGTCACCTGTGTCATTCCATGTATGACAACATCTTTAAAAGAGAAGTGACCACAAATTTCCTTCAAGGGGGAATTGACATTCACCCCCTCATTATCCACAACAACATTTTTTCCTTCAAGCAAAGTCTGGTTGTAGGATGGTATCATGGGAGAGTCATCCTTTATATCTTCCCATCTTCCATGAGTGCCCTAAAATTCCCTTAATTTATTTATTTCCTCTTGAAAACTTGAAAAAATCCTACCATCACTCGGATTTTGCATCACCTTGATTAAAAGAGAAGACTCATTTTCCAAAAGTCACCTCTAGAGTAAGATTGCCCTTATCCGTTTGGGAACATTCCTTATGCTTAGGAACTGGGGCCATATTTAACCTGTGAGTTATATGTGCCATCATCAGAGACCGCTCCTTATCCATTTGAGGTGAATCAGCACTAACCTGCACATTTTCATTATCAAGGGTAGGATTCCAGTTTCCAACAGAGGGTACGTAATTACATGTGGATTTTTCCCCAATTTCTTCCTGCAAGAATCATATGATGTCCCTTTAAAGAGAAAAAAGAGCAAACCACATTCCTGTAACATTTATCCTTAACATGACCAACAATCTGACACTCTGAGCAGAAATCAGGAAGTCTTTCATATTCAACTTTTAAAGAGATGTCATCATCCAATGCTGACAAACACAACCTTATAAATCAAGCAAGAACTCAAAACAATCTACACCATAATTCTAGCAAAGTGCCCAAATTTGACAACTCCAGTATTCCTATCCATTTTGATCGAAATACCCACTACAGAGGCTATATAAAACAAGATCTTATGATGCCACAAGATCCAATTCAGACCAGTAATATTGATCTAGACTTGAGCTTTAGTGTTTTTAATGACAAAAGGATTAAAATCTAAATCTCACTCTTGAAGGCACACCATACCTAATTTTACTGTTCTCTCTGGAACAATGTCTTTTACATCCACAAAAAAACTTATGTTCAAGTCCTGATCAAATATCGCAGAACCAACTTGATGCCTCTGCCCAGTTTTCAAAGAATCAGGTCTACCAGCCCCAACTGCTGTATCACAACTGTGATTGCCCGCTACATCCACCAAAAAAGGTTGAAGAGAACGAGCCCCTGGTTTCACAGGTCGATGAGTAGCAGCACTCATCGAAAATTCATTATACATGTTCTCCATTCCGTCCGCCACTAAGGAATTTATTGCCACAACACTAGGGCGTGCACTTTTCCTCCCCGAGGTAGAAGCCACCACCATAGATTTGGGATCATCAACCACATCGCTCGGAATGACCACTTTACGATCCGCCGTCGATCTAGGATCTCCAGCCACAAATTTCTCAGGAAACACCGCATATCTACAGCCTTCAATTACAGACGCCACAGATCTACGCACATCATCCACAGACGGAGGCCTCGCCGCAACCTGCTGCCGGTCATTCTCACCATTCCGGTCACCCGCAACCACCGCAGTAGAGTCAAATATCGTAGATCTAGAAGATCTCACAAAAAATTATCGAACAGCAGCATCAGATCTGCTGTTGACTCCCGTCGAAGCCACATGAGGGGCTCCTTTGTGAACCTCATCTCCAGCGAGCAGATTGAATCTGAGAAAATGCGGCAAAGTCATGATGAATTCGATAAAACCTGACCTGAGAGGAAGCCAAAATCACTAGAGACGCCATGGTGGTGGAGCTCCCAAACCCCGGAGCACAGAAGTAAGGCCACACACATATCCAGAGGTTGAGCCCGTGTATAACAAACCAATTACATTGATTAGACCAAAGGCCTAGGGTTTTGAAGGCTGTTTTATGGTTCTACACCCTTTGTTTTGGGGAAAAAATCGTTTCAAGTTCACTTTTGAACGTGAGGGTCAGGTTGGTCAATGGATTACCGCCACATCGGAGGAAATTTCCAGTGGAAATTTCTAGTGGAAATTTGACAGGAATTTCCAGCGAAGGGCAGCGTAAAAAAACCCAAAAAACGCATAATGGAGGCATTTTTGTCCAAAACCCAACCTGAGGGTCAGGTTCAGGTGCCCAACCCGAGACGATTTAAATTCTTTCTTTTGTCACTCTTATTTCTGCACCTACCTGTATCGAGGGTTTTGACACCGCCTATATAGTAATCCTCCCAAGAGGGATTCCATAATTTAAACCATTTTCTTTTGAATGTGGTGTCCAATGGTGACTACAACTAAATCATGGAATATGACACATCATTCATTCAATAAAATCCCCCTTCATGGGTGTGGTCTCTTCAATCAAATTGTGGATTCCAATATTAGACTCTACACTTGAATGAAATATTTTCTATAAGAAAAACATTAAGATTGATTCTTATTATACCATTATATGTAGTGATGCTAAGATCTCATAATATTGGCCCAACCAAACATCTATTTAACTATAACAACCTTCTCTTCCAAATGTATAGGAATTTTTATTCATGAAAATTCAATCAATGAAAAGATACTAGGATGAATCTATCATTTTATATTTCCAACACATGATTTTTTTGTGAAGTATTCACTATACATGAACTACGAGTTCCTTAATTCCTGTTAATATTGGATAAAAATAAACTCTTATATCATATATACTGTGTTCAATAGAAAAGGTAAATACCATTAATTGGTCTATAAACTATAGACATAAATTTTTGTGATTTTTATTAAGGCTACCTAATTTAGTAATGGTTCTCTTAATGTTTGTTTTATCTCAACATTGTTTTTATATAGAATTCCTCAACTTTTGGACATTTTTATGTGGTTTTAAACATTATAATTTAGTGGTCTAGTATTTATTTCCTTTAATCCTCATTTAATGGATTATTATCCAATTATAATGAAATTAATCTACAAATAAAGGATATAAAAAGGTTAGTCATGGTAGAAATAAAAAATGGGGTCGTGAGAAAATTTATGTCTCTTCTCACTATATCATTCCATTTCATATATTAGGAAAATGATAGTTCATAAAATTTAAAATGTTCAAATAATGTAGGGACCATAATTAATCTATGTAGAAATTTGAGTTACAGTTACTAGAACCACATGTGTAGGATGAAGTTATATAAGATCGTCATTAGTCGCAGCTGGGAGGCTTAAGTTATTAAATGTGTACATTTTAATTCAAAAAAAGTCCTATAAAAATTAGGTAAAAACGCATTTAATTTATTATGCTATCAATAATTATATGTTATATACCCTAAACACATGAATGTTCTTAATACATGATAGTTTAACCTTCATTGTCATTGAACTGTTATTGAATATAATTTCATCCATGAATCTACCTCAGAATTATGATGTCTAAATCATCACCTATCTAACACCATGAGTAGAGATACTTTACTTAACATCCAAAGAAGCAAGAGTGAATCAAATTTTCCCCAAATTTTATCAATATTGGTGAAATGGTGATTGAAACATTATAATGGGTTCTTAATGAAATAATGGGAAACAACACTGTCCCCTTTAAGCCACTAAGTATAATATGAGGGGTGAATTGCCTCCGTAGGAAAGGTACACCATAATATTTATAATATATTTTCTAATGTTTAAGAACATGTTTCCCTATTGTTTATGGTTGATGTACTCCCATCATTTTATATTTCCAAATGATTTATAAATTATTATGATATGGTTTACAAATTCAATAAACCATCTATTATGGTTGATTGAAATACTCTCAATGATAAAATTCATACATCATACTCAAATTGAATGAATGATTTTTACATTGTATTCTTATAACCTTTTAATAAATTTGCAATTATCTCTTCCAAAGACACATATTTCATGACTCAATACATAACTCTTGGAAATCAAAAATCATTTAGATGAGACCCTCCTCTCTGAAATCATCTTCTCAGAATATGGTCCATGGTGATCCTAAATGGTAAATTCCATTTGGTCAGAGCTATCTGACCATAAACATTAAAAAACCATTAACTCTGAAATTATGATGTTAAATAACATTCACCAACCCTTTTTGATAACTAGATTAGTAAAATCATTCCATTCAAAAATTGAATCATATTTACCTTGAACATTATACTATATAGATTGCCTAATATTATGGTCAATAATGTTTGAATAGAAAAATCACTTTTATGGTACAATAAAAAAGACCATAAAATACCCATGGAAAGATATGTAGAACTCACTAGGTTGAAATCCTAAAATGTATAAAAAGGTAAAATAAAATCTTAACTCTCTAGATACAAAATTTATTTGAAATAGTTAAATTTACAACCCTTACAAAAATAATTTGTTATAAAACATGTAATCTTGAAAATCACAAAGGGAAACTTGGCCAAATCATTGATTTGTCCACCTATGTCCCACTACATAATTTATAAGAAAAAATTATGAAAAAATTTGAATGATATAATTCTCCTGGTGACCCTAATCTAGCCATAAATTTTTTTTCTATACTTTATATGTCCATTGGCCTTTGAAAATATTATATTGAACATTATTTACTCATGTATATATATTTATACGGTCTAGGTGTCTATAGTCCCCATCATATGACTAAAATATTCACACCTAAATATTCTATCCAACAAGAACATAAAATAAATTTTGTTGTCGACCCTATAAATGATTAGTTCCTTACATATGAACTATATATGTCTAATAGTCCCTAGTTTGAGGGGTCATTGGTTCATGTTGAGTTTTGATCCAAAAAAAATTCAAAATTGAAGTACAATTATATTTTCTTCAATTAATGGGATACATATACAGAGAGACCCATTATTATGAACTATATGATTTTATATTTTTGTTATTATAGGATACAATGGGATCTCCAAATATGTTGTCTTGAAATTATCTGAAAAATATTTTTTTTCCAATACTCTTATTGAAATATCATTTGACCATAATAGATCTGATTATTTTATCCTACGTTAACTCTCTTCTATGATGCTAAAAAACCATACCCACATATTACCCTCAAAGAGCATAAAATGGAAGATCTTATTATTCCACATAGTGATGCAAAGATCCTTGAGTTGATTATACATTTTGGTTACTAAAAATAATATATTTTAATATTCCTCTTGGTGATATAAAAATCATAGATTAGATTATTATTATTGGTGAACTTATGGTCCATGACATGATTTTTCTACTCAGTGACCCAAATGGGATTTGTTGAAATGTTCATCTTGGTGACCCAAAAACATTATATCAAGTGTTATATCATGGTTTCAATAATACATTATTTTCAATCATCACCTATGTGAACATGATCACATTAGATATTAATCTCTGGAAACCTACAAGATTATCAAAAAATCAATAACATTCACTATATGACACTAGAATATAATTATTTTAATTCTAAATTTATCAAATTGTAGGGTACATTTAATCACACACAAAAATGCTTGTTAAAATTTTTCCTAAGTGACCATGACATTTCCCTAATCTAAATTATGAAACATAATTTAAATCATAATGTGTATCAACACCTATGAAAGAATGAAATGGGGCCTCAATGGGATTATAATATCACACACACACACAAAAGATGATGATTCCTAAAAATCATTAGCCATCATAGTGACATTGTGGTGAGATCCTACCACTAAGAGTGGGTAGTGGGTTTCATCCATTGATTATATAAAACTTGAAAACACTAAAAAAACCATTCAAAAAGGATTATTGACACTGATTGTCCTTGTAAATCACCAAAAGCAGGGTAACTATGTAATTACTAGAATATTTAATTTTTTTATTCTTAGATTTAATTGTTCACAGAGAAGACACCTATAAATAAAAATTTATGACCATCTTGTGTTTTTATTTATTTTATAATGATGAAAACTTGGAAAAAGGGAAAATTCTAGTGAAAGAAAAAAAGTCAATTGCAGTTATCTCTCAAAAAGTCTTTGAAGCACTTTATGTCATTCATCATCACATCATCAAAACAGAAATTTTTACTTCTATTATGAACAATAATCAAGTGCTATGTATCTAGGGACATGCCTTCTTGTTGTAATCTCTCTATATGAATGGGTGTAATTTTTTTAAAGTCCATTTTTTCCTTCACACATGATTTTTCATCATTTTTAGAAGCATACATCACATTTTCCCGATTTATTAATTAACATGAGATTCCTTCATGGTTATGAGTTACTTCAAAACATGATGTTTTTGTGTTAGGGTGAAATTATTACTATATGATCTCATATATTATTTACATCATAAAGAATATTATTTTACCATGTACTCTTTTAAAAGTTTGTATCTTATGAAATATGGATAAAAAAATTACTATATATATGTGGCAGATTATCCAATAAATTTAGATATATATATATATATATATATATCATTGATAAAAAAACTTGACTTCATGATAATATTTGTGCAAAGGTTTCCAGTAGTTTATTATCTGGTAAATTTCTATAAGGAATCTATATGAAGCCACTTCATGATGAGAACTACACAAGTCACTTTTATGAACCACATTTCATGAAGAAAATCTATGAAGAATTAATTTTCATGGTTATTCAGAAGGTTCCTTTGGAAATCCACTACAAATGAAAACAAATCGTAGAGGGAAATTTGTGCAGTTTCTATGAAGATCCACCTCAATGAACATAGTTCATAGAGGTCCAGTCATGATACTTATTCATGGATCCACCCATTAGAAAGAAATTCATGGAGAACCATAAGGAAAATTGTTTCTCTATGAGGTTCCCTCATGAGGGATCCTCTAAAAGCCTTATTTATGGGATCCCTCCCACGCACTTGCATTTTGAGGCCTCTGGAAAACTTTTTTTTTCAAAGATATATTTTTATCATCCATTACATGTGTACATTAACCTAATACCTATATTATTTATAAACCCTTTTACATTGTTCATTTATTCTATGGGAAATGGAAACCTCATTTGGTGGTCCTTACAATTTAATAATTGGTCCATAGCATGAATCATCCAAATGAAGAATGGAAATTATCATAAAAGAAATCAATTATGGGAAAACAAGGTTTCTTTTTCATGTATTCATTCACTCACATCGCCTATATAGGATTAATCCAATAATATAATCATATTTGGATCCTTTAAAAAAAAATTGATTTTCTAAGAGTCTCATTTTAATTTGGGACCCCTACAAGGAAAACCCTACCATATTCTCTCTGATGATCTCATTATTGTTCCCCTATTAAAGGAATGAACATATTGTGAGATAATTTTATATTATAAGACCAAATTATATCTTATATTCATTATTTACCATAAAAAGGATGAAATAAAATGTAACACCCCAAGCTTCCACGTTACGTTTCCCTTTGAATAATGTTTTAGCTTGCGTTATACGCAACTTAGAGTTTTAACACACCACGATCAATCAAACTAGCCGTTATGAATAGTAATACCAAATTTTTTAAATTTTTTAAATTTTATTTTTCAAAATGGATTTCATTTTTGTATTCGGTATATCAAAATTAGATTAGGGTGAATTTATGGTTTTTTTCTGAAAACATTCATTTTTGATGAATAGTGAAAAACACTACATTATTGTTTAAAACCGACATTTATTTAAATAATTAGATATTTTATTTTAATTTATTTTAGGTAAAAATAGATACATAATACCTATATATGTTCAATGTAATTCATTAGATTCATTTTATAATAAGTTTAGATATATAGAATTTTATTGAACTTTTTACCGTCTTTTACTAACTTCTAGGAGCATTTACAAATTTGCATAAAACATAATTTTAACGCCTTTGTGAGTTGAATTTAAAAATTCATAGAGACACATTTGAAATCATTAAGTAAAATGTGGTTCAAAAATATGAAAATATTTTTTGGTGAATGGTAACTTTTTAATTTTATTTACCACAGTTAAAAGTAAATTGGGTAATTAAGGGTAAAAATGATATTATAGTTACCCTAACACATGTCATAATTCTATTGGATAAGTGTAATTCGACCAAAAACAACCATAGGAATAAAATATGACACCCTTTTATCCACTTGGATTAGATTAGGACATTTATTATAATTTTATTTAAAGAAGAGTTAAAAGAGTTAAATTCAAAGTGAAATAACTAAACCATTTTTAATATAGGGTTACACACAATATAAATTAAAATATAAATATTAATTAGAAATATAAAAATATTTCATACATAATGGTATTTTATTTATAATTTTTAGACATTAAATAATTTAATTTATTTATGTCATAATGATGATGCAGTAATTACCTTATTAATGAAAGATTAAAATAATTGATATTATAAATATCCAAATAAATGTAATTCGAGACTTTTTATGAATTAAACTAATTTTATAGGTTAATATGACATGTTAGGGTTGATTAAATATTTTTTTTGAAGTAATCATGATCTTATGATTTTCACAAAAACCAAATTCTAAATAGTGTCAAAATTGACATAATTGAGTTTTTAAAACAAATACTATATTATTAATTGATATAATATTCCTAAAGATATAATATTCAGCCAAATAACTTAGATAAGGTTTTATATATTAAAAATTAACCCCTTGGGTTTCTCTTGTCTTGTTATAGTATGTTTATTAACCACATAATATAAAAATACAAAGAGACATGGTAAATGTCAAACTATTTAACTAAGAGTTAAATGTAAAAGATAAGGTTAATATGGTGACCTAAACCTATCTAAAACCTATTGGTTGAGTTTTTTTGACTTATCCCCACCTTAGATTCTAAATAAATCATTTTTGAGCCATTATAAAATGAAAATTATTTTATTATAAAATAATATTTCAAGCTTTTCCTAAAGTGACCCTCACCTCTCTTATAAAAAGGTACTTCACCTTATCTTAATTTCACACCTCCAAAGCCATTTGTCTCAGCCAAAACCTGCCAAAATATCCTCAAAAAATCCCACACATCAATCTAGAGTCTTTACTTTGATCTGAAAACCAACCTATGGATCCCTTTTGTTCAACTCAAAAGGAAACACCCGAAGAAGAGGTAATAATTTCACCACCCCCATTCAAATTCTTTTCTTCTTCCACTTAATATTTCATTGTTGTTTATATTCTAAAATAATAAATCTAGTATCTTATATATTCTGGGAGGTTATTATAAATTTGGTATAACCATATTTTTTATTCTATCCATTCTATAAATTAAAAAGTCACCATACGTGCATACGTACGGCTTACCGTCTCCATGTCGTGGTGTAGTTTGTTATTCAAAAACTTCAATATTTGTATGGGTATAATAATGAGTTTAACTGATGTAAATAATAAATATTACGTGTTAATTATTCTGTATATATGATATACCATCCAATTACATATGATTTCACTATCAATATAATGATATTTTCGCTCGTGCATACGTATGACGTACCGTCTCTATGAACGCAATGAGATTAATTCCGCATCACGATAATTCAAGAATAATTTTTATTTTATGATTAAAAATAATTTTTAATGACATAATTTAATTCTAGATATTAATCAAATACAATATATACATTACAAACATGACTTATGTAACAAAACATATAAAGGAAAACAAATCTGTTAACAACTAAAACAATGATACTACTAAAATATCATTAACAAAGCAATATATGAAGATCATATATGATATCATATTTATTTATTTGGTTATTTTATAATTTAATAAAAATGATTTCACTATTATATAGGAGGTTAACCTACCCTATACTAAGGAAAAGTACAATGTAAGGGGTTTCTTATCTCACTTTTAATTCCATGATATTTCAATTGTTCGCCACTTATATATTGCATGTGGTGTATTGTGTACTTCCATTTGATATATATTATCATTATTCTCTATATATTCATGGTATTATGTGATTAATTTAGTGGTTATTAACTTTTGGTTATATTACTATATTTATTACAATGTGGTAAGGGGTTTTCATCTCACTTTTATTCTTGTGAGATTCAGGATATATTTGTCACTATTACCTTTTGTGTGGTGTATGTATTGCCCATGATTGTATTATTTGCATAATATAATTTAATTTATGGGTATTTACATCATCATTGGATGATCCTTATTTCATGAGGTGTATGTTTTGTATGTTACCAAATCGGTAAGTGAATTTCAAATTTCAATTTCCACTCATTCGGTTTTACGTAAACTTCTTTAATTACTTTACTCTAAGATTATGAGTGAAATCACTATTTATTTACTTATATAGTAATTTACACCCCCCTTTTTGGGGATATACTTTTGATACACATAGTCACTCCATTTATAAATTCTCAAGTCATCTATATAAACTTGATAAGAGTTATTTTAACTCAATTTCTATTCATGGAGTTAAACATCCAAGTCATTGGTGTTGTATTTACAAGAATATGTGTGAATGTCCTATGATTGATTTACACTGAATATCAAATAATATTGAGTGAATTTATATTTTTCACACATAATTATGTCATTGATTTATCCTTAACCTAAGGATATAGTCTTTATAAAGGAATTCATCTCAACTTACATTCCATTAAGACTTCTTTATTGTTATGCGTCAATCCACTTTTATTTGGTGTATATACTGTACATTGACATAGTATATCATGAATCCCTTTATTATCATGATATTATCAAGTTTGTATAACCTAAATTATTTATATGGAAGCGTCTCTCATTTGGTTAGTAACTCTAACTAAAATATCATTTTAAATGTTTTAAAAATTTATTCTTCTAAATATTTATCATTAATGTTCATGTTTTAAAATGGTTATAATGTTTTATTTATATGAAAATTAATGTTTTAAAATTGAAATTACTTTTAAACATTTCAAATTGGTATGTGACACTTTGATTCAAAAATATATTTTAAACAGCTTCTGAAAAAATAGTGAGACTTTTAAAAGTTTTCATAAAAAAGGGATATTTATCTCAAAGATTACAGGATATTATTCTTGATCGAGGTTGATTTATTATGATACAAATATTCCATTCTGTATTGAATGTTTTGTGATTTTTTTGACTATGGATGTGTTATTTTTATACCATTAATGGTTTACAGATATAGTATTGACATTTTGTATGCTATTTTTAATACAAATGTGTATGTTATGTTTAAACCTTTTCATATGAGGAATGCATTAGACTTAGTATGTGACAGGTGGAGCCCGCTATAGCTCCTTGATGCATCGGTAGGTCTCATGAGAGAAACTAGTGTCTTGGCTCAAGGCCTTAACAAAATCTTATTTGTAGTCTTGGAACAAGGCCTTGACTATGTGGTTATGAAGTCTGGCATTATGCATTCAATCATTATGAAATTGGATATTGATATTACATGTGATTATTAGACTAGTAGAATATCCACGTGAATATGTAAATGAAATTATATAATTTACCTTGGCCATATTATGATAAAGTTTATGTTTAAAAGGATTGTGTTCTAGTCTTATACATTGCCTTAAATTTTTATTATTATTTATGACAGTTTCCGCTATATTTTTATCCTTACTGAGCATCTGAGATAAACCTTTTATTATGTTTTATTTTTTCCTAGGATTCAAAGATGTATATTACGATTAACTAGCATTAATAGGATAATGGATATAAGAGTGTTCAAAGGGGATACAATGTTATTGATGTTTTTATTTCATTATGTAATGTAAAACTAATGTACGTATCTAGTACTTCCAAGGATACTAAACAGATCGGTCATTCAGGACATGATTCCTTGTATCATGTCAATGTTATGTAATAATGCACCGAATTTGCGTAACTGGGGTTGGGGCATTACAATTGGTATCAGAGGAAGTTTAGTACAAACCTTGGAAGCTAGATTTAGAAAAAACTCTGATTTGGAAACACTACCCTAAGATAGACATTGAGAATTAGTATAGAAGAACATCCAAAAATTTTAGTAATGTAAATATTATGTGGTATTCCATGAAATACATCCCTGTATAGAAATAAGTAGGTGAGGTGGCTCTGGCACAGATGTACCTAGGAGTGAAAACTCCAACAATGAGTTTTGGGCTTGAATCGGGGTATCTTGGTACACAAAAGTGGGCCTTTCTACACTCTTGGTAATGACACTCCCGAGGGATATGCTTAGGATAATTCACATTTTATTTACAAACTGATTTTAAGGATTTTAATATAAGATGATAATAAATAACCTTAGTTAATAATATGTGTTTTAGATTAAAAATAAGGTGCTATAATATTCTCTAAATGATTTTCTGATTCACACTATGTTTTCTTGTGTTAGTCAATGGCTGGATTCCAAGGAAGTCATAGTAATATTGAACATGATGTACAAGATGGGAACAATGGTGGAAATGAGAAAAGAAATGGAATGTTGATAGGTGTTAAAGATATCATGTTCATGACGAATCAATTTTCCAAAAATATGATAAAAATATATATATTAACCAACTCCCAGACTCAACAAAGAAGATAATGGTGGTGAATGATAAGATCTCCAGTAGTGGAGACCATGGAGAAATGGAAAATCAATTTCCATCATGCATGAAATGTGGAAGGAGACACCTAGGAAAGGGTATCAATGGAACAAAGAAATGATTTATGTGTGGGAAATACAGACATAAAGTAAAGAATTTCTGAGGAAACATGAAGAGTACTATGGAAGAAAATAAAAATTATCCCAAGAATCCATTTACAGTCATTTTCCTTAAATTTAGGGGACTTGGGCATTATCTGAGTGAATTCCCTATTCTATAGGATAACCTATAGGTCAAGGAAGAACCTATGTAGAAATAAATTGATAGTGAAATGTTTAAAAGTATTAGTACTCTTTGTTGATGGGATTACTTTGGAAGACTTTTCTCTTGTATGTGTAACCTTGCAGTTCGTTATGTGAAAATGCTAATTTAGGAAGAATTATCTTTTCTATTGTTGATATAGTTATAAATAACCATTTGGGTTTATATGATCCTTGAATTTGAGGCAATTACAAGTTATTAAATTTTGGGATGAAAATGCGAGGTATGAGATAACATTTGTGGTAAAATTATGTTATAGTTATTTTGAGGAATTTATCTCATTTTTGAAATGTTATAAAATAAAGTTTTTGAAAAAGGACAACATGAAGACCGTGTGACAACCTGTCATGTCAGACAAAGCTACGGGAATCAAACCCACAACCAGAGTGTGATTGTGATTTATCGCCTACCACTGAACTACGTGAAGTCCCTGGTTAGTGTGACTAATTATTTTTAGTTAAATGATTTTATTGATCAATAATAAGTTGATTTGGGATCTTATGTCTTATCAAATGGATATCCTTAGTATAGGAAAATGATTTGGTGATTATGTGATAAATGTTATCAGTGCTAAAAAAAATCACTGATAAAGGCCCCCTTTTATCAGCGCTTTTTTTGAGCACTGATAAAGGGGACCCCTTTATCAGCGCTTCTTTTAGTAGAGCTGATAAAGGGGGACTTTATCAGAACTGAAAAAAATTATATTTCAAAAAAAAATCATGAAAAATAAAATATTTTTATACAAGTATATTTATTCGTATATAAATATAATATATATTTTTTAAATATGTTTTATATACGTATAAATAAACTATTACATTTAATATATAATAAATTTAGTGTAAATTGTTTTAAAATATTTTAAAAAAATATTATTAATTAATAATTTGATAATTAATATCGATTAAAAATCATTTAATAACAATTTGAAGACACAAAAATCAAAACAATTAATAAAAGATCTAAAATAAGTTGAAAATGTAACTCAAACTTCAAACAGCCATAACATTTGATCTGGGTGTCTGTTTGAGCTCTATAATATATCAAATCAAAGCCTATGACAAGATCTACGCGCTAGTGATCTAGGAAAAGCTTCTGTCACATTTTCAAGGCAAAAAGGCCCATAAGGCCTTCAGAACTGAGTTTTTAGTCGGGATACCCCGATTTGTTAACATTCAAACAAGTATAACTTCTAATCCGGATGTCTGTTAAGCCTGTACCACATATCATATTGAATATTGTTTCATTTTATTCGATTTGATAGGTTGTGGAGTTGAAACGGGATTCTACATTATATGTTATGATTGTTTTAACATTCTATGGCTTTTCAAATAGACATATATATGTATTTATTCTTAAATATATATGTGTCTGTGTGTGTTTGTGTCTGTGTGTTGTATATATATATGTATGTATATATGTATTTATTTATTTAATTATAAACACACATACAAAACATTTTTCATAAATGTATTTAAAACTAATCATATAAGTATATATTAATATAAAAATAAATATACGGATAAAAAATTATAACTAAATATATATATATATAAATAAATAAATATAAATATATACTAACATACGAATGAATATATATATCCTAATATATGAATAAATACATTTATATTAATATGAATCTATATCAATATATGAATAAATATAACTATATATAAATATATATAAAAAGATATATCATTAAATAGAGAATATAACGAAATAGCTTAGTGGTAAAGGTGAAACCGCGAAATGGGGAGGTTGCTGGTTCGAGTTCGGGTGGAGGCAAAGGTGGTGCGCGCGTGTGAGGATGCGCGGGAAGGGCAGTGCACAGGAGACCTCTTAGCACTAATAAAGGGGTGGTCAAGCGCTGATAAAATCTCTCCCCGTGCATTATTTATTTTTTTTTATTTTTTTTATTTTTTTTACTTTTATCAGCGCTAAAAAAAGCGCTGATAAAGGGGTCTTTTATCAGCACTTTTTTTAGCACTGATAAAAGTGGCCTTTATCAGCACTTTTCAAAGCGCTGATAAAAGGGACCCCCCTATATTAGCGTTGAGCTTTACCACACTTTTTTAGCACTATTAAAGCCCGTTTTGAGTGCTAATATAGGCCGTTTTAGTAGTAGTGGCTCTGTTGGGAATATTATATGACTATAGAAGATATAATACTATGAGATTTTATTTGAGGAGTAATGGTGGATTTTTATCTATATTTTTATTGTGGATTTATAGCGATTTGGGTTATTTATGGAAATGATTAACCTATCATAGAGAATATGTGATTAGGTTAATTACATTTATGTATGCGACTTTAAGTGTAGTCGATGTTATTTAGAGATACAATTTAACGTGAAAGACTAAAAAATCCAATTCTTCTATGTTTTGGGTTTCAATATTAGTTTGGATTATATTGAAGGATTTTAAGGACAATTGTTTATTGAATGGTATTTATTGAACTTTGGGTATTGTTGGTTTAATTTTAGAAATTAAGATTAATATTTCTTTCTCTAAAGGATTATCCTTTTTGGGGATCATCTAATCATGTACTAACCATTTTGGTTTTGGTTAATCTCTAAAGACAAGGTAAATATATATTTTATCCTTTTTGGATCATGTGATTCTCTAGATGTTGATTCTAGTACTTTAGGTGTGACCAAGTCATCTTGAATACTCATCGTTTGAAAAAAAAGATGAGTTAGTGGTAAAAATTTATTAAAGGATGAAACAATACTTAAAAAGTAAGTATATCTCTTTATGTTCTTAGTGAATCTCATAAATAAATTCCTCATCTTTATGAAATTGAACTTAAAACAAAAAATGTTCTCCATTTACTTTTCCTACTGGGAAACTAATGACCGTTTATCCCATCACAAGTTTTTGGTTTTCTTGTTGTTATCTTTCTCCTGATCATGTTTTCTATCACTCTCCATCAGAAGATGAAACTTAGTTTATCTTCCATATCCATGTTTTCTTAAATGGAATCTTAGTATGGGTTATCTTGGGTGACCTTTTTACTTCTCTTTCTTTTTTTTAAAGTGATAGTTTTATTGACTCTTTTTCCGATGTGGGAATTTCAATAAATTTCCCAAGCATAATTTTAAAATTACAAGGACGCAATTTCCAAAAGGGGGGAAGAATGTAACACCCCAAGCTTCCATGATATATTTCCCTTTGAATAATGCAATAGCTTGTGTTGTACGCAACATGGAGTTTTAACACACCACGACCAATCAAACTAGCATTTATGAATAGTAATACCCACTTTTTGAAATTTTATAAATTTTATTTTTCAAAATGGAATTCATCTTTGGATTTAGAATATCAAAATTACCTTAGGCTAAATTTTTTGGTATTTTCTTAAAATATTCAATTTTTGATGAATATTGAAAAACACTCCATTATTGTTTAAAATCGACTTTTTATTTAAATATTTAGTTATTTTATATTAATATATTTTAGGTAAAAATAGATACCTAATACCTATATATGTTCAATGTAATTCATTGGAGTCATTTTATAATAAGTTTAGATATATAAAATTTTATTAAACTTTTTACCGTCTTTTACCCACCTTCTAGGAACATTTACAATTTTGCATAAAACATAATTTTACCACTTATGTGAGTTGAATTTCCAAAATCTGAGAGACATAGTTGACATCATTAAATAAAATGTGGTTCAATAAGATGAAAATAATTTTTGGTGAATAGTAACTTTTTTACTTTTATTTACCACGGGTAAAAGTAAATAGGGTAATTAAGGGTAAAAATGATACTATAATTACCTTAACACATGTCCTAATTCTATTGGATAATTTTAATTCGACCAAAAAACCTTATTAATAACATATGACCCCCTTTGGTCCACTTGGATTAGATTAGGACATTTATTATTATTTTATTTAAAGAAGAGGTAAAAAAGTTAAATTTAATGTTTTATAACTAAACCATTTTTAATATAGGGTTACACACAGTATAAATTAGACTATAAATATTAATTAGAAAGATAAAAATATTTCCTACATAATCTTATTTTAATTATAATTTTTAAACATTACATAATTTAATTTATTTATGACACAATGATGAGGTAATAATTACCTTATTAATGAAAGATTAAAATAATTGATATTATAAATATTCAAATAAATGAAATTTAGAATTTTTATGAATTCCACTAATTTTATTGGTTAATATGACATGTTAGGGATGATTAAATAATTTTTTTTTGACATAATCATGCTGTTATTATTTTCAAAAAAACCAAATTCTACATAGTGTCAAAATTGACATAATTGAGTTTTTAAAACAAATACTATATTATTAATTAATATAATATTATTAAAATTCTAAGGATTGGCCCAAGGACATATATAAGGTTATATATATTAATAATTAACCACTTGGGGTTCTCTTGTCTTGTAATAGTAACTTTATTAACCATATAATATAAAAATACAAAGAGACTTGGTAAATGTCAAACTATTTTACTAAGAGTTAAATCTAAAATATATGGTTATTATGGTGACCTAAACCTATCTAAAAACTATTGGTTGAGAGGTTTTAGACCCATCCCCACATTAGCCTCAAAATAAATCATTTTTGAGCCATTATAAAGAGAAAATTATTTTATTATAAAATAATATTTCAAGCTTTTCCTAAAGTGACCCTCACCTATCTTATAAAAGGGTACTTCCCCTTCTCTTAATTTCACACCTCCAAAGACATTTTTCTCAGAAAAAACCTACCCAAATATCCTCCAAAAATCCCACAAATCAACCTAGAGTCTTTAATTGAATCATAAAGCCAAACTATGGAGCCCTTTGATCAACTCAAAACGAAACAACTGAAGAAGAGGTAATAATTTCACCACCCTCTTTCAAGTTCATTTCTTCTTCCACTTCCTCTTTCATTATTGTTTACATTATAAAATAATAACTCCAGTATCTTCTATACACTGTGATTTTATTATAAATATGGTACAACCATATTCATTATTCTATCCATCCTATAAATGACAAAGTCACCATATGTGCGTACGTACGACTTACCATCTCCACGTCGTGCTGTAGTTTGTTATTCAAACACTTAATTATTTGGATGAGTATAATAATGAGTATAACTGATGTAAATAATAAATATAACATGTTAATTATTCTTTATATATGATATACCATCCAATTACATATGATTTCAGCATCAATATAATGATATTATCGCTCATGCGTACGTACGACTTACCGTCTCCACGAACGCGATGAGATTCATTCCTCATCATAATCATTGAAGAATAATTTTAATTTTATGATTAAAAATAATTTTTAAGAACCTAATATAATTCTGGATATTAATCAAATACATTATATACATAACAAACATGACTTACATAACCAAAACATATAAAGTAAAACGAATCAGTTAACAACTAAAACAATAATACTACTGAAATATCATTAACAAAACAATATTAGAAGATCATATATGATATCATATTTATGTATTTGGTTCTTTTATAATTTAATAACAATTATTTCACCATTATAAAAGAGGTTAAACTACCCTATACTAAGGAAAAGTACAAGGTAACATGTTTCTTATCTCACTTTTAATTCCGTGAAATTTCATTTCTTCACCACTTATTTATTGGATGTGGTGTATTGTATACTGCCATTTGATATATATTATCATTATTATCTATATATTCATGGTATTATGTGATTTATTTGGTGGTTATTAACTTTTTTTCCTCATACGACTAGATTGATTACAATGTGGTAAGGGGTTTTCAGCTCACTTTTATTCTCGTGAGATTCATGCTATACTTTCCACTATTACCTTTTGTGTGGTGTATATACTACCCATGATTGTATTGTTTTCATAATATAAATTGATTTATGGGTATTTAAATCATCATAGGATGATAATTATTTCATGGGGTGTATGTTTCATAAGTTTCCAAATTGGTAAGGGAATTTCAAATTTCAATTTCCACTCATTCAGTTTTATGCAACCATCATTGATTAATTTACTCCAAGATTATGTGTGAAATCACTATTTTTTTACTTATGTAGTAATTTCCACTCCCCTTTGTGTGGATATAATTTTTATACACATAATCAATCCATTTATAAATTCTCAAGTCATCGATATAAACCTGATAAGAGTAATTATAACTCAATTTCTATTCATTGAATTAAACATCCAAGCTATTGGTGTTTTTTTTACAAGAATATGTGTGAATGTAATTTGATTTATTTACATTGAATATCGAATCATATTGAGTGTATTTATATTATTCACACATAATTATTTCATTTAAATATCTTTAACCTAAGGATACTATCTTTATAAAGGAATTCATCTCAACTTACATTCCATTAAGACTTATTTGTTGTTATGCGCCAATTCACATTTATTTGGTGTATATACTGTAATTTCACATAGTTTATCATGAATCCCTTTATTCTCATGATATTATAAAGTTTTTATTATCTAAAATTATTTTTATTCAAGTGTCTCTCATTTGGTTAGGAACTCTAACTAAAATTTCATTTTAAATGTTTTAAAATTTTATTCTTCTAAATCTTTCTCATTAATGTCCATGTTTAAAAAATGGTTTTAAGTTTTTATTTATATTGACATTAATTTTTTAATATTTAAATACTTTTAAATGTTTCAAAGTGGTATGGGACACTTTTATTCAAAAATCTATTTTAAACAGTATCTTGATAAATAGTGATACTTTTAAATGTTTTCATAAAAAAGGGATATTTCTCTCAATGCTTTTTACCAATCATTTCCAACTATGTCAATATCCTCTATGGGATATTATTCTTTACCGAGGTTGTTTTATTATGATACAAATCTTCTATACTATATTGATGGTTTTGTGATATGTTTGACTATGGATGTGTTATTTTTATACCATTCATGGTTTATGGATATAGAATTGACATTTCGTATGCTAGTTTTAATACGAATTTTATGTTATGTTTAATCCTTTTCATTTGAGGAATGAATTGGACTTAGTATGTGATAGGTGGAGCCTGCTATAGCTCCTCGATGCAACAGTTGGTCTCATGAGACAAACTATTGTCTTAGCACAAGGCCTTGACAAAATCTTATTTGTAGTTTTGGCACAAGGCCTTGACTATTTGGTTATGAAGTTTGGAATTATGAATTAAATCATTATAAAATTGGATATTGATATTACATGTGATTATTAGATTAGTAGAATATCCATGTAAATAATTAAATGGCATTATCTAATTTATCTTTTCTACATTATTTTGAAGTTTAAGTTAAAAAGGATTGTGTTCTAGTTTTATACATTGCCTTAAATGTTTATTCTTATTTATGATAGTTTCCGCTATATTGTTATCCTTAATAAGCATCTGAGATCACCCCTTTCTTATGTTTTATTTTTCCCAGGATGAAAAGAAGTATATTACGATTAATCTGCAGGAATATGCTAAGGGATATAAGAGTGTTCAAAGGGGACACAATGTTATTTTTTTATTTCATGATGTAATGTAAAACATATGAATGTATCTAGTACTTATAATACTACTAAACTGATCGATCTGTTGGGAAACAATTCCTTGTATCATGCCAATGTTATGTAATAATGCACCGATTCTGGGTAACTAGGGTCGGGGCATTACATAAAATTGGAATGTAATTTGAAAATCACATATAAATTCCATGACTGAAAATTATTCTATTAGATTCCTTACGTAACTTGATTCTAAATACTAATCTTGGTTTAATCATTATAACATGAGCCAATATGCACATCTTTGTTTCCCAAAATAACTTCACCTGGCTCATTTTCATGTTTAAATTAAAAATTAAATCCCATTACATAATTATTATGTAATATAATGTTCTGTATCCTTGGAAAAAAACATCCTTATCATTCCACATAAAATAATATGATAGAATCATCATAACATGATGTTAAATTGTATTGTGGGATCTTTTCACAAGTGTATAAAATTTGAATCTCAAACCATATAGGATTTGATTCCTATTAAAACACCTACATATGATTCCCCTATGAGATTCAACCTAAACATTCTATTATAATTCATCATCCTTCAAAAATGTGTATCCTCCAACTAAATCATCTTTCTTCCTCATATAGTTTCCGATGGACACGTGTGTATACAACCATATATAGTCCTCATTCTTCATGTAATCCCCAACCATACAGTATTCTATATTATCCATGTTACCAATAGACATGAGGGTATAATACCATATATTGGACTCCTATTAGGTGCAATCCCTTGATATATATTCTTCATTACTCATATAATTACAAATATAAAAGGGTTAGATAGGCCATCTCATGAATAAGTCACACACTAACAATTATTACGAAACATACTATTTTTAGTCCACTATATATAAAATTAATATTCTTAGAGGTAGAGGAGGTTTTATGACCATAAATGGAATCACTATAGTAATTTTTACAAAACCATAAAAGGCACTCAAAGTTCCATAATGGGGAATCCCTATATATGAATTCTTTTCCATTCATAGTGATATATTGGAAGACCAATTCATGGGACCCACAACAACTCCAGAACATAACCTACCTCCATTAATAATAGTTAAATGCCTCACAATATAGGGAATAATGTTAGAGTTCCCCCAAATATGGATCTAAAATATAGAGTACACATTCAATTTGATCAAATAAGAGACAACATAATTCCAATGTGAGGTATCATTTCAAATGAATGTTTCAAATTAGTCAATTTATTAAGGGAAACATGTATTATTTTTGGGAATTATATATTAAAATATCATAATTCTATGAGAAATCGTTGAGAAGGATATAATTCCCCATGATGGTTGGGACGAGAATGGCCTCCTTTCTACGTAATTAATGTGATTTATAATGCATCACTGTTAAATCCCCAACACTAACCTACCATTTGAAGCAACTTTTTGATATAATCTAAATACTAATAGTGTAGAGACAATTATAAATAGAGAAATAAAAATATATATAATTTTTAAAAACAATAAAATGATTTAAACTATCCAAAAAAATAAAATAAAAAATTTAAAGACCTGGAAATTTCAAGGAATTTTTTTCTTAAATTCTTTGGAATTTTATGAGTCCACAATTTCTGACGGCGCCTGATTCCGAGGCCCGGTGTGCCCGGAATCAATTTTTGAAGTTTGTTTTGGGTACGTTCAGTGAACGTACGAGCAGGATTTTCTAACTTCAGAACCGGTGCTCGAAATTGAAATCTGAGGGCACCGATGAACTCGCAGCGCCAGTATTCACCTAAGGGGACCTTTACCGTAGTTGCATTTTATCGGGAGGAGAAGTTAATTTTTGGGGTTTGTTGCTAAAAAATAAATAAAAATATGAGTAAGATATTTTTATTTAGTGGGTGGTTATAATCTCCAAAAGGGAGTTGGAGGTGGGGCCCACACCCCACATAGCCACCCATGAGAGGATTTAGTGTGGTGGGGTCCACATGAACCCAAACCCTTTCACCTCCCCTAAACTCCTTTAAACTCCCCATTAACTCCTTTATTTAATTTTTTGACAACTCCCCTCTCTTAATGGAGGAGCCTCTCCACATTCAACCACCCTCTCAAGAATGTGACAATACGCCATCAATTAATGAACATTTAATTTTGGCTCCTCTAATTTTTAAATAAATTTGAAAAAAATCATCGGAGAATAAAATAATAGCTTAGGCTATTATTTTTGTTGGCACTTGTTGTGTTGGCGAAGCTATGGAAAATTAAGAATAGAGTTCTTCTCTCGATGAACAACACCGTCCTTCCAACGAAGAACCACTGAAGAATGACGATCATCTCCTCCGATCTTCGGCCAAGCCAAAGGAGAAGGATCCACCCGCAAGGAACGCCGCCGACGCGTCATCCTCGGCTCCTTCTTCCCCGACGTCAACGAGTTGACGCCGCCTCCCCGTGACTCCATCTACGAACGAACATTAATTCGAGGTAGGGTGTTTGTATAATTTAATTGGAGTAAATTATACCTTTGTTCTTGTTGAATGCAAGTGGTCGTCTATGGACATTTGATATCGCCTAACGCGGAGGGCGCGGGCTGAACGAACATGGCCCAACGAACCTCCGTAGTTTCTTTTTATTTGTAATGGGGACTGTGTTGGAAGTGGTGGTAGTGACCGGAGTGGGCGGTGATTGGGGGCGGCGATGACCGAAGGCGGTGGCAGAAACGGAGGCCACGCACCGACCCGAAGAGGACTGCGACACCGGGTGCCGCACGAAGAGGGAAATACCAAAACCCGCAACTGCGGGCCGCTCGACTGAACATTTAATTTTGGATCCTTTAATTTTTAAATTAATTTGAAAAAAATCATGGGAGAATAAAATAATAGCTTAGGTTATTATTATTTTTGGCACTTGTTGTTTTGGGGAAGCTCTGGAAAATTAAGAATAGAGTTATTCTCTCGACGAAGAACACCGTCCTTCTGACAAAGAACCGCTGAATAACGACGATCATATCCTCCGATCTTTGGCCAATCCAAAGGAGAAGGAGCCACCCGCAAGGAATGCCGACGACGCGCCATCCTCAGCTCCTTCTTCCCCGACATCAACGAGTTGATGCCGCCTCCCCTCAAATCCATCTACGAACGAACCTTAATTTGAGGTACAGTGTTTGTATAATTTAATTTGAGTAAATTATACCTTCCTTCTAGTTGAATGAAATTGGTCGTCTATGGCCAATTGATACCGCCTAACGCAGAGGGCACAGGCTGAATGAACACAACTTCTTTTTATTTGCGATGAGGACCGTGTTGGAAGAGGTGGCGGCGACCGGAGTTGGTGACAATCGGGGGCAGTGACGACCGAAGGCGGTGACGGCAATGGCGGCCGCGTGCCGGCCCGAAGAGAACTACGACACCAGGTGCTGCGCTGAGAGGGAAAGACCGTGACTTGCAACCGCGGGCCACTCGACTGAAGAAGAACCGGCTAGCTAAAGACGACCAGACCGAAGAAATCGCGGCACTGCGAGGGTGCTGCACTGCGGAGGATCGCGGACCGCGTTCCACGGGCCGCACGGCGGATGAACCGGCCGGCCGGGCTGGGAAGATCCCGTGGTGCTAGGAGGGCACTGCGCCGGGGGAACAGTGGCCCGCCCGTGCGGGCCGCTCGCGCCGGGAAGACTGGTCGACTTCGGACGACCAGACAGGAGGGCGGCGGCGCCGGTTCGGGAAGTCGGGGGGGAGGGTACCCGCCAAACTGGCTCGGCCAGCCGGTGGAGTTGTGGCCAGCAGCGGGTCGGGCCGGGCCGCACCCCGCCGGGCAGGGCCGCGCCCCGCCGGGCTGGGCCGGGCCGTGCCCCGTCGGGCCGAGCCACACCCTTGCGCGGGCCGGGCAGCCTGCCATAGGACGGGCTGTACCCCACCGGGCCGGGCCACACATTAATTGACCGGGCCGACCCGCCAGTCCACCGGGCTTGATGGGTCGGGCCCGTTACACTTAAATATGAATAAATTCACAATCGTGCGTCCGATCGACGCACCATCTACAACACTCGGACCCTTGTGACGAGGCGGTCATTTTGCGATACTCTTATTGAGTTTTGGACAACTTTAGAAAATGGCTGGGTTTAGAACGAGTATAATTCCAACTGGGCCCCTGGAATAGAAAATCCAATAACTCTCAGACCGGGCTTCCGATTGACGCGCAGTCTATCGCGTTGAGTTTCTTTTGACGAGACATAACTTCGGGATATACATCAACTTAGGACTTTGTGATAGTTGATGTATCAAACTTTTGGCTCGAGGAGCGGACCCTCTCGGAATCGAGTGTGCTATGTGAGGAAACCCTAGAGCTAGATGCGACTGCGATGACTACTGTACTGGAATCCTCTGTGGGTTCGGCAGCGATGACTACTCTACTGGAATCATCCGTGGGTTCGGCAGCAACGACTACTGTACTGGAATCCTCCGTGGGTTCAGCTGCGACGACTACTATACTGGAATCCTCCATGGGTTCGGCAGCAACGACTATTGTACTGGAATCCTCCGTGGGTTTGACAACGATGACTACTGTTCTTGTATCCTACGTGGGTCTGAGAGTTTTGACTTCTGTTCTTGTATCCTGAGTGGGTCCGACAGAGTAGCTGGTCTAGTATCCTAGGCGGGTCTGACAGCTTAGTTGGTCTCATATCCTACATGGGTCTGACACCTTAGATGAATTAGTGACTACATCCGATCATGTCTATCTCTATACGAAATATGTATACCTGTGTGAGTTGAGTTTTGACTTTCAATCGTTATCATCGATGTGATCGACTTACTATCCTGTGTATACTAGGTTGTGATTGGGCTCGATAGTTGGAGCCAAACTATGATTGATAACTTAGGTATATGTATGGGCATATACCTAAGTAGAGTTGGTTGATACTTCGTGATTGTATCCTTATTTTGTGGTTTATCCTTTGTAGATTATGGGAGACCTTCAGGGGTCTCGGGGCCCTTACTGAGTATCATATACTCACCCCTACATGGGCTATGCCCGCACTACGTTGTGTTGAATGTAGACGAAGGACAACACTGATCGAGGTGGATACTTGTGGAGCTGGACGGTACCCGGAGGTGGACCACTTGGCGAGATGTACACGGAGCGGACAGATAGACCTTAGGTGCTGAGGAGGCCATCTGTACTCACCCTTCAGGTGGGATTTCTGGAGGACAACTCAGTGGTTTCTATCTTACTTTACTGTTGTTGTACTAGATCTTCAGTTTTATTGTACTTACTGTTGGTATTGTATTTTCGCCCCCTTTCCTTTCAGCACTTAGTTTTGTATTCAGTATTACCTACTGATTACTTCTGTTGCATACTCTATTTTGTTTGTTTACTTTTATAAAGGCAATGAATTCCCTTTTTATCGGGATTTACACCTTAGGTGATAGTCGCCAACCCCTGGCATATGGAAGGCGGGCTTGGGGTAGTCACAGAATGAGCCCCGAGGATGGGCCATGACAAAAAATATCATTTATTTTTAAATGTGTATCTTTTAACATATTGAGTAAAATATCAATTGCAATAATAAGATTTAATTTTCAAATGTTGAATCCTTTTTCTGAAATCAAATATAAAAAACTATCAATTATATTCTAATTATGAATTATGAAAATCATTAATGTAATAAATCCGAAAAAAATATTCAATATTCATACAAGATAAATAATTTCACTTAAACATTTTAATTAGTTTAAAATTAAATTTATAATATTTATGATATGAATTTTATAAAATTTAATTCAATTTTATAACTAACACATCAATATTATCCTAGAGTAAATTTTAAGTTATTTTTCAAGTAGTCCATTTCATGGTGAATAATGAAAGTAATTTTTTTTGAATGTCATATGATTTATAACAGAATCTTGATTTTATTATGACTAAAAACTTATGTAATCAATTTAATATTAAAAAACATATTCTAGAAGAAAATAATTTATCTAATATTAATATGTGGAATTTATCAACATATATATGACATGTTCAAGCCTATGATATTTTTTTATAATAAACTATATTTTCAATGTTACACTAATTTTTTTTCAAAAGAAACATTTAATTTAATTTTTTTAATGTAAAATAATGAATATTTATATTATCAAGAACAAATAAATGTTGTAATAATATCTACTATCTATTTCCTTTATAATTAATGATAACATAATCACTAAATTGTTTTATAATACCCATCCACAAGGATCAATAAACACATCTCCACCTACCATATCCCATAATATTTAAAATACACCTCTTTTAAAATATTTAATATAATTTATCACTAAACACCCCTATAAGTATCCTTAATCCAATGGTGTGATAAAACATTTCATCCTCCAAAGGATTTAGGATCAGTGTAACGGAGAAGACTCAGTGTGATTAGAAAATGTTTCAAAAAAATGTTTCCAATTAAATATTCCCCAACACATTCTATAAATTTAGATAATTAGTTAAATTATCATTAAAACATAGTCTATAATATATTTTAAATTTTTTATTCAACATTAGTATTATGTCTTTTCACCTCTTTTTAGAGATATTTCAAAAACATCCTTTCACCTAGGTTATTACATAATATTTAATGACATTTACTGATATTTTTAATACTATTTTTCATGATTGAATATAATTATAAATATAAAAAATAAGTATTCAAATTATTCTTTTCTAATTAAATAAATATTTTAATAATAACAAAATATGTAAAAAATAGTAGTCATTTTATCCCTTGCTGAGAAAATAAAGATTATTTAAATTTAATATATCTTTAGTTATATTTATATTTATCAAGTAAGTAATAATTTTAACCACAATAAAATAAATATTATAATACCATGTTACCATTGTATAATGAAAATTAACCATTACCTCTAAATAAAATAAATTTTTTTCATGAACTGAACATTGCTGAAGCAATTAGGATAGAAAATATATATTTAATAAGTAAATAATACATGATAAAGATTAATTTCAATTAATAAATAAATATTAAACTGTTTCTAAAGTGTGTAATATTTAATTAAACATCAGACTATAGTAACATAGTTGACGTTTTTAGGTTTATAAGGACTCATGGTTAGGGACCCTTCTTAGTTATTTCCAACTATATTTTTGTTTTTTAGAAATATCCTCTATCATTATATATCCCCCTATCTTCTTATTATAACCATTATATAATAGTAATGATATACTAATTATACTCACACTTTCTTTCTTTTCCATGGGATGTAGTTAAAATTGTATTTTGGTTTTTATTTTATTGTTAAGGGAAAACATATGAACCTTATAAAGGATGCTTTTGTAGTTTCATTCTATTTTTCTCAATTTCATTATATGTTGTTATTACACCATTATAAATTTTTTCCATGGAATAAAACATTATATCATATTTTTATTCTGGTATTCTAGAAAATATAACCCTTTATATATTTACAATTTTTTATAATGATATTATTAGCTATATGAATATGTAATTTTATTTCATGATGTATAAAATTTATTTTTCAGGTGTTTATTTCATGATTTTTGTTTCATTTTTTTATATGGAACCTGTTTTCATAAAATTTTGTAATGAATGTTTTTTTTGATGTTATCCATTAAAATATTTAATGGGGGAAATGAATTAAATCAAATTAGATTATGTTATCCTTGGAATAAATTTATGACACCTTGGTGTTGAGACATGGATTATGTGTATCATTTATTATTGATGATCCTTTAACTAGGTTTATGATGAAATACCATATTTCTTTACCCTATTATTATAATATCATGATTTAAATGATTCCATGATATAGAATCCAATATTTCTTATTTTTAAGTGGCACATTATGATAGCTTGCTTTTATGATTCCATTTAATAATTAATTGAATCTTCTAACATATCACCCCATGTTTGTTTAAATTTAAATCCTTACATTGGTTTTTTTCTCACAGTTTATTTTGTTTAGGTCATTTGGTGTTCCAATACAATGAGAGGGTCACAATGATATATAGTTTAAAATCTTGAGGATATAAATATTGTAATACATATAGTTTGTATAAATACTATGTGATATACCTAATTTTATTAACACAATAGGAATATATATTTAATGATATGTTTTATAAAATATTTATTTACAATTATATAATAATATGTGTCATAGATTCATGTCATTATAAAGACTCTATGATAGTATATCATTATTTTTTAGCCTATAAAATCCATTTTTATCCTCTATATTCTCTTCATTCATAACATATATGAATTTATTGGAATCCAATAATGGATATTCTATATTAATTTGTTCATTTCCAACCTCACATTTATGTGTGGACCTTTCATAAATATGATTAAAAGGTGTATAAAACAATAGAGGTAAAAATAATTCAATAGTGGATAATAATTCTCAAGAGGTTCCTTATTAAACCTATTTTATAGATTAATCCCATTGAAAGAAAACAAATAATTATTTATGTGGTATCCATAGAGAGATCAATTGATCCAATAAATTACAACAATATTTAAGTTATGAAAGAGAATATTTTAAAATAACTTATCTTGAGTATATTGGAAACCGATAACTATTATAAGATGGTTATAAAAAGTTGCATCGCCATAATATTCATAGTTAATGAAAACTAAACTATATGTAGTTCAATAATTTTCATTAGTTAAACCAGTTTTATCAACATAATTAAATTTTTGTCCAATATTTTATTATAAGAAGATTGGGGGGAAGATATCATTCATTAGTATTTTGACATATTATAATTCTCAGTGAATGAATCCAATGAAAATCCACTAACATATTTCCTAGAATCCCACACAACTCTTGAGTAATTACTCATAGATATAGAGATAACCAATGAGGTGGAATTATCTATTAATCAAACCTCTATTGCCTAGGTGATTTAATTCAATAGTATATTTTGAATCCCTACTTAGAAGAGCATGGGAGATATTATATTTAATAGTGTATACTTTTGAAAAATATTTATATCTCCCCCATAAAGTATTTTATAAAAAGAATTTTTTTACATAGAGTTATTTTCATATGATTAGGAAAAACAATAAGCTATGATCAAATATTTTTTTATAATAAATATTTTTCACTCAGATTACAGATAATGATGTCTGGAATTTAGAAATCTATCCAATTAGTGGATAATTTTCTACAATGAAGAAATATTTTATTCTTTAACAGGACAATGCATTATAGTTTATTTCACACATTCCTATAAAAATTAGTTATCACCCATGTATCATTGTAATAAAATTCCAATAAAGGTTCCCATGATATACTATTTCCTTACTACATAATTATGATAATAATGAAGTGATTATTTAAATGATACAAAAATGGCAGTGGATACATTTTTCAATAATGTGATTGAATAATTATATTATTTCAATACTACCTAAATCTATGAATGTTCCACTTCCCATAAATTAAGGAAAATCCCAGTCACATTTGTTTAAGGGTTGATTATATATATAATAATTTTTTTATTTAATAAACACAAGGGAATTAAATATACATATGCAACATATATTTCAATCTATTTGATTGTTCAAACTCAATAACAACACGTAAAATATATGTTTTTATGGTTTTATTTATAGGAACATTAATGTTGGATAGAAAATGAAGATTATGGAAGAAGAATATTCTTGGACACTTTCCTCCCATCTGATGTGACCTAGCCTCTCAAACTAATTAAATATTTTTGGGGTACTTTGGGTCTTACATGGATCATGACTATAATGTTTTTTAGAATAAGTTACATTTATGATAATTTCATTATAACATCATTCATAAACCCGTATATTTTCTATATACTTGAACCCAAAATGGACATACACTTATGTGTGATGAGTCGATGCAGACCTATTTTGAATGTTATGTAGTTACTGGTATATAAAAGATATTTGTTGGGTTGTGAATTGGAAGAGAGGATGAGAGGTTATATTCTACCATATGCTGTTTTTATGTATATTCTGAGAAAATAATAATGATTAATGAAACTTTTAGGATTCATTATCTATAATAATAATTCATCGAGACACCTCTATTAATAAAATTGATCAAAACCATGCATCAATGTGGACTTTTATATGTATCATTTGTTAACTATTTATATTATAATAGTTATTTTTGTATGATATAAATATTTATTTTTTGGAAAAATTGAATTTTACACTATATAGGGAGTCGATAAGTGTTTTAGAGTTTAGATTTGGTGTAATGATATGGATTCCAATATATCCCTATCAGATGAATTAGAACCCACATATCCAGGGTCTACATAATGGGAAATGTATTAACATTGATGGGTATTTGACAAGGACCATTTTTGTGTCATTTATGGTTATGAATCCATGACCTATTAAAGGGAATATAATTATAATTCCCCTAGGGAATATGGGATTTTTAGGTTAACCACCAAAGAGGAATCTAACATACACATTTTTAATATGAATCAAATATCATATAGTTTATGTGTCATAGTTTAAGGTCATATATTAGGACCAATAAATGCAATTTAATTTCATATTGTATAAACAGTATTCTATGCAAATTAATGTTATATAATTGAGTCGAATGGGTTAAGTGATACTAGAAACGGTTGGGGTGGGACTTTAACATGAGTGACCATTTCATGTTTTTCATATATATTTTTATTTGGGTATGAGAGGGTAATATTAGACATGGAAATAAAATTAATTACTATAAAGGGTGTAGGGACTACATCAAAGTGGAGGCTCATATGTAAGTAAATAAATAATTGAATTGATTGAGTATGTAGTTATAATAAGAATATTATTGGTTTATATACCAATTTAGAGGAATATAATCATTTTTTATATCATATATCTATGGTGAAGGTATTTGTTACGTTTTTAATCAAACTAGTGTCCCATATTGAGATTTATATGACTCGTTTAGTGGAAAAGGGAGGATAACAAGATACATGGGAAACCAAGATGGTTAATATGATTTACTAGAGGTTATAGTGATCAACTAATCAAATTTATCTTTATTATTAATATAATTTATGATAGTTTCCCCACTAAGGATCCAATATGTTATAGATGAATCCCAAGGACTATTTCTCATGGATTGACTGATCCATTGTTTCAATTAAAATTAGATTATAAGGGACAAATCTAACATGTACAACCTTTAATGTATCACAAAAGGATTTATAGAAGGCCTTAATTGGATTTTTAGGGAATTAAACTTTATTAAAAGTATCTTATATAGTAATTTGTGTAAATTTAACCCTATATGGTGATATGTATGAATTAAGGTGTATAGAAATGACTAAATATCCACAATAGGGTTCCTTTATGATATAACCATTCATCGGTCCTATCATTCAAATATAGGTAGCATCCAAGATAGGATGAAATATACATTTGGAAACCAAAATTATCTATATATTATTATTATATGATTGTGTTTAATGTTTTAAAATTCTATCAGATTGGCAATTTATGGTTAATGAAATAGAATTATGACAAGCCTTTGGGAAAGGAATCTCATGAGAGTCCTTCAGAGTGAAATTTGTGGGGGAGGCCCCATGATGTTATTATATGGGAGGATAATTATCCCATATTCCTTATCAAATTATCCTCATGTTCATATATTAGGAACATACATTGAAGTATCATAATCTTTATATTCGAAATGACCATGATAAAGAAACACATAGTACCTGATGTGAATTTCCCTCTTTGAGTTAATTTTATAGACAATGTGCCTTCGTCAATGTCTTTTACCTTAATAAAATTTTATGTAGGTGTTGGAGTATTTATATTAAAAGGTTTGTATCCTAAATCTTGGAATATATGGTCATATTTTATGTTCATGGTCATCATGTGTATTGTAAAAAATAAGGATCACTACTTTACCTTCATACAATGATGTGTGGTGATAGATATTTTACATGGTCACTATTGATCATCTTGTTAGTGAAAAAAATTATGGAAAACTATAAGGGAATTACAAATAGACAAAGTATGATAACTATTATACCGCTAATTATTACTCATGTGGTGATATGTAATGTGTATATGAAGGAGTTACACACTAATTTCGTAATGGAAGTACATCCATTAATGATTATATTTCTATAAAATATCCCAATTGATAATTTTTCATTCAATTTCACATATATTTCTATACCATACATGATATAATAGAGTAATTAATTAATATTATTTTATGTTATAATTGGTAGTTTTGATCTCTCAATAATTTTAAGATTAAAATTTCATGGTTTTATAATTTTCTTGTAATTTTGTTGTTATCATGAATGGCCAGGTGTAACCATGAGGGATAAATGTAGATGATGTTATAATGAAAAATTTGAATCTTTTAATAGTATCTACATAGTTTATCATTCAATATGGATCTTACAAGTATGAAATATATCATGGTTTTCATATTCATGGTAAAAAACATAGCTATTTCATGGTAATAACTGACTACGCAACTAAACTATGCTCTAAAAATAGATTTTATTATATTTCAAATTATATATTTATACTCTTGTGATATTAACCTTTTAGAAAAAACTCTTCCTCCCACTTGGATGAACCTCCCTTATGTTCACATGGTCTTCATTCTCCCCCTCATCAAATTAACTTACAATAGATTCATCCCCCGTCAGAGCATGTTTTTTTATTGGAATTCCCCTCTCACAAAATTTATTTCCTTCTCTTCCCTCTTTTATCATGTTTTTGCTTACTCCCTTTAACCTTACTTGTTGTTTTTGATAATTTAGGTTTTATAGTACATCTAATGCATAGTATTTTTGTTTACAGGGACTATATAGACCATCCTCTTCTACATTTTGGTACTCACCATTGATGGTTACATGTTCTATCATGTTATGTCTCAATTTATAATTATTACATGTAATTTTTTTTTTAATTTTAATCATTTTGGAATTAAATGTATGTTTTAAATTTATGAGTAAATTTTTATTAAATGTATTAAATATGTTAATTTTTTTTATTATTACAAATCAATTCTATGAAAAAACATGGCCTAATGAGTTCTCTAGTGAATTCCTTTTGTTCACATATAAATGGAATATTTTTATATAAAAATTATATGTGAAATTCAAATTATGTAACTTGAAATTATAAAATTATTTGTTTTGGAATCTGATCAGGTTTTATATTTTAATGGTTGAAAACTATGTTTAAATTTGGGATATTTTTGTTCCATGATGATTATTGACAATTAAATTAGTTAAGAAGGGGTTCTATTAATGCATCTCAAATGTATCATGGAAATAAATTCTTTTCACAACCCTTATGAAAATACCTTTACAACTTTCTAAAATGTGTTTCATGGTAATTTATGGTCCTTGGACTTGATTTAGTTTTTGAAGTATAAAAAATCATGTTTTGAGGGTTGTATTTAAAATATAAATTTTCCATATGGTTTTAATGAAATTCTAATGGGTAATTAATATAAATATTTATTAAATAATAAATGAATCATCTATATGAGTCATATTTTATGGTGGTTAACAATTTGTAACTATTTAGAGAATATTTTTTAATTCATTTGAGACTCGCTTTTTTCTAATTATTTCATTACCATTGATGTGGGGTTTTTATTATCATGTGATTCTTTTTTCAACATTTTAGGGGTTTTTTATTTTTGATATGGATATATGATAAAAATAATTATTTTTAATGCAAGTGTGATGGATGTAATAGAGGTTTATTGATTACTCCTTGTGTGTATATCATTTCTTGATAAATCACTCACTCCAAATTTTACTTTGTTCTTGAGTAAACTAGTATTATGTGTGAGATCAACATTCATGCTATACTAGTTGGGTAAAATGTTTCTTGTGTCCCCTAGTTATGTGATAAGGATATTAGGGAGGGTCCATTTTGATGTAGTTGGCTTTTCATAGTTGGATGGATTTGGTAAAGTTTCATGAAATAATATGCTAAAACATGGTCCATGTGGAGTTGTTAATGTTAGATGAATCTCTTGTTAGAACATGTTATAAAACCTATGACACATTTATTTTTTTATCAGTGGTTTATATACGGAATATATATATATATATATATATATATATATATATATATTCATTTTTTACCCTTTTGGTATTATTATTGTGCCACCTAATTTTAGTATATCTCTATTTTTTTATCTCATTATTTATTTTTCCCACCATTAATATTCTTCAAATATGATGTTCATTTAATTTCCTTATTAATTGGTATTAAATATTATTTTGGGAACCATTTTTATAAAAAGAAAATCATGTTGTATTTCTAAAGTGGTATATGAAATGTCTTTTTTGGATAAAAAAATGGGTGATGAGTGTATTCAATGTTTTTTTAATTTATGATATCAAAATGGATGGAATATATAATGGGATCATGGATTTTATATTAAATTTTACACAGTAGTGTTTGAAAATACTAATTAATTTTTATATTTTTAAATTTGATTTTAATAATTTCATTGTGAATGATTTTTTATAGACTATATGGGTGGATACCGACTAGGATATATTTCCCCCAGATACAAATTTTATTGTTATAGTTAAAGCTATAATGAGGTTTTTCTTATTGGGGAGAAATTAAAAGAGTTGAGGTCTAGTGATTAATATGAGGTTTAACGTAGGGGTCCCAACGATATTGATTAATTTCTTTTGTTTGACTTAGTTTCGGATATTGTCTCCTCCATCTTATCCTTAGGGATGACTATCTTAACTTTTTCCATATTTTTTATAATTTAGTTGTAATTTTTTATAAATGTCCATAGATGTTTATATCATTGTGTATTTGTACTATTTTCTGATTTGTTTCATTTTATTCAAGGTTTCATGGATGTCTATTTATGAATGACTAATATCAAACTTTTTCTAAGTTCTCTTTTAATGTTTTACTCTTATACGAGGAAGAAATCATACCATAAGTTGTTTTTTTGTGTTTCCTAGGAACTAGATACCTACCCATTGCAATCAAAATCGTGTTTCAATAATAGTTGAGAATTGGGCTAGGATTTGTTCATGTAGTATCCTTGTATGGTTTATTATAATTCCATTTCAATCATCATTATGGGGATGTGGTCTTTTTTTACTGTCATCAAATGCCTATATAGAAAATTAGTTCATTTTATAATGAGGTGAATTTAATTCCCTACTGATAATATTATCCTATATAAATAATAAACACTAGGTATAAGACTATACACCTATATATGTAGGTAATGTGGGTCCCCTCTTTGATACATTATAATAGTTACTTATTTATTTTTTCATAAATAAATTACATTTTAAACAAAACTCATAAAAAATAATTACACATCCTGAAAAAAATCATGTATAAATATATTCCTAAACAAAATCCTCCATAAACCTACATGGGGGTTTTATATTAATGTTATAATAAATTTTCCCTTCATGAATTCCATCTTATGAAAACCTATCTCATCCATATATCTATTATATGTTGTTCATTTCGTATATATTCTATGAGAAATTTTTTACATTTCTATTTATTTTTTGATATCTCTCATATTATTCTAGGTACAAAATATTCTTTTCAAATTTATATAAGTAACACATTAAAAATATTCTTTAGCTACCACATTGAGGTGAACATGGATTCTCAATATAATTAATGTTAGTAAATTCCATCTCATCGAACCACGGAAATTATAACACTCTATGTTGATGGGATTAGAGATTCATATCTACTTGGTATCAAAAATGGTGTCCATATATGCATATGGGATAATGAGTTAATCACACATTTTGTAACTATATCTAAATAATCCATAAAAAATTCAGTTAAATTATCATAATGAATTAGCTCAAGACAATTTTTTGTTTATGGGTGGCATCATCAGTGTGGTTGACCATAAATATGGCTGTTTCTTGGGTAAACCTCTCCACAACATGAAATGGGACAATACATTTAATGAGATGAGGTTTATTGTTTTTCATCTATTTTATGGAGGTACACTATTGACTAGTGAATAGAATTGGATTTTATATGGGACCATAAACACATATTTATCTTTAGACTGAATTAAGGATATATCATTTAGGTGAATCGTAGATTTATAGAGTTCATTATGTATCTTATGGAAGTATATATATAGAAAATTGATTATGTATTAATGTAATTATTCTAAATTAGTAGGAAAATCATTTTACATATTTTTAATAGGTGATTCCTAGACATTCAAGTATTCTATTTGATGGATAGGGAGGATATGATAAGGATATAATATGTGAAAATGAATATAAGGTCTCTTATTATAGGGGATATATATGAAGAATTAATTAAAATAAGTTCCTTATGGAAAGATTCTAAGTGTATGCCTCTACCTTGATTGAATGATATATTCATTAACTGCTAATTAATTCTATGAGTAATGATCATATCCATTAAATTAATGTCCCTTTATGCATATAAGAAACTATTTTCATCATACCAAATGGTATAAAACCACTGAAAATTAGGACACATAACAACCCATCATATAAAACCCAATATATTTCAAGCACTGACATGATGATGTTATTGGAAGGAGTCTATATCATGTAGGTTTTGGACACCACCCCATTTGAATAGTATGGTCCTCTTGTAGGGTGTACTGGTTATGTTTGTTAGAAGATATAGTTTCCTAGTTTATGGGTCATGGACCAAGGTGAATATTAAGTCATGTAGGATTGTAGATCATATATGAAATATTATGCAAATAAATTTGATTGTTCAAATAATGGACATACAATTGTAAAATTTGAGATATATTCAGAGTTGGATAGCCCAATTCCAATTTTTTTGGATTTTTTTAGGCATTATGGTCTTAGAATATAACCTATATATGGGTTACATGTTTTCTACATACAAAATAATTATATATTCTTAGAATAAACCCATTATCAAGAGAATATGAAATATTGGGCCACTTCTACTAGATGATCTGGATATAAGAAATATTCTACACTACCTCAATAGGTTTATCTCCATGTTATACACTTCCATGAATACCTTCATTAATGATAATATGATCAGCATCCAAAAATTTTGTACATTCATAATATTTTTGAGAGAGAGATATAATGATGATGGGGATTATCAATGATCATACCATCTTTTAGGGTTATTTAGATAATAGAATTGGGATAAAATTAAACATCATATAGAATATGTGTCCCTATATTCTACAATATACATATGTTGAATGAAATACCATGGTTGAACACTTGTTATAGTGGATGTTTATGAACGTAAAGATCATTATTTAGTTTAGTATCTAAATATTCAATGTTATTGTTGATATTTCAACCAAATATATTAAAAAATAGAATCACTCATACCCCTTTCAACATTTGGATAGCTTGGTGCCTTTGATCAAGGGTATATAAACAAATTAATGTGGAGATAAACTTGATATATTGATAGAGGGAGGAAAAACTCATAATAATCACACACTAGTGAAGAATTTTTTATCTCAAATTCTTGGGATATAGTCTAAGAACCGAGATTCTTCACCTTTAATGTGTGGAGTATCCCTTATATAATTATGACCTACTGAAGATGAATTACAAGAATATTGGAAGGAATAGATCTCTCAGATGAGAAAAATATATGTCATGGAAATCATTGATGCAATAAATGTTGAAGAAATTGTCTGAACAATGATTGGGAAGGTGACCAATCCAATATACACCTCTTATAAAGATGCTGTAGATGAATTAGAAGCTCCAATTAGGGATCCTAAAACCCCGATCCAATCATTAAGGGGTTAAAATTTCTATATGGATAGATTAATCATGTTGATATATACAAGGTTATATGTGGAGGAAAATATTGATGATTATTATCCATAACAGGAAAATGATACAATTGATGAAGAAAATGTTATGTAGATATTTTTTTCAAAAATTTTTAGATACATTCCCATATGTATATAACATACCATCAATGATTTCATTATAAAACAATAATTTAATATTGGTAGGACTATGATGAAATTTAGTTTATTTTCTTATATCTAGAATATTTAGATTGAGTGGATTTAATTTCATTAGGAGTTAACTTATGAAACATCGTCTATGAAGAATTTTATATTTCAATTATAGAAGAGATGCATGTGGTGGCCATTGTACATCTAGTATATCCTATAAAAGAGTGTAAAAGGTTATTGAATATCTTATTCAACCAAGGATTATCAGGTAAGTATTATATCATCATTCATATATCCAATACAATATTTATAACATTTAACAAATCTATTAGACCATTCAAATATTGAGTTGAGATTTAGAAATTCTACAAGCTCATAAATAGGACACCTTGATACAGTAATTGGTTACTCTAAAGAAAGGGTAGAGTCTAAAATCAACATAAAAATACCAGATAGCTTCTTGATAGGTTCATGATTTTTGGTTAACATTATGAATTATAAAACATGGCCATCTAAACTGAATCAACAACCTAATTGTTTAGTGTGTCTCTTTATTCTGATATATTTTCATGAGACATTACGAATCATTATTTATTAGTGTTTTCAATGTTGGATCCCTATGAATATCCCAATGAGGATCTATCTAAGATTATATTGGTCAAAATATTCCTTTTGAGCTGGATTTTATATTATAGGGTGTACTATACTCATAGGCAGGAAAAATACTTAATGTATTAATTGATAACAACTATGACATGACCTTAATGTCAACCCTTCTGATGAGCTGGAAATATTGGATTAAATAGATTATATACTAAATAAAGAAGAGTATCTGCACCATATATTATCTACTCTATTAATTTTACATTTAAATAACATATTTTTTATGTTAATTCTTATTGAAATATACTATTATATATAAAATAATAATTTCTCTACATTTTAGTCTTAATTGATAGAACTAAAAAGATAAATGTCATGTTTTGTGTAAATATAGATAAGAAATGATATATGTGGAACATTCATAAGTGATATAGTATAAGATAATGTGTATTTCAATATAATGGATTCTGATCCATATTCTTATTATGCCACTATCATTAGAGGATACAAAAATTTTTATAGATAAATATATGGATTCTTGTTCATGAGATCCTACAAAACAATATTGGAGGAAAATTACGTCATCTTTAACACATGTTAGTTACTATGGATTTGGATAGGTATGAATATCACATAATCCTTCATATTGTGAAGGAGGTAATTGTAAATATAGAAGAAGTAAAAAATATCCTATATAAATCATATTAATTACAATCCTTGAGACCATAATACGTTTTCAATCATTTTAGCATGAGAATTAATTAACGAAGTGACATTATAATTCTATTGAAGAAAGGGGAATCATGGAGCCAATTCACTATGACCTGAGGTTTACCAAGAAAGTTTTTGTGTACCAAAATTGTGAGGCAAGGATGTTTAAAGTTTTTTATGGATGGTATTATTATGTATTGGTTATTTTTAACTAATGTGAAGGTATAATCTTTATCATTGGATGAGGTATGTTAGGCCTTAAATGACTTAGATAAATCCATTACCCAACCTTTGGAGTCCATTGATTGTGTATTGTAATAGTATTCAAATTCACCCTTCATTTTTAAAATAATATTTTGGATACTATTGAGTTTTTATTTCTCTGTCCTTTTGTCTATAAATAATAACATATTTAATTTAAATTTTATAACACTAGTGTCACATGAACAATCAATTAATAATAATATAAAGAAATCACAAATAGTAATACCATAATAACTAAATCCATTTGAATATTAATGGGAATTGGTTAGGTAAATTGTAGCATTGAAAAATATGGATTAAATGATAAAATGAATAAATAAAATCATTATATTTTAAATATGTACACCCTGATAGAAATATTTGGGTTGATTATATAGAGACATTTACCATCATTATAAACCTTGTTAAAACTATGATAAAAAGAACCATGAAATTTATTTTTCACTTCATTAAGTAATATTAACTGGATATAGGTGAGTTTAATATAGAGAAAAATGTACCATCACTATAAGATATGGTCAGAACATTTAGATATTAGAGTGTTCAATGAATCAGAATAATTAAAATTAGTAAGAGAGTTTGAAATGAAGAACCTAATTCTTAAATGGCATCAATAACCTATATTGGAAAGTTTTTTTTCCATAAGGAGAATCTAAATCAAATTATTTTGGGGTTAAAAGGGTGTTCTAATGTTTATATAGGTTGATGGATATGGATATGATAAGATAAATTTTCCAGGGGTTGAATGGTGCTCCTTGTTAACATTGATTATTTTTAAATTTTATATAACATATAACAAATATATAGATGTGTAAAGGATTAGTATGTAGGAACGTTGATTTTTATATTAACATTTTTCATTTTTTCACTGGAAAAATTATATGTTTTTATAATTTACTAAAAACTTAAAAATTCAATAAGGTAATCTAATGTGTATATATAGAAATAAGAGACTCGACATTTTATTTTTATTTATTAGTGGGTTTTCAAACAAGAGAGTATATTTTTTTCAATAATTCATAGTTTATGGTCTTTAATATTGGACCAAATATGTTTTTTAAAGTTTAGAATGCTTTGGAGAGAATATATTGTAATCTATATAGAAAGGGAAAGGTGATGACCCAACCCAATTAGTGCCCATTATTAATATAGGTCTACTCTAGAAATATGTAACTTTATTTAATTGTAATTTTACCATGATGAAGAGTTTAAAATATTTTATGTTACACTTATTTGATCAGTATATTTAAAAGAGGTTGTGTGTCTCATAAAGAGCCACCATTATCCCAATATAAATCGCGGAGTTCCTTAACAAGTAAAAAAATTCATTAAAATTGTTCTCATAGTTATACATCACATATATTAGATTAATTTTGATAGGATACAACAACTATAATAATCATAATGATCTTAGAGTTCCCTATAATCTTCAAATTAAGAATGAGAAATATGAAAATCCTCACTTGAACTATTAGAATTTGAATGTCATGAAATGGAAAATGCTTGTTATGGATGAACACTAACAAAATTTGAGGGATTATTTCCACTTCATGATTGTTAATGGAATATAGGTTTAGTGGAACTTCTCATTTTGATGAGTTATGCCATTATTTTTCAATATGTTTGTGGCCGCATTAATATCATTACCAGGTTGTGGTTTCCTTTTCAATATCATATAAACAAAATATCAATAACGATGAATGTTTTATTTTGAGTAAACACTTACGGTACCATTTTTGGGATATGGGAAAATGATATTTAAAAGTGATTGAAAATATATAGTTTGAAAATGATCATATATAGACAATTAAGAAATGTTGAACGAGGGTAGAATTAGAAGATTATATGGGGCTAGGTATGATAGAATTTTATTACACATCACTATGTATCATGTGATACTAAGAATCACACCACCCATAGTTCATTTATTCTTCTAAGTGGTGTCTCTCCTCTAATGTAATAGTTTTCTTTTCATAAGATGCATAGTTAGATAAAAAGTGGTGTACAATCATATGATTTCATAATTTGAAAATTTAAATGGTCATAACGCCCAAGTGTATATCATAATGGGTATTTTAATCTAATTGAATAGTTTTATTTTCTAAAATCTAATACATAATTTAGGAACATTGATAAAAGACATGATTTGGTGGAACGTAACTATTGTTAGTGGATCATAGGGTTAGAGTAACATATAATTTGGATAAAAACATGTATCTATGTGTAAGAAAGAAATCATTTAAAGTATTATATTACCATAGATATATTTTCTATTAGGTTTAGATACACTCATTATTTATAACCTTGATCTATCTAAATAAGAATTACATACATAAATATTTTATCATTTTAGAAAAATATTTAATATATTTCACATTAATACATCCGGGATGACAATACAATAATAGTTTAATTTAATAATAGATACATAATCACCATATTTTAAGAAGAATCTTTAAAATATCCCAAAAAGTTCTCCTCCCTCAGTTCCCTTCATAGAAACTTAAAACATAATACATTTCATCACAACCAATAGAAAATTATAATATTATAAAGGGTAAACTCAAATGCTCAGTAATGGTAATTATGATAGATATCAATATATTATCATAATTAATAATAATATATGAATAAGGTAATGATAGAATAGTTATTACTTAAATGTTCATACCCAATTAGTCATTTTTCATAAATCCTAATTCATGGCATAAAGCATTATAATTTTTAAATACTAGAGTCATATGAGTAAGGAATAATCATTAATTAATCATTATTAAATATAAAATATCATTATAATTAGATCATGTAATTGTAATTATAGCACAATCATAAGCAAATGATGTTATTTCATTAGTCAATTTTATCTTCCAAGACTACCGTTAGAGAGTAAACAAAGTACAATTATTAATTGTCATCACTCCCAAGCATTTTTTAATAAATGGAATGGGATTACTCCCCATCCTCAATAAAATTATCACATGAGATATCTATCATTACCCAATGTATTGGGGATATATATATTTCCAAGAATACCCATCCCATAATGAAAACCATAAATATATTTTTCATAAGATCATATAACGATTCATCATTCTATTATTTCATAACCCATGGAAAAGAAATATGTTCCATGAAAAAAAATCATTTTTCAAATAATCATCATCCATATAGTGAAAGAAAACGGATGAAATAATTAAATATTATCCCCTTATAACAATAATAAAAAACAAAATATTTTAGCATAGATGAAAAATATCATTAAATGGATATTTAAACTTTACATTGAAAACATGAGAAAAATGAACATTTAATTTTGTAACATATTTTCAAAAAAATGATCATAATATTTAGGAAGATATTTTATTCTAAAATAAAATTCTAAATATGGAAATAAATCATAAAATCATTTAATAATGATTGTTTGGATAAACCTTATTCCAGGGTTAAACGTTAAACCAAATATTTCATTCACAAATTTTTTAAAATTTTTCAAATAAACTATATAGAAAAAATAGTAAAAAATTATTTTGATTTAATTGATAATAAAATAAAATATGTTTGAAAATGATTTTAAATAATAATTGGTTTATGAAAAATACTACTCTTGAAAATATTTTAAATAACATGATCTGGGATGAGAAATATCACTAACCAAAGGGTAAATAATATTTAGTTTCCTTAAAAAAATTATCAAAAGTTTTTACAACCAAAGAAATGACAATTAAATAAAAACATAAAAAATGAAAAGATAACCATAAGAGAAAAAATATATGTTTTTTTAGAGATATATTAATATAATTAACCCAATTTATATTCATAAATAAAATAACATGAATAAAAATGATATTGAAATATAAACCTCATCCTAATGTTCAAGAATTATTGGTACTAACTATTATGTTAGTGAATTATAAATATTTATAAAATATAAAGCTATAATATGTAAATATTAATAATTATCTTATAATAAAAAAATACCTTATAATTTCCAATTATTCATTCCTAAAAAATTCTTAATTAAAATAAATATTCTGTTGAAAATAGTTTACTTCTAAATGATTTTTTTGGTTTAAATAATATAGTTCATGCACCATATTAGTGGATTATCATATTTAATTATAATATTATTAATATTTTAATATATATATTTATTATAAATACTTTTATAAACATTCATATAACATGGTGATGAAAAATCAATTACAACACTTCATTGATGTAGTAGTCTTTATCTATGCATGAATAATGTATCCAATTTGCAATGAATGAAAAGAACAAATGAAAAAAATTATAAATCATTATATAATTGTAATGGAATCAATAATATTAGATAAATTTATTAAAACTACCCATATATCTAGAAATTTATGGAAAATGTGGGAATATAATCACATCTCTTCATGGATGTGGTAGTACATTATTACACATGAATGAAATTAGCATTTAACATAGCACAGAAAAAAGGTACAAAAAGATGTAGAATTAATACTAAAACATTTATTCATAGTAATTATACTAATTTACTCATTATAATATGGATATTTAATACTAAATAATTTTTAATAAAGAACAAAACATTAAATAGACTGATAAACAAAATTACCTCTTCATAAGTTGTTTTTTGTGTGTATAAAGATGGTGTTTTTAATTGTTGGTTGTCCAATATTTTTAATTATGAATATCTATGTTTTAATGAATAATACTCATCTTTCATATTAATTTTTTTATGATGAAAATTTTGATAAAGATATAATATGATTGAAAAATACATGTTTTCTATGTTTTTTGTGTGTGCTGTATAGGGGGAATTGAAAATGGAAAAGGGTTAAAAAAGAGTCACACACCTGGCCATCTATAAAATTAGGATAGAAAGACACATAGCATACACATGAAGGATTTTTTGGAATGAAATCCTTAAAAAATCACTATATATAAGTAATTACCTGGAAATGGGTGGCATAAGGCCCCAATAACATGCATATGGGAGAAAGCATCGATGAATCAGAGTCAGGTCTACATTACGATGGGTGAAAGGATTCACCAGCATGAAGAGGTACATAGTGGTGTTTAGAATAAATATAAATCCACCTATATTTATCATGATTAAATGGGATAGGTTTAATTATAAATTATTTGTCACACATCAACATTTTTTATGAGTGATGTGCTTACACCAGGGTATAGTGAACTTACCAAACCTCCACTTCTCATTTCGTGCTTCACATTGTATTCTTCCTTCAAAACAAACCAAAATGTTCCTTCACAATCCAAAAAGACTATTCCCTAATACCTACATGTCCAATAAAATGTATCTCATTACCACTAGAAAATGAATCCCCCCAATGTTGTAGAATTGGTTATGCAGTGTAGTCTCTTAGGGATATTAAACTGATGAAACTGAGTTGTGTCGTGGACCCATTATTATGTTTTTGGAAATTTTATTGAGAATTAATATAAGAGAGATATAGAAATGGTATTTCTAATGAATACATGTAAATTAAGAATAAAAATACACAATACAGTACTAACCCATAGTATGTAAGGTTACACCATGTCTATAGATGGTCTGAGCTTGATGAAGGTATCTATAACATGAAAGGAAACGTTTTGTCATGGCCAACTCAAAGAATAAAAATCATGAACCCTTGGGTCCCAAAATTGTAGAATAAAATAAATTATATTTAGTGGAGGATAAATCATAGATGTATATGTTTCACTGTAGTCTATGAAATAATCCATTCATGCAAAAAAAAATACACCACTAGGGAATAACCCAACAATGCAAGGTGTTTTTTTTTCTAAAAATTCAAAAAAATAGCATCTTCAAGAATACACTACTACTACTTGCTTGCATGAGTTTCATTTATAAAGTAATCACAAATTTAGGAAATTACATCTATAAATGAGTACAAAATCTCCCTATAAATAGGTAATTACTATCCAAACATCAATGACATGAGGAAAACCCTCACGAAGAAAACATAAATGAACATGTTGAGTTTTAATAAGAAAATGAAGAAGAAAAATGAATATAAAAAATTGAAATCAGGATCAAGTGAATTTAAATTTTAAAATTTGATAGTCTTCTATTAAGTGGAATAGAATATGGAGGCTTGTGTGCATGAGGGGGGTTTTGAGACATAAATTGGCCCAAAACAAGGAGATTGGAATTACTATTGACGATAGAGAGTTGATGTTACCTTATATTTTTTTACCTTTTCCATCCCTTCTGTCTAGATTGAGGGGGTAAACTTATATCTACTATGAATGTATTGATATAGTATTTCACCACATGAATAATTACTTTTATGTTTATGAATGTGCATTTCAATAATCATTTTAATATTCTAATTTTAGTCCCCCTTACTCACATAAAATTTATAGTCTATGAATGATATGCCTATTTAATTTTCTTTAATAGACTTATCCTTTATAGAACAACCATTTTTTGAATGTGATGGTAATTTTAAACATCATTTTGGGTACTAAAGTAATAAATTAAACCAATTAAATGAGATAAGAAAAATTATTTATTAATTTAAAATTTGAGTTCTCTGATAAGAGGCCTACATGTATCCAATTTGGATAACACAACAATTACCATAAAATTTTTACTTCAAGAGGGAATTTAAATTGGATTTACATTACTTATTACATTTTAATAATCCATTCAAAAACCAAGAAATTCAATCATATGATTTCTTTAATTATGTTTTCCTAAACATTCTAGAAAAATTTCTACACTAATCCTAGTGGATGAATGGTTACCTCCACTCTTCTACATTTTATAATTAGTTATTGTATTTAGATCATATAAATATTCACTTTGAAATATGAAATAGAATAAATTATGCACTAGTGAGACATGAAATAATTTAACATTTAATTGGAACAATGACTAGAAATGATAATTATTTTTTGGAATCTTATAAATTTATTTTTTTCTTTTTCATAGTTTTTTCACTTGTTCATCATGGTCGTTTGTTTCAAGAAAAAATTCTGTTCACAAAGACTCCAACAATGGAATTCAGAAAGAAGTAGATCCTCCTTTCAATACTTATACTAAAAATAAAATAATAAGGAAAAAAATAAAAATATATAATAAGCGGACATAGATGTTAGGGAATGAGGCATAAGAGTTGGATAGGGATAAGCACAAGATATTGAACAAGGACTAGTAGAACTACTGCAAGGGAAAAACAAAGTATTTATGAACTAATAAATTATTCACTACCCCTTGAATGTGGGATTTAATCCTACCATACATGTACCACCTATCTCAGCTCAACTTATTGAGATCAATATGATAATTATTTATATGATCACATAATGATTTAAATCCTCCAAGATACCTAATGAAGATCCCAATTACCACATTTGGAATTTCTTTTAGTTTTTTATAGATTCAATTATAAAGTGTTACATGTGATTTAGTGAGATTAAATATATTCGAATTCCTCCTAATGGTTAAATCATGCTTGTGGATCTAGAGTCTTCCCCCACACTAGATCACTATATGGGAGGGCTTCATATGATTTTTTACATGGTTTTTACCACCATCAAATCATTTAATCTGTCAGTAAGAATTTTAAACATGGATAAATTATGTGTGGAGTCAATATAAAGCGTGTGTGTGATATTTAAAAGTTTTTAATTACTATGTATTTATTACAAAATCAATATATTCCTTATAATAAAAATTATTTTCTTGGTATTATCATTGGGAAATCGAAGAAAATGTTCATTCATCCCATAGAGGCTCACAAATGGTGAATTAAATCATTGAATTTCTTGATTTCTTAGATTAAATATCAAGAAATAGATTTTAATTGAAACTAGAGCATAAACATGAAGGATCTAGACGCAGTGGAACCATGGTGGTTGGGAGGGCCCAACATTGTTATTGCTGTAATCGATGACCAATCTGGGTTCAATGTGATGATGAAAGATAGAATACATGGATTAAAATTGACGATTTAGATAAATGAAAAAACAACAAAATATCTAAAAAATAGTATATTGCACATCATGTTTATAATTAATTTAATAATTTCTAAAGAAATTATATACCTAGGTTTTTTGATACATTCTTTGTTGATGATCGTTGATCATTTGGAATGACCCTTTCAGATTTCCATAATTGTTCTTGTGAGGATCCAATATAGAATCCATCTATCAGTGATCCAAACATGCTCCAATGGTCTTTGATCAATGCCACTCATTCCTTGGGTTCTAGTGCTACATAATGAATTTATTATGTTTATCATTCTTGAGTACTCTTTTTTCGGTCATGAAGAACATAGCTCATTATTGAGAGGGAGAGATGAGAGGAGTTGAGAGAGAAAATATTTTTCTCAACAATTCTCAATACACCAAGGTTTGAAACACCAGATGTACCTACCTATTAATCAACATGGGGTTTCAATAATAATATTTAATTGTGAAACAACAATTAAATTCAATAATATTTATTAGAAAAACCACATGCCACATAATAACAATAAAAACACCAATATTATTGGTGTTCCAACTTGTAAAAATGAAACCATAAATGAAATATTGTTCTACATAATGTTTAAAGTATTGTTATTATTTCTTATTCCAATAGGATAAAAATTATTTTCTAACTTTTAAATAATTAATTTATCAACGGACATGGTATTGGTTCGTTCGAACTCCTCTTCTATTTATTGAACACCTATTTAAAATATTATATTCTCTTAAATAAATATTTTTATTTAAAAACTAGTAAATAAATATTTATTAATTATTTAATGAAATAAATACCTATATTTTATTCAAAATCCATGGGATAAATATTTATTTAATTTTTGTGACCATTTAAACGTGAATAAAATTATTTCACGTTCTTGAGTATAATATTTATTCCATTAATTAAATTCAAATAGAATTTAATCTAGACCACCAAAAACATGTAGTTCATGACCCTCTAGAATTATTTCTTGATGGTATTAGTTGGGCTTTCTTAAATCCCAAAATTACTATCCATCAACGGGTCAAAAAACCCAACAGAAATAACATAAAGTAGCAATGATGACATCCACATATGAATGCTCACTTTGTAAAAAAATACCTTTGTCATAATGTCTCATCAAGCAGGTTTCATGATAGTGTTATCAACATATATACTTGATAAATAAATCTTTGAATACCTAAAATAAACTATTCATTACACCATGGCCATTTAATTTAGGGAAAAAGATCTATTTCAATCAAAGTGTTGAGATATCAACTTCTATAAATGGAAGGGAAAAATAATTCCTTGACCAATCCATTAATAATATGTTATTCGTGACGCACCCAATGTACCCTATGTCCCGCTAACATTTGGTGTGAGTGTTTTCATTAGAAAATCTATGTGTGTGAGTCATGACACATATTAATGATAATCTTAATGTCTAAGGATCATTACACAAGCTCGTAGATAGGAATATCCGATGACACCAAGTTATGAAAAATTCCAATTGGCAAGTCTCTTCTTGTAATCTCCCATCTTGGAGATTAGAAAGGGAGAACTTTATGAGAAGAAGTCTCATTTAAATATGGGTACTCACACCTGAAGGTCTGTATACTATGTGTCCCATCATATAATTTCATCCAACCCCAGAACTGTGTTTAAGAATATTTTCATATCACATCAAGGTTTTGATTATAGTATGGAACTACTGTGACCTTATTAATGTGAAAAATATTCTAGGAAATTATTAAAATATAGTCATGTAGAACAATTACCAATATTTAATAAGATTTATAATATTTAAATATAGTAAATATTCATATAATCAATATAAATTCAGATAGTTTTAGGACATAATCTCCAACAAACTCCCACATGGACTAGATCCAACTGCCTGTGAATTCCAGTCCGCTAGACCTCGCATGATGATCATGTTTCTATTGAGTCAAGGCTATAGTCAAGGGGTCTGCCATGTTTTCTTCCATGTAAATAACACTCATTGCAACATCAACTCTTTGAAAAAATTCCCTCATGAGATGATACTTCTATCGTATTCGCTTCATCTGCTAATGTGACATTGGTTCTTTTTCGAGATCCACCATTGTTGTATCATAACAGTAAAGTGTGATAAAATATTTACTTCTAGGTACCACATCCACCTATTTAATGAAGATCCATATCCAAGATACTTCTTTAGCTACCCTAGAATCTGTGATATACTCATAATCTGTGGTAGAATCTGCGACCACACCTATCTTTGAGATCTTTGAGCTCAAAACATCTCCATTAAAAGTGATGATGTATCCCATTTGAGACTTCATGCCATCTTGATCGGTCTGGAAACTATAATCTACATATCCTTTGATGACTTATTCCTCATCTTCTCCATAAACTAGGAACGTATACTTAATACACCTTAGATACTTATGGATATACTTGAATTCAATCCAATGACAACCACTTGGACCAGCCTGATATCTTCCTATCAAACTCAATGCATAGGCGACATCAAGTGTAGTACATAACATAACATACATGATTGACCCAACAACTGATTAATATGGAATCCATGACACTCTCTTTCTTTCCACATGCATTTGAGGACACATTTTCTTAGAAAGATGAATGCCATGTGATGATGGAAATGATCCTCTCTTGGATTGATCCATAATAAATCTCTTTAGTATCTTATCAATGTTTATACTTTGACTTTGGCCTAGTAATCTCTTGAATCTATAACGATGGATCTTGATCCCAAGAATACATGCTACCTTGTCCTAGTCCTTTAGGGAGAATCATTTATTCAACCATTCCATAATAGACTATAAGACTGGTATTTAATTTCCAATATGTAATATTCCATCAAAATATAATATTAGTAAAATGACTACACTCCCACTAAACTTTTTATAGATACAAGGCTCATATTCATTCTTTATAAAACCAAATTTCGTTATAGCTTCATCAAAATGAATGTTCCACGATCTAGACTATTTCTTTAATACCTAAATGGATTTTTTTCAACTTTCATATCTTATTGGAATCCTTTCACATCAGAAACCCTTCAGGTTGTGTCATATATAAATATTCTTGAAAGTTCTCTTTAAGGAAGGCTATTTTGAAATCCAATTTCCAAGTCTCATAGTCATGGTAATCTGTAATAGCCAATATATTTCTGATGGATTTCAGTATTTTAACTGGTGGAAATGTTTCATCATAGTCAATTCCTTGATAATGATTAAACCATTTTGAAACTTGTCTTTCTTTATAGGTACAAAATTGTCCTTCTGTTTCTAGTTTCTTCTTGAATACCCATTTTCAACCAACATTATTTACATCTACTGGGGGATCTAACAAAATCAAGAAATTTTTATTTTGAATGTAATCCATTTCATAATTCATGTCTTATTTCCACTTGGAAACATATGTTCCACGTAATGATTCCTTATAGATTACAATAGCATTATTATAAACTTATAATGAGTCACCATCCTCAGTAACTAGAAAACATTATTGTTCTGGTTCTCTAAACTCTCTTGTACTCCTACGCAGTACTTGTGACTTTGTAACTGATCTTTCTTCCATGGGGATTTGTGGAATCTTCTCCTCTACCAAATTTTGTGTACCTTGAGCCTTGAATTCATTGAGGTCTATCTCACTCCTACTATTTCTTTTGGTGATGTGATCCCTCTCAGGGAATATGGAATATATTTACACTATAACCATTTTGTCTAAGGGGTCATATTGGTAATATCTATTTGTTTCCTTAGGGTATCCAATAATGGAAAAATTTGTGCCACGGGGTGTGGGGTTGTTAGATAAATTGGATTTAACAGATGCTTCAGTACCCCACACATGTAAATTCAATAACATGGATTTTCTTACACTATAATGATCATATGGAATACCATTTATCGATTTAGTTGGTACTTTTTTTAGTATGTGTGTTTCTATTTTTGACACATATACCCAAATGGACACAGTAAGACTTCCATGAAAAATAATTGATCTCACCATGTCCAACATGTTTTGGTTCATCCATTCGCTTACAACATTCCACTAGGGTGTGTAAGGAGGAGTGAGTTGGGATAGGATCCCAAAATCCTGTAAGAAATCAATGAAGTATTGATTCAGATATTCTCTACCTTAGTCTGAGTGGAGTATCTTAATCATCTTACCTAGCTGGTAGTCAACATAATTCTTGTATTCCTTAATCTTCTCAAAAGAATCCAACTTATACCTTATTAAGTAGATATATCCTTATCAACTAAAATCATCAGTAAAAGTTATGAAGTTTGAGTATGCACCCATTGCTTCAACTGGAAGGTTGACACACATTGGTATGAACCAATTCAAGAAGCTCTTTGGATCTTTCCCCTTTCCCACTAAATGGTTCTTTGGTTATCTTGAATTGTAAACATTATTGACATACACCAAGTGATTTTAGTAAGAAAGACTCTAAATGTACTTCTTGATGTAACCTTGTCAAGCATTTCTCATTTATATTACCTAGTCACTTATGCCAATGTTTGTTGTTGTATGAGTCATGTGATTCAGTTTCATTATCGATTTCTATTAATTGGTTTGTGTAATCCAACACGTAAATACCATTCAATAAATGTTCCTTACCAAAACAAATTCTATATTTATAAAAGAAGAAAAATTCATTTCATAACTTGAAAATAAATCCACCTATATATAGTCTTTATACAAAATTAATGTTTTTGGTTACAGAAGGAACATAATAATATTATTTTAATACCAAGATCATTCTAGTAAATAATGTGAGGTGGTATTCCCTGACACATAAAATAATAATTCTAGCCCAGTTTGCTGCTCGTAGATCTACCTCCCCTCAGCCAATTTTACTAAATTTACTTCTTTCCTACATTTAGATACATATGTGATCCCCCCATGCTATATCTAATACCCAATTAGTAGAAATTGATAAATTACACTTGATAACAAATGCACCTGAAGCTTCCCCTTTCTTCATTATCTTGGTGTAGTTTTTCTTCTAGTGGCCCTTCTTGCCACATGTGAAAAAACAACAACTTCATGTTTCCTTCTATCCCCCTTTATCTTCCTTTTCTTAGAAGGGTGTGAAGAAGTTTTGTGCTTTAAGATATTTTCATTCCCTTTCCTATTATTCACCATAAGGACATAAGGCTTTTTATGATTTATGTCTTTGTCCACATAGAGAAGGAGGATAAAAAGATCTAGTAGAGACTTCTCAACATTGTTCATATTGAAATTTACAACTAAACTACAGAAGCTATGAGGTAGTGATGCGAGAATGATATTAGTACCCATTTCTTTGGAGAGATTAAACCCTATGAACTTCAGACGCTCAATGTAGAAAATGATATTGACTACGTGAGGCCCAGTAGGGGAACCCTCTCCAAGATAACTCTAAAATAGTTCCTTGGAGATGTCAAGCCATTCATGTCTTTCTCTCTCCTAGTAAATTCAACAGAGGTTATGAAGCATGCTATAGGAATCCATGTTTAGTAAGACATTATAAGTTCACTAGACACTGATGATAACATAAAACATTGAATGTAGACTAAATAATTCAATTTTTTTACACACCAGGAACCCTTCACCAATTTTCTCTTGGGTAGGTGAAATAGGTAATGAGGAATCCAACACATAAGATTTTTTTTCAATGTGTAGAATGGCTCGAATACATCTAATCCATTCCTGAAAGTTATTGCCAGTGAGGATGTTTTCTTTATCTAGTATTGATTGTCAGGAGAGTGTGGTTGAATTTTTCTTTCATTTTTATTAAACAATTAAAATAGAATATAATTAGTACTTTCATGATTACATTTTATGAGAGAAAATAAATTAATTTTATTAATTCTCCCAATATTTTATCAAGTACCAATGGCCTCAACATTGAACTCGGAATGTTTTATTCCTTGGACATTCTAGTGGAAAGGATCCCTATTCCACTTTACATAACCCCAATAGGGGTTTATCAATCTATTTGAAGGTATTTAGGTGGGTAGGTATTTGTCAACTGTGGGCTGGAAACTCCATGATCCGTCGAGTGGACTCCCCATTATTGAAATCCAAAATTCGATTTCCCCAATACTTGCTTCCAATATTACACCAAGTTTATCAAGGACTACTACTCTTGATGTAATATGGTTAAGTCAGACCAAAAAACTCATCAGGGATTCTTGTATAAAAGTAAGTTTCCCAAGAAGGGTTTTCCCAACACATAGTTTTATTGAGTCTTTCCCTAAATCATGCAACAGAAGGTTTAGTCTTACTTAATATTTTTTTGAGGGAATTTTATCTCTTATGTGTAAATTTTTTATTATCCTTATCACATTATTTTTAATATTATGTAGATCTTAATTAATTGATTAACCATGTATTCACAATATTTACACATAATCCTAGATTAATTTAGTTCCATATTGTATCCTTGTTTAATTCATTAATTATTTGAATGCGACAACACATCCATAATGATAAACCATGATAATGAGGAAAATAAAATAATGTAAAGTTCATGTTCATGAGATTTTATAATGGTTAGTTTATCTAGTGGTTGATAAACTGACCCTCACATATGGGAGATACACCATGAAAATTTAGGGTTCATCTTCACTATATTCCACCTTCCCACCTTTGTATCTCCTGAGATTGGTTTCATCTCAGCTTCATCATGAATCAACTCCACTAGCTTGGGATCTCCATCCCTTACATATTCCTTTTAACTCAAATTGGGGTGAGGGTTAAAATAGGTATTTACATAATATAAAACATGGGAATAAAGGCCCTATATATTAATGAGGAGAGATAACATGCATAACAAAACTTTAATTTAAAATAAAATTAATAGAAACCAATCACATAAAAATGTCTGATATAACTCATGATCATCCGCATTCATGCAATGAATTATGCATTAAATAAAACTAGCATTCAATTATTTAATCGTTCTTATTAAGGTAAATCATGATTGAATCAATTAATTATTCCATTTAATTAATCAGTACTTTTATCTTAATCCTTTTCAAAATTTCCCTGGTATTCTCATCCATATCTTTTTATGTGACATAGTGAACACCCATTGAAATCATCATGATATTTAATTTGGAACATCACACAAACATTAATGTTCTAATTATGAGAAATTTGGTGATTTACATAATGTGTTGTTCTGACTACACGACGTGTACTGCCTTTTCTGTTTTATCCAAAGTACATGCCTAGAGACTCAGCATGTGAGGAAAACTTCAGAAATCTTAGAGTACACGGTGTGTCCAGTGGGCCACACGACATGTTATATCTTGGTTACACTATTACCGTTCGACGTAGCTATGTATTGGATATATGGTTGGGCCCTTAACCTGAAGGGACTACTAGCTATGTCCAGTGGACCAAACAATGTGTAATTTGAATGACTATAAACCAGTCGGTCTTGGTCAACATGTGGTGTAAGATTTACCTACACCATGTGTCATTAATGCACACGACTTTAGTAATTGATGAATTAATCTCGATGCACTAAATGAAACTATATGGTGTGCAATCTGGATTACACGACGTGTATGGGTGATTACACAGTGTGTAAATCTGAATAAATAGAATGTATTGTCATGTTAACTGGACTAAATTGTCAGCACCTCCTGATGAGATCCTCGATTTAATTTTAATCAAAAAATTATTTTTTTCTGTTATATCTATGAGAAATGAAAATAGGAGGAACAAATATAAAAATTACGATTAACATAATGATTAAACATAAATTGAAAAACTAAATTATTAAAGCGTAAATCATCACAAAATTATTTAAATAATAATAAATGATGATGATCCCACTCTGATACAACTTGAAGGATCCAGACGTAGCACAAGCATGGCATTTTGGGGGGACAAACTTTTCTTTTTCTATAATCAATGACCAATTATTGATCAATACGATGATGAAAGCCAATATCCATGTAGTCAAATCAATGATTTAGAAAAATAGAATAATAGCATAGGATCTGAGAAAGAATATCTTGGAAATCATTTTTATAATTAATTTAATAATTTATGAACAAATTAAATACTTGGGTCTTCAGTACATTCTTTGTTTGACAAACGTTGATCATCTGGAATGACCCTTTCAGATAGCCATCATTTTTCTTGTGAGGATCCAAAGTAGAATCCCTATAGTGGTGATCCACACAAGCTCCAATGATCTCTAATCAATGCCAGTGTTTCTCTGATTTCTAGTGTGGTAGAATGAATGTCTTGAGTCGATTGTTCTTGATTTCTCATTCATCGGTCTTAAAGAACTTCTGTCATTATTGATAAGGAGATGTGAGAGGATTCGAAAAAAGAATTTCTTTTCTAAAAAATTATCAATTCACCAGGGTTTGTCACACCAAACGTACCTACCTATTAATCAAAACGGGGTTTTAGTTAAAATATTTAATTATGAAAGAGAAATTGAATTCAATTATAACTATTAGAGAAACCCATGGGACATAATAAAATTAACATCACCATTATTTGTTTTGTGACAAATTGTGAAAAAACTGAAACATATAAAAATCCCATGCCACAAAATTATAAGAGTATTATTATTATTTCTTGCACCAACTGGATAAACATTTTTTACCAACTTGTTAATAATTAATTTAACAACAGACATGGTCTTGTTCTATTCGAACTCTCCTTCCATTTATTTGACACCCGGATAAAATATTTTATTCTCATAAATAAATATATTTAATTAAAAACTAGATAATAAATATGTATTAAATGTTCAATAAAATAAATAAATATGTTTTATTCAAAATATGGTGACTAAATATTTATTTAATTTATGTGATTATTTAATATCAATAAAATTATTCCTCAGTCTTGAGAATAATATTTCTTCCATTAATTAAATTGAAATATAATTTAATTGAGACCACCAGAAACACTTAGTGTGAAAACATGCAGGATTATTTCTCATTAGAATAAGGTGATCTTTCTTAAATTACATGATTACTGCCATGAAACGGGTTAGGAACCCAAGAGAAAAACAACATAAAGTCCCAATGCTGAAATCCACATATGAATGCTCACTGTGTAATATAATCCATTTTTCACAATATATCATCAAATAGGTTTCATGATAGTGTCATCAACCAATATGCTTGAAACATCATTCTTTGAAAACCTGAAATAAACTCATCATTACACTATATCCATGGAATTTAGGGAGACAACTATATTTTAATCAAAGGTCTGAGATATCAACTTTTATAAATGGAAGGGACAAATCCTTCCCCATCTAATAAATTAATAACATGTCATTTGTGATTCACCCAACATACCATACTTCCCACCAACATATGGAATGTAGGTCTTCATCAAAAAATATAAGTTATTGAGTCATGAAACATATTATTTATAATTTTAATGTTTAAGAACCATTACAAATGCTAAAAGATAGGAATATCTGATGACACCAAAACACACAGAATTCTTAATGGAGGGTCTATTCTCATAATATCCCATCGCTGAGATTATCAAGTGCGGACTTCATTGGAAGAAGTATCATTTTTTTACAAGTAATCACACCTGAATGTCTTTATATTATGTTTCCCATAATTTTATGCCATACAACCGCAAAACTATATTTATAAATATTATCATAACACTTCAAGGATCTCATCCTAGTGGGGAACTGCTATGAACTTATCAATGATACAAATACTCCAGGACATTATTTCATTATTTCCATATAGAACAATGAAAAATATGTAATAATATGTTTAATATTTAAATACATTAAATATTCATGTAATCAATTTACAAACAGTTGGTTATAAGACACCAACTCCAACAGGACATTGAGAAGGATTTGACATAAGTAAAAATAGTTGGGATACCACAAAAATGAATTTAATATGAAATAAACGTGACAAAATCATGGATAATGAATATCCCCAAGGTATGTATTATGAATTATTCAATTATATGGATTTTAATCACCATGATTATTTATAAGTATGGAGGCCACATTATCAACCTAAAAAACAATAGCCGAATCAAGAAAAATTCCAATGATTCTAGTAAAGATAATTAGGATTTCAACCCTAATACCAATGCCCGACACTCCTGATTAAAGTATATTCACTCCAAGAAAACCTAGAAAGTTTAATCAGAATTACAAGAGATACACTCTAGAATTTGATAGCCTATTATAGGAACAAAGAAGCTTTCCTTCAAGAATTTAAATATGAATGATGTAATCTATGAGATACAATGAGAAAAATAGATATTCAAGCATAAATTATTTCCTACCACTTATGGAAATTTTATTAGGAGTCTTTTTAGGTGACATAGAAATTGCAATTCATGGTGAGTTGAAATCCTTTATCCTGACTAGTGGAATTAAAACACTTAAATTTTCTAAAAAATGTAATATAATAAGAAGAATAAGTAGTAAAAGTAAGAAGACCTCATGAAAGGGAACATAAAAAAAGAAAAATTATCTATGAAAAATGGTCATGAATAATTTCCACTACCATACCAACCATAACTTCCACTATTTAAGTGATTAAGGAAATAAAATTTTTATGTGAAAATGTAAAGTTATATGTAAATGTTAAATAAACTACAAAACAACGTGTCATTCAGTATAATGATTATGAACATCCCTACCTATGAAAATTTAATGTAATATTTGGTGTGAAACAAAATAAATCATAACAAATTGGTCACCATGCAAATGAAAAGGTAAGGATTAGTAGTGGTTTATTTAGCCTACCAAATAAACAAATTGATCTTGGATGTTTTTTATTCCCATTAATTTTTTTAATGTGCTTGGATTTTATTTCTGTGATTTAGGTTCATGTCTAAATATAATTTCCTAATCAATATTCAAGATATTTGGATTCATTGATATGAATATAACCCTAGTTATTCTTCATCTTCTTGAAACAACAGTGAGATGAACCTGAGTAAAACATGAGAATTTAATTGCTAATGTATTGAAGTTCAACATTCAAGTAGATTTTCATATAATGAACATAGATGAGGATAATACCATAATCATTTTTGGAATACAGTTCCATGGAATAAGAAGGGAACATATTGATGTATAATGATCTAAATTGTGATTTATATTTCATGGAGAAGAGGTTGAATTCAACATTCATGAGTTATAAAAAATGGATGAAATAAATGATGAATTGATGACGGATATATTCCCTAAAGTTAAGGATATTTATTTTTATAGAAGAAAAATATTATGTGACTACTATTAAAAATAACGAAAACATTGAAAACAGTAAAATAAAGACATGTTGATGAAAAAATATGGAGAAAATAGATAACCTTCTGTCTAATAATAACTAAAGGAGGATCATCACATTTAGTCAATGAGTGAGAAACCATTTGATAACACAAGAATAAAAAAACTAATATAATGGAAACATGGAGATAGTAAAGGCTTTATATAGAGGGAGAGTGAAATTATTCTTTGCAAATCAGAGAGGGCCTATCTACATGGTGGAATTGAAGTTATAACATTTTTAGATTTTCACTAGGTAACATCACTCCTACCTTAAATAACATTAACTCTATATGAGAGGTTGATCTCAATAGAAATTAAAATGGTGATTTTAGTAGGAAAATTTCAATTTTTAATCCTTAAGATTCTAATTTCTATTTAGGAGAAATTTTAATAGTACATCCCATAAACTATTTTTTAACATTTATGAGAATGGGCTCCAAAATCACTATTTAACTTAGATATTTAGGACCATGAAGATTAATGGTTCACAGACTGATAAAAGAAAAAAATAGAATATGATAGGATCATAAAATTAATATATATTAATATTTAATTATTAGTACTCAGTTTTAAACCCCTCTATTTACTAGAATACATTTTTCTACATAAAATGAAGAACCCCATGCATAGATATATCTATAATTTTAGTTCAATGAAACTTTATATTGTTAAGAACCCCTTGATACCATGATTAAATTTTCTTGTTAGAGGAATTAAAAATTAAAATCGGAAATTGAATTATTATAGTGTAATATGGGAACTTCAAATCAATGAATCCTATTATTCTTATATTGATAAACATTCCCGTTAATATTTCCATTCTCTGATTTTCATAATTTTAGGTTGATTTTTCCTTGTGACAGTTGACTTTAAAATTTGACATTAATTAAATGTTACTTTTCTAAGAGGTTTATTAACAATTATTATAAATATTTATTGGTATATTTTATTAGAGATCAAGGGAAATACTACCTAATATTATTTATATTTTAATTTTTCAAGGAGATAACTAAACAACATTTAATTAAAAAATAATTGAGAAATTATATTTTATTTATCAATTATCCTTCAGATATGCCGATAATCTATCCTCATTTTAGCATTTATAATCCATGAATCGCCGTTGATAATAATATCCATATTTCATTATGAATCCTTCATTCCTACCAATAATCTATTATTTATAATTATTTTCAAGTTAAAGTTTGGGTGAAAGGATAACATTGGAAAGGGATAAATGTTAACTTGAGAGAAACTGATATGAGAGTTTTATTAGGTTTTAGAGAATGTTAATTCATTTTTCTTATTATCGAACCATCTATTAAAAAAATAAAATAAAAAAAATATTTGTTTAGTTATAGAGGGTCAAAAATCACCATCTCTTGGCCAATTAATTTATTAATAGGGGTGGGTGATGGATGTGAGACATTCCATGTGTCCAATTTTAAAAAATGTATAAATTGATAGAAAAACATAATTATGGGGGTAAAACATTCATTATTTTCATCCATGGCCATATATGATCTTAGGAAGCAGGGGAAGATGATATTTCCAATAATATAATTTCTTTGAGGTTACATTTTTTATCATTGTTAAAACCTAGATATAAACCTTCTTTTTGATATTATTCTTGTATTTATAAACTTATTACCATCCATAAACCTCATAATTATTCAATACATATTTTAATGTAATAATGTTTTTTATGATATTTGTCTCTATTAAGTGGAAAATAAAGATCATTTTTAAATTCATAATATTTATACACATACTAAATGTATGAAGAAAAAAAATTATACTACCTTGAGTGATGATGGAAGGAATACATGATGAGGTTGATCATGGTTTGGAATGTCACTAATGGTGAATTAGGAATCCTGAATATTAGAAATAAGAAGTCACATCTTTTTTCATTGGAAAAATCAAATACATTTTTCTTAATGAGTAGTTGAAATCATTTTTATTTTTGTAACACTTAAAAATATTATTCTATCTATGATAATTTTTTTATTATATTTATTTTTAATTGAAAATTTTGTTTGATATTGTATTTCTTTTTTAAATTCTTAATTTTGATTTATTCATTAAGATATTAATGGTTTATGTGTTGGGGTATTACTGAGTTATTTTTTGTGCATTAATTTAGAAATTTTAATTGTTTATTTTATTATTTTTAAATTATGAATTTCCATATTTTAATCAATAATATTTTTTTTGTATTATGTTTATTTTGATTAAAATAATTAAAAATAAATGAAATGATATAATAATAGATATTTTTATGTGTGTTGTGTGTCATGTATAGGGGTAAATAGAAATGTGTTAAAAAGGTTCCCACACCAGGACAACCCTCAAATAAGGCTATTAATATTGTAGGACTATGAATGGAACATCGAAAAGGACATCCTTAGGAATGACATGCATATGAAGAAATCCAATATGTGGTTTAGTGTAGGGGTAGAAGAAGTTGAACGTGTGAGCGAGGGTCAAAGAATTGGGTTCATGTCCACAAGACAATAAAATAATGGATTCACCCACAAGGGGTGGTGTACAAAGGATTATATAATCTGCTGACACCCATATTGAATGATGTGGATGTAATTGGACTAGTTAAAATAAATATATAAGAAAATAACATCTTTATTTTTGATATAGGATGTAGAGTGAACCCATGGTATTTTGCACTAACTAAAACACCATCATTTTAGTCTATATTATGCATCATCTATGTTGAAAAGAAGAAAACACACAGCTATGTCACATAATTCAACATTGGTGATATAGAACCTCCATGTATATCAATGGGAGAACATCCACACTACAAAATCAAACACTTCTTTTCCACAACCATGGATATTCCATATATTTTCCAAGATAAATCAAAATTATGAAGCAACGATTTTTCCTGGACTTATTGCTACGCTATAGGAACTTTTGTAAAGTATTAATAGTATAGATCTCCATTTGATGTATTAATGTTTATGTTATATCCTTGTGGAAGAAAAGTACATGTGATTTTACTAAACCATATTGAGAAAGGATACGTAGTGGCTACTTTTTTCCAAGGATGTAAAAGGGGCTTGTGTCATCAAACGAAGTGTTCTCCCATGGCTAAATTTGAGGAAGAAAAATATTGAACCCCCTGTGTCATAATATTCCCACTAAATTTTGGAGGTTTATAAAATGTAAGTTGTAGAGAATTTAGATTCATGAGAGGATATGGTGTAGCTACCTACATTTCACTATACACCACAAAATATACTTTGCATTCTATAATAATCTAGACTATAGTGGAACAACTCCACTCCATGGGGTTTTTTGGAAAATTAAAATATGCAACATTTTTTGAATTAAAAAAATTATATAGAATGACATTAGTGTCATTTTAAAAATAATCTCATGTGGGGTAATAGTCATTCATTGAATCAAAAAAATCCACCCAAATATGTAATATATGGAATACCTTTAATGACATGTGGAAAACCATAATAAAGGTAATATAATTGATAGGTTTATTTATTGATAATGGGAAAATAAAGAAAAATAAGAATAATAAAATTCCAAAGTGATAATGGTAATTAAAATTTGGAAACGAGAGGGATATCGCTTAGGGGAAATCAAATAGGGGATCTGTTGTGCATGAGTGGGCCTTTTTTGGACATAAATGGCCCAAAATTTGGTGATCCTAATTTATGATGATTATTGAGAGGTCCTAACACCTTATGTTTTTATCAATTTTACATCCCCTTAAGATTAGAGTTATGGGTAAAATATTATGTACTTAGTATATATCGATAAGGGAAACCACCTAGTAAAGTGACTATTTTCTTGTAATTATGGTGGGTTTTAACTTCTTTTTTATTTTTTTAATCTTTTTTTACCTCATAATCACATGATATGTTTTGTGTAAGGAGGATTTTACAATAATAATTTGATGATTATTTTACTTTTATTGATCAAAAATAATTTATGGGTAGATATGGCTATGCCTATACATGTTTTAGGGTACCTAACTAATTAATTAAAAATTGTAACTAAGAGACGAAAGAAAAATTATTATTTTGAAGTGTGATTACTCTGAGATGAGTCACACATAGAACTAATTATGATATTAGTCCAATTACCATGGATTTTATAATTCACTAGCGGAATGATAGGGTATTTACATCAATTAGTACATTTTTCCCTTTTATTCAAAAACCAACCAATTCCATGTTTTGTTTTATATATTTATTCTTTCCTCAAATTATATAACAGTTTTTACAATATTCTTGGTGTATAAACCTATGAATTCAACAATAATATAATTTATAATTAAATAGTGTAGTTTAATCATATAAATTAGTTATTTGATATCACCTATAAAATTAGTAATGTTATTTTGTAATGTCAACTCCTCATTGGGAAACAACGTTTGGATAATAACATAAAACATCGATGGATTGGATATTAGTAAAAAAAAAATTTCTAGGAAATGGGGTGTGATGTAATGAAGATATTTGGGAATGCATTGGAAGAACGGGAGAGATAAATATTTGTGATTTAATGAGGAGAGTATGTTACTTTTGATATGTGAGGAGGGTGGAACTCTTATAAATACATAAGACATTAATATATAATAAAGTAATATTTAAGAGAAATTGGAATGTAGGAAACCATATTTTGAAGATATGAAATTGTTTTTTCATAAACCATTAAATAAAAAGGATATAAAATACTTTTAAATTTATTTTTTGAACCCTTATCACTTTGGTTTAACACCGTATTTACCTTTTTATCCATTAACATATAGACAACGTTTTACCATATTAACCATTTATTATGAAAAATATGAATTATTTCAGATTAGAATATTATAAAATTATTATTCAAAAAAAATAATTCATTTTACCAATATCATTTTCTAGAAGTGTTAGAAATTTATTTTGAATTAACCATGCTAAACTCAACTAAAATAATGTAAACAAAAAATAAATTTATTCTTATTTCCTTCCAAGTAACAATAATTAAATGAATGTAAAACAATTATATTTTATACATTACCCACACATTTCAATAAAAATAGTCATTAATTGATATTCATTTAACTTAATAATATATAAAATCAATGCACACATAAACTTATTTTTTTTTCATAAAAACACATATTCTTAGCATCAAATACTTTTTTCCATTTAAAAATATTTAATGATCAATGAAATCATTATATATATGTGAAAAAATATGTTTTACTTTGTTTATTAATCATAATTAATTTTATTTGAAACATATATTATAATGTTTAACCTCATAATAAAAAAATTTCAAACACATTATTTATGATAAATTTTATTTCATAAGTGAATTAATTTTTTTGGACAACAATATTTTATATAAATAGAATATATAGTGGTTTTATATATAATTTGTTAGAATTATTTAGATAATATTCTAGTTATTTGATTCACATTCTATAAAAAAATATTTTCATTAATGAAAACAATATTATAATGCCTCATGGTGTTATATTCTACCCCTAACAATAATTTCACAACTCATAATCTATCAGTTCGATATCAAAAAAATAATTAAGCCACTGTATCATCACATCCATGGGTTCCTTAATTTTATTCATGTATTTTTTAGTATTCTATAGAACCAAAACCTTGTGAGTAGTCATGTTACACAAAAATATATCTCTTTGATTAAATATTTCTATGAGTTCTTCTTTTTAAGTGTGATTATACTCAAATTTCATGACATCTGTGTTTTATACATATGAAAGAATTGTTATATACATTCCCAAAAGTAAATCATGGAACACATCATATAGAAGATATATGTTTAGAATAAGTGAATATTGATATGATATGATCCTAACATGATCAATGATCTCATAGTGGTCAATATATTTTGGGGTTTGATTTACATTCCTTACAAATATAATAACATTCTTCCCTAAAGATATATTTAGGAGCACATCATCGCCAATTTTCAACAATATATCTCACCAATAACATTCATCACAATATTTTCATCAACTATAAGCTATTTTTTAGTATTACTGAAGGGATATATCCTGCCAAATAGATTCCACAAATACATTACATCCCAATTGATTTTTTTTCTAAATTACATCTTAATGTGTTGGAGTCCATCACTTTTTTTCATAAGGATCCATCCAAATACTCATGTATTGGATATTTTTTATGAAAGTTTAACTTGGTAAATGTGTTGATCCTGAACTCATTTGAAATAAACAATGTAATGTCTAATCATATATTCTTTCGGTTTTAATGGTCTTATTAGACTAACCATATGCTAGATGATGAGATGAAAAGGTAAATATAAAATGTATAATCAGTGATTATATAATTATTTCCCATTAAATCAAGGTAAAATTTAAATCATGATCATATATTATTGAAAGTGGTACACTATGAAACCATACCACTTCTATAAAATATAACCTCCCTAGTTGTTCATGAAAGAATTATTCTATGATGCAAATGAAATGTTCTTATTTTTTATATTAATAAACTAAAACACAAATGGTATTTTTTTCTTTTGAATATCTTGTGGAGTCCCATGATAAAATCCTTGGGGATATTTTTTCTTTTTAACTCAGGTATGTGAAATGGTTGTAACATCCCTTCATCCTTAGGTCTCTCAGCTATAACATGTTTACATACCAAGAATATAGATACGTAAAATGAAATATATAAGTTCATTTTATCCCACTATAAATTCAGTTTAAGGACTTTATATATCTTCTTACTCTATGAATGAATAGAAAATAATGAACTATGAGAATCATCTGACAACTACTTTAACAATTCTATTATTTTCTTGAATGATACTATATTCCTTAACCTTATCATTCTACTACTATTATTACTTAACATAAAAAAATTTATTATCTTCTTTTACATATCCAAATATTGTACTTATTCCTCATTAATATTCACATGAATAGATTGTTGAACATTAACCTAAAAAATATTGTAGCAATCCCCTTATATAATTATTTCTACATATGTTATATGAAAATATATAAATATAGGAACACATTCAAATCATATCATATACAAGATAAAATGTATCTTCAATCATAAAGCATCATTCACCTTTTTTACATTAAAAAATTAGTAATCTATTGAGAAATAATAATCATTTATTAGTTGAAATCAACATTGGGGAACATATTCAAATATTACTAAGTGAATATATCCATAAATAATTTATGATTGGTATATATGCTACACATTTTAGGATAATTTTAATTCCAAAATATTTTCAATGAAAAATTTTCTGAGGAAAATTCAAAATGATGAGATGGGTAATTTTTACATAATAGTTGAATTGGTAGGACGTATATGCTACTATCATATCATTATACATGATTATTCATCCTTTTACCATATTTTATGCATCATTATTTATTAGAAACACTTCATCATTATATGACAGTGTGATTATAGGTTCACAAAACAACATTCCCTTAAGTATATTGAAATTTTATTTTTAGTATTGTATATAAAGAAACATGATCCTCTTATGAATCAACCCTATTATTGGATTTGATAGCTATAAAAAATATTTAATAATTATTTGGTTGTATCCCTCCAACTGATGAATAAATTGAATTTTAGATACCATTTTTTCTATTCTTCATTGGAAATAATCACTTATAAAACCATAAATATACCCTCACCTCTAATTAAAAGACCCAATAATTATAAATTATCTCTCTATAAATCAAATTTTCTATATTTAAAATATGAAAAATCCATTCCCATGGATATCAATGGAGTACTCAAATGATATTGATAAACATCATTGTTGACACTTCATTCTATCACAGAGTCAAAAAATTACAATGGGTAATACGATAGAAAAAAGAGGAGAAAATACATGAAGAAAATAAAGATTTTCAAGGATTGAGCATTAGATCGCCTTAGTCTATCCAAAGCCCTGTAAACACGCAAGATACTTTCATGCCACAAATTTGGTGTGCAAGTGAATTTAGTGCCCAATTTCCTTTCTCCTAGGGTCCTATTTTTGCCTATAAATAGACCCTTGGGGCCTTATTTGCATGGACGAGTTTCCCTAAAGATCAATTACAACACTAATTGCCCTATTTCTTCACCCAAGTCATCTAAAACATTCAAGGTAGTTATTTAACACCTAAAGTGGATGAATTGAAGGAGGATCATAGGACATAAGTCCTTTAAATGTTTGAGATTCATTACACATGTACGCCTAAAGCGCCTGACCTCCATGAACTAGAGACACTTGCGCTCCACCTATTCCTCTCACATGAACTTGAGTGCACCACTTCTAGAAATACCTATAAATAAACTTGACGATTGAGTTAGGTCTCTCTGAGGTATTAACATCTAGGTTATTCTTCACTCAAGTGAACATTAGGTTTCCCCATCCTAATTGCACACCCATACTTGTGTGCCAGTACCTACATTGGAACCCTTCTTTGATTCACTTACTCTCTTCAGTCTACTAACCATTAAGCCTTATTCAAATCCATTCATGGAAAGGCCTCTTCTTTATTGGTTCCCTAGTCTGAAAGGGATTCTATTGAGATCTCCACCAAAACCTCTTTACATATCAAACCATTTGGAAAAGCACATCAGTGTGCAACAAATTTGAGTTTCTATATCCATTGTCAGAAGTTTCCAACATTTGTATCACAATGGATTTAGGATTCAAGGAATGTCTGTGGGTTTGTATATCCACAGTCACATGGAACTTTCTCCCATGAATAGTGTTTAGAAGTTCCCGGTTTAAAGGATTAGGTTTTTGGTTCTGTCCTCCCATTTTCATCTCTAATACGCAGAACCTCAGGTCTCTATTAGGGAAGGTACGGTTCACAACTACTTTTCCTTTTGAAAAAAATAGAAGTCTCCCTCGCCTACCAGGATCAATTTTATCAAAACCATCCTAGTGTAAGCCCCTAACCTTTAAAGTAGAAGGTTGTTGTCCTACTCCTCTCTACTACCTTCAAATTCAATCCTTCTTTATATTAGACCCTTGTCCAATGTAAATAGAATAGAGGGAAGGCTCATCGCCTCACCCTCTTCCATAGTCGCCTCACCCTCATGCACTCTAGCCGCCATAGGTGTTCCCTCTTCGACTAGAAGAGGATGAAAAGTGTGGGTGCCTTTGTTGAATCTTTGATATACTCATCTTTCTCACACCATGCATGACTTGCGTAGGATTATAGATTTTTCATGATCACAAAATTTTCACAAAACAATCATAAACTATGAGAACTATAATTCTTGTTCAAACCAGGATATGGAGGATACCTTCTTGAAGGCCCAAGTTCAAAAGGGTACCCTTCCAAAAGGATTCACCAAATCATTTACCCTCAAATTGGTAGTTTCCTTATATATTCCCCATCTTTAATGAACTACGAGAACTCAAGTTCCCACCATAATTGGGATACGTAGGAAGCCTTCTTGGGGCCTGAGCTCACTGGATATCCTTTTCCAGAATCCTGCCTTAATTCCTTTAATATGGGAATCCTCCTTAGGAATAAGCCCCAAATTAAACCCACAAATTATCAAGGCATCCTTTTCAATATGTAACCACAAACACATTTCTCTTAAAGGAGTAAACTCTCCTATGATATTTATCAAACTACGTGGGATTTTATTCCCATATAAACGGGATACGTAGGAAACCTCCTTGAGGTTAAAACCCAACACTTAAAATAAATTGTGTTCTCCTTGGGCCATATTCCAAAATATGGTCCAAATCATACATCTAAACCCATTTTATTTCCAAGTTCCTTGGGGTACTTAGACAAAATTACCACACCAAACCTTGACTAAGAACCTTTCACTTAGATGTACATACCACATGGAATTAAAATGTACAGTTAGATCATTAGCACATGACATTAAAATGTATGACTTGTCCTATTAAGAAGCACTGAACTATAAGGGTTCTGATTCCTTTCACAAGGATATGTAGGTATCCCATTTTATAGGCATGATCCTAAGATCAGACCAAACCTTCATCTCCCTGGATGAAAATAAATTCCAGAGTTTCCCACTTAGTGGATTAAAAACTAATATTATCATAATGATGATTAAAAGAATCTCTAAATAGTATATGAGAGGATACCATTGATGGAGAACCTTGACTACATACAGATATCTCTATTAATAAATATCCTTAAATACATATGAATGATTATAATTTTCAAACATGTTAATAAGTGATTGAAATTCCAAGTAAAACTTATGTTATACTTGGTAAATTAATAAGGATTCTAGAAAAATATCTTACAATTATAAAAAGAGTCCTAGAGTAGAAAATAATTCCCACCCAAAGGGTGTGATGAGTCCGACCTCCCTTCCTATCAACCAATGAATGTTTTTATGTATCATAATGTTTTAACTTAACAAACACTTAACTTTGGAAAGATAGTCCATTTTGGATAAAAAACAATTGGATGTTTCTAGTTCCACGAATATATCAAATGGAAACCACCTCCAAGTAGTGATTCTTAAAACTATAACAATCGTTCCAAGGAAATACGAAACAAAATTTTTGAACCGAACATGAATCCTTAACAAGGATAATAATGTTACCCACCTGTCATGAACCTATCAATTGATAATGGAAGGATAGAAAAAGTATTCAATCATGCATGTACATATATAAAATATATTTGTTTAATAGACTTTATTGTTGTTTTCATGTTTTCTCAAAACTCTCTTCACTCCAAATATCTTCCTTTAAACAAACACTTGTGAATGCCCCAGCTACTGCTTAAATTGGATCGTCATCCTCTAGAAGGACATAATCACCCACTAAGTATCTTCAATGCTGGGTCTCCAATGTGCTGGTATGAGAGTACCATCAGCATGGTGTTATCCCAACCTTGGAGGCTGCCCGACGGGCTCTCCAGGTTAACAACAACCCTTGATTGTCTGGTCATCGATGACCAATAGTCAATAAGAAGATGGTCCCAACAACCATCTTCAATGGTTTTAAGTCCTTACCCACGAAACGTAACAACAAGTCCCTCACATACTACAAGTATGTGGATCAAGAGGTCAGTCATGGCCTCAATTCAAAGATGCATGGGTCCTTCCTAAGGACAGCCACTAACAATCACCACTAGCAAAATTGCGTGATAGTGAATCCCCAACATGATTGGGGTATTGCCTCTGGATGTTTGGCTCAGGTCCCTCAGATCTGGAAACACAAGAAGAACCACTTGGGACAACTTTTGGCCAACAGGGAGCAGGTTCATACCTTTTCCCCCTTCGAAGAAGTCCATCAACCTAACTAGATGGAAAACAACGAGGGAGAATATACACACATCCACCCTAATTCCATTTCTCAACTGAATCGTTTGGAATCAAAATGCAAATAGCACCATTAAAATCTAATGGAGTAATGTGAATAGAAATATACACCTATTTACAAATTATAATCTAGTTAGTAGGCTAATTCTACTGTATTTAAGGAAGCCCATGGAATTAAATGTGGTGGAAACTGGTAAATAGGGACATACACCTTCTTACATGCACAAATTCTGTCAGCAGTCTTGTTTGCCAGTATTGAATTAATTCCATCAACCTTACTTGAAGGAAAACAACAAGCAGGCACATATACCTACTATAATTCATCAAGAGTTCCAATAGTCTCGTTTCGCAGTACCCAGAGAAGTCATTCGAAAAGCTCCGATGACAAACCTGGGGAAGACTCACCTATCTTCCCTCATACATTAGAACTGTCAGTAAAAATTGATAGGAAAAGAAGAACATGAAAAAGCATATACACCTACTCCCAATATGTAATGGACATATATTCTCTTTTCGGCCACTGATTCCACTAAACACATCTTAAGAATGGTGAAAGGGAAGACACAAATTCATGTCCATATTCTGGAAGAATATCAGAATATCATAACGACAACTTTAGCAGTACCAGTGGAACATACACATAAATATTTCCCCACACCTATGATTACACATCATCATATTGAAGTAGATACATATCTCTATTCCAGTATAGGATGGTTATGGTGCATACTCCCCATATCATATATAGACAACAAGATCAGGAACATACACTCTTTCCAATTGAAGGTAATCAGCCCATTCTGACAACTACCCCAAATCAAGCACATACACTTTCCCATGATAAACACTTCTTCCAGCATGTGGTTTCAACTATGTGTAATTGATCATCCAAGAAGAAGTCACACCAATAACGGTTGGAAAATCAAGAGTCAAACTGTGATCTGGCTCCTCTTAATGCTAGATTTTTTAAAGCCCTAAGACAATTATATGTTGAAGCATAAGATCCTACCCTCTCATTAACAAATTATGGGAATTTTAGTAGTAATTATCATGTACCCCCTTATACACTTCATCATGATGGATTTCTTCATGGATATTTGGTCAACAGAGAGAACCTATCTCCAGATGAGAGCCATGGAAACCCTCAGTGTGGCCAGAAGACCATGGAGAAATAAGATTTATCCTTTGATGTAATCCACCATGGTTGTCCTCCCCATGATAAAATTCACTGCAAATGTTCTCTATACAGTAGTGTTTTTCATTGTTAAGATAATTCTATAATTGAATATGTAGTAATGAGAAAGCCTTCTTATCTTGAGGCACTTTCTAACACAAGTCGAGTCATGTCTCATTGCTTGTCATTAACAGGTAAAATAATTTTTCAACCAAAAGATATCTTAAGAGAACGACCATTCTCATAACCTTATTTGGGTTAATTGTCTTCTAATATAGTAGAGGAAAAATCAACTGATTCCATTATTTTTAATAAAACAATCGATAAGCTTCCACTTTGGCCAGACCGAGTGGAGAAACCTTTTGTAAAAGATGATGAAGATATGTTGAACATGAGAAAATAGTTGGCTAAATGAGAAGTACCAGTCATGTTATGGCCTTTATCAAATTCTCAATACAATATTATAGAATCGATGGTAGAGGATTACATTCATGATATCCACCTCAATATGTGGAAAACTCTTTATCAATTTAAAACTCAAGTATTACCATATGATGATTTTCAAAATCATGTAAAGGTAATAGAAGGGTTGCAACACTAAATTTACTTGGCATCTCTCTCAGTTTCCCAACATCCAAAGATTGAGAAGCAATCAATAACCCTTCAGAAAGCGTTCCTCAATACACTAAAGAGGATACACTAGTTAATATCTGATGCCACATCTAGTGTTCATATTAGAGGATGGGGTGAACATGGAGAATTTAATTTAACAGCACTCCAGAATCAGAAAATTCCACCAAAATTGGTCTCATGCAAAGTTATTTTACATGGCCGGATACAATCAATATATTTTGTATGTAATAAAATATATACTCAAGAACAATCCTCAACTATCTCTCATCAGAGTCATTCCCATAGAAATAAAGTTGTTGAGTTACTTTTTCATCAAGCATATGAGAATATTAATTGGGCCTCCCTCTTAGAGGATGTTAGCCTTCAGATAATGCAAATATCTGAAATAACACAACGATCTTCCGAAACAGGCGATTTGAGTGGTTTTCAGATAATGCACCCAGGTAACATCCAAACCAAAATTTGCAAAATTAGAAGGGAGGCTGTACAAATATTAGTCATAGCATTTCAAAAGACACCCTAGCATGTAGGGGTGGGGGATTTTTTAATTCAACCTTCAAATTTAATAAATTAGTTTTGAAATATTGAAGAATAAGAACAAGAATAAACCGATCCTACCGGGCTAGGGATTTTTTATATCTACAATCCCCTCCTAAATAGAAGTCAGTTTAATCCTAATTAGGGATAAAGCCACAAAGGGAATGAACCAATGAACTATCCTAGGATTACCTTTGGGTTAATATCCTCCGAATAGTTCCTAGGAATTCAGAATATAGGATAACAGAGTCTCATGGAAGATATATAAGGAGACGATCCTACCAAGATATTGAATAAATTCCATCAATGCATTATGCATTAGTGAATGTTATTAACACCATTTCAGAAGGTCATCCAGAAAATGAGTCTAGTTATGGGGAATCTGAAGATGATATTCCTATATATAACATGGTACATGTTGAAGAAAATGAAGGAGGTGTGTGTACCTGAAATCAGAGGCTTACCCAAAATCTAGGTATATCATCAATTTATCAACTCCAACCCCTTAAAAAGACTTCTAACAAGGGGGAAGGTAAAAGTCAGATACAATCTCACTTTACAATTGGAGAAGGTCAGTCTCTTTCACATGAAGAAAGATTTTCACAATAAGAAGAGGAGATGAAAGATTTGAAAAGACTTAATATAGAGTGATTTCGAAGCAGCATTTCTGGTAGAAATACTAATCATGTAGATCCTCAACATGCACATCCTGTAGAAGCTCCTCAGCAAAGTAGATTTTTGGTAAATATAGATGTGGATAATAAATTACATCCATTAGTTACACAACCATGGAATGACCAAACACAACCTTATAAGCATGTTTCTATGAGTTATCCATGAAAAATACCTACAATACCATTAGCATTGGTTTTTCTAGTTATTACACCAGTTCAATATCCATATGTGGTACATGAACAAGTACAGGTCATCTAGATACTCCCCACATTATTATGAACATAATTGAGGCATTAACAACTTGAGGGGAAGCTGTGGAAGAACGAAATGTGCCTATTCAGCTGGAAAATAGAGATTAACCTAAATAGGTGGATCTGATCCCTCCCGCACCAAATTTTGTGAATACAATATTCCCAATCTTTAATTGTTCGGGAGATATAGAAAAAAACTCATTGCATTTTGTTTCTCATTTTTATCCCATGACGGGGACTCCTCAACAATAGTAAGCCCTAAATCTTAGGTTCTCTGTACTATCATTATAGGGACCAGCTTTTTTCTGGTATATAAGCTTGCAATCTCGATCAATTACTGGATGGGAAGATATTTGTCAAAAAATCCTTATTCAATTCGGATCAATGCTGCTGAAGACAACAATTTTTGATCTAAAAAATTTCATGCATAGGGAAAATGAATGAGTTTATGATTTCATTGTTTGATGGAAAGGATTAACATATTCTTTAAATATGGAACTCCCTTAGGAAGTTTTGCTTCCAATTTTTGTGGTGACTCTGTGTGATGAGTTTTTTACACCATTGATCCCTGTGAAATACACAGAAAGGTTTAAAAACTTTACTTTAATTTCACAACAGGTGGAGGATTTCATTGTGGAAAATACAGCTAAATCTTTTGTAATTACATCTGCTCTAGGAAGAAGAATATGGAAAATAAAGGTTGGTACAATCACACTCAAGCAAGCACTTGTACCTTCTTCTACTTTAAATCCTTTATCATATCAAATGGATCAACATTCCTAGGGTGAGTAGCAAGACTGCCTCATCAAGATGATCAAAGAGATTAAAGGTAGATCGAGTTTGGGGAGTTAATGAAAAATGTTTATTCTTTCTAGAATGAAAAGGTTATCGGTTATTCCATCTCATATTTAAAATACAATTTGGTTCAATTTACAAGGTTGAAGAAACAACACAAAGAAGGATATTATGATATTATGAATTATTTTCCCTTTCACCAGATGATGGGGAATCCCATTCCGGAGTGTTTTTTAAGGACCTGCTACAAAAAAATGGTAGACTCTAGACAAGTGAAACTGAAAAGTTCCTCTGCCCAAGAAGCATGTGTTACTGCTACTGACCCAGAGGAAGAATCTGAATGGTATAAATTCAAAGGTAAAAATGTGTATAAATATGTTGATTGGATGATCAAAAAAATGATCAACTGAACACATGACATTTTAAAAACATAGTTAAGGAATCTGATTATGTATTCTTCCACTCCTGCCATAGTAAAACCACAATTATCAAAAGGTCAGTCCTCCAAAGGTCAGTCTTCATAGAAGAAATGTGATCAGGAGGATAAAGAGCATCCAAAAAAAGAAAGGCTTATGTCAAGGAAATTTTTTTCCTTTACTCTAGTAGATTTCATACCATCTATTCCAAAATCATGGGCACTGCCCCACTAAATTCCACAACAAGAACTATCATGTCAAAACTAATCCTCATCAGATGAAAAATTAATCTTTGGTTCTGTCAATGTTATCCATTTAGTGGATCCCTATACTGATGGTGATTTTGGTTATGATAATCCTAAAATCCCTGTACCTAACTGGGGAACTAGAAGAAAAACCCGAGGTCGGGGATACATGGGAAGACATGGGTATTATAGAAACCACTATTTTAACTCTACCCCTATTTGAAACATATATGTGGTTGAAACTTGTGGGAGAGCCCTTCAGCAGGCACAATAAGAACACGGATGTTCTGCCTCACTTGATAGGATCGATCCTGAAATGATTATATTGGAGGAACGATTAGATGACACACCATCTTTTTCTCGTAAAATAGATAGACCCAGTCAGTCTAATCTACCAAAACCAAGAGTATTTTAAACTTATGCTCGGATATAGGGTATATCCACATAAAGAGCATCAACTTCCAAGGAACTTACAAAACCGCATATTAATGCTAGGAAACACAGTCCTATAGACTAAAAGTATGATGTTTTGAAATAATTATCCCATGTACCAGAAATGTTTTCAATTTTGGATGCCTTAAATATGTCATAAATTCTTCGAGAAGCACTTCTAGAGGCTTTTTCAAGTCCTCAGGAGTTTGAAACTGAAGTTTCTGCTACTGAGGATAACCGTATAGAGAATGATCCTACAGAATGTCATGAAGTTATATCATTTATGGATGAGGATGAAGATGATGTTGTACATGGACATATCAGGCCCTTGTATCTATCTGGATGGGTAAATGACATGGACATCTGATGAGCGTTCATTGATAATGGCTAAGGAGTCAACCTCATTCTTATTTGTACACATCGTCGATTGGTCCTCACTAAATCTGACTTATCTCCTTACATATTAATGATTCATGGTTATGAAAAAAATGAGCAAGAACCTTTGGGCAAGATTACACTCAGAACTTAGTTTGGAGATCTTTTGTATAATTCAGATTTTATGGTTTTTCATCAGGACATAACCTTCAAAAATTTTCTTGGAAGGTCTTGGTTACATCAACATGCAACCATTCCTTAGTCATACCAAAAATTTCTCAAGTATTGATTCAAAGTAAAATCATAAAGTTGTATGGTGACAAGGATCCATTCAAAATTTGTGAATCTAAGTATATTGATAAATAATTTTTATCACATGAAGAGAATGAGGTTCGTGACAATAGAGGTAACCAGAATCAATGCCCTAAATGGATTTAAAAAGATCCAACAAACCCATTCAAATATTTAAGTACAAATGACGTGTTTCCTATCAATAAAATTGAAAGGATAAAACCAAATTAGAGAACTCATCTGGTGACTTCCATAATGCCAATTATAGTAATCGAGCCTAACAACACTTGGGATATTTTTCATTCACCAAAAAGAGATAAAAGATTAAATGGAGATGTTTTGATTTCATCCACTGAACATCAGAAAGTCTCAGCTTCATCAATAAGATTAGAAGAATTTGTTGCAATACTAGAGGAAGACAAGGATGTTTATTCCCAACCCATCATATCCTCTGCAATGCTCCAGGGAGACCATTCATCATCAATAGGGTTAGAAATGGTGGCTTCTTCTTCAAGATGATCAAATAATGACTCCTCCCCTAGCTCTGAATGTTTTTTTCATTAAGAACTACGAAAATAGAAACAGAAGAAGTTATAAATAAGGAATAAGAAGAATAAGATCTCAGGGATGTTCCTCCAGTATTTGGGGAAGGTGTCTCTACCACTGTGGATGAGCTCATAGAAATAAATCTGGGTACCAAAGAAGATCCATGACCTACTCTAATTAGTGCGGACATGACTTTAAAATAACAAGAGAGGTATAATTCATTTCAAAAGAAACATTGAGATATATTTTCTTGAAACTATACCTAAATTCTAGGTCTAAATCATGATGTATCCACCCATCATTTGGGGTTTCTAGAAGAAATTGAGGATTTAAGCAAGAAGATAAAAGGTAAAACTCCACTCATGCCTCTAAAATAGAAGCTGAAGTTGATAAGATTACAAAAGATAAATTTTTTAGGGAGGTTCAATATCCCAAATGGATGGGTAACATTGTCCCAATGAAAAAAGATGAATGGGAAAAATAGAGTTTGCCTTAATTTTAGTGATCTTAACTGGAATTGTCCAAAATATGACTTTCCAGTTTCCATCACAGAGCTTTTAATTGATGAAACACCTAACTATAAAGCTAATTCCTTCATGTATGGATACTCTAGGTACAACCAAATCCACATTCCCCCAGAGGATAAATATTTTATAGTCTTTAGAGCCCCTCAAGGTGTGTTTTTATATTAAGTAATGACCTTTGGCTTACAGAATGCAGGTGAAACATATCAACATACTATGTACCATATCTTAAAACCCTTTTTAGGAAATATTTTTGAATGTTATGTGGATGATCTTTTGGTTAAATCTAGAAAATTTTCTAATCACTTAACTGATCTAGAAACCATATTCAATAAACTTCAACTACATAGTTTGAATATAAATCCCTTAAAATTTGCTTTCGGTGTAACCTTAGGAAAATTATTTTTCTTCATTATATGCCATCATGGCATCAAAGTATATCCTAAGAAGAAAAAATAAATCCTTGGATTGTCACCTCGTCTAAAATTGAAAGAATTAAAAGGAGTTCAAGGAAACTTGACCTATATACAGTGCTTTATTTCCAATTTTACAAGCATGTGTTTAGCCTTCACCAGATTAATGAATAAAGGATTCACTTTACAATGGAATCAAGACTACTAAGAGACATTTGATACCCTAAAAAATATCTCTTGATTCCATTGGTATTAATGACACATATTGAAGGACGACCACTTATTCTCTATGTGACAGCTTTATAGCGATCATTGGGTGTCCTCCTTTCCCAAAAGAATGACGCTGGGAATGAAAATAGCCTTTACTATCTCAATCGAACTATTATTGACATAGAAACTTGATATTCAAGCATTGAGAAGTTATGCCTAGTATTGATCATTGCAGTTCAGAAATTGAGGCATTACCTGCAACATAATGAGGTCCAATTGGTGTCTCGCAATAACCTGCTCAAATTTACCCACACCCCTCTTATTCTTACATGATATTTGTCATGGTGGGTAGTTATTTTGCAATAGTTTGATATCCAGTTTGTGCCTCCAAAGGCAATAAAAGGCCAAGCATTGGTAGATTTTCTTTCTGAACATCCATCTACAGAAGAAAAATCATTGAATATTGAACTTCCTAATGAAGATGTTTTCTCTATTCATGATAATCTACAAACATGGGAAATATAATTTGATGGTGATTCTAGAAGTCCAATGGAGAATAGAATGGAAAACCCTATACTCAATAATGCTAGGTTCGGAATTGTACTTAACTCTACAAAAAAATTTAGTGTTTACATATTCCTTCTTGTTGTTAGATTGTGGTACCAACAATGAGGCATAATATCATTCTCTCATAACAGGTTTGGAATTAGCACTCTAGGTTCAAGTGAAACTCCTTAAGGGGAAAAGTGAATTAATGTTGATAATCAAACAAATAAATGAGGATTATGCTATCAGGAAATAATAATAAATCCCTTTGTGTGATTACATTAGAGGTATAATGGATGAATTTTCTTAAGATCCAACATTGTCTTCTGTCATGCGATCACAAAATGCACAAGCTGATGCACTGGATAATGCAATCACAACCCTAGAAGAACCAAATCAGGATGATACAATCATTAGTATTTCCCATTATCATATGGTCTAACCTTTCATTCAAACTATAATGGAGGAAATAAATGAATTTATCCCAATTTCTAAGCCATATGGTCATACCATAGGATCAATGATACCCATCATGGAGTAACCTAAAAATGAAGTACATCCACTAAGTAGAGCTGAAAAAAAAACAAAATTTGACAATGAATGGACAATTTTACGTTTTATGATAGTCCAGATCATTAGAAGATTCTCTACAAATGAGGCTTTTATTGAGTCCTCTTCAGGTGTATTGATAGAACAAAAACTACAATTGTCATGAAATAAGTACATATTAGAGCTTTTGGTGCTCACCAATATGGGAAAAGGCTTTATGATCAAATCTGAAGGATTGGATATGTATGGCCTTTAATAATGTAGGATGGTACGAATTTTACCAAGAAATTTCATACCTGAAAAATAAATGCAAACTTCATTAATCAACCCCTAGAGTTATTACATATAGATAAATACTCCTAGTCATTTTCCACACAGGGAATGGATGTATAAGGACCTTATCCTCCAACTACAGCTAACAAGTTCAAGAATATTCTTACTATTATTGATTTCTTCTCCAAATAGGATGAGGCAATACCTCTCAACGATGTTGGAGCAAAAATAATTTTTAGTTTTGTCAAAACTATCATCATCACCAGATTTGGTGTCCCTCATACTATATTTACAGACAATGACACCAATTTCTATTATTTTGATGTAAAGAAGTTATATCATGAAAAAAATATCAAATTCAACCATTCAACTCACTATCATGTAGTAGCTAATGGATAGATAAAGGATTTCAATACGAACCTATAAAATGTACTATATAAAATGGTGGATAAAGATATAAAATCTTGGGATAATAAGCTATTACATGCTATATAGTCTTATCAGACTACTAACTGTAGTGCCAATCATGAAACCTCATATTCATTACTATATGGAACATAAGCAGTTTTTCCAATTTAAATTCAATTACCTTCACAAAGAGTTGCAATCTATGATCAGTTGTCTACAGATGAAATGTCTCAGATAGAATTTGATTATATGGAATGATTAGAAAAAAAATATTAAATACTTTACATCATTTAGAAGTCTATCAGAATAGAATAGCACGATCCTTTAATAAGAAATTTTGACTCTGTTCATTTTTTTAAGGAGAATTGGTATTAGTCATCAGGACTCCAGTGATACCTGGAAAGAAGTCTCCAAATCTTGAAACAAAGTGGGAAGGACTATACTCTATACATAAGGTCTACTCAAATGGAGATTATTCCTTAATCATAATGGATGGAGAACTTATTAAAACATCAAACAATGTGATATTCTTGAAGAAATACTATGTGTAACCACACACAATATCCTTACTACATGAATTTAAACTACACAACACAATGTCCTAGTTATAAGACCTTAAATTTCCTAACAAACATATGTGTCCATGCTGCATGACTTTAAAATGCATAACATCATTTTCCTTGTCGCATGACATTAAACTGCATGAAATCATTTGTCCTTGTTACATGACAATAAACTGTATGGTTAACGTCTTCTCTATTTGATGTTAAGAGCTTCTATATTCTAGCATCATTGACATCACTGTTACTCCTTAGTGGAACATGAGTCCCTTTCTTCTCTATGCCTAAATCAGATTTTCAAAGGGAACTCATTTCAAGAACTATGTGTGGATTGATTCTCATCTATATGAATACGTTGAGATGCTTGTATCTCCAATCTTGGGCCCAACTGCAACTATAATGTTTTTATTACCTTTTCTCCTCCTATATATGAAATAGATCTATACAGAGTGTTCTTTCAAGATACATGGTTTGATTTTCATACAATTTTTTATCTTAAATTAAAACATTCTTCTAGAATATGTTAAAATCCCCCGTCTCCCACATTAAAATCAATTGGTGGGAGAATTGATTGTTCAAGAACTACGTTTGGATTGATTCTCAACTATATGTGATACATAGAGACACCCATATCTCCAATAATTTCCCCATACACGATAAAAAGCCCTTTATTCCCTATGTAAGAATTAAACATACATAGGTAATGTTTAAAGAACTATGTATGGATAGATTCTCATCTATATGAGATACGTAGTGACATCTAGGTTTAATTCCTTGGTACAACCAAAATATTCCCTTTTTCACATCAAAATCACTTCATGTCTTCACCACATGACTCTAAACTACACAAAATAATATTGATTCAAAGGAAACAAGGAAAGTCTCCATTTTAAATTTGAGTTATATCTATGTAAAGGACTCCAAACTCATGGCCAATATTGATTCAAATATTTCTCAGGTGTATTGAGTATTACCCCTTCCATATTTCACTCTTATTCATGAATATTTTTATATCTTCATAATATTTCTTATATTTTCTCATGAAAATGTTTCTAATATCTGAGAACTTATTTGCATGACTATGTAGTATATTCTCCAAAGTGGCCTTGCATAAAAGTAGCCTACATAACAGGCCTGTCATTCAAAAGATACCACTATTTTTAACTATAGCATATTCCCTAGCTAGAACTGCATAATACAGCCCCCATAACTAGTTGGTAATTAATGGTAATTTTTCTCTTGGTTACAGTTTCTTTTTCCCCTTCAAACATTGATAACAATATACAAGAATCTGTATTTTAAAGCAGTCATTCATGTATATTTTACCATTACCTTTCTCTCAATCGAAAAGTCTTCAAGACCATGGTTTACGCATTTCCCTCTCTCTATGTGTTCAAATCACTATGAAATAACTGTGGATCACATAACCACACATCATGGACTATTTCCATTTATAGTCCTAGTCGTATGACCTAAAAACTAAAGACACCATACTTCTTATGTTTGCGTTAGACCTTCATAGAAATCTTATTCCTCTGATTCTTTGGAAATAATTATTAGAAATAACCTGTGCATATTTAGGTACCTTTCTTCATAAACCAAACTCTATGCTTTGTAAAATCCAAATCTTCATAAACATTCTTTGTCTCTTTAGAAATAGAATATCAAAATTTTGAGAGCTCTTTTTCCTACCTATGTAGTACGTTCCCTTAGGTGGCCTTGCATAAGTTGCATACATGACATGCCTGACAGTCAAAAGATGCCACTATTTGATTATGCAGCATATGCCCTTGTTGGACCTGCATAATAAGACCACCATAATAGGTTTTTCAAATAATGGTAACTTAATTCATGGAAATAACTTCCTATAATGGCTTTATCACTTTTTACCCATATAATTCTTCAGATTCAGATATTCCTAAATGATTATTTACAATTCTTCCCTTCCATACCTGAATATGGTATTATATTTCCAGAAAAAATTATCAAAAATTTTGGAGAGTCTCAAACCTTTAGTCAAAGATATATAAATTAAATTAAAGCAACAAAATTTCCTCACTGCATGACTTAAAATAGCACAGTACAATGTCCTCACTACAAGAGTTAAAAATGCACAGTACAATGTCTTCACTGCATGACATAAAATTACATAGTACAATGACCTCACTGCGTGACTTAAAACTTTACCATAAAATGTCCTCACTACATGGCATAATACTACATAATATAATATCATAAATTCTCATTTCTGAAATTTTTTAACCATTCCATAGAAGTGGGTTTCCTATTCATGACATATGTCGGCATAGATAAATATTTATTCTTAAAATCCATTTCTAGGGAAAAACCACCCATTGGGGTCTTGATTCACCGAAATCTTATTTTCTTTTGTCTATTAATAGTAAAATGATAAATTCCGAAGAGATCTTTTTCCATACTATGCATTACGCACCCATAGAAGGTCCTGCATAAAAGCTGCCTACAGAATAGGCATGTCAGTTAAAAGAAGCCACTATTTGTCTAGGAAGCATATTGCCTAGTCGGTCATGCATAACATAACCCCTATAACATTTTTTTAGAATAATGGTAACATAGTTCTTTGAAGACACTTCCTTTATGTTTACACAAGTATTAGATTTGGTGACCACAAAAAATCCTGACTTATGTTTCCCCTTGGAAATATTTAATGATTATTAAAGTAATTAATAGCCACTGAACCTTGTTTGAGATCAAATATCAAAATTTATGGTCAAAGATATTCGACCATAAACACTATCCTTTTCTAGTCCAACATGAATTAATCTAAACTTCCAACAACAAGAGACATGGTATTCACCAGATTGAGAACCTACAATGGTCACTCTGGACAAAAGTAGAGTCTCAGCTCACTAAATGTACATTTTGTATGGTTTGGGTAATATAGAGAAATAAAAAGTCAAAAGATACAATGTTTGTGGGGTTTTTTTGTATAAAACTAGTAAAAATAAAACTACACTTACTAGGACCATTGTATTAGGTAAGAAAAATCTAGAAAGAATGAAAACACAGATGATTAAAGATAAAATGATTTTCATTTGTGAAAAAAATTGTCACAGAGGTGCATCCACAAATTGGAGTCTCTATTTTTTCAAAAATTAAAACATGTTTTCTACATAACTATTCATTTGGTTAATGACCTATTGATCCCCAACAATTGCCTGTTAAAGTACATTTATATGACCAGCTTCATTCTCTTTAGCATAGAGATGTGCTTCCTTAGCATTTGCAATGGCTTTTGAACGTTCCCTCTGGATGTTTATAATGGAATCATGAAGTTGGTCAAACTCCCATGTGATAATATATAATTCATGTTGACGTCGCAACTCCTAAATAGTCTTTTCTTTAATCTTCAGCTTCATTTCTTTCAACTTTTTAGCATGATCAGTTTTAGCTTGTGATATCACTGTTTTGAATTCATCATTGTTGATCAGTAGTTTAGTTTTTATAAAATCTTGTCAAAAATTATTCTCTTGCTCCCTATTTCAGATAATCTCTTTCACCGCGGTTTGAATTTATTGGTATTCAAAACCATTAAAAACCACCATGATAAACATATAGGAAAGTCATGGAATTCTTAAAGGCAATTCCTCAAGAGGCATTTCAGATATTATATTCTATATATTTTTAGATGACTTTAGACATGGGAGATGAATAGAATTTTCCAGTTTTGGTTCTGATTCAGAATCACTATCAGAAGAGGGGACATATTCAGGTATTAATGCACATAGAAAATTTCCATGTTCTACCCCTTTATTAAAAGTGGTTTCTTCACCTACTAATACTATTTGAGCTGATGTAGAGGCTTCACCTCTGGATCTATCCATTTATGTTGATTTCCATGTATGGTGAATTAAAATTATAGTCATGGATATTTTTAAGGGATAACAAGAGTGAGAAAAATCCCAATAATAGTATCTCTTACCTAACAATAAGATGGAAGATTGGGAAGAATCCTCCCCAATATTCTAAGTTTCAATAGTTTTGTTTGATGTCTCTGGGTGGGGAATTATTTCTTTAATAATATCAGGATCCTATGAATGAATGTCAGGAAGATATTCTATCTCAAGATTCACCTGAGCTAATGTCTCCACAATGGTATAATTTTCATTAATGTTGGATATTCCTTCAGAAATTGTTGTGGTAGTGGTTTCTTTAGATGGAACTGTATATTTCTACCAATCATGGTTAAAAATTTAATCATAAGAAGATTAATAGGATGAACAATGAAAACTCACATCCAGTTGGTTCTATACAAGGAACTTTAAAATCTTATAAAGATTTTGGTATGTTAACATGTTCTAATAATTATTTAAAAGAAATTACAAGTTTAATCATAGTATAAAATGATATACCAATCCCATGTTAGTCTTACCCATGGGAGAAATCGGAATATTTTCTTCGCAACCTTCCTCCGACAACCATTGACCCCGAATAGCTTTCTCAGAAACAGTTGTGGGGTCTGCATTAATTATCGCGGTTTGTTCTGGTGCATGTGATGAACCTAAAGTATCAAAAGATGGATGTTAGTTGTTGTTACATTTGATGTCTTATAAATCACTACAGATATACTAGAGGCCTCTTATATCATGATAGTAGGAACATGAGCATTCCTGGGAATAAATGTTGGTTCCTTTGGCCTCAATGTCTCTTTAGGAACCACTAGATTAGTAGTAATTTGTGCTTGTTTAAAAGAACCCTCTATAGTTCCACAAAGAATATTAGTATTTTCCTACAAAGAAGTAACAAAATAAGATCCTTTAATTCCAAGAAGATTAAATACTTTTCATGAATAAGGCTAAAATTCACATTGTCGGTATGGCTTAACACTATTGAGAAAACATTTATCCATGGTATTCTTTCTTCAATGCTTTTGTTTCTTCACCTTTCAAGGAGGACTTGCATCATCATCTCCACAAATAGGTATTAGAGATTGTAAGACCCTTTATATCGCATCTTCCATGGCCTGTTGACATGAAGATATTTCTATCGATTCATGGGGTGATCTAGTAGCTCCAAGAGTAGTTCCATAAGGTCTATATCGTGGTGATGGAAATTCTGTCAATTTTCCTTTATCCATCGACATGTTAAGGTGATATTTTCCCTAAGTAACAATGATTTCACTAAATTCAAATTACCTAACAGATGAGAATGTGATAAAAAGGAATCTTACATATTTAGGATCCAAAAAATCATGCCATTATTCATCTAATGAAAGATCAATCCATTCTATAGTACCAAGATCTATCATATCATTCTCCCGATTCGTGGTGGGAATTGATTTGTCGGTTGCGTATATAAAAATTTCCTGCTCTTGGATGTAATTTATCACTTCATCAGGATTGTTCTGAAACAGAATATCAGAAGGGTGTCATAAATACACTCTTCCTAGAATACACAAACATTCACATATATTTATCTATGTAGTTTCATCATCAAAATTTAATCTTTTCCATGTTTGGAAAGACTCTGGATGTACATGTTCAGAGTACATGATAGAGGGTTGTGAAAATGATTATGTAGTTTTGGATTTAGGTTTTTTCCCGATTCCCATAGTCAAATATGGGGGATTAGAAAATGGGACTCATCATTCATCAAAATTATGGAGACTAGACCACCTCAGTATAGCCTCAGTGGGGACTCATGGGGTGGCTCTATTAACTCTGATTGGTCTATTATATCTTACACAAGGTCGATTTGGTGATCTTGGATCCTCATCACCTCCACCCTCAGACTCTAATGAGTCATCCCCTAACGACAAATAATTACCTTCCAAATGAAAGGATCCCTTCTTACTACCTCTCTTTATCCCCACTTGAGGGACAACATGGTTTAATACCCCTTTGGGGTAAGATGTGACCCAATTTTCAACATACCAGAAAGACAATTTGCTTATTACATCAATGGCAGGTAAATTGAATATTTCCCTAGTCTTCTCTATATTTATCAGCAAACATAGTTGTCGAGAAACCATTGTTTGTTTCTCTAATCTAAAATTAGAGGGTGGGGATACCATAATTTTTTGAATAAATTTGAATTGATGCACGAATCTATAAGGATCATAGGCCTCTCATATGATTTCTCAATCAATCATGGTGGCCAATACGCCTTCTTCATAGGCTAACATATATGACCTTAGCTCTAAGATGGTTGTCCCATCATCAATGAATCTCCCTATAGGTGGATTCCTATAAGGAAAAAAGATGAAATTACTTATACATTCTCAACCTGGATTTGATATCATAATCATTTAGAGACAAAGGTGAAATATCGGGGAAATCATGAATAAATGGTCAGAAAGAACATCCAAAGACCTATACCCCACTTTTCACAGCATAAGTTCTAAAATGAGTGGGGATCCACCCCTAACACCAGTAATGGTCCTCCTATTCATAAATAAGTCTTTCCTCTATATATATGTAGTAAAAACCTATCACTACTTTCTAAAACAGAAGTGGCTAATACTATCAGCCTTCTCTCGGCCATCATGAAAATTATAAAAAAAGTTCCTAGCGTCACACATCCTTTGGAATATGAGACTAGTAATAAATACATGCAGAGCCACATAGCTAGGAAACCTGCCAAACGTGTCTTCACATGAATTTTTGAATTGATTTTATATCCCACTTTTCAAATTCTTCTTTTTCTAATGTTGGCCAAAAGTTTCGGGTGTACCTCTCTTCTATTCATTTGGATAGCTAGTTGGACGAGTTCTAGTGGGACCCCTTTCCTTCTTCTTTACTAGAAATATTTCCATCTACTCCTTTGTATGAATAATCCTTCTTGGGTGGAATATTTTTGTGGTCATATTCTTGAGTTTATAAAATATTTCCATCAAATCAAAAACCAAATTTGGTGTCTTCTATGAGTCAATAAAATTTCACCTTGGGAGGAATAAAATCATCATACATATCTCTAAGGATTGGAGCTCTATAAATCTTATAAACATCCCACAAACTGATTCCTACTTCTCTATGTTTCAAATGGAAGGATTTAGTTTCTAGAATCTATTGTCTTAGTTACTCTAGAACAAAATCATCTTTCCTATACACATAGGTTTTCCCAGCCCATATAGCCCCATAAATACCAACACTTTTTATGTCATCTGTAAATTCCACACATGTATTACACACCCAATATGCCCACATCCATGCAGGTTTTACACCCTGTCCTGAGTGAAAATCCCAACTTTCCTTCCAGCCTTTATATTTATTCATCTGTGCGTCAGGAAAGATGTATGAATAATAGTGTGGCTATAGCTTGGGTGTGTGTGATTTCAAATCTGGAGCACACTGGTTGTGATGCATGATATGAGCCTTATGGGCTATCCCAACATTAACATATGAGCGCACAACAAAATCATTAACAAATGATAAGTTTGTATAGTCTTTGAACTCAGAAAGTGGGATATAGTTCTTCGGGTCTGAAATATTGACATCCTGTAGATGGACATAGCTATACAGAGGCAAATAAGGGATTTAGGGAAAGTTGAATTAATATTTCTATAGATATTTTTCCAAATATGGGAGGGTTGTGTCATAGACATCAAAATAGTTAGGACCAAAAATATTCACCATATCATTAATTCTCTTACTATCAAATTCATCAGTGGTTCCAATTCTTTTAAGAGCCATTGAACTTGGAAATGAGATCAAAAATCATTTTTAAAACAAGTTCATTTTTTATGTTTTGACAAAAGAATTGAGAATAATAGACAAAGGCATTACGACACTCAAGTGTGAATCTTTCCGCATAAGTATAAAACTAGTGCACAAGTGCAGTGCCCCATTTATAGTGCACAAATAAAAAACATAATGTAGAAGCACGCATGAACAAGATCATCCAAGTGAAAATAACTTGCACACTAAGGGATGGATTTATGGAAGTTGTTAGAATTTTTGTGGAAGTGAAGATGATATATATATAAGATGAATGTTAGCTTGCATTCTGGAATCTTGTGCACTACAACTTGTGCACCCATTCACCTTGTGTGCTACAACTTACATGCCAGAATACCCTCTTTTTTCTAATTCATTACTTTACATTAGTATAGGATAATCTTTTAATTCCAAATCCAATTATGAGGGGGGGGGGATTTTGTTAACACTCCATTCCATACTAGAGTGTAAAAATTTACAAAGGGAAATACCTTAGAAAAAATATGAGAAAATACATGAAGAAAATAATGATTTTCAAAGGATTGAACATTAGATCGCCTTAGTCCATCCAAAGCACCATCGATGCGCAAGGTAGTTGAGAACCACAAAATTGGCGTGCAAGTGACTTGCGAACCCAATATCATTTCTCCTTGGGTCCTATTTTTTCCTATAAATAGTCCCTTGGGGCCTTCATTTTTTATGGAAGAATTTCCCTGAAGTCTAATTGCTGCTCTGATTTCCCTAGTACTTCCCCCAAGTCTTATGAAACAATCAAGGTAGTTAATTAACACATAAAGAGGAGGAATTAAATGAGGATCATAGGAATTAAGTAATTTTAGAGTTTGAATTTCATAACACTTGTGCGCCTAAAGTTCCAAACCTCCATTTACTAGAAATACTTGTGTGACACCTATACCTCTCACAGAAACCTGAGTGCCCCACTTCTGGAAATACCTGTGAATACTCTTGAAGGCTTGAGTTAGGTCCCTCCCCACAATTAACATCTAGGTTGTTTGTCACTCAAGTGAATATTAGGTTTCCAAAGCCTACTTGTGCTCCCATAATTTTATGCCAGTACCTAATCAGGAGCCCTTATTTGATTCAATTACTATCTTAAGTCTACAAGCCATTAAACCTTCTTCAAATCCATTCATGCGGAAGATTCTTCTTTATTGGTTCCCTTTTCTAATAGGGATTCTGTTGAGACCTCCACCAAAACCTCCTGGCATATCAAACCTTTGGGAAAGTCATATCAGTGTGCCTCATATTTGGATTTGTATATCCATAGTCAGAGGTTTGCCACATTTGTTTCACAATGGGGTTATGATTCATGGAATGTATTTGGGTTTTTATATCCACAGTCACATGGACTTTTCTCCTAGGAATAGTGTAGGGATGTTCCTAGTTTTGAGGATTAGGGTTTGAGTTATGTCCTCCCCTTTTTTTCTCTAAGACCTAGAACCTCTAGTCTCTATTAGGGAAGGTATGGTTGAAACCTACTTTTCCTTTTGAATAATGGAGAAGTCTCCCTCCCCCACCAAGATCGATTTTAGGGTAGCCATCATGTTGTAAGCCCCTAACCATTAAAGTAGATGGTTTTATTCATGATCTGCTATACTTCCTTCACCTTCACTCTTTCTTTACATTGGAACCTTATTAAAAGTAAAGATAATAGATGGAAAGATCATTGCCTCACCATATTCCATGGTCTCATCTCCCTCGTCCACTCTCCCTCGTCCACTCTGGCTGCTATATGTGTGACCTCTTCCACCAGCGGAGGAGGATAATTCTGGGTGCCTTTGTTGAATATTTGACATCCTATTGTTTCTCACATTAAGAATGACCCACATGGGATTAGATATTTTTCCTGATCACAACATTTTTAGGAAACCATCTTTAACTAAGATAACTCCGATTCCTTTTCAAAATAGGATATGTAGGATGTCTTCTTGAAGGCCCTAAATAAAAAGGGTACCCTTATAAAAGGATTCACTCAATCATGTCCCCTCAAATGGGAAGTTTCTATACATAATCTCCATATAGAATGAGCTATGTTAACTCTAATTTAAACTATAATTGGGATACATAGGAATCCTTCTTAGGGCCTAATCTCACTGGATATTCTTTTCATAAATCCAACTTTAATTCATTTAATCTAGGCATCCTCCTTAGGAATAAGCTCAAAATTAAACCCACTAATTTTCAAGAAAACTTTTCAAGATGTAATCCCAAAATCATTTCTCTAAAAGAACTATAATCTCCTATGAGATTTATCAAACTACATGGGATTTGATTCCCATCTAAACGGGATACATTGGAAACCTCCTTGAGGTTGAAACCATTACTTCAAATCAACTCTGTTCTCTTTGGTCTATATTCCCAAATAGGGTCTAAATCTTACATGGAAACCCATATTCATTCCATGTTCCTTGGGCTACTTAGACATATGTACCACACTGAACTTTTACTAAGTACCTTTCACTTAGATGTCCTTACTACATGACATTAAACAATATGGTTAGGTCTTTATCACATGAACTTAAAAGGTATGATGTGTCCCATTAAGAAACACTGAACTATGAGGATTTTTATTCCTTTCAGAAGGATATATAGGTAGACCATTTTATGGGTACGATCCCAAGATCAAACAAAACATTCATATCCCTGGATGATAATAAATTTTAGAGTTCCCCACAGAGTGGATTAAAAACCAGTATCATCATAATGATGATTAATAGAATCTCTAAAATGTATATGAAAGGATACTATTGATGGATAACCTCAAATAAATACAAATATCTCCATAAATTAAGAGCCTAAAATACATACGGATGATTATAAATTTCACTCATGTTAATAAGTGATTGAAAATTATAAGGGAAAGTTATGTTATACATGGTGAATTAATAAAGATTCATGAAAATATCTTAAAATTATAAACTAAGTCCTAGAGAGGACAATAATTCCCCTCAAAAGGGTGTGATGAGTCTGACCTCCCATCCTATCAACCAAGACATGTCCTTAAGTATCGTAAAGATCAAACATAACTAATGCCTACCTTTGGAAAGTATGTCACTTTTAGATAAAGAACTATTGGATGTTTCAGGTTCAAGGAATAAATCCAATGGAAACTGACTGGAAGCGTTGATTCTTAAAACTAGAACACACGTTTCAAGGAACTTTGAAATAATAATTTCTATAGAAATATATAAGAATATATTTTACCATTACAACCCCATACTATACATGGTAATTTCTAAACACTATATTAATTTGATTTATTAAGGAAACTATGAAATTGGTATGTCCTAATTGAGTAACTATAAATTCATTCATTTCATTCCTTGTATAGAAGGTTATCATTGTTATGTCATCATTTATACCCTCAACGGTTGATATCAAAATCATAGTTCTATCATTGATAATTATTTTTGTCCTTCAAGTTGATAAAAAATATCATTAATAAGGGGTAAATCATACTTGATATTGATGGAAATGTAGACATATTTTTTATAATAAATGAAAAGATGCATTGAATGATTTCTCTTATTAGTAAAAGAATAAGTTCAAACCATGGTGAGTAACATGAATGAATGAAACCATATTTAATATTTTTCAATATTTTCTTATTAAAATAAAGAAACTTAATTGGGAAAATTCCCTAATGATTTATTTTAATAGGAATACCACTAGGTATGAATTCTATTAATAAATTAACAACATAATTTTTGGTAAAACTATGAAGATCTTCTTGAAATAAATTAAACTATTCCATCATAATATTAACATCAACAATATTCAGTTTCATACCTCCATTTTAGATAGTTGTTTATTATAAATAGATAATAACATTAATAGAATGTAAATATTTTACATTGGATGTTTATATTCATATTCAATCTTATAGAAAATCATCGTATAATTTGTAATTTATAATGTGAATTCCCATTATTAGAAATTGATATTTTCAATATATATGTAAATATAATTTATTAATGGAATCACATTAAATTCAAATAGATGTAGAATCTCAAAAAAATCATGAATAACATTCCTAAAAAATTAATTAGAGGGGAGATACATACATGATATTAAATAAAAACAACATTATGATTTTTTATCAACAATTCAAAATCTAATCATTGGTTTGTGGAAGTAATTCCCAAAGAAAATTATTTAGATATAGAATAGGTGGTTAAAGTAGGATAAAATAATTAATTTATATTTATATTGCTTATGATAAGTATAACTTTTCACAATTTTTTTTATCATGACCCACTTTGATAGTTTTCACAACATGAGATCTCTTAGAATTTTTTTTTCCTAATAGGTTTTTGATGCTTAATATCATTAATAACCACAATAATCAAGAAGTGCTTGGAGAAATTATTATGCTCAATAAACTATAAGTATTAGAGTATTAGAGGTTATATATATTGAGATATCTCTAGAAAAATTTAATTAGGTTTCCTATTTATATATCATCGGTATGCATTTACATTATGGCCTTTTATTATCAAGATAAAAAAGTTTCATGTTCCCTTATGATAATTTAAAAATTCTTCATTTCACACTACTTCCATAAATGAATATTCAATTTTTCATATATGTGTTTCAATATTAGTATTTTATGAGAAATAAGTCATTGTTTTCTTATCTAAACGATGTGAATGATGGTAATATCCGCTATCAATTTATTCCATGAAGTCACATAAAAAAATTTCTTTTTAACAACTAATATATCATTTATAAAATTTCTTTTCGAAATATTTTTTAATCAACTTATTATGATATCTTTTTTTTCATTCATGTTTTATGAAAAAATATGAATTTTACCAGTAAATGTTTTTAGTTTTTTCCTCATAAGCACCAATAGATTTATTATCCTTCTGTTTAAGCTCAAGGAATTGTTTTTCCTATTTTCATGTAATGTGTTCAGTGAAAGTTTTTGTTAAAAAGTTCCCCCTTATATTCATATTATTATATAAAGATAATATATTCCACTTTTAGAATAATATTAATATGTTTACAGTATTGATATACTTCTACATCCAAATAACACACCTCCAGTACATCTTTTTTGTGACATGTTCATTTGATAAAAAAATATATTTTAAGTGGTACTGATCTATTTATTATAAAAAATGGTATTAAAGAACAATAGAACAATTGAGAATGATGAATCTTTCTAGATTAAATAGTAAAATAGTCCCTTCATTGCTCATTTAGAATAATCCTATGATTAAATTTTTTAGAGTTGAATGAGAATACGAATAATATTTTGGATTTTAGCTCCCATTTTATTTGGTAGATCAAGAGGATTTTCATTTTATTACTTTCCAAATTCAATATTAAAATTATTCCTACTTGTTTTTTTACACTAAATAAAAATAAGATATACTATATAATAATCGAGTTATAATATTCAGAGTAAATAATCATATAATCCTGAAAATCAATCATGAGATATCATAAATTATGATGAATTCTTATCAAACTATTATATGTTTAGTGTCACCCAATATCAATTTTATTTCATAATCAGGTTTCTTATGTACTATCCTAATATATAACATCACATAATCTCTAAAAATAAATAATTACTTCTCTAATATCCAATGAGGCAGCCTGTATATTACATACACAAATATTGAATCATTTTAAATGATATTTTCATACATTTATCTGTAATTAAAACAACAAAACAAGAAATAAATAGTCTCATTGAATTCAAAATTAATAATTAACTTATTTTATGAAATATATCCAAAATCATCCAAACATTCACTTAATCATAGTTACCATCTTTGAAATTAAATTCTTAATACCTTTCCTGATAATATAATAAAATTTGAAACATAAGAATTCATGAACATAAATACTCATTATTATTAACTATAGGATATTGGAAACAATGACTATATATAATCATAATATATGAATAAGTTTAAAAGGGAATGATCATAATATCTGGTGTTCATACATTATTATTCAATGGTTATATATCATGACTCATAGCATAATACGTCAGTATTTTAAAAGAAATTACTTTTATAAGTGAGGAATCTTCAAAAAAATTAAAGATTCGGGAGTATATATAACATGAATAAAAATATATAATAGCAATTCTGGCACAATAATAGGAATAAAAAATAAGTTTATTATATAAGGTTCACTAACAATACTACAATAACAAAATTAACAAAGACTAATAATATATTGTGTTTTATCCCCATAAACTCTTTATTCTTGGAATGGGTTCAGTTACCATATTCTTTATATTATTTCATGATATATCAATCAATAATAAATGAATCAGAGTATCATATAAGTAGGTATCCTCCATTCATAAAATGGAGACTATATATATAACTATGCCATGTGATCAAAGAAGCATTCAATATTTTATCTTAACATAACATGAGTAAATGAAACAAGGATCATAAAAACTTTATCATTACATAATCCTAGGACATACAGAAAAATAAATTGGACTGAATCATTAGATATTATCCCCAATGAATAATATTAATCATCAAATGATGTTTCCCTAGAATAAAAAGTACTTTTAAAATAACATTTTCATCTTTTTTGAATAAGAAAAAAATATAAATTTATTTGAACAAAATTTTATACAAAAGTTACCAAAATATTGATGAAATGATTTTTTTGGAATAACTATTAGAAACTATATGTAATGTAACAATTAATTTAATATTGAAGATTTTTGAACAATACATTCATTCAGTAAACATTAATTTAATGATTCCTTTTAAATATTTGGTAGAATATAATAAATAACATGTTCAAAAAAATATTGAAAAATTACATTCTAATCAAATTAAAAGAATTTAAAATATTGTTGAAAATTAAATTAAATAAAAATTCGATCATAGAAAATATCATTTTTTAAACATTAAAATGAAAATTGACTTTCAAAAAAAATCTCCTTGACCATATATGAAATAAGGTCAAGTTTTCATAGAAAAATATATTCTCAATCATTTATACTATTTAATAGAGTATAATGAAATAAAGTAATGAAACCCACAAAAAAATATAGAATAAGAGATTATATGGCTTATAAGTGAAAAATTTCATAAAATACCCCAAAATTAAATTGATGAATAAAAAACATGGATTAGAAATGTTACTGCAACTTAATCCCAAAGATAATATCATACATTTCTTATTATTCAACATTATGTTCCTATATTAAAAAATTAGTTTTATTATAAATCCCTTTTATGACCATATTTATACTCATAATTCAATATTACATTCCAATATAATTTCCAGTTACTAATTTATTATCAATTCACTATTGAAATTATGTTTGGTTGAAAATATGTCTATTTTACATGCATAGTTTTGTTCGAAGGTTTTGTTTTAGACACCTTATTCATGGTTTATCATCTCCAAACTTATAATAGTATAATTATTATCATATTAATTAATTATATAAACTTTTATAAACATTTAAATATGACTGTGATAAAAAAAATTTACATCACTTCATGGAGATGATATTCTATACATACACATAAGTAATTAATTCATTTTCCTAAATAAAGAATGAAAGATACGTAAATAATAATATATCATTATATAATAATGACAACAACATGAATAAAATATATTTTAATTAGATAAATATGTATTCCATGACTATTATGGATAACATGAAAAATAAATCACATTGCATCGTGGAGGATGATGCCTATACTTACGTGTAAATGACATTATCATTTCTCATAGGATGGAAAGGAGGAATAAACCCTATTTAACATTAATAGAAATATGTTTTAGTATATAAATGTGAATAATTTCATCATCTTAATATTATTATCTTATATTTAGTTTATGTAATGGATAAATGAATATTGAAATAGATCTGTAAATATAATTATCCATTACTTGGGAAAACTCCTTTGGCATACACCATATTCCTTCAATGGTATGTTTTTCATGAAGAAAAAAAATAAAGTATGAAGGGAATTTAAGGTTATTTTTGGGATAATATTTTCCAAACTAGAGGGGTCCACATGGATGAATTTTTGATGAGAGGAGGTTTCATTTTATATGTTTTGCGGATGAAACCCCTGTAAATACTAGAATCATTAAAATATAATAAATTCATATTCGTGTGAAAGTTGATCCAAGAATACCTAAATTATATTATATCATACGGTAGGTTGGAATTTCAATAAACTAATTGGAATAAGTAATGTGATTATGTTATTTTAACCCTTATTTATTTTTAACCCCTCATGAACCCTTTTAACCATTACCATAATGACAATGTTATACCATGTTTACTATTCATTATTAAAAAAAATGAACATGAATTCATTAAAAAACTGGAAATACTGATTAAAAATGGGGAATCCGTTTTCTTGAATTAAATTTCAGTATCCGGAACAATTAAATTTTGAAATAAGTGAACAAAACACCGTGAAAAATATTTTAATGAAAATAAAAATTTTAATCATAAAAAAGAATTAATTCTCATTATATTCCTTTTATAAATAATTAAGTTAATTCTAAAGCCTTTAAAAATAACTTATCTATAGTTAATAAATTTATTTATTTTTAGAAAAACAATTTTCAAGTATAATATCTATTTTTCATAAAAACATAACAGTTTAAATTTACAATGCTCATATTTTCATTTATAAGGACTTGATAAAAAATGAATCAACATTGAAAATATTTAAAAAAAATATATATTTTCATATCATTAATAATATAAAATATTTTTTAATTAAAGAATATATTACTAAAACAATTATTATAAATAATATAATTTAAAACTATTTTATATCACAAATATCATTCACTAAGTAGTTATTCACATGTTTTTAGTGTTGAGTGATTAAAACCCAATTAAAAAAATTATTTATTAAATAGAAATGTATTGTATGTTCTATAGGTTCATAATAAAAATTATTATGCTACTCAAAAAACTTGAACCATTATGTGTCTCATATGTTAAAGAGATATTTTGGTATATAAAAGACTCAAACTCTAAGATTCACTGCTAAATAATTACTAATTTAAAAACTAGATCACATAATAATGATTTTTTCACAAATAAAACTTTTAAAATTTATTATTTAAATGTAATGTAAAAAATATTGAGTCACTACCCTCTTATTACCTTTTTCGTTATATTTTTAGACTATTATAAAGAATGATTACGTAATAAAACCCAAAAATTATTTTTTCAATGATAAATATTACCAATAATAAAATATATTCAAATTATACACCTACCTCACATAGGGATAAAACTAAAAACAAGTTTAGTCGTCCCTACTCATCCCTATGAATTATGAAAACATTTGAAAATTTTGGGTGTAAAATAATAGCTTCATAAGATGTTTTTAGAAAATGAGAAAACATATTAATCTTTTGTGGTGCATGAAATATAGAATTCATCAAAATATATAATGAAAATCAATTTTCTAAGTGTTAAATAAAGAGTTAAATATAATAGAATAATGGATATGAAAATTTTTAAAGCTTTATTTGATTAAATATGAATATATTAAAAAAATTTCTTAAAAATTTGAACACTAAAATACATGTAGAATCATCAATTTCCATCAAATACAACCTATCAAAATTGAAAATATCAATATTTCCTTGGAAAATATATTTGTCAATTTCATGGAATGTAATAATTTCTAATAGAACACTGTATAAGAAAACAAAATCCATTAGGTGTCCTGAAACAATATCTTCATTGTCCATTTAATTAAATATAATAAATATATATTTCAAATAAAATTCAAAATAGACATAAATATTAAAATTAATTGCAAATCATAAGAATAGGACATTTCAATCCACTAAGACCACATATCATAGTTTTATTAGTTCATTTTATTCTGCACAATAAATGATATCTTGTGGGATAAAAACATTACCCAATGCATTAGAATGTTATATAATTACAGACCCCCCCATATCATCTTATAAAATTTCTTAGTGTTATAAAATTTTAACATACAATATGAGCATTGTATGTTTCTTCCTACATAATATTTAATAATAATTTTCCATCGATAAAAATCATTCTTTTTATTAAAATAAACAAAAAAATAAAAAAAGTATACACTGAATGATATTATTTTGATGAAAACTCAGAGAAAATAATTGTTTCAACAAATTATTTAATATATAATATAATCAAACTGAATAGAAGAAACTTACAATATATAAATACCTGCATAATTTATATCATTAAACTAACCCATGAAGATAAATTTTCATGAATTAAATCATGGTTTACAAATGATAATATTGAGGTTAAGGATCGTTTCTTCCTTCAAATAGAACTACATAACTTCTCTGGGGTTTTTAGCCCCCCTCTATTTTTAATATATTAAGTATAATTAAATCATAAATAATAATGTTATGTCAAAAATATATATTTAATATATATTAAAATCCATATATCTTAAATTTTAAATAAAAAAATGTTCATGTTTTTATATGGAAAAAATCATACTTATATATAATTTTCTAATAGAAAACAAAAATAAATGTCTGTTCAAGTGATGAAAAATAAATTACACTTTATTACATATCTTGTTATAATTAATGTATAAAATAAGGTAAAACATAAGGAAATTTTTTTATATAATTTATAAAAATTATTTCTAAAATTATTTTCCCTATATATATCTCATAAATATCAAAAAATTATTTATATAACCAATTATATTAATATTGAATAAAATAAAACATATATCATATAATAATATAAATATATTTTCACCTCAAAGATCCTATAATGACCACTAAAACAACTACTTTATCAGTAAAATCACCTATCCATGATACATTCATATCTTTACTCATTAAATTATAATGTCTAAAATCACTACAATGAAATCACAAAATGATTCTCATATTTTAATTTCTCATCATCTTCTATAGTTTTCATCAATGGAGTTATCTTCAGTGGTGATCACGAAGATGCATTCTATAATATCAATAATTATCTTGAATTTTTTTTAATTATTATCCACTTATATTTATATTAATTTAATAAAATAAAATACTTTAATAGGAATAATAAAAATATTTTAAGTTATATTATCATTAATATCCCACATTGTAATGATATAAACATAATTTCATGATGATATATTACAAACCAAAATCTTGAGGTAAAACAAAAATTTTGTATATTAATATTACATAACATTATATGAATATTAATTTTATAACATTTTGATAATAGCTAGAAACTTAATGGTTAAATTTCCTCAGAACCATAGATAAATAATAAAATAATACATAAAATATATTTATCATCTCCAGCATGGCTATTCAAAACATGCACCCTTATAAGGCATATAAATCATAAAACCAATCTTCATTTCTTGGGGAAAAGGAAAAATAATAATGTTTGAGATCATATAGTCAATAGAGGTAAATGATGGTGATATGAATCAATGATAATATGTAATTATATCCTGATAAATAAATTTATGATTGCATTCTCTTAAAATTTTAAATATATACACAACAATTCAAATATCACCATCATGTATCATGGTAGAAATAATAGAAATTAATAAAACAAAAATCATAAATTATCTATAAAACATATATCATGATTCCATAAAAGTTGAGTAATATGAAATAAAAAAATTGTAGAATCATGTGTGAAATAATCAGAATCACAGAAATCATATGTCAAGGTAAATGACCAGTATATTAATGTGATGTTCGGCTTGGGTTATCCAGCCACATACTACATTTGTTCTTGGGATAGAAACATATGTACCATATTTTGGTATTGGTATGTCATCACATGGTCCTTATTTTATCATAATATGTTAAATTTTCCAAATGTATTATGGGGATACAATAAACACTTCTCTCTCATAATCATAATCCAATAATAATAATTCCTAAAAATCATCAAAATATTTATTATTCATCATAATATAACATGTGGGAATGAAATTGGAATTCGATAATGTTTCATTATCACAAAAATAAAATATCTAGGTAAATAATTTGCATTAAATCTTATAATCAAATTATTTTTGGAGTATAGATAATATAAAAGGATGTTATAAAAAATAAAAAAATTACTATAAAATATCATAGAAATTTATTTAGGGAAGTAAAATTATAAAATTTTAAATCATTTATTAAAATAAAAAATAACAACATTTATAGAAAAATTTATTCTATTATTATAACCAGTGATACATGTAATTGGCATCATAAGGGAAATTAAATTTATGATAGTTGTAATACCCATTTTTATAGAGTATGTTAAAACAATTATTCTATTGAATTGTTTGGTTAAAAGTAAATACTACCTTACTAAAAGAATTAAAAAATATTTATTTTAAATATTTTTATAATGACTTAATAATAGGTACAAATTTAATTAATAAATAATTATAATATATCCAATACATTTTTCATTTTTAATAAAATATATAAATGTAAAAAAATATTTGTAACCAACGTGAAAAAATACTCGGATTTTAATAAATCATTATTTCAGAATATTGATTACATTTGGAGTGAAAAATTAATGTAAATCATAAAATACCAAGAAATAAAAATAATAAATTCAAATACATAATATTTTGAATAGATATATAATGTAATTTCATCCTTGTAATTTTAACCATAAAAATCTAGTTGAAAATGAGATTGTAATGTAAAACCAATACAATTATAGTATTAATTGAGAAATAATTCCCATGAAATGGATGAAATTTAGTAAATTATTAAATAGAATCAACGTAGGGATATTAATTAAAAATAATATCAATGGAGATTTAGATAAACCTAATAAAATAATATATATGTATAACATTACTTGTGTCCCAAAGAAGTCAATTTGAGTGCGTAAACCCTTACTACATTGGTAGATTTTGACTGAAATCAGTTTAGATGAAATTTTATGAATTATAACCTCAACTACAATGAACTAATAATACTACCAGATATAAGATATCATGTTTTAGTATATAAACACGTAAAAATAAATAGGTTCATAAAATCAATCATTTCTCAATGAAACTATACTGTGACAAAGAACCCTTAGAAAATTTATGAATTTCACCATAAGTTCTCTAAAATCATGTAAAATAATGTCAAATTTATTATAATTATATATCATATTCATATTAACATATAAAATATCACACTTGGTTTTCTTCTAACATTTGAACACCCAATTATAAATAATTCATTATTAAAATTGTTTTTACGGGTGTTAATTGTTTCATTATTCTTAAATGATTCAATTTGTCTGTTCTGGTCCAAGTATGTTGATCATGGTTAAAAAATTACATAATGATAATACTGATATAGAAACCATATATTGTTATTCTATATATACTTATAATCTTCCAAAGGTGTTAGAGAAGAAATTTGAATTACACTATTCATGGTGATTGTAGTAGGTACGTATACATTACTACTATTTTAATTTTATAAAAAAAATAATTAAATAGGGAGAAATAATGTTTTATAAAAATAGAATAATATTTATACCATTAATACCATATTTATTTTTTTAAATATTTCATTATATCTATCAATTTGTGGATTTGATGGGGAATAAACCATATTTTTATATAAAGGTGGTAGTCCACACATACACATGATCGGTACATTCATTTCCAATTCGATGGAAAGGTGGTGAGAAATATTTTTAACTTCATAATAATAATAATTATGTATATAAATTCTATTTTAATCATAACTTTATAATAGATACAATAATTTTATGGGAGGTATAATTCAAAATAAAATTGAAAGTGTTAAGTAATGAGTTACACATCTTCTTTGAGAAACCACATTTTTCATAAAACTACTACCATGAAAAGATTGCATACCAATTAGAACAGGACTTCAATGAAATAGTAATAGTTTTTAGAAATTATATTTTTTTGGATTAGATGAGATAACTAGCTCATCATGTGTTGAGAAGATAGGATACGTGGTGTCCTAGTGAGGGAGAGGACACCCTAGGAATTTTTAAAAACATTAAAATATATTAGCGTCTTATTCAATTAAAATTCATCCAAATGAAAATTTATTCAATAGTTAGATGGGATATAGTATAAATAAATCCATACCATAATATGTCGACATTTTTATATGGATATAATACCCTTAAATCTTAGTGTAATAACTGAGTATCACATTTTAACCATAATCATGGTATCAAATTTTTATTATTTTTACAATTGTCATGAAAAAAATAAATATTGTATCATTATAAAATATGAAAATAATTATTAAAAATATTTAATAAATCTCATTGAATTCAATTTATATAATTTGAAAAATTTACTTGTGATATAATCATGAAAAACACCACGAAACTTCATTTATAAGAAATTACATTTTCAAGTATATAACTAAATTTTATTTCATTCCATACTTTAGCAAGCAAGATCAGCCAGAAGCTAAGCCTCTGACTATTTATTAAATAAAAGAAAAAGGTACAGAGGAGGCGGTCGGGATCAAACAAAGGAACTTTCCCTCATCCATCAAACACAACATTACAGATCATAATAAGACATGTCATTCCCATAGTCAGATTCATCAGAAGTTTCCCATTCAGATTGGGGCTTACCCTGATTGAGGATCTTACGAATATCAGAGTTGAACTTACCAAAAGGCTTAGAAGATTGTGTAGACACAGTACGAGGTATGTTAGAATAATCGTTCCTTGGTCGTCTCTTTGAGGGAGAAGGAGTGAGGACTAATCAGTCATCAACCTTCCCTTTCCCAGAAAGTAGTGTATCTTTGAAAGTGTTAGGACCACCACAATCTGGTGTTGTCACTTCCACCTCAGATATGTCACCCCACTTCCCAGAAATATTAGAGGAGGTCAAAAGATTCTGAATTTCTTGGTGACAATCAACATTATGAGAAGGCCCGAAAGAAGCCAACTCAATAGTCTCATCTTGTATCACGCCTGCATTAGGACTATCATTCATACTAGTATTAACAGAGATACTAGGAGTATGTCCAGTCTCAACTATCCCAGTTAGAGTAACACCACCACCATAATTCCTTACTTTAAAATGACCATATAATTAATGTTTTAACAATTATTTAATATAATATATATATATACTATATAATCAATAAATAGTGATTTATTTAAATAATTATGATAAAAACCCCTTCCATGCATAAAACACATTTTTTAGAAACGTTTTTAAGTCTAGAAAATGATATACTAAAAAAAAACTAATATTGATTAATATATAATTAATTAAATTATTTATCCTTAAATGAGACTTATTTTAAATTAATATCAAATGAAAATTATAATTTTAATCTTAAATTAATTGATTAAATGAAACAAAATGTATGTTTTACCAAAATCTATATTTTTCAATATTCACAAAAAAATAATCCTTTTTTGAACAATACTAAAAACTCAAACTAGGGTTGTACTAACATTCACAGAAAAAAATGATATTCAATAACTAATTAAAATTTATAAAAATTTTATACAATAAATATATATTTGTTTTAAAATGAAACACTATTTGTGAAAAAAAATTATTTAAGAAGATAATAAAATCATTGAAATTTATGTTCTTATTTATGAAAAAATTTACATTATTTAGAAATATCATTAATAGTTTTTTTAAAATTTTGATTACTCTTAGTACCACCAATTTAATTTCTATTTTATGATTATAATAGGTAAATAATATTTCTTTTATTATACATCGCAACTCACTTAGACATCATTGTTGCGTTTTCAAGAAGTTATCGATTATAGTATTAATTTAAACTAAATAGTTAGTGTGTTAAAATATATATTGTCACATTCTATCAATAATATATATCATTTATTTTTATTTTGGTGTTATATTTGAGTAAAATTATTGCACATAAACATTTATTTGAAGTGAAAAAATATATACAAATATCTTATTGAGTTTTACTCAACCCATACAAATAAATGTCTTATTTACAGTTTTAATTTTTTTATTTACCAGGGAATAATATCACTAAATTAAGAAAACATAAATCCAAAACCATGTTATATTATCTTGTAACATAAATATTACCTTCTAAATGGTAAATTAATATTTTATTATACATAATAAATTAGTATTTATAATATAAGAAATTTTTATGAAATAGTCAACATGTTTCTGGAAGTCCCCCAACCAAAATTGGTGCATCATTAATGAAGATTGATTGGGTATGATGTACAAAATTGTTTCATGAAATTTGTTAAATATGTAAATTCTTCCATCTAAATGGTCATTGTATAATTTTGATATAATTCATATCAATGATATAGCGTTGAAATTATTTTTATCGATATATTATTTCAATTAATATTGATGACCATGATCATTATAATGTAGTCTTATAGAATCGGGTTTGAAATTTTCAAATGTAGAATTTCCAAATTATTAAAAATATTTCAAAGAATAAATAAATTAAAATTAACTTCTTATAGGTTTCATGAAGGTACCCCACATCAGAAACTATTCTAAAGTAATTATATTCTCTACACTATTATTACATGGAGAAATATTTGAAAATACTCTAACAACACCACCATTATTGGGAATTATGAGTCACTGAGGACTTCAATGTTTGATAAAAATGATATATGGCCCATTTAAATTATAGGGTATAGAGGAGGTGTTTGATATATTAAAAAAAATCAAGTGAGTTAAAATTTTTCATACGAAGAAAAAAATTTATGTGCAAAACTATAAATTATTATTTATTGAATGTCATGTAGGTGAGGTAGAAGAGGTTTTTGAGATCAATTTTTTTCCATTTTGAGACCAATATTTAATCATCCAATGTCACATAATTTTTTGAAATTATCTATAACTGGATAAATTTAAATTCCCTATTTAGAATAGTAGAGACAACCTTTCCATAATTATACTTATTTTTAAATACAATTATAATCATAATTAAACTATTAGAATCATAAAATAATGTTCTATGAATAATGTATCCTTAAAAATAATAGTTACCTATATATCTTCTTCAAATCCCAATTCCATAACTCCAAAAAATTCTATGTAATACTTGATTACATCACAAAATTTCATTAAAATCAACCAAACAATTATCATATTAATCATCATAAAATTATCAAATAGGGGATCATAACACTTAATATAATTTCAAACAATAACATCCTTGATCAATGGTTATGTAAAGCATTAAATGATACAACCTATGATGCCCTAAACACACACTCAAATATATTTTTCAATAAATATTATAATTTAAATGTTGGACCTAATACTAACTAGCGATACCAAAACCTAAAATTTCATAATTAGATGAAAATATCAATAAAAAATATTGTGTGAATATATAACTAATAACTTTTTAGGTATATATTTTTAAGGAAATACAGAAAATGATCAAACTACCAAATCTAACATTTTCATTTAATTGGGGAATTTTTTCTACCAAAATATCTTCAAATTCTAAACTAGAGACACCCAAGAATAACCCATGAAAACATTGCAATCATTCCAATCCATCCATAAGACATGTGAAAAACAAATAAAAATATGTGGTTATCCCAAACAGTTCAGTATTTTGTCTTCATTAAAATAGAATACCTATTATGAAATTTATGTTCCTAAAATAATTAATTCATCTTAACATAAAATCATCATCAATTTTCTGAAATGTTCAATAGAATTATCCAAAAAATCAGTTAAAAGTAAATGATTACTCATTAAAAATTCTTTAATGTGACACGAAATTTCTTAATTTCGCATTCCAAAAAATAAAATCCATAAAATACATATAAAATATACAATTTTATTCAGATTAAAACCATTAATTTTTAAAATATCACATTATTTTCTTATAAAATAAATGTAATGTCTCAGCCTAAAAAACCACTAACCTATCACAGGACCGATCACCATATGGCCTCATGTGCACCTCCCCCTACTCTAGAGGCCATTGAATGGAAGAAAGGGTCTACTAGTGGTATGGTGGGGTGACATTACCATTTTGATTTGGTAGAATAATGGTATAATCATGTGTAAATATGATGATAGGGGAAGTAATATAAAAGAATATCAATGTAGTGGAAGATAAGTATAATAATTAAATAAAACTAGACAACACTAATGTAAAACAAATCATTCATGTTAGATGATGCTAAAATATAATAATAAGTACATCAGATAATTAAACAAAAAAAGAATAAAATACATATGGATAACTCCACGAGAATCCTGAGTATCAGCTCAGTCATGTACTCCTTACCCTTAGGTACAATTAACAACATAAGAAAAGGAATAGGACCTAAGAATAAGGGGATATAATTAGGTACCCCATTGCAATGGAATCCTGATAAGGATATTAGATATACTCAGTATTCTACCATCAATGGTGTCTAAAGTATAATTTAGTACAAGAATATAAAATAAGTAGTGCACATGGGTATCAATGTAATGAAAAAATGGAAAATAAACAAATAACCAAGTTGAATTAGGTTCCTCAAGAACTCTTGGCCAACCATACTGATATCGTCCCAAGATAGATAATTTTAAACCATTGGAAACCTACATAAAAGAAATATGGTAGAAGTGATAAAAACCAACAAAAAGGAATTAGTAGATGGACCAATCCCAAGTGTATGATTTTTCTTGGTGGACATATCCTCTAGATATTAAATGTTCTTCAGTCGACTCTTATATTAATGTAACTACCAAAATTGAATATGTTGCATCATGGAGTAGTCTATGTATAACTTTAACAAGGAACCCATTTATCTCACAAAGACCACCATAAGACCTAATTCTCGTCAGAGTCTGTCCAATGAGATCCATGATGGTTATTTCAAGTATCACTCCAGTCCTAATGTGACACAATGACATCTAATCATGTACCTGGTATCTCTTGTATGGGAAAAATTCTCACTCAAGTCCTGGTACACCATCTGAACAATGATACTATCCAACATGTATCACATAGGGAACTAGTATCACTCATAACAATGTAAGATGAACAAATGGTGATCCCATCCTAGACAACCAATATTTCCCCCATCACATACAAAAACTACCAGTGAAAGTAATGATGATATCGTCTTCATTGTTCCATTGACAGTAACCCAAGTATCTCTCAAGGTGTCCATAATTCATTTAATAAATTTAAATTCAGAAATATAAAAATGGAATTATATAATTCATTACTTTACATGAAAAATGATGATATAAGAGGGTTTCACCCATTTACAAATTAATTTTATAAAATAAAAACCTTTTACCCAACCATTCCATATAAGGATGAACAAATAAGAAGTACAAAAAATTTAACTATAACTAAAATGGAACACATAACTAATAAATAGTAAGGACATGGTAAAACACTCATTCAACATGGCCTAGAATGTAATAACATGTATAAATAATTATCATTTTTTTCTTAGAGGATAACGCACATCAACAGAGGGGTTTTATTGAGAAACAACTATCATTTTTACCAAAAAATCCATTTCATTTGTTTTAAATATTTCAGTATCATCAAAAGAAAATAAGAGACCCATTTCTAAGGTGGTTTAAAGAAATCAACAATCAAGATTTAATATTTAAATAAAAATCACACCCAATGTGTGGATTTAACAAACACTGAAATCAATAATATATGAATCTAAAATAACCTACCCTAAAGGAGGATGATTCTGGATGCGGTAAAGACATACATCCACACCAAAGAGGGTCTAGAAACATCACAGTATAGTCTGAGGAACTTATTTTAATCCAACATGTAAATTAAAAGCAACACTAGGTATTCTCTATATAAGGCACATAACACCATTTTATAAAATAAAATAACTATAGGATAAATCGTTATATCCCCAATCATGTACCATTTATGACTCACATATCCAATATTAAGGCTTGAATCAATCCAATTTAAGATACATAAAATAAATGGATGAACACGTTGAAAATAGGTCTAATTTTTTCACACAAAGATAGTGAAGTAAGAGTGAATATTAATTAATAACAGAATCAATATGAGTTATAGATGTCTTAACATGCTTCCAATGCACCTACCAATACTCGGATGAGAGACTATATGAGGGATATCTCTCTATTCACAAGATAGGATAATAAGAACTTATAGAAAAAGGTGTTATGAATAGAGGAGGAAAATAATGGAGTATGATAGGGAAATAATAATGTATAGGAAAATGGTAATATGATCCCTTTAATGAGGCACATGGTTTGGTCGTATGGATTTCTATACTATATACTGATAGTGTGTGGGATACTACTTAATGGGAGGGTTATCTTGGTTCAGAAGAACACTTTGGCCAAATTATTCACTATCCATAATGAAAATAGTTCATACATAAATCCAAAATGGAAATAAGCATGTAGCCTAAATGCATTGTTTTGGAAAACCATATGCGTCCCATGTAAAGAGCTTCTTCTCACCTGCACAAGGCACACAATTTTCATTAGTGGGAAATAATATTTTCAACAAAATTTGTTCCCTTTCTAGTCCACCCAAACATGATTTTCTAGGGCTGGGTGATCTTGATCCGCAAAAAACTACCTAATACACCTCTCATTCTCTTAACAATGTCTAAAACTAAAACTTTTATGTGTTACAAAACTCATATGTACATAGTGAGTCTTGTTTTACAAAATGAACTTTCTACTGAATCATAAAACTCAAATTCTCATAGAATTTCATCTGGTCCAATAAAACTAGGACACTACAATCTCCCCACCATAAAACATATAATCCCAAAGAATCCTTAAAAAATGAATAGAAGAAAAAATGGAACAAATCGAGTCCTGAATTTCATTCAAATGGTCATCTTTCATTTTAAAATTCCCAATGAATCTCCAAGGCCCACAATAAAAACATGGCACTAAATCCATGGAAATTTGATTCAATGCCCAAATCCAAAACTAGATGTAACATCCCAGGTAAATAAAGAATAAAGAATTTTCATATTTATTAATATTTACGAATTAAATATTAATTTTAATTAAAAGGGGTTTCTACGTTCGATAGCGTACTCGGTACGCAACGATGAGTTTCTTTGAAAACTTACGTTGCACACAAGTAATAAAATAATATTATTTTAAATGTTAGTTAACGAGTAGCCGTTGTACTGGAGGGAATGGATATAAATAACTAAAATATGATTAGATATGTTTTTAATGTGTTTACATTTACCCAATAAAAGATAAAAGCTTAAAATACAGAAAGAGTTCAATTTTAGGGCATATATACTCTAATTTTCACTAAAGGTTCACTTATCACCTTTTAATGGTGAACCGTCATTAAATATAGTTTTTATCACTCTTATACTTTATTTTGGACCAAATATAACTCTTCTTTATAACCGGGACATCAAAATTTACTTTGTGTAAATTTTTGGTACCTTTCTGATAAAGTTCATTTTTTATGAATAGTGTAAAATGTTGTATTTTAATTCAAAACCTCTTTTTAATCTAAATTATTTATATGATTAGATTATTATTTTAATTGGTTTTAAAGTGAAATTAGAAAATATTTTTACCATTTAATCCAATGGTGGTCATTGGAATCAATTTCACTTTGAAATTGGACTTAAACTGGTGTCAATCTTTTGATACTTATTGTTTCACAAAAACACGCTATTTGTCATGACAGCGGGAATTAATTATTAAATTAATTAATTTGACTTATATGTTTTGAATTTTGTAAAATTTACTTCATTTTTGAATTCGGAATATCAAATATAGCTTAGGGTGAATTTTTGGTAATTTTCTGAAAAACTTCAATTTTTGATGAATAGTGAAACCACTAAGTGGTAATCAAGCAAACTGATTTTTTAGTTAAATAAAAGTTTACCACTAATGTGTATTGAATTTTGAAAATCCGACATACATGGTTTTCATTAAGAAGTAAAATGTGGTTCAATGAGATTAAAATAATTTTTTGGTGAATAGTAACTTATTAAGTTTTTAATCACGATTAGAGGTAATTAGTGTAATTTAATGTAAAAATGATATTATAAGAATGTGAAAACACCATGACACTTGTCCTAAAACAATAGGGTGAGTCATGGAAGACCAAGACAAGCCATGGGCCAACTTTGGGACCCCATGGAGCCACTTTAGTTGGAAAATGACATTAATATATTTTTATTTAATGTTAAAGTGAAAATGACACTAACATAAATTGTTTTACTAAAACAATTTTTGAGTGGGGTTATACAAGTCAAAATTTTGATTATAAATAGTAATTGGAAAGCTAAAAATATTTCCTACATCATAGTATTTTTTTTATAATTTCTAGACATTAAATAAATTAAATTATATATGACATAATAATGATGCAGCGATGACATCATTATTTGACGATTTAAATAAAATAGAAAGATAATGTAATATCTATGATCTACACATGTCCAAAACCAATTGGATTAGTGGATTTATAACCCTTATCACCTTATCCACGAATTATATCAATGTGGGACCTTTTAAAACCGAAGCACATTTTCAAATAAAGTAATATTTCTTTACTTTCCAAAAGTGCCCCTCCTCTCCTCTTATAAAAGGCCCCCACCTCTACCTCATTTCACACACTCCTCAAGCCTTTGTCTCGGCCAAACCCTACCCATTTGCTCTCTCCACATCCCTCTCCTCATCCTAGAGGATTCCCTTTGGGCAGAATCCTTTCAAAGGAAGCCTTTAGGCTCAAATCAAAAGGAGTTACACTTTTAAAGGTAATTCATTCTCTCTTGTTCATTTGTTTTATTTTGCTTCTCCAACCCTCTAAACTCTTTTTATTTACTTCTTTTGTAACAACACCAGTATCTTCAATATACTAGGATGTTTTTATAATATTTATTTGAGCTACACTCTCACACAACTACATCAAATGGTTAAAGAATATACGGTTTCCGTGGATGGCGAAATTCTGCCACTCGAAACGATGATTGTTCAATACTCATTTAACACCTTCAAGGGTGGCCATTATGATGTCACTATTTTTATATATGATATATAATATGTTTATGTTTTCTTTAAGATTCTGTATTTTTCATTTTTGGCATACCTTTATGGTTTCCATTATGGGTAAACACGATATCTTCATTTAAGGAAGTGTGGACTACCGCCCCCTCAAAGTGATGTGATTCGTTAATACCATATGTGGGACATGTAAAGGATGGATTTAAAGTTATTATATATAATGTTATACTGGAATTATAATATACCTCTATATCATTATTTCTTTCCATTAAAGAATGACATAGAAATGAAAGTAGCGTTCATGCGTACGTACGGCTTACCGTCTCCATGAACGGTGCATTTCATTTCTTATCCCCAAATGTAATGTACTATTAAAAGTACATGTATATAATGGATATATATAATTAATGATATATCTAAATGATGAATATAATTCTGGAATTAAAATATACATACCTCTCATTTAGTTTTAATTCCATTAATATGACAAAGAAATGAAAGTAGCGTTCATGCGTACGTACGGCTTACCGTCTCCATGAACGGTGCATTTCATTTATTACCCCTAAATGATTATGTAATATTATAAATAAATGTATATGCTGGATATATATGATACATATTATATCCAAATCGGGAATTTCATTCTGGATATAAATAACCTTTGACCACACGAACAACATGTAATTGTAAGAAGTCCACTTTCGACTTAAGAACCAAATATTGACAAAACAAACATTATTAACTTAAATGGTTACATAATGTTTATAACATGGAAATAAGTGATATAAAAGTAATAATGAACTTTAAAAAGGTTCTTAATCAAGTATAAATTAACTCAAGTTTATTATTCAGGATGTTAAAGAACGATCGAGTCAAGTCGGACCCGAGGTAAGGGACTTCGTCTCAATATACTTTCATTGAGGAATATTTCGTTTTATACACAAATTTCTTTTATACGGTGTATAAACTCCTTTGACTTTTACTTTTATACAAAAGGAATCTTTTTATACGAAGCATTTTACAAAATGACAAAAAGTAATGTTTCTTTTAACGTACGTGGCGACAAAAACCTTTTTCCGCCGCCACGAGTATTATTTGGTCTTTGGATTTCTCAACAAGCCGTAATGTTTTTAGAATAAAATAAATACCATATACTCTTTTATGTATTTTGGTATTGAAAATGGTTTTGAAAAAGGATTCTATTATGTCAATATATTTATGATATATTGTGATTGAAATGTGTAAATGTTATCATTCCTTTATATTGGTTTTATGTTTTATGATTTTATACTGGTACTTGGACATTTTAAGAGGTGGTTACGTTATAAACCATATGACGGGTGGTGCCGTGAATACCAGGACGGGTGGTTACGTTATAACCTCCAATGCATTGGGTATGGAAGTCGGCCGTATGGCTATTCCATTAAGTATGTATGGAAATTGGCCGTATGGCTATTCCATTAAGTGAGATGTGTGGAAGTCGACCATATGGTTATTCCACTTAAGTATGTTTATGTCCCAAGTTACCTTTATATATGTTATGTGTTCTTTATATGGGTTTTATGGTAATCCTTTGGTTACAAAAAGGTAAGTAATGATACTTTATTCAGTGAAGATTTTTTTTACTACTTCATGAAGGTGAAGGTATTACTTTGATATAGTATACATGGTTTACTTGATGTTTGAAAAACTAACAGTTTTCATTCTTTTTGTATCCCTTACTGAGCTTTTTATGCTCTCCCCAAGTTTTTCGAAATGTTTTTCATAGGACTTAAAGTGGAATAAGGTCAAGGATGGGATCAAGGGAATGTCATGCTATCTAAAACATGGAATCTAGACATCTTTCTTTTTAAGAGTTTTTATTTTATGGAAACTTAGTAGAAGTGTCTACTTTGTAATCTTTTAATATGTAATAGTTATGTTCTAATTCTCTAAAACTCTAAACCTGAAAAGATCCTCAATGTGAATTATTCATTTAATTCAATATTAAGTAAGGTTTAAGGCTTGGGCCTTATAGTTGGTATCAAAGGTCGGTTTAGACAACTTTAGGAGTTAGAAAAGTGTTAAATTATAATATGATTGAAATGATATAGAATTTACGGATTACCATGTTGCTTAGCCTAAGATATTTATGTGTTCAGAATGGTTTTCCACAGAGGAAACAAAGCAGCTATGTTGGGACGACATCAGGAGGAAGACAACCTTCCAAATCAGCAACCTGAGATGGTCGGAATCGGAACTGAACAGTTTGTTGCAGTGATGGCACAGTTGACTCAGGCTATAAATGGTGGTGGTATCCATGCACGAGATCAGCCAGATCAACCGCAGAGGAACATGTCAGTGGTGGAACATTTCATGAGGCAACATCCCCCATCATTCAGAGGATCATCTGACCCTGTGCAAGCTGAAGGGTGGATTAAAGCAATGGAGAAGATTTTTGATGTCATGGGGTGTTCAGAACATCAAAAGTTTAGTCTTGCTGTTTACCGTTTTGAAGGTGAAGCTGATCAGTGGTGGTCGATGGTGAAAAATATAAGGGATAATGATGAGATTGAGGATCTTCACTGGGACGAATTCAAAGGTATGTTTCTTGAGAAATATTTTCCTAAGGTGGTTCGTCTTAGGATGGAAAAACAGTTCCTAGAATTGAGGCAGGAGGATGATTCAGTGGCTACTTATGAAGAAAAGTTCACTCGATTGGCAAGGTATGCTCCAAACTTCATACGAGATCTTGATAGTAAAATAAACCGTTTTTACTCAGGGTTAAAGCCAAAGTATCGAAGGGCTTTAGCTTCTCGTGAGTTCAAAAGTTTTGAAAAACTTGTTTGATGTACGGAGAAGGTGGAAATGGAGTTTGCCGATGATCAGGTGTTCTATGACAAACAACAGAATAAGAGATCTAGTTGGCAGGAAAAGGGGGAGAATTCATCAAAGAAGCAAGGAGGTAAGAAAACCAAATATCCATCCTGTGATAAGTGTGGTAAAATGCATCCTGGAGAATGTTTATCCAAGTCTGGTAAGTGATTTAGGTGTGGTAAGTCTGGTCATATTGCTCATAACTGTAAGGAAGATGATCAAGCAGGAAATGAAAAGCCAACGGTAAGATGTTTTAAGTGTAATGAAATGGGTCATTATGCAAATGAGTGTCCAACGAAGAACTCAACTGGGGGAATGCAGCTAGACTACAAGCAGAAAGGGGTGGTGAAATCCTTTGCAACAACTTTAGCAGATGTTGGGCCATCGAATGAAGTGGTATCAGCTCCAGGGAGCTCAGTATTTTTTGAAGATTGACTTGAGGTCGGGGTACCATTAGTTGAAAGTAAAAGAATCAGACGTTCCGAAGACTGCGTTCCGTACTAGATATGGCCATTATGAATTTGTAGTTATGCCTTTTGGGTTAACCAATTCACCTGCTGTATTCATGGACCTTACGAATAAAATTTTCCATGAGTTCTTGGATAAGTTTGTGTTTGTGTTTTGAGGTTTGTGAAGAGGTTATGTGTGCCTTGTGATTCACAGTTGAAGAGAGAGTTGTTATGTGAAGCTCATAGTTCTCCGTTTTCAGTTCATCCTGGCAGTACTAAGATGTACAGAGATCTGCGGGAGTATTACTGGTGGGATGGAATGAAAAGAGATATTGCTGATTTTACTGTGAAGTGTTTGACATGTCAACAGGTTAAAGCAGATGGGCAGTCAGAACGAACAATCCAGACATTGGAGGATATGCTATGAGCTTGTTCTATGGATTATCAGGGAAGTTGGGACCAACATCTTTCTTTGGTTGAATTTTCTTATAATAACAGTTTTCATTCCAGTATACAGATGGCACCATTTTAGGCATTATATGGGAAGCGGTGTCGAACTCCAGCTTTCTGGGATGAAGTTGGTGAAAGGAAGTTGATGGGACCAGAATTGGTAGAAGAGATGGAAGAAAAAGTTCAGTTGATTCAGAAGCACATGAGAAATGCTCAGAGCAGGCAGAAGAGTTATGCGGATAACTGGAGGAAGGATCTATCTTTCGAGGTAGGTGATCATGTTTTTCTCAAGGTTTCTCCTTGTAAAAGTGTGATGAGATTTGGTAAGAAAGGAAAGATGAGTCCAAGGTTTATTGGACCATATGAAATTCTGGAGAGAGTTAGATCAGTTGCATACCGGGTGGCTTTACCTCCGAGTTTATCTCAGGTACACAATGTTTTTCATGTTTCAATGTTGAGAAAGTATATGCCAGATCCATCTCATGTTTTGATTCCAGAGGTAGTTCAGCTGGAAGAGAACCTATCTTATGAGGAACAACCGGTCCAGATTCTTGACCACAGGGAGCAGGTGTTACGGAATAAGGTGATTCATCAGGTAAAGGTTTTGTGGAAAAACCATGTGATTGAAGAGGCAATGTGGGAATCTGAAAATGCTATGAGGGATAAATACCCCCACTTATTTTGATAAGTGAATAAAATTGCGAGGATGCAATTCCCAAAAGGGGGGAAGGATGTAACATCCCAGGTAAATAAAGAATAAAGAATTTTCATATTTATTAATATTTACGAATTAAATATTAATTTTAATTAAAAGGGGTTTCTACGTTCGATAGCGTACTCAGTACGCAATGATGAGTTTCTTTGAAAACTTACGTTGCACACAAGTAATAAAATAATATTATTTTAAATGTTAGTTAACGAGTAGCCATTGTACTGGAGGGAATGGATAGAAATAACTAAAATATGATTAGATATTTTTTTAAATGTTTTTACATTTACCCAATAAAAGATAAAGGCTTAAAATACGGAAAGAGTTCAATTTTAGGGCATATATACTCTAATTTTCACTAAAGGTTCACTTATCACCTTTTAATGGTGAACCGTCATTAAATATAGTTTTGATAACTCTTATACTTTATTTTGGACCAAATATAACTCTTCTTTAGAATCGGGACATCAAAATTTACTTTGTGTAAATTTTTGGTACCTTTCTGATAAAGTTCATTTTTTTATGAATAGTGTAAAATGTTGTATTTTAATTCAAAACCTCTTTTTAATCTAAATTATTTATATGATTAGATTATTATTTTAATTGGTTTTAAAGTGAAATTAGAAAATATTTTTACCATTTAATCCAATGGTGGTCATTGGAATCAATTTCACTTTGAAATTAGACTTAAACTGGTGTCAATCTTTTGATACTTATTGTTTCACAAAAACACGCTATTTGTCATGACAGCGGGAATTAATTATTAAATTAATTAATTTGACTTATATGTTTTGAATTTTTTAAAATGGACTTCATTTTTGAATTCGGAATATCAAATATAGCTTAGGGTGAATTTTTGGTAATTTTCTGAAAAACTTCAATTTTTGATGAATAGTGAAACCACTAAGTGGTAATCAAGCAAACTGATTTTTCAGTTAAATAAAAGTTTACCACTAATGTGTATTGAATTTTAAAAATCCAACATACATGGTTGTCATTAAGAAGTAAAATGTGGTTCAATGAGATTAAAATAATTTTTTGGTGAATAGTAACTTATTAAGTTTTTAATCACGATTAGAGGTAATTAGTGTAATTTAATGTAAAAATGATATTATAAGAATGTGAAAACACCATGACACTTGTCCTACACCTATTGGGTGAGTCATGGCTGACCAAGACAAGCCATGGGCCAACTTGGGGACCCCATGGAGTCACTTTAGTTGGAAAATGACATTAATATATTTTTATTCAATGTTAAAGTGAAAATGACACTAACATAAATTGTTTTACTAAAACAATTTTTGAGTGGGGTTATACAATTCAAAATTTTGATTATAAATAGTCATTGGAAAGCTAAAAATATTTCATACATCATAGTATTTTTTTTATAATTTTTAGACATTAAATAAATTAAATTATATATGACATAATAATGATGCAGCGATGACATCATTATTTGACGATTTAAATAAAATGGAAAGATAATGTAATATCTATGATCTACACATGTCCAAAACCAATTGGATGAGTGGATTTCGAACCCTTATCACCTTATCCACGAATTATATCAATGTGGGACCTTTTAAAACCGAAACACATTTTCAAATAAAGTAATATTTCTTTACTTTCCAAAAGTGCCCCTCCTCTCCTCTTATAAAAGGCCCCCACCTCTACCTCATTTCAAACACTCCTCGAGCCTTTGGATCGGCCAACCCCTGCCCATTTGCTCTCTCCATATACCTCTCCTCATCCTAGAGGATTCCCTTTGGGTAGAATCCTTTCAAAGGAAGCCTTTAGGCTCAAATCAAAAGGAGTTACACTTTTAAAGGTAATTCATTTTCTCTTGTTCATTTGTTTTATTTTGCTTCTCCAACCCTCTAAACTCTTTTTATTTACTTCTTTTGTAACAAAACCAGTATCTTCAATATACTAGGATGTTTTTATAATATTTATTTGAGCTACACTCTCACACAACTACATAAAATGGTTAAAGAACATATGGTTTCCGTGGATGGAGAAATTCTGCCTCCCGAAACGATGATTGTTCAATACTCATTTAACACCTTCAAGGGTGGCCATTATGATGTCACTATTTTTATATATGATATATAATATGTTTATGTTTTCTTTAAGCTTCTGTATTTTTCATTTTTGGCATACCTTTATGGTTTCCATTATGGGTAAACACGATATCTTCATTTAAGGAAGTGCGGACTACCGCCCCCTCAAAGTGATGTGATTCGTTAATGCCATATGTGGGACATGTAAAGGATGGATTTAAAGTGATTATATATGATGTTATACTGGAATTATAATATACCTCTATATCATTATTATTTCTTTCCATTAAAGTATGACATAGAAATAAAAGTAGCGTTCATGCGTATGTACAGCTTACCGTCTCCATGAACGGTGCATTTCATTTCTTATCCCCAAATGTAATGTACTATTAAAAGTACATGTATATAATGGATATATATAATTAATGATATATCTAAATGATGAATATAATTCTGGAATTAAAATATACATACCTCTCATTTAGTTTTAATTCCATTAATATGACAAAGAAATGAAAGTAGCGTTCATGCGTACGTACGACTTACCGTCTCCATGAACGGTGCATTTCATTTATTACCCCTAAATGATTATGTAATATTATAAATACATGTATATGCTGGATATATATGATACATATTATATCCAAATCGGGAATTTCATTCTGGATATAAAGAACCTTTGACCACACGAACAACATGTAATTGTAAGAAGTCCACTTTCGACTTAAGAACCAAATACTGACAAAACAAACATTATTAACTTAAATGGTAACATAATGTTTATAACATGGAAATAAGTGATATAAAAGGAATAATGAACTTTAAAAAGGTTCTTAATCAAGTATAAATTAACTCAAGTTTATTATTCAGGACGTTAAAGAACTATCGAGTCAAGTCGGACCCGAGGTAAGGGACTTCGTCTCAATATCCTTTCATTGAGGCATATTTCGTTTTATACACAAATTTCTTTTATACGGTGTATAAAGTCCTTTGACTTTTACTTTTATAAAAAAGGAATCTTTTTATATGAAGCTTTTTACAAAACGACAAAAAGTAATGTTTCTTTTAACGTACGTGGCGACAAAAACCTTTTTCCGCCGCCGCGAGTATTATTTGGTCTTTGGCTTTCTCAACAAGCCGTAATGTTTTTAGAATAAAATAAATACCATATACTCTTTTATGTATTTTGGTATTGAAAATGGTTTTGAAAAATGATTCTATTATGTCAATATATTTATGATATATTGTGATTGAAATGTGGAAATGTTATCATTCCTTTATATTGGTTTTATGTTTTATGATTTTATACTGGTACTTGGACATTTTAACGGGTGGTTACATTATAAACCATATGACGGGTGGTGCCGTGAATACCAGGACGGGTGGTTACGTTATAACCTCCAATGCATTGGGTATGGAAGTCATCCGTATGGCTATTCCATTAAGTATGTATGGAAATTGGCCGTATGGCTATTCCATTAATTGAGATGTGTGGAAGTCGACCGTATGGTTATTCCACTTAAGTATGTTTATGTCCCAAGTTACCTTTATATATGTTATGTTTTCTTTATATGGGTTTTATGGTAATCCTTTGGTTACAAAAAGGTAAGTAATGATACTTTATTCAGTGAAGATTTTTTTTTACTACTTCATGAAGGTGAAGGTATTACTTTGATATAGTATACATGGTTTACTTGATGTTTGAAAAACTAACAGTTTTCATTCTTTTTGTATCCCTTACTGAGCTTTTTATGCTCACCCCAAGTTTTTCGAAATGTTTTTCACAGGACTTAAAGTGGAATAAGGTCAAGGATGGGATCAAGGGAATGTCATGCTATCTAAAACATGGAATCTAGACATCTTTCTTTTTAAGAGTTTTTATTTTATGGAAACTTAGTAGAAGTGTATACTTTGTAATCTTTTAATATGTAATAGTTATGTTCTAATTCTCTAAAACTCAAAACCTGAAAAGATCCTCAATGTGAATTATTCATTTAATTCAATATTAAGTAAGGTTTAAGGCTGGGGCCTTATACTAAAACATCGAGATGGAGCTTAACCATTCCCATATAACATGATATATGGTCTCCATGTCATCTATTTAAACATTTGACTGATGGTGCTTCCCACTATATGTTCTAGTATTTGATGAAAACTTCTGGATCATGCTTTCTCTTACATAGGAATTGTCTTCTAAAACATTCCAGTATCATTCCATCGATTCTCATGACTTGAGAATCCACTCATGACACGACTGAAGTGTAGATTCCAAACTGATCTCATTTAAATTGATCATGCTAAACTTTATAAGAAATTTAGTGTTTGACATTAAAAATACACTCATCTTAATAAAAATGTCATGAAATGGTCATGGACTAGCAACTTATGAAAATAGAGTGGTATAACCAGTCAAATGGTCTTCAGTCAACTACTACTAGGAAACTCACCTTAGATAGTCATTTTATTTCTATTCTAGATCTGGTAACCTTTAGAATAAGGCACCTAGAGAATGATCCAAGAACACTCACAGAATTCGAAAACTATATTCTGGTGACATCACTATCCCAATGTTCATTTAATCTATCATTCCACAAAACAAACATATGAACATTCATAATATGGTACATTTCGATCGTCACGGTTTAAATACCCCCTACAAGACAAAATTATATTCAGGGTAAACTCAGAGTCAATGGAAAGAGTCCAACTAACTCATCCAAGAAATATACATTCTTTATTTATAAGATATATTTTTGTACAATGTTTAATGGTCACTTACCAAGAACATTTACTAAGTCCTAAGAAGAATCTTTATGGAGATCAAGTCATAGGGGAAAATCTAGTGTCCCTGGGTTTGTCCAAGGTTTTCATACATGGGAACCCTAGTCTCACTCAAGACTAATCATGAATCTATGGTCATCCATGATTTTGAATAATAACTCAGATGGAGACATCTAAATACTACCATGGAAAATTAAAAATCTAAAACAACATATAACCAATGACCTCTTAGTGTACCCAGATGATGTCGAGAAAAGGGAAGCCATCTTCATTTAGCCAAGAGTACACTAATTGGATTTGAGTGATTTACAAAAAAGGACCTGATACACTTCTGTTACATCAAAACGAAGTGTCGGTACAACCAAAACCAACCATACCACACTTCACATGGAGGAGGATATTCATAACTCCACAGGTTGACTTCCTTATAAGATCTCAGATACTCCATACAATGTGTTTATATAACTCGACCATGATTCATTTACTATATGAGTAATCCCATGATCATTCAAGAATATCTACCAAAGTACATTCTCTACTAACAATATATACAATGTTTTCGTACACAACCAACCACATCATCATAGTGTTATTACTTAAGACAAAACACAAAATGAAATGTTTCCAATCACTGGGTATTTTAAACAAGGATGACTATTTTAAACTGAAATTTCCATGGTTTCCCTCCCACTACTTGGAGGTCACTCTATGAAAATCCTGACATGATGCTCCCCACTTAAGGAGTGTCTTAGTCGTCAGATGTGCTGAAGATGGAATATCATCCCACAAGGTGTGCTCCATCAACCACTGACCATGGTCTTAGAAGTGGTCATAACATTTTAGTGAGCATTAAATCAAAGAAATAAGAAACAATAAGCTTAATAATTCTAGATATGATTCACATTTAGATATACATGTTACTATCCTCATGAGTTACGTCCACGTGATCCATAACATTGGGTGTAAAATCCCAAGATAGTAAAAATTATGTCAACCAACCTATCATCTTATAATTTCATTCTATGAATTGGTATGGGTTGATTTTTTCAAATGCTCATGTCACTCTATGCTAGAGATAAACTATGATTGGTGCATCACATATTAAGGGTTAAGTAGCCTCCACTAAAACCAAAATTATCATTTTACCATTCATGAACTTGATGGTATTGTGTATGCTAATGAATATTACACCGAGATCCCTCGATAAAAAAAGAACATCCTTGATACTCTCCATAGGGTTCTCATCCATATGAATTAAAGTATCTGAGGTTTTTTGAAAAAGAACTAAGACTCATTCACATTACACCATACAACTGCAAAACAATCAGATGGCTTCCTAATTTATCCAATACTAAAAAGGAATGAATAGAAGGGTCCCATGTCCTAATAAGTGGCTAACCATTCCCTTGGCATGCTTCAAAAAAGTTATAACTAAGAATTTTGTAATTCACAACCTCTTAGAAAATTCCACACAACACATGACCACCCATAATGCAATGGTTCCATTTTGATAACTACAAGTCCTATATCATAAAAGGTACCCAAAAAATACCACACATTTGAAAATATTCAAAAGCCTTTAGTAAGGGTTCTAGAGATCTAAGGTAACTACCTACAATAAGATAGTCCCTTACTATACTAGTATCTATTTTCTGTTTCATTCCAAGGAGATTTCAAGGAACACCAAACTACAGTTACATGAGAAACAGGACAAAAAACACTTAATGTTCTATTTTATGGAATTAATTGAAAATTCATTTACTTTTTTCAATATTTCAATTTTTAAATTTATGAAACACTAATACTAGTCATTACTCTAAAACTTATTTACCTGAATGTATGGGAAAATAGGAAATTTATCTTAAACATAATTTTTAATTAAATTTTATTTATTTAAATCAGATAACAATTAGGTCATTTTATCACATAAGCCCATTTTTAACAGTATTATTTAACTTTCAAGACTTTATAATTAGCGTAGATACAAAAAAATAAAATTTAAATCTATAGAAGAAAACACCATTAACATTTCATTCCTGTAGCAACATGCACCAACTGACCTACTGGGGTCTAGTTGTGCAATTATAAATTTTGTTATATGGGTTATAATTCCCATGTAAAATGAGTGCACACCCTTATAATAGAAACCATTTTAATTAAGGTCAAATTAAAAAAAACTATATTTAATCAAAAGTTTCAAAATATATAAGGCTCATAATAGATTGTTTGGTTATATAGGGTACCATGCCTCATTTTTTAAATCTCTCATACACTTTATTGACTAAAAGAAAGATCCCATTTAAACTTTCCCAATTTATTTTAGAAAAAATATAAATTTAACTTCATTAACATTTACATTAGTTTCAAGGCATAAGAAGTTCCTCATTTTTGAATAAAAAGTTCTGGATTGATAATTCAACATTTTTAGTTCAAGATACTTCATTAAATGAGCACTGGTTCAGTTATATATCTCATATTTACAATATATAAATCACCTATACACATTATAAAATAAAAATTGGGGTCACTATTAATGAAACCACTCATGTTATGGTTCATGAAACTATTGGTTCATGACATAATGTGTGGTTACTAGTTAGTCATCGGGGAAACACCAAGATATTATGGAAAAAGATTTGGGGTTGTCGTTTTCTCTTTAAATATCCAATTTCATGATTTTATTATAAAATAAAAATCCATTACATAAGTAGAGGAACACAATTATCATTCTATGAAGCATAAAAACATGGAATATCAATATCAAAATCACATTATACATGATGGATTGATTAATAATTAACCACATCATGATATACAAGAAGTGTGATAAATAAAACACCTAAAAAGGTAAATATATAAATGTGAACTGAACTATATAAAATGGAATAAAAATTTTGTCTAGTAAAACATTCATGAAACATAAAAAAATATCAACATCCAAGCATTGCAATATTCATGGAATTGCATATGCATGGAATGTCAATATATACATTCCAATAATGATGCATGAAATTCTTATTCCTTTCTAAACCATGCTGTGTTTCAATTATACATCTCTTAAATTAGTAAACAGTGTAACTTAAACAAGTCACTCAAGGTGAATTCAAAATCAACTATAATAATGAACATCTCAAACAATAGTCATAATCCATGCCACTTCAGCTTTTCCCCATCTGGGGGTTGATCACTCCCAGAAATGTGTATTTACTAAGAACTAACATATTTATTGTCTCCTATCTATGATTCAAAAACATTAAGAAAAAAGGGTGAAATAATTCTCTTATACCACTTTGTAATGTACTGGACCAACTACCCACTAAACCGATAGACGGACTAGACAATGCACGGAGTCAAGCATGCCTCCCCATATGCTAGATAATTCATACTAGAAGTGAGGGTCCAATGATGGTATGGTGGAGAAACTATACCCTCATGATCATAGTATCATGGATGTATAATGAGGTGAAAATAAAAAAACATCATAAGTAGTCTGAAGAAAATACAATGTAGTGGAAGATAAATATAATAACTAAATAAAAGTGAAAAACTACAATTTATATTAATGAATGTTTGTTATATGATTCCACAATACAATGGGAATGTAAAAAAGACAATAAAAAACAACAAAAATAATAAATTCCCAATGTATAACTACATGATCATCTTTAGTACCATCATATTCAAGTTCTCCTTACTCCAAGGTAAAATACACCACATAAGAAAATAGTCAAGGACCTTGAAACAAGAGGATCTATTAGGGTAACCTAGTCTATTGGAAGCTCAAGACAGGTGTGATATATACTCATTAGGACACCACCAATGGTGTCTAAATAATAATCTAGTTTGTGTATATAAAATAAGAAGTGTGTATGTATAAAAAATTTAAAAATAAATTCTAAATAAATAAATAACCAAGTCGACTTAGGTACCTCAAAGACTCCTGGCCGACCATACCTTTATCTACTTGAGAGAGAAAATGTATGAACCATATGAAAATTGTAAAAAATTAATATGGATGAAGTGATTATAAAATCAATAAAAACGGACAAGAAGATAGACCAATCCCAAGCGTGTGATTTCATAGGGTGCACAAGTCCATTGGATGTTAAATGAGACTCTAGAGACCCTTTTATAAAATTTACTACCAAAATTGAATAATCCTCATCTTGTTCCCATCCAAGGTGAACGTTAACAAGGATCCCATGAATCAAACCTGGTGTTCCATAATATCTCACTATATTCTAAGTCCTTCTAATGTGATCTACAAATGGTCTCATAAGTATCAATATCTTCATAATGTGAGGCAACAAACTATGAGTTCGTACATTGTATTACACATAGGGGACCAAGTCTCAATCATAGCCCTATAAAACCATCTCACTAACACGCCCATTAAATCTATCTCCCCAAGGGAACTGGTATCACTCATAATAAGGTATGATTAATTCATGGTGAGCCTATACTATAAAACCATAATCAAACTCATCACATACACAAACTACGAGTAAAATTGATCACAAAAACAATGATCTTGTCATTGGAGTTCTATAGACAGAAACCCGAGTCTCACTCAGAGAAATTATAGTTATGTTATTCAATTTAAATTTAGATATATAAAAAGGGAGTGATAAACATAGTTCCACAACATGAAAAAGGATTATAAAATAGGTCCACACCCATTTAAAATTTAATTTAATAAAATAAAAAACCTTGTACTCAGGTATACCACATCAGAATAAACAAACAAGAAGTCCCCCAATTTCCACTATAATTAAAAAGTGATAGTTAATTACAAAACACTAAGGCCATGGTAAAACATTCATGTCACATGGGCCAGAAAGGAATAACATGTATATATAAATATCATTTGTGGATTAGAAGATAGTTCACATCAATATATGGGTTTTATTAGGAAAACATATCATTTTTACCAAATAATTCATTTTAAATAATTTTTATAATTCAATTTCAGAAAATTTAAATAAGTAACCCATTTCTAGGATGGTTTTAACGAATTAGGCATCAAAATTTAAAATTTAAAAAAAAATGTTCACAAAAGTGGTGAATTTAACAAAAAGAAGACATCAAATAGATTAGAATATAAAAGAATATACAATAAAGGGGGGTGGTTCGGGCTGAGGTAATAACCCCCAAACACATATAGGAGGGTCTAAAAATGTCACATTATAGTCTAATAAATTTAATTTAAGCCAACTTTTAAATTATAATTTACATTAGGTATGTATGTATCACGACACATGACATCATTTTACAAAATTGTATAAACATTATGGAAATGCTATTTACCACCTATCTTATTTCATGGATGAATCACACATCGAATATCAGGGATTCAATCTATCCAATTCATGATAAATATAATAAATATATGAACACCTTGAAAATTTGTTAAATTAGGTTGCACCAAAATAGCATATAGAGAGAGAATATTAATGAAGAGTGGACAAAATATGAGTCGAATAGTTACCAGGACACTTCTAATTCACCTTACGGTGCTCAAATTGAAGTCAGTATGAGGGATATATATTAATCACTATAATAGGAGAAGAAGAAACCATGGGGGTATGTTGTGCATGGAGGAGGAAGAAGAAAGGATAAGGAAAAGAAAATATGAAAGGAGGGGGAAAGGGTAATTTCACCCATTTAATGAGGCACATACTTTTACTACATGGTTAGCTGAACCATGAGACAATAATGTAAGGATTTATTCTCAATGGGAGGGGTTTCCTGATTTGGTTGCATGGCCTGGCCAAACTGTATGGTAACCATGCCGAAAACAGAGCACACGTAATACATAAACATAATTAATCATCCGACCTTGGTTCATGGATTGGAAAAAATATGCATATTCCATTTAAGGAACTTATTATCACCTACACAAGGCACATGGTTTACATTAGATGTCCACACAGTATCATACAATCATTTCTCCCCTAATGGTCCAACCGTACCCGAGTTTCTAGGGAATGACACTCCCAAAACTCAATGTTCAACTGGAGACACCTCTCGAGATCTTAACCATTTATGAAAACAATAAATTTATGTTTTCCAAAACTAGGATTTACATATCATGTATTATTTAACAAAATGGGCCTTCCACCAAATGATAAATCTCAAATTCTAATGAAATTTTATCTTGTCAAAAAACATAGAATGCTACAATAAATTCATTTATTTTTTTATAAATACAAGGATTTTTAATAAATTAATTTTAACAATATAAAGGTCATCATGAATCCTATAATACTGAAAGTATTTTCAATTAATTTAATATCTAAAAAATTTATTTCAAACATCATTTGTAATGATAATACTCAAATCATGTTCATTACATTTATTTAGAATATCGAAAGGCTCTCTATTAATATCATATATTAGATTGTACTGGGATCACCTCCTTTTCCCCATACATTAAATCTAATGAGATGAAAATATTACCAAATGAATTAGAGGGTTTTATAATTCATTGATCCCCTATCATTTGATACAATTTCCACACACCATAATATTTAAACCAAACATATAGAGACTTTAACTATTCATCATATATATTTAAAATTTGTTTACAATCAATAAACATCAATGTTTGAAAAAAAATTTAATTATTTAAATAGAAGTCTTTTTGTGGGACACACAAGAAAATAAAGTTTCCATTAATGATATATATTAAGAAATAATATAATGGTTTTGATTAAACGAATAACTAATTTTTTAAAAACTCTTCTAATGAAAATAATTAAATTGACCCATGTTGAAATTTTCTTTTCATAGCAAACATGGTTTATGGATTAAATTATATCTGAAGTGAGTTCTTCTATATGGAATAAATTTAACATAAAATCACAATTTTAAGATAAATAACCCCATACCATACATAAAAAAAGTATAACCTCCACCCCCTAATGAATTATATTACCAAAATAATCCTACATATTCCACTTTTATGGTACTTCATTGCTGAATTTGTTTTTTTAATTCTCTCTTTCTCTCTAATTATCATTTTAATAGTAAATAGGTAAGGAAATAAAAGGAAATTTCATTCTTGGTTATGAGATATGAAAAAATATAGAATAAAAAAACATTGAGATAATTCTCATTTTTATATCCAATATTAACATCATATTGGTTTTTAAGGATTTATTATGACAAAACAGTACCATAATGTCTTCAATCAGTGCACACATGAATTCTAAAGGCCTTATATCAATATGAAATTGCCAAGGACACCTTAAAATTATCCATGGACAATATAATCACTAGTTGGGATCATTGTCACCATTAATGGGGAATGTTTTCCTACTCTAGAAAACTCTACCATATTTATGTCATATTACATAATCCCTACCAACTCTCACAAATGAGATAGTTTCCCTTATTTTATTTATTATCTATAACCATGTATTAATTTAATATTATAAGTGGACTATATTCCAACAATTTTAAAAAACTATATGTATTATAGGTTTTACCTTGATGGTTCTAATTATACCCTTCCCATAATTCCAAAATTTATTAGTTGTGAAACTATGTTTTAGGACACTATGTTTTAATACTGAATAGATGTCCACTCCAGAGTTTATCACCTTATTATAATAATTTAGGTGATTATAGTATCATGATAAAGACCATAATAATTTATTCCTATGTATCACTGTAAAATGAATACTAACCCATGATGACCATTCCCTATTAAGGGAACACACTGTAAAATTTTTGGTTTTGTGATATAGAATTGTTGAACTTAGATCAATGTAATTTAGGGGGAATTAAATTTAATTTATCTCTACACATTTTTAATGGGGGATTTATGCATGGGAATCCATTTTTAATTGATTTAAAATATAATATGTCCCCACAAATATATAATTAATGATTACTAAGAGTGAATATGATCACGTAGGAGATGACTAATTTCATTGGAAATATAGAACCATGAGATAAATGATTTGATTAGAAATATGGACTTATAAGGTATGTGTTTGTATTGGATAGTATGGATATATCACACTAGGTATGATATATCCTAATAATATTCACAATGAGGGTGGTTTACTAAAGAATATACACCCTAAAAGGGGACGTCTAATATTACGAGGATATATTGATCTATGAAGAAATGTGTATGTTGATTCATGAAGAATATGGCCCCATGAGGGTGGATAAAAAATATTGATGATGTTCATTTTAAACCATGATAATGGAAAAATATGTATCCGTATTTAAAATTATCAAAGAAAATGTTGTTTGATATGCATAGTTTAAGAACATGATTTCAGACTGAACAACGTAGTTTAATATCAAATATTATGGATATTGTGATGCATTTTTACATAATTCTAATAGGATGTATTTATTGTGAAAGAGGAAAAAAATAGAAGATGGATTGGGTACTGTATATTGATAAATAGCTTATTTCTATCACTACTATATTATTATAATGATATCATTAGTATGCGAATGATTATTTATGTTTGATTCCAATGTATGAGACGTATCACTGGGATCTTACATCATTTCATTCGTTTTTTAGAAAATAAATGGAAACTAGAAATATATGGGATATAGATATCTAATAAAGATAGAATGGGGATTATGAATTGGTTATTCTCTTTAAGAGGAAGGAAAATTTAGCTGACTAGGTTCGTTTACCTTAATGACTCCATTGGTTGGTCGTACATTTAAGAGGAGGCCCAAGTGCAGCTTTTGAGATAGAAGAGAATGAGTGGGGAATACGATTGAATGTTTACTAAATATATGTGTGTCTTCCTAGTTTTATAAATATTAATTTTAATAAATATGTAAATGTGAAAATATTTGGACTTATACCAAAAAAGTAAGAAAAATTCTTATTGTGATGTAGGTGGGCACAAATGTACCCCAAGAGACTGGGATTATAGGGCTGTGACCTGGGTTATAAATTTTTTTTTCTATGATCCATGAGTGGATTTACTAATGTCCCTACAATGGTGACCCTCATTATCATGGGGGTTTATGATTGGAAATTCACCAAGGGTCCTATTAATTAGTGGTATATGGTGGATAATTATTTTATCAAGGGAATATATGATCAAAGGGGTGGAATCTGTTGTGAATACCTTAATCAATTATTAACTATTGATTTGGAAGATCCTTGATGATTTATTTCCAATGTATGAAACCCATTTGTAGGGATAACTTTAATTAAATATAGGTTGAACATAGTATCATATCATTAGAGTATGAGTGGATGATTTACCCTAATAGAAGTATAATTTAACATGCATATAATCTCCATGATAGGGGGAAAAGTGTCTCTCTACTCTAAAGAGTCTTGCTTATGATATTTCACAATACGAAGGGAACTGATGTAGGCTCTCCCTAGTTAGTTCATAGACAAATATATATCCCCGTTATCAGGGAATGAATATTTATATACCCTATTGGGAGATTTTACAATAATGATCTTCCCTAATGTAGGGAATAAAGGTTTATTCACCTTAGTGAAGGCCAGTAATAATTATTTATCCTATTGAATTCTTTGAAAATTATTTGGTCCATCCAAATCATATATAAGTGAAATCTATAGGTTATCAAAATATGTTCTTAAATGAATGTATTTCATACTCAAAATACTTCCTAAGAAATAATATTTCTTCTCTAAAAATAGTCCTAGGTAATTAGACTTCATTTCATATGAATATCCTATATAGAGAGTTTTATTCATTAAATATTTTAAATGGGTGCCTTTAGAAGATGTCAAGTTCATTTGATTATAGTCACCTTAGATGTTTTTAGGTGGATAGTTCCTTAATATGTAACTTAATGAAGTCCATTCATCCTATATTCAATAAGCAGTGAAAATTTCATATTTACAATAGGTATCATATAATTATAAACATTTTAGTGTAATGATAAATCAATTTAGTGCATTATATTCCATAGGATTGGGTAAAAACAGCTTCATAAAGACAATATAGATAATTTCAAAAATGGAGCTTTAAGATCCGCATTGTCTTATCTGGTGTACAAAATGAGGACCCCTAAGGTACTTTTTAGAATAAATTATATATAGTAAGGTTCATGGTATTTGTCACATGGAAATCACTAGGTGTACATAATTCATTATAGTGGATATAGAATTGACACAACATGATAGAAATGGAAGAATGTGAATGTGCGTTATTAATGGTTGTGGACAATTGAGCAGATGAATTAGCAATGGGATGAGAACACTAAGTACTCAAGTTATTATAGAAACAATAGAGATGACCATTTGATAGTATAAATGGGTGGAATATTCACTTTATTATTAATACCTTTGACATTCTCAATCCTTAATCCTAACCTTGGCATTTGAGGGTTAAAAAATTACCTTCCTCAAATTTGGGTCTAATGGAATGAAGGGTGAAAAATGTTAAGGATATAAACAATTTTTCCTCACCAAATTTATCTAATACTTTTCACCAATAGTAGGTTTTAGTGAATAAACACATGAATCTAGAAACAATAAAGGTTTCAACAATAAATAATGGGGACCCCCAACTTTTTTTTACCCAATTATAACTCAATTGAACCCTGAATTTTTTTATTCCCTTTGTGAACATGCGTTCTCCATTCAAATCAATATAAGTTAAATGTTCACACTTTTCATAGACCCATGTCATAATTTTCTCAATTTATCACACCTCTTAAATTTTACTTATGTAAAATGTGTTTATAAATGATTTAATTATGAAATCACACCTAACTACATTTACTTGGATGATATAGGTTGTGTGCTAGTCATTGGGTGAAGATTGATTTTCATGATGGATTAGGTGAAAATTTTCTTATGTTAATTTCATTTTTAATTAATAATGTGACTTACATATGAGATTTCCTAATTATTATTAATCATATAGATGTTGTTTATTAGACATTTTATGAATTATTATGGATCACATGTCTTCTCTAAAATACTATTTTTTTGTTTCTATTCAGATTCAACTTCGGAATCAAAACATTAATTATGGATACCTCACAGAGTGTGACCTATCAATGATTTCTTTATATAATTTCAAATACAATATCTATTGGTAATATCTAGAATTATGGTTTCTCCAACTTTCTAGGTGTGGTTTGATTACAAAAATCGATTTTATAAGGATTACAACTAATATTCTAGGATTGTGGATCACTTAATCCGATAATTTTAAAATGTCTACCATGTCATTAGCATTTTCCTATATTAAAAGGTGATAAATCACCCATTCATTCACAATTAATCATTTTATGAGAAAACTGATATTTATTCCACCCATCCAAGGTTGTGATACACTACTTATCCTAAATTTACAACATATCAATAATATATCAGCAAAACATATGAAAGTTGATTGAGACATATTCCCTCACTGTGTAACAAATTCAAATTGAATTTAGTCCTAATGGGTTTGGAAAAGTTGTGCTGATATAAAAGATACATTTTATGAAATGAATATATATAAGGATGTTTTGAACTCATAGACTTAGTAAAATAATCAATATGATTTCATTTTTGTGTTTATTAGCCATAATATCCTAGAAAAAAATATGTTCCACCTAGTTATAGATAATTAGATATAATTTTGAGATAATTTTACATGTTCTTGAAGGATTTTTTTCAAAGAGAAATATATAATGAGTATTTACTTCCAATGTATGCATTAGAGGACCACTGTCAGACTTGTTTAATTATCCTCAAACTATAGATTTATATTGATATATGAAAAAAAATAATAACCCATCCTTAGGGTGATGTCAATTTTGAGACATGAATGAGTATAATATTGACTTATAGTTGTTTTAGTCCCTCTTGTAAATACACAAACAGCTACTCCTCATTATAGAAGAGGGTAACTCCCATCTATTATTGGTTAGTTATAGAAAGGGTCCAATATGAGACTTGGGGATAAAATTTCAAACTCCAATATTTCTCCAAAGACTCAACTAGCTATGATTATGGTCATATATCTCAAATGATATATGCTTCTAGTATATGATTTTAATAACGTGGTTCAATTCCAAAACATACAATGTAGTGTCCATATTGATATAAATAAATAATTTATTATAATACGTGATGATGACAGTATTGATACACTTTTTTTGATTTCACATCTACAATGGGAATGACCCTCTTCATATATATGGGTCATTATGGTGGTGTATAGCTATATATTTAAAAGTGTACTAAATATTGGGATCTAAAAAATCCCATATGATAGATTCAAACATATTATATTGGTTATCCCTACCACAAGGAGAGTTTATATTAATAGGGATAGTGATTTCCCACTACTGAACCTGAACCTATAGTTAATTTTCACTTCCTATGGAGAGCCTCCCAACATAATGATTATAGATAAAATTCATTATCAGTATATAGTTCTATCTTAAAAAATATCCATGTTGGATTAAATATCATCTATGTAAATAAATTACAATATCATATATAAGGATTATGTATACTGCCTATTTTATAGGATATTATTATCTATGTATAATCCTGAAGTGACATGATTGAAAAATTTTATCATAGGGAAACATTTTATTATAGAGATACAATTCTGAGATATGATTAATCAAGAAGATACACAATCCATTATCAAATATCAATCAAGGGGTAAATCTAATGAAATAGTACCCATATATACTAGACCATGGATGTCAGTATAACACCCTACTATTTTTTCAATAAATCTATTTTAAAATAGTTTTTTTCATTGATTTCTTTCATTACACACAACATTAGATTAGCTATCATTATGCACAACAATGAGTTTCTACAAAACATTTATATTATTGCATTTTTTAAACAAGACTATTACAACCTCACCATTAGAATGGAGGGTATGGATATTAATAATTTAATAATTAAAATAATTTTTACACAAGTATATGTAATTAATTATTTGGTGATTAATTTATAATAAATATAAAAACCTTCTGAACATAAAAAGGAGATCCTTTTTTTAAAACTATTTAATTATATAGAAGTTTGTTTTATTATAATAAATAAAAAATAACTATTATTGGATAAAATTAATGATATATATATTTGTGTGAGTATTATATACAATATAATGTTTAATTTTCATCATATGTGTTTTCTAGTCATGATATAATAATAAATTGTATTTTACACATAAAAGATGTATTTTTATAAAAAGGGAATTTTCACCTTTTGCTGGAAAACTTATTTTAAATATAGTTGGTGGCACTTTTATAAATTATATTTAATTATATAATGTTAATCATTAAAACAAGGATATCAATATTAACATTGGTTAAATTTTTTTTATTTTTTTTGTGATAACTTTCATTCCATCATGAATAGTGAATAATATGAAATTTTAATGGAAAATATATTTTTAATCGAAATAATTTTTAGGGTAAAGTTATATTTTAGATTTAGTTTAAAGTATATTTAGATATTATTTTATCATGAAATCAAATTTATGTTATCTTAATCAATTTCACATTAAATTTGTATATAAAAAAATTCAATCTTCTGAACATTTTCACTTTAAAAACTATTTTTCTCAGCCCATCTATGGGATTAATTTTAAATTAATATTATCCATTTCCGTGTTTGGAATTTTGAAAAATGTATTAAATAATTTGAATCAGAATTTCAAAATTTATTAAGTAGCTCCCTTTTATTTTTGGACAATATGATTAGTAACTTTATTAACTTTTATTAACATAAATAAGAGTAAATCAAGTAATTAAGGGTAAAAATAAAATTGAAAATATTAGAAAACTACCATAAAATATTCAAAAATATTATTAGGTGAAATACGTTTGATGATTTCCACCTAAAGATAGAAATATAATTATTTAATAAATATTTTTCAATAAAAATGACTTAGATGTTATTAAAATCATAAAGTGTGAAAAACCGTCGCACAATTAATTTTAATAAGTATAATATTTTTAATATGTGGTAAAATAGATGATATGATCAAATATATATATATTATTATGAAATATTGAAGTTTTATCTACATCATGGTATTTTATAATTATTTTTTAGAAAAAGAAATAATTTTCATAAATAATTACACAACGATGATGCTGTAATTATTCAATTAATGATGTAACTAATTAAATGATATTATAAATAATTAAATAAAACTAATTTGACTTAATTAAGTTAATAAAATAATTTTATATGAGAATATTATGTGTTATGGGTGAACAAAATAATTTTTTCAAAGTTATCTTACAGTATTTAGTTTCTTAAATCCATTGTTATGAATGGTGTCAAAATTAAAACGTATTATATTTTATGAAAATAAAATTTTATTAAATTATTTAAAAATAATAAAAAAATTATATAAGTACAAGGTGATGATATATAGTCTAAATATTATAAATGGGATATTTATGGTCTTTTTGATTTTTATATGTAAAAATTCAATGAATTTAGTGTTAAAAACATTGTTACCATAATTAAAATTAATATGGCTAAACTAAGGGTTAATGAAAAAGTTAAGAATTAAAATTACCCCAAAACATGTCTAAAATATATTTTTTATGATTTTAAAACCTTATAATATATTATATTCTAATAAATTTAATTTTTGTGGTATTTGGATTGAGATTTAATTTATTATAAATTAATCTTTTGAGAAATTTATATTGTGTCTCTCCCCTCTCATATAAAAGGACACATCTTTTTCTCTTTTCTTCACAATTTATACCCTATTTGGTTCCTCCAAAATCATTAAAAATATCCTCACAAATCCACTCAATTCATCCTAGAATATTTAATTTTGGTATAAATCTTACTAATTATGAAATTTTGTAAAAATAAGAAAGATATTCCCAAAACAGAGTAAATGTTCATCAACAAATGTTTTAGTCACAATTCTTCTTTAAAACTCTTAAATTATTTTTATTTTATGTTTATATAATAAGAAAAATATTCTAAATATACTGATATGTTTTTATATAATTTTTTGTACCAACACTTACATATACTTCCATATAAAATTGGACACACAATCATCGTTCGTGTGTCCGGAATATTATAGCCTCATGAACCGATGTCATTTGTTCTTCCATTTCCACCTTTCAATGTTGGAAATAATGATGAAATTTATATTTTTGTATTATATATAATATATTTATGATTAATATATGCTTCTTTAATTATTTTATACCACATACCTTCATGAATTATATTTTCTGTAAATACTATAACTTCGTTTGTGGATGTTTTGACTGTCGCATCCTTAAAGCGATATGATTCATCCACACTTTACGTTGAATGTATTAATTTTGGTTTTACTGAAATTATATGATATATAAGACATAATAATTATATTTGAATTATATTATAAATATACACATATTTCATTTACTTTTTTTCTTTAAATATGATAAGAAAATGGAAACAACATTCTTGAGTACAAACGAACTACTCTCTCAATGAATAATGTATTTAATTTTCTATTTAATTTTCCTTTATATTATTATAAATAATTATATTATAAATATATATGATATTTATATCATGATAATAAATCCTTATATAAAAAAATAATTATAAACTTAATTGGATAAAAAATATAATAAATCAAAACACATGCGAAAAACAATGTGGTTATCACCAAAAACGTAACATTAACATTGAATCATTAATAAAAAATTAATAAATGGACATAAGTAAATAATATATGGTATTATATAATAAAATATGGTACTATAATATATTTTTTAAGAAATATTTTTATATACATTTTTTAAGAGTACTTTGAGAGTCAAGATATAAGGTAATTGATTTCTGTCCCACTTGTTTTCTGATGGGATACAATCCATGTTCACCTCATAATTATTATATTTGGTGTATATAATGTCCATGATTTTATTTAATTAATATTATCCTGAATATTATTATTTTTACATATTGATATAAATTATTTCCTTTCATGAGGCATAGGATTCAACAGATTACAACGTAGTATGAGGATTGCTAGTCTAACTTTTATTTCTATTAGGAAAATTCCATATTCACCACTCATTTATTTTGTGGGGTGTATATAATTACTGTGAATTTAATATATGATTATTTTCATTAAATATATTTTTATTCACATTTACATTTTATGATCTCTGTTTCATGGGGTTTAGAGTACAAATGATACTAAATCAGAAAGGGTGTTTTGGCTCAATTTTTCTTTTTTGAGAAATATGTTTTGTTATGTGCCTAAATTATTTTACAAGGATTATATAAATCCATATGAAATATTTTTTCATAAATATACCTTTTTAATTATATTATATTCTTTATTTAATTTTATTCTCTCATCAGTAAAAAATATGTGTTCCTAAAAATGAAATTTCTATAAAAATGATTTAAAAGTGTTTTAAATAATTTTATGTATTTTTTATGGGAAAAGGATTTCAAAGTTGTTAAAAATTGTTTTTTAAGATTCATTTATACTGTTTCAAGGATACTTTCAAATAAAAATGTTTTAAAAATGTCTTATGCTATATTTTTTTTCAAAATGGAAAGGATATTTTTCTCACGAATTATTTCATGTGATCTATCAAAATTATTTTCTATAAAAGACTATATTATTTGATGTCACATATGTTTTAATATTTATATTATCTAGTTATATAATTATTAATAGTTCTATCAATTATTAATGTTTATTAGGTATTTTTACTTATAATGTTTTCTCATTTCCATGAGTTATGTTAAGATGAAATGTTTATGAAACCCATTTCTTTCCATGAGTTATGATATGATAAATGATTTCTATTTTTTGGAACACCTATGTATAGTTTTCATTATGTGATGGGTGGGGCCTATATCTCCCTATAATTCATTGAGTAATGATTTATATCTCTTGATATATAAATGATAGAAATGGGGAGGAAAACCAGTTCAGTTAAGGACATTGTCTGATAAGATTTTATTGGGAGTGAACATTGAATAATAAGATAATCAGGGGATTTAACCATGACTACCACTATGGAATTGGGAGTTAACCCATACTACTAATATAATTTTTTAGTTATTTCTTAACTAATGTGGACAATTTTCTATTTGATTATGTTTCTACCAAAATTTCATGTCTTATTCATATGTTATTCTTTCATGGATTTTTATCTTGTTTTTCTCTAGATTTATCTCTTATAAAATTCAATTACCAATGCCTTTACTCATGTATATAATATTTTATATGAATGATATGATCTTATAATATTATTCCCATATTATTATACCCTTATGTTCATGATTATGCATGCGTATATCCCTTTTTTACCATTACTGAGCATCTGGGTTCACCCTTTTCTTCTGTTTTCCATTCCATGGGTTATATAGAAAAGATATGGGTAGGGTTACTAAAAGGGATGATCATAGTGGGAAACATTGAATATATTTCACCAGACTATAAATTTTTTTATTCCATCCAATGGAGTAATACTAATATGGTATATAGGAATGTGTTTGTGTAATGTATGAAATATTCCATAAAAAATAATGTAATATCCATATATGTGAAGGGTATGGGATGCTCTAATAGTATTGTTTATATTAAAAATAATAAGCATGATTGTAACACCCCAAGATTTTACGAGAAATATTCTTTTTAATTTTATTAAAGTCTTGTGTTGTAAGTTACAACAAAGGAGTCTTGCACAACACGCAACCCTAACTTCACTGCATTACACGCAATTGCGACCTTCCTCGATAGCCTGTGTTGTACGCAATACCGAGTTTCACTAAACGAGATATTATTATAATATTATTATGAACTAGCCGTTATGAATAGTAATACCCACTTTTTGAAATTTTATAACTTTTATCTTTCAAAATAGACTTCATTTTTGGATTTGGAATATTGAAATTAGCTTAGGGTGAAATTTTGGTACTTTTCGGATAACTTTCATATTCTGATGAATAGTGGAAATTACTAAATTTTAATTAAAAACAACTTTTTTAATCGAAATAATTAATAGTGATAAATTATTAATTTGAGTGGTTTTAAAGTATATTTATAATACATTTTTACAATTTAATACAATTTGGTCATTGGATGTAATTTCACATTTAAACCAGACATAAACAAGTGTCAATCTTTTGATAGTTATTATCTCTTAAGAACTCGCTATTTGTTTTGACGACGGGAACTAATTTTTTAAATTAATTAATGCAACTGATATGTTTTGAATTTGGTAAAATATACATCATTTTGGAATTCATAATATAAAATATAGCTTAGGCCTAAATTTTGGTATTTTTCTGGAAACTTTCCTTTTTTGATGAATAGTGAAACCACTAAGTGGTAGTTAAAAAAACTGATTTTTTCATAAAACTTAATTTTACCACTTCTGTGAGTGGAATTTAGAAAATCCGAGAGACAAGGTTAATATCAAGGACTAAAATGTGGTTCAATGAGATGAAAATAATTTTTGGTGAATAGTAACTTTTTACTTTTTTTACCACGATTAAAAGTAAATAGGGTAATTCAGGGTAAAAGTGTTATTAATATTACCCTAACACATGTCCTAATTCTATTGGATAAGTGTAATTCGACCAAAAAAAACCTTAGGAATAAAATATGACCATTTAGGCCCACTTGGATTAGATTAGGACATTTATTATTAATTTATTTAAAGAAGGGTTAAAATAGTTAAAATCAAAGTTTAATAACTAAATCATTTTTAATATAGGGTTATACATAAGATAAATTCAACTATAAATATTCATTAGAAATATAAAAAGGTTTCCTACATAATGGTATTTTATTTATAATTTTTAGACTTAATATAATTTAATTTAGTTATGTAACAATTATGATGCAGTAATTATCTTATTAATGAAATATTGACATAATTGATGTTATAAATACCCAAATAAATGTAATTTGAGTCTTTTTATGAATTAAAATAATCTTATATGTTAATATGACATTTTATTATTGATTTAATTAACTTTTTTCGAACTAATCATTATGTTATGATTTTCAGAAAAATCAATTACCAAATAATGTCAAAATTGACATAAAATAGTTTTTAAAACAAATATTATATTATAAATTGTTATTATATTCCTAAAAATCTATGGTTTGGCCAATATACTTGTATCATGATAGGTGTATCATTAATGGACCACTTGGGGGTCTCTTGGATGTATATGGTATGTTTATTAACTATATAATATAAAAATACAAAGTGACATGGTAAATGTCAATCTAATTAACTAAGAGTTAAAACTAAACGTTAAGGTTAATATAATGACCTAAACATGTCTAAATTATATTTTATGGGAGGATTTATACCTATCCCCACCTTATCTTTGGAATAAATCAATTTAGAGCTATTAAAAACCAAATATGACTTTATAATAAAATAATATTTTTAGTTATTCCAAAGGTGCCCCTCTCATCCCTTATAAAAGGGCACCTCCTCCATCTCTTCCTCACACCACATTGAGCCTTCAATCTCGGCAAAACCATTAAAAATTCTCTTCTCCACTTCCATAGAAACACCCTAGAGGTCCTGGTATTCTTCAAAGACCAATTTTAGTGCCCTAAGAGGAGGTCTCAAAGAGGCCCTTTAAAGAAGAGGTAATGTCCGTTACCGATTATTTCAACATTATTTCTTCTTCCACTTCTTCTTCTTTAGTTGTTTCATTATGAAGTAATAACATCAGTATCAATCATATAATGGTATTTTATTATAAGTATTAAACAACCATATTTCACCATCTATCCATCCTACGGAAAACAAAATCACCGCGCGTGCATACGTACGAAATATCGTCTCCACACCGTGGTGTAATATGTTTTTCCACCAACAACTTGCATGGATGGGTATAATGATATAAAGAATAACTATATATGGTTATTATAACATCATAATTATTCTTATATATTATACCATCCACTCCAATTCTATTCAATAATTATGGGAATGATATCATCGCTCGTGCGTACGTACGGACTACCGTCTCCACGACGTGATGAGATTCATTCTCCATGTTAACCATTCATTAATGATTATAAAGTATATATAATAAGTAATCATGGAATATATGACATAATAATGATACTGGATTTATGTATATATATATGTATGTCATCTACTTAATTTCATTCAATTCAATAAGGAAATGAAAACAACATTCATGCGTACGTACGGCCTACCGTCTCCATGAATGGTGTATTTCTTTCCATTTATCGATCCATTATATATATGTATATTCTGAATATATATTATATAAAAATCATGTTTTACATTCTCGATGTTAGTAATCATGATCTAAGTAATTATATAAATAATTACAAGTTAAAACATGAACAACAAATGAAACGATTTTACCCAAAACGCTACTTTAACATGAATTTACAAAAGAACGGGTAATATAAAGTCATAAGTGAACCATATATGATATAATAACAATGAATATGATTCTTTAATAAGTCAATGACATTATTTAAATCATTATACAGGAGGTTTGGATACGTACGAAGCATATCAGACCTAAGGTAAGTGATAATTTTGAAAATCTCATTTTTATCCGAGATTGCTTATTCGTAAGTATTTACTGGGGTTATTGCTATCATCCAAGTCCATGTTTTATAAAAGTGTATTAATTTATGTTTAAAGTCCTTTTTACCCATTTTTTACTTTTACTACATGGTATGTAAGGAATATTTCTTTTGTTTATGTTACGAGGTACTTTTTGACTTTTCCGACAAAAGTACGAGAAGAATGTTTTGTTTAACGTATATGGCATGAAATGATTTTTACGATTTTATAAAGCCTTATTTTCATAAAGCTTCCTCCAAAAGATTTCATTAATATTTTAAACAAAATAATATTCTTTGAAAATTGCATGGCATTTTGTGAAAAGAAAATGATTTTGAAGAAGAAAGGATATTTTCCTCAAGAATTCATTTCAAGTGTTTTATCAAAAACCATTTTTCATCTAAGATAACATTATTTCATATGTGTATGTTTCAAGTACAATGTCTCTGTGATTTACATGGTTTCAATTTTCTTATTATGAAATGATATCCATTTCATTTATATGGATTATGTGATAATGGGATGATGTTTATGAAACCCATTTTATTTATTGGGTTTTTATGAATGATGTATGTTTATTTTGTGGCACAAGTAAGAATGATTTCATTATGAGATGGGTGGGACCTATATCTCCCTCCAATGCATTGGGTAAATATTTATATCTCATAAGATAGACATGGCTGGAATGATAAGTTAATCCTGTTCAGTGTTACAGGACTGAAACGAGGAGTGAACTTGATTCAGAAAGGGACTTTGTCCACTAAGATGGTCTTGGAAGCAATGCCTTGGCTACTAAGGAAATCATGACATGTGTTGAATGGTTTCCACAATTACATGTTTTATTCCCATGCTATTTTATCATTCTTAATGTTTCTTTATGATCTATGACTTACGTACTTCCATGTTTTATGTCATTGCTCAAGCTTTTGATGTTTAAACATTATGTTCATGTTTTTAAGTTCAAATGTATATGGTATGTTTTATTTTATCCATGCTTACCCTTACTGAGCATTTGATCTCACCATTTTTATGTTTTCTTTTCCCCGGGATATAAAGAAAGGTTTTAGGTAAGAAAAAAAGGGGAAGATCTTTATGGGAGATGTTGAAGATCTTTCACCACGATTAGAAGATTATGTTCTGAGTTTCCAAAGACACTAAACTATTACGGTCCTTGAGTTTTGATTTTTGTTATGTATTAAGTATTCTGCAAAAGTAATGTATTGTCCATGTACGTTAATCTTTAGGTCTCTATAATGATTATATTAAGGTTGAGAAACCATGATACATGATTAATATTTCATATTCAAGGAAAGATTTATATGATGAAGCATGAGTAATGGTTTAATAGTAAAGTTGGATGATTTATGTGTATATGTTTTGGAATTAAATGATTATGATATATATACATTTTTTTGGTATAGTTTTTTCAATAACTATTCTATATTATATTTTGAATGGTGCTAAAGACATAAAAAGTGATCTAATATAAAAGTGATAATCATGGAAATCCCAATTTTTATGGAACAAAAAACCTTAATTTGTTTCTATTTTTGAGATAATGATGTTTGGATTAATATATATTTGATTTGAATAAGTAAATTTAATGATATTGATTACTATTTAATATAATTTTTATATTATGAAAATGTTTTTTATGCTATAATAGATGGATTTTAAATCATTTTTCACCTAATAAATATATTAAATAACAATTTGAATAAGAAATAATGCATGTTTTCAATATATATTTATGTAAGTTACCATGTCTTAACAGAATACATGATGAAGGTATTCTCATTTTTAGTATGTTACAAACAATAATAGATTTATGGTATATAGGAGAATCAATGCTAATATGTTTTTGAGAAATTTAGTGTCCATATTTATAATGTTTTGTAATTTCATCTGGATGAAGGTTTTTATGTTTAACAATTTATAGAACAAATTATGTTAAAATTAAAATGGGTTTTTAGTGATTAAATAATTATATCACCATATGAGGATTAATGCATATTAGATAACATGTTAAAACCATTTTGTTGTGATGATAACTCACACTATAAGGGATTAATTATCACCCTAATATGGATGTTATGATCCACTAGTTCGACACATGTTATAATTTTAACTCCATTTCATGGAGTAAGAAATGAAGTTGATATTGATCTAGACATAAAAAAGAGTGAGATTGCAATTATGAGATGAAAGAAAGTACTTATATTTCTCAATTTATTTTTAAATAAACTTTTATCCTATTATCATCATTTTTATAATATTAATAAACATTTCTAGACCTATTTGGTCAATGGTTTTATGCTAAACAACCTTCTACTGACCATATTCTCTATCACCCTCCATCACAATTTGGTTGTTATTTTTATCTTATAAATCCATGTTTTTTCTTGGAACTTATGTTATGCTATGAGGAACCATATTTATGAGTTTCATTTTGAAATTATTATGTTTCTAAAATTTCCTTTTTAATGAAAGGTTATAGTATTCATTTTTACGATGTTGGTTTCTATGAAAGAAATATTCAAGTATATAACCTTTGATGACTGAGATGAATTTTGAGGGAGAAATTAATTTCAAGGGGGTATAATTTAAGACCCCTATATTTTTATGAGATAATTTTTTTACATAATTTTATTTCTTACATCTGTTGAGTAACATGATACAATATCATATCTTGTGTTACACACAACACTCAGTTTCTATCAAATATATTTTTATTATTAGAAAGGGGATCTCCGATGGATGCTTCGACTTCTCTACGATGACCTAGTTTGAATGCCTCTGGACTCTGCTCTCCCCTCCCGATCGGAGGTGGGAGTCTCATGACTTTTTCTACATGGGAAGAGCAGACCCTCCTAGAATTCCCTTCTACCCTTTCTGAGGATCTCTATGTCGCCGAAGGTCCTAGACCTCTTTCGCGAGGCTCCGCAACTTTCACTACTTCTAGTGGAGCTCAATAGTGCTACGGATCTCTGCAAGATTACCTTGGTGGCTCGATTCTTTCTCCATTGTCCTTTGGTTGAATTTTTTGATCAATTTGTCGTTGATTCTTGGAAGATACAGGAATGTGCGGTCATTGTTTTGATTGACTAGAGGAATTTAATGATTCTATTTGGATCCGAAGAAAACTTGATCACTGCCTGGTACATGGCCCCTCGAAGATGCAATGGGTCTTCATTCTACCTGTTTCACTGGAGATTCGGTTTTCATATGCGGCATGACCCTTCGACCATCACAACGTGGGTAAGACTTTCTGGTCTTCCTCTTTAATTTCAAAATATGTCAATTCTGTGTGCAATAGAAAACATGGTCAGGAGATATCTTTGTTCTGATCATTATACTGAGGTTGTATGCCATTCTATTTGTTTGAGAATCTGTGTAGAAGTTGACGTTGCAAGGTCACCGGTCCGCTGTATTTGGGTGACAGATGAACAAGAGTTTCGCTGGAAACAGGAGGTTGTTTTTGAGCCGTAGATGCCTTATTGTGTGTCCTGCAGCCATTTTGGTCATCTGGCATTGGTTTGTCGTAGTGGTAGGGTGGGTGGCTTCTCACAAGTGGTGATGATGAGATAAAGTGGAGGCGATGTTTCTACTAGTTTGGATCAGGCCTTGAGAACGAACCTCACTGAAAATGGTTTGACAATGAGTAGGGATGAGACTAGGTACAATGTTCGGGTTGGAGTTTCTCCAACTACTAGTGCAGTGATGGAGGATAAATTGGCTCAAGTTTAATTGCAGAGGGTGAACCAGGATGTTTTTACAATGGATACTATATGCTCTTTTGGTATGATGCAGATACTGATGTCCCAAAATCCATCAGTGAGAATTTTTTTAGATAGATTGAGGAGTGATCTGGGTGTTGGGAAGCAGCCCTTACAGGGGAACACTACTGGTTTATATCAATCAAGACATGGATCTGTTGAAACTATTGAATGCATAGCTTGTGAGGATAAGGAAATGCAGGTTGTCACCATATTCAATAGGTTTGAAGGATTGGAAGTTGAGGAGGTACCCCCCTTTGATTGAAGGAGTTCACTGAGTTGAAGATGTCCAGACTGCTTCCAAGGAAACAATGGCTGATGAGGGTGAAATGGGGAGGGTGTTATGTGGTGGTATTGAAATCACATAAAACTCTAAATGTCTTTCCCCAATTGATCAGAACATGATATCTCAGATGCTGGAATGAGGGAGCTTAGCTGTTGTGGAGGATGTGATGGTATAGAATGATGATGGATGTAATGATCTTGTCTTCATGAAGTTCACTGGAAAATGGGGAGATATTTTTAAAAGTGATAAAGAAAACAATGGTTCTGTCAGACCCTCTTTCAGTGATATTGTTCAGAGTGGAAGAAGGAAAGTCTCTGAAAATGATGGCGTTATGATTGCTCCACCAAGGAGAAAACCTAGGAAGGATTATTCTCATATGCCTAAGCCAGTGGACACCAGGGATTCATCTAAGAGGGAAAGAGGGTCCACCCTAGTGTCACTTGTGCAATAAAGTAAGGAGAAATCATCGTTGGAGAAGTTGAAGCTTAGAAAGAAGTATGCTAATATACTGAAGCAACATGAAACTTCTTCAGAATGGGAATCAACTACTGCAGAGGAAGCGCCTTATTATGTATATGGCAAAGGGTATGATTATTATGACATGTAGTTTTCTTGTTTTGGTTGGAACGGGTTAGATGTGGGAAAGATGTTCGCTTGAATTCTTCTTTTCTGTTTACTGTACCTTTTCCTTTTTTAATAAATGGTCAAGGGTTCTCCTCTGACTAAGCTTGCTGGGTATTTTTATTATTATAATTATTTAAACAAGAAAATTATAACCTAGCAATTACAATGGTTGGTATCAATAATATTTATGAAAATATTTTTTACAAATGTATATATAATTAATTATTTGGTGACTAATTAACTATAAAAGAAAATAAAGACCATATTGTATATAAAAAGAAATCTTTTTTTGAGAAACATTTTAATTGTTCACATTTTTGTTTTATAGCAATAAATAAACAAAGCACTATTTTTGGATTATATTAAAGATATATATATATATATAAATAATATTCAATGTAATTTTTAACATTCATCCTATGTGTTTTCTAGAGATGATGTAAAAATAAATATGATATTACCCATAAAAGATATATTTTTCTAAAAATACTGTTTTTTCGTATTTAGATGGTACACTTATTTGAAATCTAGTTTTTAAAAATTTTATAAATTATCATTGAGATAATGTAACTTTTTTTTGAAATAAGAATATTGAAATTTTCTTTTGTTTAATTTTTGGTATTTTTCTGATAAGTTTCATGTTTTGATTAATAGTGAAAAATACTGAATTTTAATTGAGAACAACTTTTTCATCGAAATACTTTATAGTGTTAAATTATATTTTTTGTTGGTTTTAATGTATAATCATATAATTTATTATTATTAAATCCAATTTAGGTTATTGTAATCAATTTTACATTGAATTTGGATATACAAAAAATTCATTCTTTTGAATGTTTTCACTTTAAAAACTTATTTTCTCATCCAGCTATGGGATTAATTTTAAATTAATTTAATCTATTTACATGTATTGAATTTTAAAAAATGGATTCCATAATTTTAATCTTACATTAAAAATTTATTAATTGGTCCCTTTATTGAGTAAATATTACTAGTTACTTTTTAAATTTTTATTCCCATAATTAAGGGTAAATCTAGTAATTAAGTGTAAAAAAATATTGTAAATATTATAAAACAACTATAAAATTTCACCACATGTTATTGGATGAATTTAATTTTTCCATTATCCCATATGGTTATAAATTTAATTATTTAATGTAGACTATTCCATAAAAATTACTTATACATTATTAAAATCAACAGGAGTGACAAAACGTCATTTCTTAATTTTAATAAGTACAATTATTTTATTATGGGGTAAAATAGAAGAATTTTTATACAATATATATTTTTATGAAATATAAATAGATTATCTACATCATGGTACCTTTTTTATTTTAGTTAAGATATAATTTTAATAAATCATGAAATGATAATGTTGTAGAAGTTATTCAATTAATGAAACAATCAATTAAATGATAGTAGAAATATTATAATAATATAATTTGACTTAATTAAGGCGATACAATAATTTTATATGTTAATATGACATGATAGAGTCGTATTAAATGAATATTTATGCTATATTTCTGTATTGATTTCATTAAGGTCAATGTTATGAATAGTATCATAATAGACACTTATGATATTTTATGAAAATAACATTTTATTAAATGATTTAAAAATATAAAATTTAAAATAAAGAAAATGGGATGTTATATGGTGTAAAATATCTTAATTTTTCCATTTATGGTCCAATTTACACTTTAAATTTAAAATTACACCCTCAATATTAAAAATCTTCTTACCATTTTTAAAATTAAAATAGATTTACAGAGGGTTAATAAATAAGATAAGAATTAAAATAACTCCAAAACATGTCTTAAATATATTTTTTGATGATATAAAAACCCTATAATATATTAAATTTGAATAAATTTTATTTGTATCATCTTTTAATAGAGATTAAATTTATAATAATTAAATATAATGAGAAATTCCAATTATGGTCCACCCCTCCCATATAAAGGGAACCCCATCTTCTCATTTATTCAATCTTTAAAAACTACTTGGATCAGCCAAAAGAGTCCAAATATCCTCCAAAAATCTCTCCCTTAATCCTTTAATATTTATTATGTTTATAAATCCATCCAAATAATTATTTTTATGTGAATAAAAAAGAAATATCTAAAGAAGAAGAAACATTCAACAACGATTGTTTTTATTTTAATACTTTCTTAAAACCCATAAATTATTTTTATTTAATGTAAATAAATAAATTTCCATCCAAAATATAATTATCTTTTATGACATTAATTGTCATATATACACTCAAACAAGCTTCCATCAATTGGGATATGCTACCATCGTTCGTGTGTACCGCAGACTACTGTCTCACGAAGCGATGTCATTCATTATTCAATTTCCACCATTTAAGGTTGGAAAAAATGATGTTATTTCTATTTTTATATGATATTTATGATTTATTTATGAGTCTTAAAATATTATATGACACATACCATCTTGATTTCCATTTTATGTAACTACGATAACATTGTTTCTGGACGTGTGGACAACCACCTCCTCAAAGATATGTGATTCATTCACACATTACATGGAATTTATTAAGAATGTATATAGTGAAATAATATTATATATTTGACATAATAATTATAATTTAATGATACTATATATATATATATCACTTACTTCCATTCAGAAAATTTGAAAATAAAATGGAAACAAAGATCATGCGTACATATGACCTACCATCACTATGGACGATGTATTTCATTTTTTATTTATATATTTTGCAGTGTAGTATAAATTCATATATAATTAATATATATGATATATTAATCATGGTTATAATTCTATATATGTTAAATTCAGTAAAAAACAATGAGGACCAAAAATATAACTAATCAAGGAACATGTAAAAAAAATTGGTTATTACCTCAATCGTAACTTTAACATGAAATTGTTAATAAATGGGTAATAAAAATCCATAAGTAAATAATATGTGGTATGATATAATTTAATATAATTATTTAATATATTAATAATAAACTTATATTTATTAAACATTAGGTTTCTATGAGTATGATGAGATTCAAGACAGAAGGTAAGATATTTCTTTCTCACTCTTATTTTCAATGAAATACAAACCATCTTCATGACCAATTTCATATATGTGATGTATAAATTTACCATGAATGTATATAATGATTATATTCTTGAATATTATGTTTTTATATATATATAATTTAATTTCTTTTATGGATCATACAGTTCAACAAATTACAATACGATAGGGGGTTTCTAGTCTCACATTTATTTCTATGGGACATATGCCATATTCACCATTCAATTATTTTTTCTGGTTTATATAATTTATTTGAATTTAATATCCAATATTTAACTTAAATTTATGGTTATTCACATATTAATTTTATTATCTCTCTTTAATGGGGTTTATAGTTCAGAAGTTACTAAATTGGTAAGGGGGTTAGTCTCAATTTATATTCTTTGAGACACATGTTATGTTATGCATATATATTCTATTACAAGGTTTATGTACTACACTTTATAATTTTATATCATGTATTATTATTATTTTCATGATATTATAAGTTTAATGTAATTTTATTCTCTCTTCTACTAGAAATCTATGTTCCTAAAATAAATGCTTTCTAAAAGTTTCTTAAAAGTTTTTTAAATCATATTATAGAAATTTATAAGGAAAAATTATTTAATATATGATTAAAATTGTTTTAAAATATTATTTTATATGTTTTTTAGGTTATTTGGAAATGGGATTTTTTTTTATATTTTTTATTATTTAAAAAGTGTTTTTCAAAATGGGAGGTATATTTTCTTCAAGAATTATTTAAAATGATCATTGAAAATAATTTAACATCTTAGATAACATTATTTTATGTAACATATATTTAACTTTTTATATGATCCAATGTTACCATTTTTATTCTTTATATGTATGGTTTGTGTTTATGATGGATTGATACTTATGAATTTTTTTTATTTTCAATGAGTTATATTATGATTAAGTGTTTATTAAACCCATTTATTTTAATGAGTTCAGATATGATAAATGATTTATGTTTATTTTGGAACACATCTATGTGGATTTCATTATGTGATGGTTGGGACCAATATCTCCTTACATTTCATTAGGTAATTATTTATATCTCTTGTGATTGACATGACTAAAATGGAGAGTAATACAGGTTCATTAAATGACTTTTTCCACTAAGATTGTCTTGGAAGTGATCCATTACTACATCAATGGTCATGGGAGTGAAGCATGACTACAAATATGTAATGGGGAGTGAACCCATACTATTAATATGGACTTGTGAGTGATGCATTGACTATTATGGAAATCATTTTATAGGATTACAAGTCTACAAAAATTTCATGTATTATTCCTATGTTAGGTTTTCGTGAATAATTATATTTTTTTCATCAAGATTCATGTCTTATGAACTGTAATGATTAATTCCATTACTCATTTATATTTTATCTGTTATGCATGGTAGGATATTCTTATGTTATGTTCATGTTCTCATACCCTTATGTTCATGATTATTTCTATGTATATTCCTTTTTACACTTATTGAGCATCTGATATCACCATTTTCTTGTGTTTTTTCTCATTTTATAAAGAACGGTTTTAGGTAGGGCTACTAAAGGTGATTATCTTTTTAGGAATCATTGAAGATCCTTCACCAGACAATAATTTTATGTTCTATGTTTGAAAAAGTTAGAAACTAATATTTTCATTTAGTGTGTGTTTTTGTAATTAATATAATATTCCACAAAAATTAGATATAATATCCATGAATAAAATTAATTGGTCATTATAGCCATGTTATATGAATATGATACATGAACTGTTTTCACATATTATTACATCACATAATGTCTATGAATGTGGATGAAGTGCCACCATTATACTCCCATAAAGGGAATCCCCCATTGGAGGTCTTGAATCATCTGGTTGGTCACTACTAGAGTCAACCATCTGACCCTATGTCATGGAATCTACACATCTATAACCATTATCAAGGTTTTCATTCCACAATATATGGACATGTTCTCCCATAGAATATGAGAGGACTATGAAGATTCCAAATCCAATGGAACCCAATTCATCCTATGGTTAGATTGAGATACTATCAAACATTGATTCAAATGATATATATTGAAATGTTTTCCTGAATTGGCGATGTTTCATCACCACCACCACTACTCAGGATCTATGGCCCATTATCCATAGAGGCATAATTATACTTATATCAGCAATGTGACAGTTACCCTAAACATTGATGTTATATCTAGTTTTACATAGGTTTTGGAGTATATTTGGGTAATTAGTGTATTATTTATAGCTACTGATGAGAGATTTCTTCTCACCCAGTGAGTGTAAGATATTAGAAACATGGGAATTCGAGAAGTGTTTCTCAACCAATCCACAAATGAATAATTAGAGTCTATTTTCAATCTTACACATATATGTTTTATCATCATGGTTTTGTAAATCATTAAAATTTATTTTTTAATGTACAAGCTCATATTTTTCATATAGGGAATAGTAGAAACTATAGAAACATAAAAACATGAAAACCTATAGTATTTTCTTCATAAATACTCAAAAGGTGATCGTTAAAATGGTTTACATTGTGAACAAGATTATAAACTATATAATGATCAAAAAAATAATACATAAGAAATACAATGAAGGTATTTTTCATAATTTTTCCTCCTCAAATGTCATTCCACCAAGTGGCATGGAGAAAACCAGTCTCATTCAAGGCCAAACATAGGTAAAGGGACATTATGTTGGTCAAACTTATCTTCTAAGATGAGAGTGGTTAATTTAAAAGTCTATCAATTTTTTTATGAATATAGGTGTGATCTCAAATAAAAAATATTACACTAGTCTGCTAAAATATCTCCCTCTTCTATGTGACTTATGGAAAACAATGATTCCACATATGATTAAAATCATAATATCTATAGTATGGATAAAACATATAATGATAATATGTCAATATCTATATCACTGGGTTCACTTATAAAATTAATTACACCCACACCCACTGGTGGAGGGGGGGGGGGGGTTACAGTTTTCTTACTAACCAAAACCATGTTTTATAACATATAATGAAATATTTTAATGTATCATTCAAAATTTAAAATATCCAAAAAGATATATGTCACTAGTTATCACACTAAGCTCATAGTGGTTAGAAAATTGTCAATTCTATGTGGGAAAATCCATCAACGGAATCCTAGTGGTCTTACCCACATAGAGATCATTTAAATATATCTTATAAAAGAGTCAATCATAGACAATGGTCAGGACATGGTGGGAGACCATGTAATTCCTGAGAATAAGAACACCCACATGAATTTAATAGATATCACCACACAATTGATTGTTTCTCTCATTACTGATAATGAATAGATTCTAGGTAAGGGAAAAATTCATGTGGTCCAACCATCATATGTGGTTATATTCACAATGATAGAAACATCATTATAGAAATGTTTGTATCCAAATTTTATTCATTTCAATTAGGAAATACATAAAAAATCATAGACTTATTATGTATCTCACTACAATGACACAACAAGTATAATCAGTGGTCTTGGAGAGAAATATACAATCCTTCTCATTATGTTTTATTATTCTAGAATATGTTTCGTATTCATTGGGTGACACTGTGATAGATATAGAGAACCTTAAATAACATCATTATTTTTGGTCATCATGCATATATAACAGTGTTAAAATTATATTCTAATACTCACATTGATGAACTAACTACACAACTACACCAAAATCGGAAATAGTTCACATTCCATAGTAGCGTGTGATTTAACTATCATACAATCCCTGATGTTATACAAGTGATAATTATAGAATAGTGTAGAGGTGTAGAATCCCATGGGTTACACAATTTGGTGGATCATAATTAAAACTCCATAAAATATCAAGATGTTGTGACTTAGTAGGGTTCCATTTAGGTAGAAGTGGATCTAGAGTAGTATCACCTTTCAAACTAAGAGTTTAATCGCATAAGACACCACTTGTGGGAGTTATATTACTCTAATATAAAAATGGTGTGATTTCAAATGGTCCTCCAAGATTCCAAAAAATGAGAAGAAAATTGTGGATGATTTCTTTATAAGGGACCATTTGGACTAGATAGGAGGAACTAACAGGGCTATTCATATTTTTCAATGTCATTCTAGAATATCAAAAATACATCGATGAGCTCTAAAATTTTATGTAGATCCTTGTCATATCGACTTCTACTATAAATAAAGACTCCAATATATGGTTTATCCTATTAATATGATTTAAAAAATGAATTAATATAAAATTTTTACTCTATTTTTTATATTCTTCCAAAAAAATATTTGATTATAATTATAAATATGTAATAATTATGAAAAAATTGATAAAAAATAATTTCTACATTAGAATGGATCATTGAGGGGTATTGGAAGAAATATCATCACTCTATAATATTTTTTTTCATTTTTAGAGTTGTTTCCTAGGTGTGTCTTATATAATTTTTTTTGAATAAATACCATCACAATATAGTTGATTTGGTCCAAATTTCTTATTTCCTCATAAACATTATTGATAGATAAGTATAAGTAAAAAAAACACTATAAATAAGTGTTGGTCTATTCATATGATTTCTTTATAAGTGTGTCTCATATATGGATATTGATGGAAATATCATCATCATATAGTATAGTATATTTATTTGGAGGGTTTAATCATAGTATTATTTTAGCGATGAGTATTTTATAAAATTCCATAACTATACACATGATATTGTATACATGTGCAATTAAGATAACTCAACAAGAATAGGAACACATAGGGTTAATTTGATATTATAATTCTGATGTTTAATAGGTTTTGAGTACCTATAATTTTATTCAGATCCATTAAAAATATTCCCTCCAAAATAAAAAAATATAGATGATATGATGAATCAATTATTTTTAAGTCTAAAGGAAATATAAGTAATATTTTACAGTCATGTCTATAATATCGAGGAAACAATATTCTTTGAGTATTCTTCTTTAATTTATTAATGTTTATTAATCATTATGTATGCTAGACTCTATGATAATAAATTTAGTTTTTATTGACTTCCCATAATGGGTTTCTGAACATAATGTGTTTTGTTATTTATTTATAATGAGAATTGTTTTTAGAGAATTATTATTTTATGTCTAACAAGTGAAATATCAATATTATACCATGACTCCATTTTTGTATTTTTATCCTTTTCATCTCTAGATCTCTATTCATATATAGTTCGAGGTCATTCATTTCAAAAAAATTATTGCTAGCTTTTATGTTTGGAAGTATTTTACCACAAAATGGTAAATCTATATAGGTTAATGAGGAGGGAAACATGTTATGAATGGAGTACTACTGCATTAAAAGACATGTATTAGTGGAAAAATATTTTAAAAATTATAATTTTACTATATGCTACCAATTATCATGGTTATATAAAATTGAAAAAAGGGCGAGGATGAAAATGTATATAAATATGTATAATAAGAACCTAATGGGAATAAATATCCCATCACAATTATGAACTACCTTATAAATTGGGGAATTTAGTTTATTGTATTGAAGCTCATAAAACTATTACATTCAGTTTCTGGTCTCATGTCGAGTACCAAAGAAGGGTTTAAGGATGATTTGTTGTACCCCTAATTATTAGTGATAAAAATTCCCATTGGTATACCATTGAGGATATCCAATCCACTAGAAATATTAGAGTATAGATTGTATAAATCATAAAACTGAGAGTTTGAATCATGGATGATGGGGTGCAATATGTATTATTGGGAGGACTGATAAACATATTTTAAAAATGGGTACTAATATAGAATATATGGGTTGTTCATATGTAAGGAAACATGATTCTAGTATGTTGGTCAAATTTGGGGAATCTATGTTGAGCAATGATGTGGAATTTCTGTATAAGGAAACTGATTTTTCTATTAATGTCTATTTAACATGTTACAAATAACCATTGAATAATTATGAGGATTCAATCATTTTTCAAATAAAGTTGGTTTATGGAAAAGAGTGTATTCCTTGAGGTTTAAAATAGTATAAATGTTTCACTACCAGGTGCTAAATTTATTATATAAGAACCAACATATGCCATGTCATTCCAGTAATTATTTCCAGAATAACAGGATTCGATGTCTATAGCTTGGATTTGTCATTGACCACATATTGGGACCCCTTTATTTATTTATTATTTATTTATGATCTAGTATTTTATTGTCAAGTATTGATGTTGTGAATCTTACATAGCAAAGGAATGGTGTTTTCTCAAGAATCCCATGGTGGTTCCAGGATGACATGTTTTATTTTTCATTCATATGTATATTATATTCAACAGACTTGGACCATGAATAGGATGATAGTATGGTTGTACAACTTATCAAAGGTGGAAACAACTTATTTATATAAATCATTGAACAAGATTTCCCCAAGAGAGTCTGTCTAGTGGTGATAGAAAAAATGACATGAAATAAATGTGTGTTTAGGATTACTAGCTTTGTTTTTTCTCAGTGGTGGGTGCATAGACAGAGTTAGGGGGCATGATTCCTAGATGAGTAATGGTTATGATATGGTGTCTTGAAAGGGGAATGTAATATATATGATAAAAAATAGACCAGTAATTATATAAATTTCATCGTGGGTGTGGGATCAAATGTTAAGGTTATAGTTTATGAACCATAATAGTGAGAGAACCTATAAATCAAGGGAAATCAAAAAATAACCTGAAAGGTGAACTAAATAACACAATAGACCCTCCCAAATGGGAAAACATAGTTAATAGACATTATGTGTAGAAAAATTCAGCAATTCATTGTGTTATAATATGTCAAAATTAGTATCAAGAGCCATTAATTACCTAACACAATTTGAATATAAAATTTTGATGTTGTTAATCAAATTTAGAGGTTTTTTAGATCCATACTGGTGATATGGGATACATATAAATAATTTTATAGATGAGAATATTTTAATGTTAGGTTTTATTTTTATTTTTTTAGGTTATACAAACATTATAAATATCATTTCAATGGGTAAAATTTCTCTACTTCCTAGGATATATCTGGGGCGCATGTGCATAGCCATATTAAATCATGAATTTATGGGAAAAGAGAGGTGTCTGATGAACCTAGGTGCACTCATAATTTATATCCATGAATGATTTTTAGAAATATGATACAATTGATAATCATAGTGTTGCAAATGGAAAGGCATATTCATGCATATAGATTAAGGCTTCCTTGACCAATTTTGACTAAATTTTGGTTATTAAGGTCCATCAGATGTAATGGAAATTTTTTATGGTATTTTTTTATTTAATGAACAAGTGGTATATATGTTCATATGTATCGTGAATATATAAGAAACATTAAACAAGGTGTTCATGAACATCTGATATAATCTCAGATGCATCTGACTCTGACGTGGGATATTTTGGTATTATTTAACGTGTTTCCCTATGAAATATATATTCATGAATGATCGATCATATGTCATGTTATTCATAATCATGGAAAATGACTCAGATATTATTTATTTTAGCATTATGTGAATAAGATTCATATTCCATTTACTTTATCCTTATTTAATTGGGACTCATATTTTATAAATTTTAATACTATACAAAAATGAATCTGAATTTTTCCAACATAATGTTATTTGAAAAGGATTAAAATGGTAATAGAATGAAGGGAAAGTTTTTATCCCATGTGGCTATGAAAATTAAATAATTTATATTTAACTAAAACAAATATTAATGACCAACTAAATGTAGAACGTGGTGAGTATTAGGTCGAACCCATGCGATATTTTATGTAGATTTTTGGGAATTCTAAAAATATTGATAGAATTATTTTTATTAAAAATAATTAAGAAATAAATTTTCATTTTGGAATCAATTATTGAAGAATTCCATTTTTTGTAATTTTTTTATTGGGGCTAGTAAATATAGAAATTAAATTGATATGTCATTATTTATTTGGGTTTAAAGAGATAATATATTGTTTTTCCTCGTATACCATTTTTTGAAAAAATTCCCCCTTATCCCATGGTTAGGTATTTACCATTTCAACTCAATTAAGTGTATCAATAAATTTTTTAAAAATTATTAATCTAAACTATTCAATGGTTATTCCCAGTTTAAAGTAATTATCACACAATTTAAAAATAAATTTTTGATTATTATCTCAATGGTCATTATATTGGAAATGTAATGAAATAACAATTGAATATTAAAGCAAACAATGAAAAACATGATAAATATATGAAAAATAATAATATAACACAACAAAAATCATTGAATACATCAAAAAACACTATTTGGGTGCTACCCCCTCATGTTATACATGATGAAGTGAGTGAGGATGTGAAAAGAAATCAAATTCATAAACAAAATGGATAGAATAACTAGTGAATGACTCTATAGTAGATCTGGATGTTGAATCATTGATACCCTAAATAGTAAATAAAAAATTGTATTAAAATGAATAAATCAATCCTTGGGATGGTATTCTGGTAAAAAATGGAATTTTAATTCATCTTGGCTTGCACCACATACAAAAAATTCAGATATCTCCAGATCTTATAAAAATGACATGTATGGAATCATTCTTTTATAATTTATGATTGGTTGATGATGTTAATTTGTAATTAATGCTATGAATATAGAGGACCCAACCTTCCAAATTTTATTTCTCAAACATTCACATTATGAATGTTGTTACACATCATGATATTTGTGGATTACTTTTCTATCTCAGTCAACTCAAGAGAAGAATTCAATTAACAGTATAAATCACTTCTATACTGATCATATAAAGAACTAAATTCTTGTGTCACAATGTGACTGTAATACATTCTTTTCAATGGAAATATGTCTTAATAAATTCATGATTTCAATACAGATTCATGACATAAATCATTTTCGCACTTTTCATCCAAGGTTTTGGTATGTGAATCTCCTCCATTGAAAATTTTAATGTCTTTTTTTTATTATCACATCATTTAAAGTGAAATTTCTATATTATTAATTCCATTTCAGGTTCAATATTTTTGTGTCACATTGGGTAACATTAGGACATGATATTAGGTTTTTTTATCAATCTTAATTAATATATTTTTTTAAGTTTCTATTAAATCATAATAAAATCATTCCTACCACAAAATAAATAAAATGATAAACACATTCTCAATAACAATTAATTAAATTTAAAATTCAATATATTTTTAATATAATTTAAATTCATCGAATCTAGAGATAATTTGTTCGGTAATTATCATCATGTGATGAACACTACAATGTCATACATTATAAAAACATGTGATAAGGACTTGGATGTTCTTATGCGGAAGTGGATATATCTTGACATATAGTAATTATGTGGTATTATCACCACTTGATGAAAAAATTACAATCATGTTTCATACAAAAAACACATCTTTTCTTTGATAGTTACTAAGGAATGAAATCAATGATATAAAATATATGACTGGTAGAGGGTTCATTGGAATACATTGATTGAACTCTATGATAAGATCCACATGTCACTATTTATCCTACATCAGTAGAATTAAATCAAAGCATCATCTATCCAATGTAACTAAAAAAATAGATGTATAGTTTAAATTAAAATGGTTTTATGGTCATACATTACTATATAATGGTCATAAGGGAAAATTCATTAATGTGTAAAATCATTATTACTAGGAGAAAATAGAATGTGGGTTTCAAATGGAACTATGATAATAAATATAGGCATTTGAATGTATCCCAACATAATAGGAATGAATTTGCATGTTGTTCATGAATGGGTCCCCCAATAGAAAATACCCATTATTGTGGAATTCAATACATCATGTTCCATTATAGATTTTTATTATAAGTTGTATATCAGAAATTTAGTTCATATAATTCATTGATGGACATATGATAGAAGATATTAGAATCACTATGTAACCTATATGATTAGAAACCAATTAACACACAATTTATAAGCGTCCCTATTCAATATATCTATAAATCACGTGAATGATGGGACATATGTGGTTTAATTCAACTTAGGGTAATCAAGATGGCCTAGAAAAAATATTAAAACCCAAACAAAAATGTGAAAAGTTTCATTACATACATATCAAATTTAAATTTGGGCCAATTATTATAAATTTAGGCATCACCAGATAACAGAAAATTTTTGGTTTCAAGAAAACCATTATTATTGAAAAAGTGATTTCTTTATAATATAAATCAATCCCAAATAAAATTTCACATTGATGAAGTTGTTATGTATGTTAAAGTGTCACACAATTAGGCCACCTAAAGTAATTTTAGGGTTTATATACAAGAGAAATTACATTTTGAATTATAAATACATATAAAAAGAGTTTTATTACTTGATTTTGAATATGACTCACAATAATCATTATAATTAGAGTGATTCAATAGGAAATTTAAGAAAATGTGACTCATTATCAGTGCAATAAACATGAGAAAACTGGGATATTATCTTAATCACATGATATTTCATGGAATGAAACATATGTAGAGAATTTTTATCTTTATTTTAGTAAGATTTTCTACATTTATTTGGATAAAATTTTGGGAAGATTAGTTGTCAATGATGATAACTCATGTAAGGTTTATGGATATGAGACCCGAGTGTAACTTTGTATCCTACATTATTTAGAATTGGGTCACACATAATCCATATTATTAAAGGTCATTTTTCATTTTTTTAACCCAAGGCTATATTGATTGAATAAAAATCGATTAATTGTATATTCTTACACGGATATATCCCTCATGTATTTAAGTAAATCCAATCAAGGTAAGAAACTCTATGAAGATTATAGTCCTGAAAAATTTGACACATTTTGTGAAGTTTAACATCACGTGACAAAGAAATGGATAGTCACATTGTCCCAAACTATGAGATATTCTAACATGCTTGTTATCTTTAGTATGTAATTAACATTGTTTAATTTACATGAATATTTGAATGACTTATTAAATGTAGTATAAACTAATTTGATATGGAAATGTTATGGAAGGTAGTTTAATGACACATTACATAGAATATTGTGTTTGTTTATATAGGAGAATTATACAATGACCCTAAAAACACAGTTTGAGATTATATGAAATTGGTGTAATCTATGTAGAATAAAATATTGAAATAAGGATGAGGTTATCCGATGTGAATTTAATGTACCATATTTCTTGATAATTATTTAAATAGTGATAGGTGTGATATGCTCCCCATTACTGGTTAATAATGAGTAAGATTTAATAGAGTATATTTTGGGTATCTAATAATGCCTCTTCGACATCAGTTTGATTATTATATTCTTCTACCCTAGTATAATAAACGTTTCAAGATCCAATAAAATATATCCAAAGAGGAATTTGTAGAGGAGACCATTCTTTTTAAAGCATATAACATCTATCTTTTTGTAGACTTATTGGTTATGAATTGTGAATTTTTTTCTCATCATGTCTTTATAACTCGTCTTATCACTTTGGGAATTGTTCATCATAAAAAAACTAATCATATATGGTGACATAGATAGATGTTTGTTGAACCTTAATGGGTGTAAAATCTACTATCATTAATATTAGATAGTAATAAGTATCTTTTAAAGTAGTATGTATTATGTTTTGATATTCCAATAAAGAATTAATCATTCTATATGTATTTGAATTATTTTCCCTATCAATTTTATTCTAATAATTTTTTTACAACTTCATTTTTAAGGCATAATTATGTAAATTTCTTCCACAAGACAGTGGGATTAATGATTGGATTATATTTTCTACTTCTATTATAATCATTTTAAATCTGAATAAAAAAAGTTGGTTCCATTGACAGTTAGTATTGTGTATGAGATACATAATCTAGTGATGATGTTGGACATCATGATCATGAAGATAACCTTTATATTGACATTCCTAAGGGGTATAACCACCACACATTTAGAGAAAAAATATGGTAATAAAATTCATAACATGAAATTAATAGATGTCTCTAAAAAATATGGCCCATTACATTAATTACCTATATAGTAAACATCCTGGTGTATTTGGTTGTCTACAAAAAATCTAGGGGTTGATGGATAATGCAGACATGTACTTATAAATCGTGGAAATATTTTGTGAACTAAATGAAATCATGATTCTTTGAAGGATAAAATTAACATAGTATTCTAATATAATGAGAGATTATGGAAAATAATTGTGGATTAGAAAAATTGGTAGAATTGATTTCATATAATATAATGAGGATTACAGTCCCCCTAATTCATATGAGGGGAATATAATCATAACCTCATTTGTAGAGGGTTTTTTTGAATTTAGATCATTATAGATGGTTAATATAACCACCTGATAATGAATATGATCTTATTTGGATCAATACATTTTTAGTATATAGTTTAAGTGGATGACCAAAATGTGGGACATCCATTTATTGGTGGAAGTAGATTTAGAGGATATGGGATCATCTAGATTAGGTGGAATGTTGAATTAATTTTCTTCTCCCTGATGATTATATATGAATGGGTAAAAAATAAAATAATTCAAAATATTTATATCATCTTGTCCTTATTTTGATATTTTATAGTGGATAATTCATTAGATAGGGAATATTTATATGCATTATTTGAACATGAGACTAGATTAATAGTCAACTCAAAGTAGAAATTTATAATCATCTTCCTAATTTAATCAGACATTAGGATTTTATATTCATTCATGATTTTTATCCACAATAGATATGTTTTCCCCTTTTGTGAATAGGATGGGGTTTTGGGGTAAGATATAAGTATCTATAGGGATAAATTAAAACTAGTATTTAGGGCTTGAAATTTTACCTCAATGTTGGTGCATCCTTCAGACATTAGGGAGGAATATGGAAATACAACATTACCTAGGAAAACAAGAACAATCTTATTACTACCACGATTATAATTTATGTTTTCCATTGAAAAAAAATATGGTAATGATAATAACTTTAATAGTTTATCACACCAACTTGAAGTGAAGTTTTTGTGGAGAATTCATTATCATTAAGGAGTCAGGTATTTAATGTACCACTCTCTATATTATAGTTTTTTATAAGAAAGTATTCTAATTCCTATCCCATTAATAACATTAGAGTCTTAAATAAGATTCCAATCTATTTCTTGATGAATTATTATTGTGAAATACTCCAGATAAATATATGGATGGCATGGATTATTAAGAGGGTCAACATGTGAGAACAAATGGATATCATGATTTAGATGGTAACATCATATCGTATTCTTCATGATTATCAAGTCCAAAAAGTTCATCTCAACATAAGAATATTGATTATTATGGTCCAGTATGGGTTATATGAGATAATACATACCATTTGATTAATATTCATTTTAAATCATATACATTATCACAAAAATAGAATGCTTAAGTGTTTTTATGTACATGTTAATATATCTTCTTTTAATGTCTTGCATAAGTACTAGAAATCCGAGGATGTGTTTCCTGAGGTCATACCAATCCCTCTAGTAATCTATAATCATTACCAATGAACCTATTTATTAAAATCTTTAGGTAAAATCATTTACCAATGAAATAATATATATAGTTCTTTATGTAGGAAATATTATCTCGAAATCCTTTTAATTGATTAATGTTTAGTGGTGGTGGTATTTTTTTTAATTGACATGTCCATTTTAGGTTCGACATGGATACTACAATTTTATACAATGAAGCTAATAAATCTACCCTATAATACTATAAAAGATGAATTTATGGGATTACTCATTATTCTATGTTGTCAAAGCTTACCAATAATAGCCCAATGTTCAACAACATTATAACAATGTAATTGAGAATTGAGTTCAATGCCATGTATTTTACATTACATGCATTTTTATATGATGTATTTGAATATGTGATGCCTGAAATATATATATATATATATAGTTCCCACAATACATACACAAGAAGGAATTATATGATAGAAATATCAACCATAAGGTGACCTGAATGAAATAAAATACCCATCATTAGGGGAAATATAATTATGATTTAAACTTGAATATCCTTCAATCATGTACATGTATCCAACTCTAGTAGTTTAATAAATTAATATTTCTATACTGGGAATTGGATGTCTTCTTTATATTCGGGCCTTTTGAGGTCCCTAAAATTGGTATAGTCTTGGATCTAACCATTTTTTATCTTGTCCAGAATAATCTTCTCAAACCACTTTAGGTACTGAATATCATAGATTAATTTGTCTTTCCTAATCATGTGAATCTTAGTAAATACATTGAAAAAATGATTTAGATTATTTTTTCTCGCATCCTTCCTATGTACATTGTGATTGTTATGAAAATATATGGGATGGTGAACAACTTAGGATTAAATCATATAATTTTTGTGTAGTTCCATGAAAACACATGAAATATCCATTTATGGAATTAAAAATACACCTCTTTCTTGTAAAGGGATGTGGATCCATTGATTTTTTGGGTCTTACATCATATTCTATACTGAGATTCACTTTTTTATCTCATTGATGGGGCTATAAATTCCTTCTATAAGTTATAAAGGTTAATATAAAAGTTATTATTTAACATGTAAATAATCTAGATATGTTTTATCGATTTATAATTCTTATGGGGATATTTTTTATTAAAATGAATTTATGTGGATTTCTTAATATCCAATGAAGTATGAAGAGGAACCTGCATATATTAAGGTGATTATAAATTTTTATAAACATTAGATGAATTTTTTAAGTCCACTTCATCCTACCTTTTATCATAAGAGATATAAGAGGTTATTAGATCCTAATTTTCAATATAAGGTATGATGGAATATTTGGATTACTCTTGCAATGTACATATTTCATTTAAACTTGACTCTGAAACTTGTACCTCATTGGACCATAGAGTTAAATATTGAATATTTTTATAGGGATATCAGTTATAGTGAAAATTTCACAAGGATAATCCTTGATCACCTACTAAAAAGATCACCTCAGTTGGTACAACAATCATGGTATAAATGGGGACAATTGAGGCTTTTAATCATTAGTGTCTTATGGTATCTGGGTTCATCAACATGATTAAAATAGTGGCCAATATATAATTATCACTTGTGGATTTCTTTTTAAGATATAATTATTCAGATAAGTAACCATATTATCATTTATCATTATTAGATATTTTAAATAACTCTTATATATTCTCACAGCTACATAAATTTTCTTACTAGATTCAATGTGGGATTCATCATCCCATATTAATCTTAACTATCCATTTATTGAGTAATTATTGAATTGATGGTGCATTGATGATACTAATAAATGATTTTGAGGTAGGGACTTATAAAAAACATTAAATACATTTTCCTACAATATTACCTTAAATCCATGTTAGATAATAGAATGTTGAATTTTACAATCAATTTAATCCTTCAATGAGGATTATCTTCTCTCTTGTCATACCCATTAATTGAAAGCATCGAGGGAGATAAATCATTATTTTTATATCCCATGAAAATGATTTCCAAGAATGGGATGAGATTTAAACCATTAAATTTATAAATTATTTATCAAAAAATGTCATCATTATCAATGTTCCATGATATATACAAGGTTTTTATGAGTCCTTGGACAGTAGATTGCGAATCTGAATATATGTGTGAGATGAATTGTGACATTCTATTGAGGAAGTCTTTTCTCAATACACCTCCTCAAAAAACATCATCACACTCAAACACAAGAGGGTCCATTGTTATTCACTAAGAGAATCCATGATTAATTTTGAGAAATAAACAAAACAAAACATCTAATATTTATAAATAATGATACCCATCTACTTCAGGACATTATACATCATCACTAGGGTCATACAGTCCCCAATATTGGGTTGTTCCTTATCTGAAGACATTGATGTTGAAGAATTTTGTGATAAATATTTTTTTATTATGGATGGAAGTCAATGGAATTCATTCCACCAGAGGTTTGGTTTGAGATGGAATACCTATTGGCTTATGTTGGTCATTTAAGTAGAATCCTATAATCCCAAATTCCATGAAAACTCTGTGAATGACCTATAAAATTATATAATGTAAATTTATGTTATTTATATAATAATTTAAGTTATTTACATAAATTTTTATAGATACATGGATTTGGGAAAGATGTGTCTCAAATTATATGGTCTTCCATGGCCATATCTTCCTTACTTTCCTCGAATTCCACAACCACATCCTCTTTTCCCCATGTTTTTGGGATGAAATTAGGTTCATAAGAAATTTTTTCATTTATAGGGGAATATTTTAGGTAAATTAAATTAATATATCCAATGATGGAATGTGTTTTCTATAATATTTCAATTTTAAATGGAGGTTCCCATGTTTTGAATGATGGGGGATGAATATTTTTTGATTGATTAAATGTGTTGTGTGTTCATCGAGACTTGTTTTTCTACACCATTTTATAAATTCACTAGTTATTATTACCACAATATGATGGATTTAATAGTGTAAATTTTAATGTTTGATTAAAAATTTGGTCTATACCTGGCTAATTAAGTTTCACTTTATGGATAAAATGACTCAGATTGACCACATTTCAGGTTATTGAGTGATTGATATTTTATTCACATATTCATGGGACATCCTATCAATCACCATCTACCATTATATGGACAATGGAATGATAAGTCACTAGTTCTTTAGTTTCTCCCAATATCACATTTTAGGAATTGATTATTCCATAGAGGATTCCATTAATGATAAAGTAATCATTAATGTTATATGCTAACACTTGTTGTAAACATAAATAATCAAGGTGATCAACAAGACAAACATCCTATGTTATCATATCCCAATAAAGATTAAGTATATTATTTTCCAGATATGTAACAATGTTTATTAGAACTATATCCTTTTAGAATGAGAAGGTTTTTTTCTTCATCCCTCATATATCTGGTGCCCTTATTCACTCCTTAGATCTGGTTGATTGAGGTTTTTATATTTTTTTAATTCCATATGAAGCACTAGGTGGTAGAGATATTTTCTTGGTATAATAGTTTTCTTTAGTGAAAGTATAAGAGTGATAGTGGTAGATTCCAATATTCAATATATTATTCCTTAATAATTTGAAATTTCCTGATTTTTTCTATTGATTACCAGAATAAAATGTTCTAAATGATGTTCTATGGAAAAAATCTTATATAACATAATGTTGTACATTAATGAAATTAACTATTTATAAAAAAATCATATAGATTATTTTTACAAATATCTAGGAGTTTTTCATGAGTGAGATACATATTGATCTAGTTTGTTTTACCCTTCCAACTATTGAAACAATGTAGACCCTATTATTTTCCCATTGAATGCAATTAGAGATGTCAATGGATTTCATCATCATTATCATAGACTTTAATTGATTGTGTAACTTTAAAAAACATCTTCTCTAACAATGATAGACTAACCATTATCTTTATTGCAACCCATGATTATTTTCCCACCCAATATCATTCATAAATCATTTTAGGTTTTCCACATCATGTTGGTCCGGTGTACCCATAACAGGGTCACAGTGGGACCTGGAATATGTCATGTGCTACTCTAAATAACCAATTCCATTGAAATATTATTTTAATGGATTTCTGATGCTTAGTATATGAGAAGTGGAATCCATTTATTCATGATATTGATTCCTCTCAGGGTATATAGGTTTATTCCACCATTACAAGGATTTCATTTGGATAAAAGTGGCAATGTGGAACTTTATATCTATAAAAGAAAAATTGACTGATCTGATATGTATACATAGGTATAAGGTGAATATTTATGTGTTTTCCTTGAAAATATTTTATTTTGAATCATTTTTAAATGTTAAACTATGAGAAATTTCATAATATAGGCAATGTTATGTTCTAAAAGGAAAACTCAGTGGTCATACTAAACCATTGGGATCATATAATCTAGTTCTCTACACCAAAATCCATCCTAGAGATTAGAATCTATACTCAAGGGCTATGTGAGTTCCTCATAATGAGTAGGATTATAAATATTCACTTTTTCTTGAGGGGTTTACTTTTCTAGAATATTTCTCTTTTGTAACTTATCATTGAGTCATCTCAAATAGTTTATCATATACTCGCACTATTGAAAGTTTTATTTAGTGTAGAGGAAATTAAACTATAGGGGATATAAATGGGATATAAATATGAATATTACCAATATACTTATATTATTCATTTTAGGGAGTGTTAGTAAAAAATATGGAGATTCCATGTTCTTGGTATTCATCTAATGATGAGTATGAAGACCTTCCTCTAGTATTTCAATGTGAACCACCACTCATTCAATTATTTCTTCATTATATTCCTTGGTTTCATTGTATCATTCTAAATCTTCTAATATATTTCAACCAATGATATTCACTGATGCATTTTAAAATCTAGTAATCACATCCATTACATCTATGTAATATATTGAGCCCTCTTTTGATGTACCCTCTTCAAAATGAACCTAAATAATCACCCATTGGACTCCTCTCTTAGTAAAACTCTCTATCATGTGAACATTATGGTTCTTAAATTATTTACAAGGTGTTCCCCCTTATGTTATTTTTTTATATTTTTCATAAGGGATTATCTATCCATATTTACGAAACATTACTTAAAGGATAGGGTTTTGTCACCTAATAAAATGAATTGTGAGGATGATGGTTGTTGTAGGTCATCGCCTACTCTTAATGATCCAAAATTCCACGAACAATTCCGTAAAAATTACCCTTCCTAAATAGGTTATGCTTGTTCCTTCACGGATACATTAGTGTTCTACAATACAATATTCATGTCTTTTTATAATTTTACTTGGGGTGATCCATGTGTACCACATGTTCATAATGTTTGTTGCATACAAACATTTGTTGCCTTGTGGTGGAGGGATTTTCCTTTATCAGGTATGATTATCACATGACCATTTTGGATTCTTATTACAAGATCATATCAATCATTAACTCTCAATGCTCCTTCCTTTTTTACTCATTAGGGGGAGTTTGATTTTAGAGTATGGATAATCTGGTGTGTACGTTATTTTCTCCATGACCTTTCTAAAAGAAATTATATGGTGGGTTTCTATGATCAAGTAATTATTATAGGAATGTGTGGAATCATTTGATATGATCCATAATTAAACCATAATATGATATAAATATTAGATGGGGTATCAATGATAATCGGACATGTATCCTCTATACTATGGTGAAAATCATGCCATATTTTTTTCAATTATTTTCTAATCATGAATATTAAGATATAATGATAGATGCAAATATAATTTGATTTTAGAGGGGGATTAAATCCTACATATGGTTTAAATACTTTTTCTAAGAATTCTCTGTGTTCTTTAGTTATTAAATAGTTTCTCAAATGTTTTGGTTCAAGAGATTAATTCAGTCCTTATTCAAAAACTCCATGATTCCATACCGTTGAGGGGATATGGTCTAGAACTAGATTGAGAGGTTATTCTGGAAAAATTCTTCCCAAACATCATATAATTATTCATCATGTATTGGTAAAAATAAATTCAAATGGTTTAACCATAATATTTTTCATCCCAATAAATTATTAGAAAGAAGATGGTTTCCTAAATTCCTATTGATTATTTCATAGTATGCGATGGATTAGGGAGGAACATACAATGGATATCTCCCAAGAACATCTATTAATGAAGATTTTGGATCATAATGTAAATGATTATGGATAAATACAATAGGGGGTGATTTTTTTGTTTAAAAAAATTCACTTTTATGTATAAAAAAACTTAGTTTAATAGAGTTAAACAAATCATATTCAAAACACCTATAATTTACTTAAATTGTATTTGGACATTTCCATTTGGGTCCAACAAAAAAATATCACAATCTAGTAGATTTCAATATACATGTCCTTTGGATAAAATGATTCTACATTAACATCATATAAAATCATAATCAATAAGTTATGGTCACATAATATGTAACATCCCAAGTAAGTAATTAAAAATAGATATTTTTATCTATGTCTATTAATGATTAAGATAGTGTTTTAGAGGCTTAAAATGAAAATAAATACAATCTTATGCATGGAATACACTAATATTCTTAAAAGATTGTTTTACTGACTTTTGATGGAAAACCCTTTTTAAATCTATCTTTTGACAATTTTATAAGCTATGTTTGTCAAAATAAACTTATTATTTATGATTGGGACATCAGAATTTACTTTGTGTGAATTTTTGGTATTTTTCCGATAAAGTTCATTTTTTAATGAATAGTGAAAAATGTTGTATTTTAATTCAAAACCTCTTTTTAATATAATTTATTTATATGATTAGATTATCTTTTGAATTGGTTTTAAAGTGAAATTATAATATATTTTTACCATTTTATCCAATGGTGGTCATTGGAATCAATTTAACTTTGAAATTGGACTTAAACTAGTGTCAATCTTTTGATACTTATTGTTTCCTAAAAACACGCTATTTGTCATGACAGCGGGAATTAGTTATTAAATTAATTAATGAAACCTACATGTTTTGAATTTTTTAAAATAGAAATCATTTTTGAATTCAGAATATCAAATATAGCTTAGGGTGAAGTTTTGGTATCTTTCTGAAAAACTCTAATTTTTGATGAATAGTGAAACCACTAAGTGGTAGTTAAAGAAACTGATTTTTCGCTTAAATGAAACTTTTCCACTTCTGTGATTTTATTTTCAAAAATCCGACATACATGGTTGTCATTAAGAAGTAAAATGTGGTTCAATGAGATTAAAATAATTTTTTGGTGAATAGTAACTTTTAAGTTCTTAATCGCGATTAGTGGTAATTAGTGTAGTTTAAGGTAAAAATAATGTTTTAATAATATGAGATGAGCTTGAAACATGTCCTACTATCATTGGATGTGTCATGTCTGACCATGAAAATCCATGGGTCAACTTGGGGACCCCATGGAGCCACTTTGGTTGGGAAATGACATAAATAACTTTTTATTTAATGTTAAAGTAAAAATGACACAAACATGAGATGTTTTACTAAAACAATTTTTACATGGGGTTATACAAGTCATATTTTTTATTATAAATATTCATTGGAAAGCTAAAAATATTTCCTAAATGATAGTATTTTTTCTTATAATTTTTAGACTTTAAATAAATTAAATTATTTATGACATCATGATGATGCAGCGATTACCTCATTAATAAAGGATTTAAATAAAATGAAATGATAATGTAAAATCTATGAACTAAACATGTAAAAAACCTATTTGATGGGTGGATTTAGATCCCTTATCACCTTAACCTCGAATTATATCAATGTGGGACCTTTGGAATCCGAAACTCATTTTAAAATAAAGTAACATTTATTTTCTTTCAAAGAGTGCCCCTCCTCTCCTCTTATAAAAGGCCCCCACCTCTACCTCCTTACCCACACTCCCAAAGCCTTTGGCTCGGCCAAACCCTGCCCATGTTGTCTCTCCACTTCCCTCTATTACTCCTTGAATCCTCAATTTGGGCAGAAGTCTTCCCAAGAAAGCCTTTGAGCTCAAATCTAAGGGAGTTACCCGATTTTGAGGTAATGTGTTCACTTGTGTTCTTTTGTTTTATTTTGCTTCTCCAACCCCTTAAATAATTTTTATTTATTTATTTTGTAACAAATCCAGTATATTCAATATACTAGGATGTTTTTATAAGAAGGATTCGAGCTACACTTACACACACCTACATCTAATGGTTAAAGGACATACTGTTTCCGTGGATGGTGAATTTATGCCTCCCGAAACGATGATTGTTCAAAATTATTCTAACACCTTCAAAGGTGGCAATTAAGATGTAACTATATTTATATATGATATATAATATGTTTATGTTTTCCTTAAGCTTTTGTATTTTTCTTTTTGGGCATACCTTTATGGTTTCCATTATGGGTAAACGCAATATCTTCATTTAAGGAAGTGCGGACTACCGCCCCCTCAAAGTGATTTGATTCGTTAAATAACATATGTGGGATGTATAAAGGATGGAACTATGATATTATATATGATATTATACTGGAATTATAATATACCTTTATATCATTATGATTCCATTATATAAAATACGAAATAGAAATGAAAGTAGCGTTCATGCGTACGTACGGCTTACAGTCTCCATGAACGGTGCATTTCATTTCTTACCTCTAAATGATTATGTAATATTATAAATGCATGCATGTACTGGATATATATGACATATATGATATCTACATCATGAATACCATTCTGGATATAATGGGTACATGAACAACTTGTAATTATAAAGGGCTTATTTTTTACTCAAGTACCAATGAACGTTAAAACGACCATTATTAACTTAAATAATTACATAGTGTTCATGACATGACAATAAGTGATATAAAAGGAATAATGAACTTGAAAAAGGTTCTTAAACAAGTACAAATTAACTCAAGTTTATTATTCAGGAGATTAAAGAACGACGGAGTCAAGTCGGACCCGAGGTATGGGACTTCGTCTCAATCTCCTTTCATTGAGGCATATTTTGTTTTATACACAACCTTATTTTATATGGTGTATAAACCCCTTTGATTTTTATGTTTATTCAAAAGGAATATTTTTTATACGAAGTGTTTACTAAATGACAAAAGTGAATGTTTTTGTCGTACGTATACGGCGACAATGACTTCTCCACCACCGTGACCATTATTTGAGTTTCAGCTTCCTCTACAAGCCATACCTTTTTTAAAAAAGAAAAATAAATACCATGTTTTAATTTTATTTTATTTTGGTATTGAAAATTGTTTTCATAATGTTTTTATATCAATGTGTTGTATTGATATCTTGTGATTGAAAGGTGGAGATGTTATGTTTCCTTTATGCATGTTTTATGTGATAAGATTATGTTGAGGTTCTTGGGCATTATTATGAAGATGGGTGGTTCCGTGATAGACTAAGGGTGGGTGAGCCCGATATAGCTCTCCAATTCATTGGGTAACGCGAAGGAGTGAAACGTTAAGGTTTCTCCGAAGATATTTAGGTAATATACTGTGATGGGTATTCCAAACGTAACCAAGAGGGTTACTCCCTACGTAAGAATGTTATGAATGCCTCAAGTTACCTTTGTGTCTTATGATTTCTATGATTTATTCAGGATTTGATGAGGTATGTTAAAGTGCTTATGTTTTATGGGTAAATTATGATTTCATTCTTGTGTATATATATACACATGTTTCCTTTCCATATTTTTATATCCCTTACCGAGCTTTTTATGCTCATCCCAAGTTTTTTGAAATTTTTTTCACAGGTCAAGGGAAAGGTACATGCTATGATGATAGTATCAAAGAAGTGTCAAGAAAGAATCCATGTTTTATTTTAAATATGTTTCCATTGATGGGAAAGAAAAATACTATCTTTATGTAACCACTTTTTTTATATGTGGAATGTAATGAAAGTTTTATGATCTAATTCTCTGAAACTCTAAACCCAAAAAGATCCTCAATGTGTAATCTTGTAATAACTCCATATTAAGTAAGGTTTAAGCCTGGGGCCTTATATTTTGTATCAGAGATCGGTTTAGATAACTTTAGGAGTTAGAATTCTATTAAATTATTATCCACAAATATTTTTTTATGGTCAAATTGAAGTGATATAGTATTTGAAGATTACCACGTTGCTTCATCTAAGACATGTTTGTTCAGAATGGTTTTCCGCAGAGGAAATAGGGAAGCAGTGCTAGGAAGGCATACAAGTGGAAATAACCTTCCGAATCAGTATCCTGAGATGGTCAGAATTGGAACTGAATAGTTTGTTTCAGTAATGGCGCATATGACTCAAGTGATAAATGGTGGTGGTATCCATGCATGAGATCAGCCAGATAAATTGCAGAGGAACATTTCAGTGGTGGAACATTTCATGAGGAAACATCCCCCATCATTCAGAGGATCATCTAACCCTGTGCTAGCTGAAGGGTGGATTAAAGCACTAGAGAAGATTTTCGATGTCATGGGGTGTTTAGAAAATAAAAAGGTTTGTCTTGCTATTTACTGTTTGGAGGGTGAAGCAAATCAGTGGTGATCGATGGTTAAAAATATCAGGGACACTGATGAGATTGATGCTCTCGACTGGGATGAATTCAAAGGTATGTTTCTTGAAAAGTATTTTCCTAAGGCTGTTCGACTTAGGATGGAAAAGCAATTCTTGGAATTGAGGAAAGAGGAAGAATCAGTGGCTACCTATGAAGAAAGGTTCCCTCGATTGGCAAGGTATGCTCCAAATTTTATCCGAGACCTTGATAGTAAAATCAATCGTTTTTACTCAGGATTAAAGCCAAAATATCGAAGTGCATTCGCTTCTCATGAGTTTAAATGTTATGAGAAGCTTTTTCGATGTGCTGAGAAGGTGGAAATGGATTTTGCCGATGATCAAGGGTTCTATAACAACCAACAGAAGAAGAGACCAAGGTGGAAGGAGAAAGGTAAGAATTCTTCAAAAAAGTCTGATGGTAAGAAAACTAAGTTTCCAGTTTGTGATAAATGTGGCAAAAGGCATGCTGGGGAATGTCTTCTAAATTATGGAAAGTGCTACTGATGTGGTAAGATGGGACATAAGGCTTGTGATTGCACTGAAAAGGATCAAGGTGAAGGTAAGAACAAATTTTATTTATAGTTAGTGAAATGTTATAAGTGCAATGAGATGGGTCACTATGCAAACGAGTGTCCGACAAAGATCTCGAGTGATGGGAAGCAGTTAGACTACAAGCAGAAAGGGGTGGTGAAATCCTTTGCAACTACTTCAGCAGATGTCGTGCCATAAAATGAAGTTGTATCAGGTACCTTGTTTGTTTTTTCAGATTATGCCAGTGTGTTGTTTGATTCGGGGTCTACACATTTTTTCATCACTGAAAACGTTTCTAGTAAAATGGGAATACCATCTCAAGAAATGACTCCTGAACTTTTGGTAAAAACACTTGGGGGAAATGTTGAGGCAAAAAGAATTTATAAGAATATTCCTATCCTTATCTATTGAAAGAACCTACTTGTAAACCTTATTGTTCTACCTATAGTATAGTTTGATGTTATCTTGGGTATGGATTGGCTCTCTATTTACCATGCTAAGATTGACTGTAGAGCTAAAGAAGTTTCTTTTCAGAATGACTTTCAGTTTGTGTACAAGAATGAACCCTTACTGTTGATAACTTATCAAGAGGCCAAGAAACTTATAAAAGATGGAAATGAATGTTACCTTGAACACATCATTGAAATTAAAGGAACTGTTAAGATTAATGATGTGCCAATGGTAAATGAGTATCCTGATGTTTTTCCTGATGAGTTTCCTGGAATAATACCATATCGGGATGTTGAATTTACTATTGACTTAGTTCCTGATGCTAAGCCAATTTCAAAGCCCCCTTATTGAATGGCTCAAATTGAACTTTTAGAGTTGAAGGAGCAATTGCAAGATTTATTAGAGAAAGGTTTCATTCGACCTAGCACATCACCATGGGGTGATCCTGTTTTATTTGTTAAAAAAAAGATGGTTCAATGAGACTTTGCATTGATTATAGATCCTTGAATAAAATCACTGTTAAGAACAAATATCCTTTGCCTCATATCGATGATTTATTTGATCAGCTCCAGGGAGCTCAGTATTTTTCAAAGATTGACTTGAGATCGGGGTACCATCAGCTGAAGGTAAAGGAAGTAGACGTTCTGAAGACTGCGTTTCGTACAGGATATGGCCATTATGAATTTGTAGTAATGCCTTTTGGGCTAACCAATGCACCTGCTGTATTCATGGACTTAATGAATAGAATTTTCCATGAGTTCTTGGATAAGTTTGTGGTGGTTTTCATTGATGATATTTTTGTGTTTTCTAAAAGTAAAGAGGAGCACGAAAGACATTTAAGGGTCATCTTGAAAACCTTAAAAGAAAAGAAATTGTATGGGAAATTTAGCAAGTGTGAGTTTTGGTTGCAACAAATTTCTTTCCTTGGTCACATTGTTTCTAAAGATGGGATAACTGTTGATCCTGCAAAAACAAAGGTTGTTGAAGAATGGACAAGACCCACAAATGTAACTGAGATTTGTAGCTTCCTTGGTTTGGAAGGCTATTACCAAAGGTTTGTTAGAAATTTTTCACGGTTATCTAGTCCAATGACTAAGCTAACTCGGAAGGGTGTTAAGTTTATCTGGACAAAAGAATGTGATGATTGTTTTCCGGAATTGAAAAGAAGATTGGTGAATGCTCCAGTTTTGGCACTACCTTTAGGAATGGTGAGTTTGTTATATACAGTGATGCTTCATTGAAAGGACTTGGTTGCATCCTAATGCAGAATGATTAGGTAATTGCTTATGCTTCATGACAGTTGAAAACTCATGAGGTAAATTACCCTACACATGATTTGGAATTAGCTGTTGTTGTTTTCGCTTTAAAAATTTGGAGGCATCATTTGTATGGAGTAAAGTGTGAAATATATATTGATCACAAATGTTTAAAGTATATATTCACTCAGAAAGAGTTGAACATGAGACAGAGGAGATGGCTGGAATTAATCAAGGATTATGATTGTACAATTCATTACCATCCGGGAAAAGCAAATAAAGTGGCTGATGCTTTGAGTCAAAAAAGTAATGCTTCATTAACAATGTTGCATTTGGAACGTGATCCTTTGGTTAAAGATTTGATGAACTTTGGCATAGAAGTTTTTGGCGCAGGATGTTCTTCTGTTTTGTTTCAGGTATCAGTGAGATCATCTCTATCAGATAGAATCAAGCAAGCAGAGAAGCAAGATAGTGAGTTGCAGAAAAAGATAGAGCTGGTTCAGAAAGGTAAGTTGCCTGAATTCAACATTGATATTGATTGTGTTCTGAGTTTTTGGAAGAGATTGTGTGTGCCTTGTGATTCACAGTTGAAGAGAGAGTTGTTATGTGAAGCTCATAGTTCTCCGTTTTCAGTTCATCCTGGCAGTACTAAGATGTACAGAGATCTGCGGAAGTATTACTAGTGGGATGGAATGAAAAGAGATATTGCTGATTTTACTGTGAAGTGTTTGACATGTCAACAGGTTAAAGCAGAGCGACAGTTACTGAAAGGGATGCTTCAGCCTTTACCAGTGCCAGAGTGGAAATGGGAGAATATATCCATGGACTTTGTTGTGGGATTACCAAAGACATCTCGAGGTAATAATGAAATCTGGGTTATTGTTGATCACTTGACTATATCTGCTCATTTACTTGCTATACGAGATAATTTTTCCCTAGATCAACTTTCCCATTTGTATCTTAAGGAGATAGTCAGGTTACATGGAGTTCCTCTCTCCATTGTATCTGACCGTGATCCCAGGTTCACTTCTAACTTTTGGAAAGGCCTTCAAAAGTCGTTGGGTACTGAATTAAATTTTAGTACAACTTTTCATCCTCAATCAGATGGGAAGTTAGAACGAACAATTCAGACCTTGGAGGATATGCTACGAGCTTGTTCGATGGATTATCAGGGAAGTTTGGACCAACATCTTTCTTTGGTTGAATATTCATATAATAACAGTTTTCATTCTAGTATACAGATGGCACCATTTCAGGCATTATATGGGAAGCAGTGTCGAACTCCAGCTTTTTGGGATGAAGTGGGTGAAAGGAAGTTGATGGGACTAGAATTGGTAGAAGAGTTGGCAGAAAAAGTTCAGCTGATACAGAAACAAATGAGAACAGCTCAGAGTAGGCAGAAGAGTTATGCGGACAACAGGAAGAAGGATCTCTCTTTTGAGGTAGGTGATCATGTTTTTCTCAAAGCATCACCATGGAAAAGTGTGATGTGATTTGGAAAGAAAGGAAAGCTGAGTCCAAGGTTCATTGGACCATATGAAAATCTGGAGAGAGTTGGATCAGTTGCATACCGGGTGGCTTTACCTCCGAGTTTATCTCAGGTACACAATGTTTTTCACGTTTTGATGTTGAGAAAGTATATGCCAGATCCATCTCATGATTTGAGTCCAGAGGTAGTTCAGATGGAAGAGAACCTATCTTATGAGGAACAACCGGTCCAGATTCTTGACCATAGGGAGAAAGTGTTATGGAATAAGGTGATTAATTAGGTAAAGGTTTTGTGGAAAAACCACAAGATGGAAGAGGAAACATGGGAATCTGAAAATGCAATGAGGGATAAGTACCTCCATTTATTCGATAAGTAAATAAATTGCGGGGACGCAATTTTCTATAGGGGGGAAGGATGTAACATCCCAAGTAAGTAATGAATAATATATATTTTTTTCTATGTCTATTAATGATTAATATAGTGTTTTAGAGGCTTAAAATGAAAATAAATACGATCTTATGCATGGAATACACTAATATTCTTAAAAGATTGTTTTACTGCCTTTTGATGGCAAACCCTTTTTAAATCTATCTTTTGAAAATTTTATAATCTATGTTTGTCAAAATAAACTTATTATTTATGATTGGGACATCATAATTTACTTTGTGTGAATTTTTGGTATTTTTCTGATAAAGTTCATTTTTTAATGAATAGTGAAAAATGTTGTATTTTAATTCAAAAACTCTTTTTAATCTAATTAATTTATATTATTAGATTATCTTTTGAAATGGTTTTGAAGTAAAATTAGAATATATTTTTACCATTTTATCTAATGGTGGTCATTGGAATCAATTTCAATTTGAAATTGGACTTAAACTAGTGTCAATCTTTTGATACTTATTGTTTCCTAAAAACACGCTATTTGTCATGACAATGGGAATTAGTTATTAAATTAATTAATGAAACCTACATGTTTTGAATTTTTTAAAATATACATCATTTTTGAATTCGGAATATCAAATACAGCTAAGGTGAAGTTTTGGTATGTTTCTGAAAAACTTCAATTTTTGATGAATAGTGAAACCACTAAGTGGTAGTTAAAGAAACTGATTTTTCATTTAAATGAAACTTTACCACTTCTGTGATTTGATTTTCAAAAATTCGACATACATGGTTGTCATTAAGAAGTAAAATGTGGTTCAATGAGATTAAAATAATTTTTTGGTGAATAGTAACTTTTAAGTTCTTAATCACGATTAGTGGTAATTAGTGTAGTTTAAGGTAAAAATAATGTTTTAATAATATGAGATGAGCTTGACACATGTCCTACCCTAATTGGATGTGTCATGGCTGAACAAGAAAATCCATGGGTCAACTTGGGGACCCCATGGAGCCACTTTGGTTGGGAAATGACATAAATAAATTTTTATTTAATGTTAAAGTAAAAATGACACAAACGTGAAATGTTTTACTAAAACAATTTTTACATGGGGTTATACAAGTCAGATTTTTTATTATAAATAGTCATTGGAAAGATAAAAATATTTCCTACATCATAGTATTTTTTTTTATAATTTTTATACTTTAAATAAATTAAATTATTTATGACATCATGATGATGCAACAATTACCTCATTAATAAAGGATTTAAATAAAATGAAATGATAATGTAAAATCTATGAACTAAACATGTCCAAAACCTATTTTATGGGTGGATTTCGAAACCATATCACCTTACCCTATAATTATATCAACGTGGGACCTTTTTAATCCGAAAATCATTTTAAAATAAAGTAACATTTCTTTACTTTCCAAGAGTGCCCCTCCTCTCCTCTTATAAAAGGCCCCCACCTCTACCTCCTTACCCACACTCCCAAAGCCTTTGGCTCATCCAAACCCTACCAATTTTGTCTCTCCACTTCCCTCTATTACTCCTTGAATCCTCACTTTGGGCAGAAGTCTTCCCAAGGAAGCCTTTGAGCTCAAATCTAAGGGAGTTACCCGATTTTGAGGTAATGTGTTCACTTGTGTTCTTTTGTTTTATTTTGCTTCTCTAACCCCCTAAACTCTTTTTATTCATTTTTTTGTAACAAATACAGTATCTTCAATATACCAGGATGTTGTTATAAGAAGTATTCGAGCTAAACTTACACATACCTACATCTAATGGTTAAAGGACATACTGTTTCCGTGGATGGTGAATTTATGCCTCCCGAAACGATGACTGTTCAACATTCTTTTAACACCTTCAAAGGTGGCCATTAATATGTCACTATATTTATATATGATATATAATATTTTTATGTTTTCCTTAAGCTTATGTATTTTTCTTTTTGGGAATACTATTATGGTTTCCATTATGGGTAAACGCGATATCTTCATTTAAGGAAGTGCGGACTACCACCCCCTCAAAGTGATTTGATTCGTTAAATACCATATGTGGGACGTATAAAGGATGGAACTATGATATTATATATGATATTATACTGGAATTATAATATACCTTTATATAATTATGATTCCATTCTATAAAATACAAAATAGAAATGAAAGTAGCGTTCATGCGTACGTACGGCTTACCGTCTCCATGAACGGTGAATTTCATTTCTTACCTCTAAATGATTATGTAATATTATAAATGCATGCATGTACTGGATATATATGACATATATTATATCTAAATCATGAATACCATTCTGGATATAATGGGTACATGAACAACTTGTAATTATAAAGGGCTTATTTTTTACTCAAGTACCAATGATCATTAAAACGACCGTTATTAACTTAAATAATTACATAGTGTTCATGACATGGAAATAAGTGATAAAAAAGGAATATTGAACCTGAAAAAGGTTCTTAAACAAGTATAAATTAACTCAAGTTTATTATTCAGGAGATTAAAGAACGACCGAGTCAAGTCGGACCCGAGGTATGAGACTTCGTCTCAATCTCCTTTCATTGAGGCATAGTTTTTTTATACATAACCTTGTTTTATACGGTGTATAAACCCCTTTGACTTTTACGTTTATTCAAAAGGAATATTTTTTATACGAAGTGTTTACTAAACAAAAAAAGGGAATGTTTTTGTCGTACGTATGCGGCGACAACGACTTCTCCGCCGCCGTGACCATTATTTGAGTTTCGGCTTCCTCTACAAGCCATACCTTTTTTTAAAAAAGAAAAATAAATACCATGTTTTAATTTTCTTTTATTTTGGTATTGAATTTTTTTTTCATAATGTTTTTATATCAATGTGTTGTATTGATATCTTGTGATTGAAAGGTTGAAATGTTATGTTTCCTTTATGCATGTTTTATGTGATACGATTATGTTGAGGTTCTTGGGAATTATTATGAAGACGGGTGGTTCCGTGATAGACTAAGGGCGGGTGAGCCCGATATAGCTCTCCAATGCATTGGGTAACGCGAAGGAGTGAAACGTTAAGGTTCCTCCAAAGAGATTTAGGGAATATACTGTGATGGGTATTCCAAACGTAACCAAGAGGGTTACTCCCTACGTAAGAATGTTATGAATGCCTCAAGTTACCTTTATGTCTTATGATTTCTATGATTTATTCATGATTTGATGAGGTATATTAAAGTGCTTATGTTTTATGGGTAAAGTATGATTTCATTCTTATGTATATATGTACCCATGTTTCCTTTCCCTATTTTTATATCCCATACTGAGCTTTTTATGCCCATCCCAAGTTTTTTGAAATGTTTTTCACAGGTCAAGGGAAAGGTACATGATATGATGATAGTGTCAAATAAGTTTCAAGAAAGAATCCATGTTTTATTTTAAATATGTTTCCATTGATGGGAAAGAAGAATACTATCTTTATGTAACCACTTTGTTTATATGTGGAATGTAATGCAATTTTTATGATCTAATTCTCTAAAACACTAAACCCGAAAAGATCCTCAATGTGTAATCTTGTAATAACTCAAGATTAAGTAAGGTTTGAGGATGGGGCCTTATATAATATGAGTTTAATTTTATTCAGAGTAGAAAATGAGTTAATTAGTGTATTATCAAAAAGATTTGTAATCATAATGGTTACATTAAATAAAATTATTAAAAACTTCATGATTCAATCTTAAATAATATAAAATCCTAATTAGAGTGAGAAAATTATATTATAATAAAATCTTTTATAATTAAAAAATACAAATAAAAATATTAATATAAAATTATCACTTTATATTAATTTTAGTGAAAATAAAAGACATTCAATAAAATAAGTAATATAAATGAATATAATTATTTTATTCCAATGATTATGGTATCCAGTAACCTAAGCTAAGTTACCCTTGTTTGATACTTACAAGAATGTATGTATTGACCTCACTAAAAAATACCTTGATATGATTATCGATTTGTCTCGTTATCCCCCTAGGCCTCCAATATGAGGATTAGTATGTATTTCAGTCCCCATGATCCCCTATTACAATGATCTGCATCTCTATCTTCATATTCTCATCATCCCTTAATATGATATATTTAAATCTATCATTATATCCCCAAAATTCATTGATATAATGATTGTTAGATCTCACTATCCCCACAATCCCTTGATCAATAATATTTGATCTATATCTTATTATCCTTAGAATCCCTCGATCGTATTCACAAAATCAGAGACACATGAAATTAAAACACAATTTCTTAAGGATAAAACCTAACAATGTTTCCTTAAGAAGGATTATCACTAAAGAAATTCATGATTCTAAGAAAAATCTATTAAAACTTTTTTCACATTTGAAAATTTAAGAGTCATATCGAATCAGTAGAATAAAACACTTCAAATAACTGTTTATTTATAGGAAATTTTCCAACGGTCATCATGATCCTCCAACAGTGATAGTTTACCATAGTTTTTCACAAAGACATGTACACCTAGAACTTCAATGGTCACATCATAAGATAATGTATAACATCATTTTTTTTAAAAATTTCAATGTATATGGTATTCCAATGTGATATAAAAGAGTATTCCATATTGATAATTTAAAAATTATTCAATCCGATAGATTTTATCACATAATTTCATTACAATAAATTCTATGAGTGTGAATATGAATATTACCAATTATAATATCACATCCTATTATAATTATTTTTTAAATATGAAATACAAGGTATAATGTATTATAAAAGTCCTACAAAGGTGAATATGATTCATTATCAGTTCCATACTTGTTAAGATAATCATAATGAATAAAGTTTTTAAGAATTCATGAATTCTTTATAACTATTTGTAATTATTGTAAAATAATATTTTTTCTAAACTATAATATAAAAACACTTTGAACATAAAATATTTAGTACTACAATATTTATGAAAATGTTTTTAATTTCAAAAAAAGGGACGGAAAAGTCATAATGAAACTTTATATTCAACAATATCCTTCTTTTGGGAAAGAACATGCCAAGAAGTTTAAATAGAAAATGACTTTGAAAAATTTTTGTCCGTTATTCTTTTATAAACATCATATTCAAGTTTATAAATTAATACTTATATCCTCCTGAGTTTATAAATCTTTTGATTGTAATATTGAATACGAATAACTCCCCAATATGATTAGAAATCCCCCTAAGGATAATATTCTATTCATTAAAGATATTTCTATCCCCATTACATAAAAATATACCCTATCTTTATCTTTATAAAAATTATCCCCCTTTGTGATTTTCAAAAAAGATTGGCCAGTATTCTTGTAATACCTAAAAGAGGTTATAAAAAATATAAAATTAAATAAACTACATAACAATTCAAAAATATTATGAAAGAATATTAAAATAATAATAATTGGGAAAACATTTAGAAAATAGTATTTTAATGAGAAGTATATTTAATTTATTTCACTGTAGAAAAAATTTAAAAAAGAAATTAAAATAAGAGTTCAAATAGAATTTAAATTTTCTTCATCATCCAGTATCGTATGATGGTCTTTAACTTTATGAAATCTTTTATTTCTTCTAGAAGAGTTTATATCATTTCTTTTGGAGATTTTTCCCTTCTTGGATCAAAATCCTTTTTTCCATAACATCATTATGATTATTCAAAATAATTATTTCATATTTTTTGTTCTTTATCCTAGAAATCATTGATTCCATGTAATTAATCTTTTCTTCTATGTTTTTAACAAATTTTGACTGATTTTAATTTTTTTTGAATTCATCCTCAAACATTAACCTTTCTCCCACATTTTATGATATGTCATTGAATGCTTATGAATATTTATCCATGTATTTATTTAATTATTCAACTTATTTATCATGTACCATGATATCATTATCAATATTATGTGACCAATTTAGTACTTTTTTATAATATTTATTTTGTGAATTAAAACATTACAAAAGTATTTTTATTTCAACCTTTTTTTGGATAAATCTTTCAGATAAAACATCAACTAACTTTAATTTATAAATTTTACTTTCTTACAAAGAATCAATTATTGCATCCAGATAGGTAAAGTAATGAATTGTTTAATGAGTTATATATAATAACTTTTCAATATAATTGACTCCATAAAATCTTATTTTATCCACATAATCATAAATATAAATATGTGGTAAAATAGGATGAGTTTTTTTAGATTTGACTTATTTTCTATTTCATTTTTTAATTTTATTTGATATTATCTTCTTTATTCATTGTTTAGCCTACTTTCCATCAGAAACATTAATTGTATTAACATAATCATTAATAAATTTACTTCCTTATTCTTTTCATTTATGATCTTGTTCATCCTTCTTGGATAAAGATTCAACATCGTGAATTAATGCAGACATTTTTTTCTATGGGCATTTTTATTTCTCTATTTTATTTCCTAAGGAAGAAAATTCTTTTGATGAATCTTGTGAAATCCTTAAAGAAATCTTATCATATGAGAGTAATTAATCATCAATATTTTTATTTTCTCCCCCTCATCCTCTTCTTCTTTTTCCTTTTCATCGTCTCCATCATCTTATTATTTTGGTTATTCTTATAATTCTTCTTCTTATTCATACTATTATATTTTATTATATACACTATCTTCTTCAACACCTTCACATTATTTTTGTATATTACCTATTTTTTCTGCATGATATTTTATTTCGTTCTGATATTCATCACAGAGTCATTGTGTTTATCTTAAATTGGATTTACCATGTGGAACAAATTATTTACCCTCTACAAAATCCTTTACCTTGTCTATAACATAAGAAAAATCTTTATAGAAAATAGATGTTCCTTAGAAATAAAATATGGTATCCGTATTTGGTATAATAATGTTTTCTTATATTACCTCTACCATTTTCTTCAAAGAATGAACTAAATTATCACCTTGATGTTTCTTTATCCACTTAATCTATTTGGTTATTTTTAGTTTCAACTCCATGTTTTTTTAATGTGAATCTTATGCTAGTTTGAGTCTGAATTGAGTATAAAATTATATTCTTTTGAAATTTTCTTCATATACTCTATTTCTACTTCATCAGATATTTTCTTTTGTTTTGTTTTCTTTTAGAGTAAGAGATTCACCCTTTCTATTTTTCTAAATATTCTTATATAATTTTGATTTTCATGATGTTTCTTATTATAATATATAATTTTTAGTATTATTTACAAAAATATTTTATTTGGTATTAAAGACATACTTCATACGTTTAATTGTTTCATCATTAATAAATGTCATCTTTTCTCTAACGGCCTCATATTTTTCACTATGTTGAAATATTTCATAATTGATTCAATCATCATTATTATTAATGTAGGAAAAATTATAATCTGATACTAGATATATTTTGGTTTGATATTCTTGATTTTCAAAAGAAAAAATCTATCCAAATTGATCTTCCTCATGTTGACTAGGTAATACATAATAAAAATATCAAATATATTAAATATATCTCCATCTCCATTTTCTCAGGATAAGAAACCCTATCATTTAATGGGATATTACACTATGATATGGAATGAATTATGTATCCTTTCATGGTTCATCATATAATCCACTTTTAAATAATGAATTTTTAGCTCTTTATTTGGTAAAAATACCCTTGAAATCAGGTAGTTTATGTGATGGACAAAATAATCTCTTTATGCTAAAATAACTAGGAATCTTGAGACTTCCCTATATTTAATCTGGTATCTTTTATCAATGATTTTAATGAAAAAAAATGTATTATCTTCTTTATTCGAAAATCATTGTAGTGGTATCAAAATCTCAAACCATATCCTAGTAAAATAAATCATAATATTAATTTTTTGTTCAACACATAATAATTACCAACATTAGAAATCTACTATCCTCCTTAGAGACCTATCATACTTATAATTAAATTTTTTTACTACTAACATTTCCTTAAAAACATACCATTTGTTATAATCCTTTTTGGGTACCATCGTCTTGAGGCTTTATAAAGAGGATCCATACATGAATAAATAAATTGAATTGGGAGACTTAAACATAGTAGCACCTCAAGGTATAAATACTAAAACAACTGATGTGGGAAACATGGGTACCCATTATATAGGTTCTAGAGGGTGGTGGTTCAAATTAAATAGTCGATATTAATCCGTTATGATCTAATAGTTGGGAATATCCGAAGAACGAAAATAATAAAATGAACTATTGAGGTTTAAAAAAAATTACATTACAGGTACTAATTGTGATTGGTTTTTTTTTTTAAAAAGAAACTTTTTATTAAATTGAAAATGAAATAAAACAGAAACAAGGATAATAAATAAATTTATTGGAGTAATGTAAAAGCATAAAATAATATAAGAAAACCTTTTTGTGTTGTATTATTAGTATTATATTATTTTATAGGTTTATAGAATAATAGATTACAATACTTTAGAAAATATGTTAAATTGGTGAATACAATGACTTTAGGTTTAAAAATAGAGAGAAAAGGTTTTAAAAAGAAATAAAAACTTCTAAAATAGAAATATATAAATTTGATTTGAAACTAACAATAATCCTAAAATTTTATAATTTTTTCTGAGTTTGATGGTTGAATCTGATAATTTTAAAAGAAATAAATAGTCTTGAAACCCAAATATGAAATAATATAATAAAATTGAGAACATTAAAGAAATAAAGGTTTTAAAAAAATCATATGTACTCACCCTATTAAGAGGAGTAACATAATGTAATGATATTGGTAAAAAAGAAGTATACATGAATGATTGATATATGCTTATCATTCCCACCCTCAGTTTAATGTATTCAAATCTATCAGAAGGTAATGGTTTTGTAAAAATATTACCATGTTGTTCTTACATTCATATGAATTTTAAAATGATATTTCCATTATGTGTGTGATCCCTAAAAATTTGATGCCTAATATCTAGATGTTTTTCATGAGTGTGATGTGAAAGGTTTTTAGTTTAATCTATAGCCCTATTGTTATAGATTATTATTTTAGATTCTGTAAAACTCATTCCATAATTTGTGAGGGTGTGTTGCATCGACAATACTTGAGCACACTTTCAAGCTGATACATATATGGATTCATTAGTGGAAGATCACACCAAGTGATTTTTTATATAGGATTATGAAACTAATTATTCTCCAAATAAATGAAATATTTGAGAAGTACTTTTCCTATTTATTCTACAGTCTCTAAAGTCATCATCCAAAAAACATTTTAGTTCAAAATAATATCCAGAAGAATTGATATGTACTAATTCCATGGTTCCCATTTGAAAATGAAATTTTATAACTTCTTTTAAATAAGATTCCTTTTCATTACCTTTATATCATGAACAAATGAATATAATAAACATTAAGTCTGTTCGAGTAGATGTTATATATATAAATTTTTTATCATACATCAAAAATTGTTTTGATCAACTGGTTTCCTATCTTCATCAAGAAAAAGTATATTTGGTGTACTGATTGGATTAATAATACATTTCTTCTTTTCATATAAAATAATTTTATGAATATATTTAATATACTTATGTTTCGATATATAAGTACCTTCTAGTTTCCAAAAAATTTTAAAACCAGGAAAAAATGTCAACTCACCCATTATAAACATCCCTAACTCAGATTTCATATGATTCTTAAAAGAATATGATAAATACTGTTATGTTGATAAAAATATAATTTTATCAAAATATATTTTTGTAATTATAATATTTTTGTTAAATTTCATTATGAAATGAGTTGGATCAACTATTCCCTTACGATAATTATTTTCTAACAAAAATATTGTCAATCATTCCTAGTAGGATCTATGGGATTTTTTATGTACATAAAAATATTGGTATGATTTAAAAAATAATCATTATGTTTTTTATATTCAAAACTAAGGGTTTTTTTCAAAAATACATCATCTTGAACATAATAGTTAAGGAAATGACACTTCGTATCATTTTGAAAATGTTTGAAACTAAAGAATGCTATATAGGCCAGTAAAATATGAATCGATTCAGTTATTAATACCAGTGAGAAGTTTTCTTCATATTTTCTTCCTTATTGTTGATTTTAACCTTCAACAACATGTCTTTCTATATTTCTAATGATTGTTCCATTTCTGTCACATTTATTTCTAAAAACAAGTTTTACTCTAATTATGGATGTTTATTTACTTCTTTAAACCATGTTCCATACATTATTCATCATTAATTCATTTATTTCATCTTTTATGGCCTTAATCAAATCCTTACCACCTAAAGCCTCATGATGATTTTTAGGTTCTAATTCGGAAATAAAATCAATATGTTTTGTTTCATTTCATAAGGAACATCTAGTCCTAACTGCTTAATTAACATCATCAATGTTACTATCACTATAATGATTCCTAATAAACAATAGACATGGGTTCCATAAAACCTATTTATAAATGTGAGTTAGAAATCATCCTGAATAAATAGTTCTTAAACTATTCCTTCACTTTTTTCCTTATATATAGAATCATCCAACAATGGCTGAGAATATATTTTTTAAAACACATCTGATGATCATGGTTAGGTATGTTTAAAATAAAAGGGTTAGTTTCATAAAATTTCACATATACTATTTCTTCAATAGTATATGAATTTTGATTAAAAAGTGTATATGCCTTTGAAGTAGTGGAATAACATAAAAATTTAATTTCATCAGATTTAAGTGATTTTTTAAAGTTATCTTTTGTATTCAAGATGAATAATTTTCGTCCAAATAATCCGATGTAATAATAATTTGGTTTCTGTCTATCTATAAATCAAAATGAGTTTCATTAATAAAAGAATAATTAAAACACAATTTATATCATAACAAGTAGTACTAACGGCTTCAGACCAAATATATTTAGAAACTGAGTATTCACTCAACTTGGTTCTTATTATTAATTGAAGAATATGATTTCCTTTTTCAACAACACCACTTTTATAAGGAGATCTATGAGTTGAAAAATTATGTGTAATCCGATTTTTACTATAAAAAGTATCTAAATTGGAATTTAAAAATTCTACAACATGATTATTATTAATATTTTTCTTGGGATTGGTTTTCTCATTTTTATCTTCGGATAAGAAAGTTTTGAAATAAAAAAAATACTTCTAAATTTCATTAATAGAAATAAAAACATGTATATCTAGTGTAATATTCAACTAAAATAAATACATAGTACATTTCCCCAAACCATCCAATTTTTTATGACCAAATAAATCCATGTTCCCTAACTGTACATCATAAGAAGTCGATACTTAACTAATATATTTAAAACATGACATATGTTTCTTACTATATTGAAAATGGTTAAAAACATTTAAAGAATAAAATTTAAGCACTAGTAAATACTTAAACATAATTTTCTAATACATCATAAAATGGTTTCTAGGGTTAGTATGTCCCAACCTTATATGTTATAACCAAGATATATCTTCCATTGCACTTAGGCAGGGTAAGAATTATTTTCTAAGGAATCTATGTCTAGTGTGTATATATTCTCATGTTGATGGGTAGAATGAATGAATTAATCCTTTTAAATTTGTACTATACATTTATCAATCCTAAAATTCACAATGTAACCTTCATGATGTAATTTAATTACTCTTATAAGGTTGTTATTATGACCTATAACAAACAAAACTTTTATATTAAGGCTTTAAAAAGAATAACTATATTACTTGTAACGATAATATATCCTTGATAATTATATTTGAGAGTAAATCCTCCCCCTTTAAACATGAAAATACTTTCAAATAATTCATTTTTACTTTTAATATTTTGGGAAAAACAACAATAAATATACAAAGTATTCTTATTATTGGTACTTCCTTTATTTTCCTAAAAAACAAATAAAAGTTTTTCAGAACCAAGACATTCTTGGGTTCGGAAATGTCATCAATTTTTTTTGGAATCCACATTTATTATGAAAAATAGAATTTTTAGAAACCTATATATTTGAAATTATTTTAACAAAATCCAATGATGTCAACATTGATAGTTGGGGTAAAAAGGAGGATTCTTTGAAATAAAGATGTTTTTACAATGAAACTTATTTTTTATGAGTATAACCTATTCCAAAATAAGTACCATAAGGAATTTTTTTTATACATTTTATCAAATCCATCCTTACCATATGTAATGTTTAGAAAATTTCTTCATAGAGAAGAAATTTTAAATTTTATTTTTAAAGATAAATTATTACCCTCTTATATAATAGTTTCAGAATTTAGTTCTTCAAAACATTTTTTTAAACATTTCTTTTTCGAAACAAATTTTTCAAAAAATTTACAAGTGGTATCTTTTTAGAAAATATTATTATTAAGATATTAATAATTATTTTATACTTATTTTGTTAAATATTTTTCTTTTAATTTTATTTATCATATTTTTTTACAAACATTTCAATTATTATTTTCATGGAGTTTTGAAAATAAGATAATTATTTATATAAAGGAAGAGTATCATCCTTTACAGTGAAAAATTCTGCATCTGATGATTTTGAATTTTTCTCATTAATGGATTTAGGAAAATTTTCAAATAAATATATATTTTTGAAGGTTTTCGAAGATGCATAAATTATATATTAAGAAAATATATTCCTTTGGAACTCTAGAAAGTAGAAAAATGTCCCTTTTTCTAGAACAATTATTACCAGAATAATTATCTATGAAGTCGCCTCCACTATCACTCTAATAATAATTATCTTTTAGGAATATAATTTTTTTGGTTTATCAAACATTTTCTAATTCCTTTCAAAATTCTTTTCCTTCCTGTATTTCATTTTCATTTATGAACAATTAGCTCATATATGACAATATCATTTACATTCACAATTAGTAATGTAAAAACCATTATTTTCTTTCTATTCCATGTTATATTTGTTATAAAGTTACCACAATTATTTCTTTCCAACTATCATGTACATCCTGTAAGAAATATTAGCTAGTTCATTTTCTGATTGTTCAGAATCACTAGAATCAAATTGGATAACAACCATTTTCTTTCTAAAAGACTCGATAACATTTTCTATTGTTGGGTATTTAGTAGAAATTGTGTTATTATTAAAATTAAATACAACATTTATATTTTTCTCTTTATATTAATCACATTTCAATGTTCTCTAATTTTTAAAAAGGGTTCCAAATAATAATCAAGATTAATATTTTTTATCATCCTCGATTCATCAATACTTGTTATTTTATATTCATATTCATTAGGAAAGATATTGATTATATCATCTAAAATAATTTCATTATCTTATAATTTTTCTCTCATAGATTATATACTATTTATAATTTTCATAATACTTTGATGCATATTCAAAATAGATTCACTATGTAAAAATTAAACTGATTGATAGTAATATCTAAGAATTCCTCTTTTAGTTTCATCAATTTTTGATGTCCAAAAACCGTTAACCACTAATTTCTAAAAAATACTATTAGCTTATTCACAAGAAGAAATTAGTATATATATGTTTATAGTCATTGAATGTAGTAATGTAATATATAGCTTATATTTCAACTGATATTCCATATTTTTTGGGTTAGTAAATGTTTTGAATTCCATTTCATGAATTTTACAACAACCATTAATAATTAAAAAAATTTCAAATACATTATTGATGAAAAATTAATCATCTTATCCCTCTAGTATTCATAATAATAACCATAAATATTAGTGGTTTTTTGGGATTGATATTATCTATGGACATTACAATTAGTCCTCCCATTTTTTTGGAAGATATAAAAGAATTATTTTTACACAATACACATTTGTGTGATAAGTATTTATGAATGAAATTTTTAAAATAAAATTTAAACAAAATGTTTTTGTAAGTAAGATAAAGAGTACATCATGTTTTCAATATTGGAATCCTCCTTTGATACCAAATATAAGAATCAGTATACCATATACATTTCTATGATACAAATTTTTGGATTTTAATATATATGAAGATGGCTAAATACAATAGGTATGTGAATTGTAGCTTTAAAAAAAATTCTTTTTTAACCTTAAAAGATACTTAGTTTAATATTGTTAAAAAATCAAACATAAAAAACCTCTTATGTATTAAAATGGTAATCATACTTGGCCCTTGGGTTCAATAATAAAAATATCAATATCAAGAAGATTTAGACATACATTTTCTAAAGAGAAAATGATTCTAACTTAATAGTTTGTATAATTATTAACATTAAGCAGTGGTAACATATAAAGAGTTTAATTTTATTAACAATTTAAAATTATTTAGTCAGAGTAAACACAAGAAAAATATTAATCACAATAGTTATGATAAATTAGAGTGTTAGAAAAGTAGGTATTTTATCTTTAAGATTATGGAATCATAATTAGAGTGGAACAATGGTATCATAATAAAATATATTATGATGGAAAAAATAAAAATAAAAATATGAATATAGCAGTATGGCTTTATATTATTTGTAGTGATAATAAAATAATTTTAATAAAAAACAAAATGAAAATTAATACAATTATTTTAACCTAAAAAGTAAGGTATCCAATAACCAAAGATAAACATACCATTTTTATACTTACAAGAAAATTTGTCTTTCCCTAACCAGGAAAAACCCTAAATAGAGTTATCAGTATGTCTAAATATCCTTGTGATCACCCAATATGATTATCATTCTATCTCATTATCCCCATAAGCTCTTAATAAGATGATTGGATTCCCTATCTACCAATCTTCCACATCCCTTGATATGATTGATCATATTATGTCATGTTATTCACAAACGTATTTGATATGATGATCTAACTATCTCTCTATCCCCATATTCCCTTGATCAATTAGATCATATCTCTATCTTCCTAGCCTCAAAGGCCTATAATCTTATTCAAACAATTAGACAAATAAAGAAATTACAAAACCATTTCTTAAGGAGACAACATGACAAGGTTTCCATAAGATGGACTCCATCTAAATAAATACAAGAGATAATTGATTCATTTTCATGCATTGTACACTTTTGAATATTAGAGAGTAAAATCAAACCAATAACTCTAAACTCTTCAAATGATTAGGTATTAGTAGGAACATTTCCAGTGGTCATCCTGACCCCCCAAAGGTAATATTTTCTTTATGTTTTTTTTCAAGGACATAGAAACCTAGGCCTTTAATGGTCATATAATAACATAATTTCTAATATCCATTTTTGACACATTTACAATGTAAAATGTATTCTAATATGAAAGAAAATAGTTTTCCACATTCATAATTTAAACATTAGTCAAACTGATGGATTTTCTTATAAAAAGTCATTGTGATAAATTCAATGAGTGTGAATCCAAATTTTATCAATTCTAATATCATGTATGATAATAAAGATTCTAGTAGTATGAAAGTTAAGATAGAATGTCTTATGATAAACCTAGTATTGTGAATATGATTATTATCGATTCCATACTCACTATGATAATCGTAATGAAGAAAGTTACTATGAATTAATGAATAGTTTAGAACTATTTATAATTATTGTAAATGATTTTTTTTTCTAAAAAAAATATAAAAAACATTGGTTATAAAATATTTAGTAATCTAATATTTAATAAAGAGTTGGTGGTTTCCAATATATATGGAATGGTAAAGTCATAAATAAACTTGTGACTCAATAGAATATGCAGTACCACATGTGGGAGTTGGTTCTATGAAAATAACAGACCCTGGTACTTCGATTTCCAATTAGAATGATTGAATTATAGGATTCATGTAATGACCCAAACTTTCAATAATGGAAGTTACTCTTGATCCAATTTAATGAATTGTTATGGTTATATAAAATGTGAACTTTATTTGGTTTATGTTTTTGGATTTGAAAATACTATTAATAATTGTGACTGTTTCTAATATATCCATGGAACAATGATCACCTGATTAGTATAAATATAGGGCTTTAACAAATCCAATTTACTCAGAAAAAGGAATAAATGGCCTCATCCAGTAGAATTTCCCCATATGAATCCCCTTTGTCAGAGCTTTAAATGGAGGTGGCGTCATTAGGCTTTGCTCTTGACCAAGCCCAAGCCGAGCTTGAACACATTAAGCTTGAGCGGAACAGACTATGGGAGAAGTGGATGTTAATAGAGATTACCACCAGAGATATGTTATCTGAGAAACCCCAAAAGTTTTTCACCATCACACACCTTAACCTTCGGTTGTATGAGGGTTTTATAAGGAGTTATGTAACAAGACACTATCACTATGACTATGTACATTATTTTTTTATAAAGAATGTGCATTCATTTTATTTTGTAAATAGTTTTTAAAGCACAAATAGTATTTTTTGTTAATATTCGACTAAGAAATATATTTTTATATATTAATTAATTTTTAATTAAATAATATTTTAATAAAATGTTATTATTATTTAATTTATTTTTATTAAATATGAATTATCATATAATTTTTTAATGCAATGGTAATTTTTATTAAGGTTTGAAAACTGTTTTTGTCAAAACCCATGAATTTTCGATAATTGTCAGTTTTTATTTTAAAAGTTAAAATTCACATATTTAGAAAATTATTTAGATAAAATGAATATTATTTTTTTAATCAGGACGTCGAAATTATCCAATGGTGAATTTTTCATAATTTTCTGAGACAGTCAAATTTTTGGGTAAAAATTAAATACCGTTTAAATATATAATGTGTTTTATGACTTCACAATGACCCAATAGTGGTGTAATAAAATAATATAAACATTATTATAGGACAATATATGTGTTTTACCATTAAAATTATGTGATTTTGGGTTTTTTTGATTTATTTTACAAAGCGTTGGTGGACCCCTCAAGGCTTAAAAAACATTTTGTCTTTTTAAATTGTTTTCCTTTAGAGTGTGACTCACCTCCACATAAGCCACACTATTATTTTAATAAGTTAGCCCATTGGACATGTAAAATATTGTTTTCCAGTCCCCTTTTTCTAAAACCATGGGCAAAAAACATGGGATGGTTTGTGGTTTTGATTATTTTAATGTGAGGTGTCCCAAACCTAAATAATAAAGAATTCCCTCTCCTTTCCTATATTAAATGACCCAAGCTCCCACTTCCTCTTCACTCAATGCCTTTTGTGTTCATACAAACTCTACCATAATCTCTCTATAATCCTTCCATGGTGCCCCAATCCCCCAATAAACCACTATCAATCCTCTCCCAAGCCTTGGGGATCACCATTCCAAGTAAGGGATTCCTTCCTTCCTCTTTTTATCCAAGTTTCTTAATATTGTTATGCACTTTTATTTTCAATTATAAATGTTGGGGTAAGATTTCTAACCTCTCCCATACTGACCTATTTATTTTTGGGATGATGTTATATCTCTTTATATCTCATTAATTCCTCTCAGGTACACCCGTTACCATGCAGAAATTCTGTGAGGGATTTCTCTCTCCTCTTTTACATCCAAGTAATTATTTTGTATTATGAATATAAATTCCCTTATGTTTGTTGGGAAATGTATCTATATGACCCCCTTACTATACATTTCATGTAAATATGATGATACACCCATTTATCTTTCATAAAAAATTTTCATGAATCCTTATGTCACGCCGTTATGCTTCTGAAATTGCACCGCATTTTTCCAAGCCAAGATCATTGTGTAGTGAATACTATACCTATGTCACTATCATGGGTATTCACCTTTATGAACATATACATTTTTAATGGTACTTTCATGTATTTATTACACTTTACTTAATCATGTAATAACTTAGGATTTTTATTTATTCCATGTTATATATTCCATGTGGCACACTTATGCATGAAATGAAATGTTTAAGAAAAGGTGCACCCTGATAGCACTATAATGCATTGGGTAAAGTATAGTATCATGATATATCATGTGAAATGAGTGTTGACTAATGATAATTCAAGGTAAATGAGGGTTTACTCTTTATTCATGTACAATGAAGGTTTACTCATGCTCCATGTGCAATGGGCCTTGGCTCATGCTAATTCCATGTTAAGTGTTGTTTCCACATTTCTATGTTATGATTGTCATGATTTATCATGACTTTATGTTCATGTTTCTCTTGTAATCCATTGATATGCCTATAATATTACATGTATTTTATTACTCATATTATTCCTTGTTTATTCCCTTACTGGGCTTTATAGATAACCCTTTTCTATGCACGTCCTCAGGTTATCCCATGTAATGCTAAGTACGAGGGAATGTAGTGGTCATGTAAAGGAATTTTTCAATAAAGATGTTCTATTTCATGTTTTAAGTTGTTATGTAATGATCCTAATCACCAAAGATGCTAGAAATATTGATCTTTTATGTTGTAACAAGTGAAGGTTTTATGTAATAAATCATGTTTAAGTATGAAATACAGTGCACGGTTGTTATAGTTGGTATCAGAGGATAGGTTTAGTTATTTTTTGGATTAGGATTAGAAAAACCTAGTGAGTCCTTAGAAACAATACTAAGTATAATAAAAACATCCCTATGTTTTGGTGGGTATTGATTAAGTTATTTATCAAGAAAATACATCCCTATCTAGATACTAGCAGGTAGAGGCGGCTTTGGCACAGATGTACCTAGGGGTGAAAAACCCGGCAAGGAGTTTCGGGTATGACCCAGGGTATCTTGGTAGATGAAAATATGCCTTGTTGTACTCTTGGTTACGACACTCCAAGGGGATATGCATTGGTAAATTCAAAAGCTTAGTATGAACCATTATTAAGGGAATTAAAACAAAATTCCCCTTAAAATATATGTTAGAATGTAGATCATGAATAGAATAGATTGAATTATATAGATTCATAAGTTAAGGAATTAAAAGTTATTTATAAGTCATCAGTTTTTCCTTGGATTACCCTTTATTTGTTACACCTAACTCTCCTTTTATTTCATCCAGTGTTCTGTAATAGTAGGACTCAGGATAACAACTGATGTAAAGATCAGTGTGATGACTGTGCTAATGAGATGCCCTATCTGATGGGAGTGGGAATCACAAATTTTTTCACATTTCTCTCTCAGTTAACTCATGATTTGAATATAAACTTGGGTCAAGAGGAACGTTCAACCCCCCCCCCCCTGCGAAGAAACAACAAGTCACTATCGAGAGCTTCATGAGGCAAAGGCCTCATACTTTTAATGGATCATTCGTTCCCTCAATCGCCGAACAATGGATCAACTCCATTGAAAACATCTTCTCCATCCTTAAATGTTCTAAACAAGAGAAGGTTCTTCTGGAATCTTATCGTATGGAAGGTCAATCTGATCAATGGTGGACATTGATAAAAAATATGAAGTCTGATGAGGAGATCGAGGCATTGGAATGAAATGATTTCAAAAATATGGTCTTCAATAAATATTTTCTGCGCCCCCTCGAACATAAGATGTAAGGGGACTTCCTTGCCCTCAAGAAAAAAGACAATGAATATATCAGATCATACAAGGCAAAATTTAAAAGGCATTTATGATATTCCTTCAGCTTTTTCGTTACCCTTGAATTCAAGGTTGACCGCTTCTTTCGTAGTCTGAAACGTATCCTACGGAAAGCGCTGGTGATCCGTGACTTCAATAGCTATGAGGAAATTGTCTAATGTTCCCTCAAGGTTGAAATGGAGATCAAAGAATCCTAGGGGTATCATGGGGATAAGAAGTGTAAGGTGGAATTAAATGTTGGTGGTCTCATGGATAAATCCAATGGTGATAAGAACATTTGGAACCCCACTTTCCAAAAGTGCAGAAAGAAGCACCCCAGAAATTGCCTGAAGGGGACAAGGAAATGCTTTAGGTGTGGTAGAGAATGGAACCTAGATATTTTCTGTCGGAAAGAAAAACCTGTGGCTATGGAAGAGGAAATGAGCACTCTATTCGACTATCAATACGTTGTTCATTTCTTCAACTGCAAAGAACCAGGGCATCTTGTAAATTAGCACCCTAAGACAAGGGTTTTCGGAGGCAACCAACAACCTCCAAGGAAGCAAGGGTGAGATTTTTCCACCAATACCGCCGAAGTGAACCCCAAAAACAAAGTAGTGATAGGTACACATGTTATTCATGCAAGAATAGTGAATGTAATTTCTTATTATGGTTCTACACATTCTTTTATATTCGAAAAGTTTAGTAGAACAATCCTAGAACCACCAAAAATCATGGATGAGAAGATTTTGGTGAGTACGACAAATGGGGAAATCATTGTATCCCATGAATATAACTCCTCACCTATCATAATATGTTGATTGAACTTCCTAGAGAACCTCATCATACTCCCTCTTGTGGAATTTGATTCAATTATTGGCATGTATTGTCTTTCCCTATATAGATCCAACATCAATTTCCGTGAGATGGAAATCACTATCAATGTGGATAATCGACCCCCGATTCTGTACAAGTGAAAAAAGGAAGATGAATCTTCTTTAGATCCATCATCTCATGCGTGGATGTTACTACCCTATGTTCATGCGTATCTAGATCAGATGATTGAGTCTATGGTGACAACCATCCTTGAATACATGCCTATTGTGAGGGAATTCACTGATGTGTTTCCCAAGGAATAGTCTGGTCTTCCTCCTAGAAGAGATTTTGAATTCTCAATTGACCTTATACCTTAGAAGTTTCCAATATCAAAGTCTCTATATAGAATGGATGTTGTAGAGATTGAGGAGGTGAGGAATCAACTACAGGAAAATCTAGATAAAGGGTTTATACTCTCAAGTGCATCACCATGGGGTGCCCCAATCATCTTCATCAAGAAGAAGGATGGGTCAATGTGCCTTTACATCAATTATCGTGAGCTTAACAAAATCACAATAAAGAACAAGTATCCTCTCCCACAAATTGTTGACTTGTTCGATCAGTTTCATAGAGCACAATACTTCTCCAAAGTGGATTTTCAGTCGGGATATTATCAAGTAAGGGTGAATAAGGAAGATATCCCCAAAAATGATTTTCGTACAAGATATGGGCACTATGAATTCATATTAATTCCTTTCAGACTCACTAATTCTCTGACGATCTTCATGGACTTGATTAATAGAGTATTTAGGGATTAACTTGACAAATTGGTGGTAGTATTTATAGATGATATTCCGATATACTCCAAAAGCAAGGAGAATCATGAGGAGCATCTTAGAACTGTACTAGAGACCTTGTGGAAGGAGAAGATCTAAAAGTACAACAAATGTGAGTTATAGTTAAAGGAGGTCTCATTATTAGGCAATATAATCACAAGAAATGGGATATCCATGGATCCCTCCAAAAAAGATGCACTTGAGGGATGGAAAAGGCCAACATTGGTAACAGATATTCATAGCTTCTTAGGGTTAGCTGGATATTATCGACAATTTGTGAGAAATTTCTCACGACTGTCCAAACCTCTTACCAAGCTAAATTGGAAGGGAGTAAAGTTTTCTTGGAGTGATGAATATAAAGAAATATTCAAGGAGTTAAAAAGTAGGATTATCACTACGCCCGTGCTCACTTTACCCACAAGTGGAGAACTTTTTATGGAATAAAATGATGCATCGAATAAGGGACAGGGCTTTGTGTTGATGAAAAATGATAAATTCATTGCCTATGCTTTAATGAAATAGAATGTTCATGAGAAGAATTATCCCACACATTATTTGGAGTTCACTAAGTGATCTTCTATTTAAAAATTTGGCGGCATTATCTCTTTGGGGAGAAGTGTGAAATATATACAGACCACTAAAGCCTCAAGTATATATTCACACAAAAAGATTTGAACATGCGCCAACAAAGATGGTTAGAGCTGATAAAAGACTATGACTGCTCAATCAATTACCACACTTGGAAAGCGAACAAGGTGGAGGATTCTCTAAGTATAAAAGACATAGAGAATATATCACTGATGATAATTGAGAAGGATCCAATCATCTTATATTTTATGAAGATGGACATGGGAATCATAAATAAGGGAACATCATAAATCCTTTCACAAATGATTTCTCAACCATCTCTTTTGGAAAGGTTAAAGGATGATCAAAGGGATGATGTAGGAATTCAGAAGAAAGTGGAGGCTATCAGAAGAGGGAATTCCTCAGAGTTCGATGTTAATGAATAAGGAATTGTGAGATTTGGGGAAATACTATGTCTTCTATAAAGTTCAGAGATGAAGAAGGAACTTTTGGATGATGCACATAGTTCAAATTTCTCTATTCACTATGGAAACACAAAGATGTATCAAGATCTCTGAGAGAATTATTGGTGAAATAATATGAAGAAGGAGATCACTAAGTATACATCAATGTTCCTGGTGTGTCAGCAAGTGAAGGAAGAGAGGTAGAATTATAAGGGGATGATGAAACCATTTCCCATACCAGCATGGAAATGGGAGAACATCACCATGGACTTTTCCACCAAACGTCTGAAGAAATACAAAGGCAACAATGCAATCTGGGTTGTTGTGGATTGTCTTACAAAGTCTGTACACTTTATTAAAAATTAGGAGGATTTCTCATTGGATCAAGTGGAACAGATATATATTAGGGAAGTGGGAAGGCTACATGGAGTACCACTATCTATCGTATCCGATCGAGATCCAAGATTCATATCTAGGTTTTTGAAGATACTTAATCATGCTCTGGATACTGAGATGAACTTCAGTACATATTATCAATCTCAAACTGATGGACAATCTGAGTGGACTATCCAAAAACATGAGGATATGTTGAGAGCATGCTCAATGAACTTTAAAGGAAGATGGGATCAACATCATCCACAGGTTGAATTCTCCTATAATAATAGTTTCCACTCGATCATCTGAATGGAACCTTATAAAGCCCTGCATGGGAAGAGGGGCAGAACACCAGTGTGTTGGGATGAAGTTGGTGAGCGTAAGCATCTAGGACCAGAAATGCCTGAAGAAATAGTGGAGAAGGGTAAAACCCTTCAGCAGCATATCAAGGTAGCCTAGATTCGACAGAAGAGTGGTGCAGATAACTGTCGATGAGACCTTGATTTTAAAGTTAGAGATATTGTATTTCTATGAATATCTCCATGGAATAAGGTCATGAGGTTTAGAAAGAATAATTAGTTATGTACTAGGTACATCGGCCCCTTCGAGATTCTTGGTCGTGTCGGGACTGTTGCCTATCGACTAGCACTTCCACCTACCATGGCCAAAGTACATGATGTCTTTCATGTATCCCTATTAAAGAAGTACATACTAGACCCTTCACATGTACTATCTTCAGAGGTAGTACAACTAGTGGATGATCTTTCTTATGAGGAGTGACCAGTGAAGATCATAGATCGTAGAGAAAAAGTTCTAAAAAATAAGACAATTCCCATTGTTAAGGTGCTGTGGAAAAACCACATGTTTTAAGAAGCGATGTGGGAATCAGAGGAAGTGATGAAACAGAGTTACCCACATTTGTTTTAGAGTGGGAAAAAGAAATTTCGAGGGAGAAATTTTTATTGGGGTAAGATTGTAACGACCCAAACATTCATTAATGGAAATTCCTCTTGATCCAATTAAAAGTCTTATTATGGTTATATAAAATGTGAAATTCACTGGTTTTATTTTTTGGGATTTAAAATACTATTAAGAATTGAGACCATTTCTAATATAGTCATTGAATAGTGATCACTTGATTAGTATAAATATAGGGCTTTCAAAAATCCAATTTACTCATACAAAGGAAGAGATGACCTCATCCTATAGACTTTCCCATACAAAGCCCATTTTTCAGAGCTTGGAATGGAGGTGGAATCATTGGGATTCGCTCTTGACCAAGCCCAAGATGATCTTGAACACATTAATCTTGAGTGGAACCAACTATGAGAGAAGTGAAAATTAATAGAGATTACCACACAAACGATGTTATCGGAGCCACCCAAAGAGTCTGTCACCATCGCGCACCTTACCCTTCAGTCTTATGTGGGTGCTATAAGGTGTTATGTAACATGACCCTAGCACTATGACTATGTACATTATTTCTTTATAATTAATGTGCATTAATTTTATTTTGTAAATAGTTTTTAATGCACAAATAGTATTATTAGTTAATATCTGACCAATAAATCTATTTTTGGGAATTAATGGATTTTTTTATTAAATAATATTTTAATAAAATATTAGTATTATTAAATTAATTTTTATTAAATATAAATTATCATATAATTTTATTAATGTAATGGTAATTTTTATTAAGGTTTGAAAGCTGTTTTTGTAAAAACCCATGAATTTTTGATAAATGTAGTTTTTTATTTTAAAAGTCAAAATTCACATAGTTAGAAAATTATTTAGATAAAACGAATATTATTTTAGAATCACGACGTCAAAATTATCCAATGGTTATTTTTTCATAATTTTATGAGAGTCAGATTTTTGGGTAATAATTAAATACCGTTTAAATAAATAATGTGCTTTATGACATCATAATGACCTAATAGTGATGTAATAAAATAATATAAACATTATTTTCACCCAATGTATGTGTTTTACCAATAAAATAATGCGATTTTCTATTTTTTTGATTTATTTTACAAAGCTTTGGTGGAACCCTCAAGGCTTATAAAACATTTTGTCTTTTAAAATTGTTTTCCTTGAGAGTGTGAGCCACCTCCACATAATCCACCCTATTATTTTAAGATGTTCGGTCATTGGACTTATAAAATATTTCTTTCCACTCCCCTTTGTCAGAAACCATGGGCAAAAAACATGGGATGGTTTTTTATTTTTATTAGTTTAATGTGAGGTGTCCCAAACCTAAATAATAATGAATTCCCTGTCCTTTCCTATATTAACCCACCTAAGCTCCCACTTCCTCTTCACTCAATGCCTTTGGAGTTCATCCAACCTCTTCCCTCCTCTCTCTAGAATCCTACCAAGGTGCCCTAATCCTCCAATAAGACTCTCTCAATCCTCTCCCAAGCCTTGGGGATCACACTTCCATGTAAGGGATTCCTTCCATCATCTTTTTATCCAAGTTTCTTAATATTGCTATTCCCTTTTATTATCGATTATAAATGTTTGTTTATGATTTCATAACTCCCCCATACTTCCTTATTTATGTTTGGGATGATGGGAGATCCATTTATCTCTCATTAATGCCTCTCATTTACACCCATTACCATGTCGAAATTCGGTGAGGGATTTGTCTCTCCTCTTTTACATCCAAGTAATTATTTTGTATTATGCATCTAAATTCCATTAAATTTGATGGGACACGTATCTATATGACCCCATTACTGCTCATTTCATGTAAATATGATGAGACACCCATTTCTCTTTTATCAACGATTTTCCTGAATCTTTATGTCACGACGTTATGCTGCTGAAAAAGCATCACGTTTTTTCAATCCAAGATAATTGTGTAGTGAATAACATACCCATGTCTCTATCAAGGGTATTCACCATTATGCACATATACATATTGAATGATACTTTAATTTATTTTTTCCACATTACTTAATCATTTAATAAAATAGTATGTTGATTGATTCCATGTTATATGATCCATGTGGCACACTTTTGCATTAAATGAAATGTTTAAGAAAGGGTGTGCCCTAATAGCGCTCCAATGCATTGGGTAAAGTATAGTATCATGATACTTCATGTGAAATGAGTGTAGACTCTTGATAATTAAACTTAAATGAGTGTTAAATCATGATTCATGGGAAATGAGGATTTACTCATGCTCCTTGTGCAATGAGCCTTGGCTCATGCTAACTCTATGTTAAGTGTTGTTGCCACATTTCCATGTTATGATTATCATTCTTTATCATGCCTTTATGTTCATGTTTCTCTTGTTCTCCATTGATATTCCTATATTCTAACATGTATTATATTCCTCATATTATTCCTTGTTTATTCCCTTACTGGGCTTTATAACTCACTTTTTTTATGCATGTCCTCAGGTTATCCCATGTAATGCAAAGTACGAGGGAATGTAGTGGTCATGCAAAAGAAGTTTTCAATAAAGATGTTGTATATCATGTTTTAAGTTGTTATATAATTATCCTAATTAAAAATAAACTATACCACTGAATCTTTTATGTTTTAACAAGTGAAGGTTTTATTTAATAAATCATGTTTAAGTATGAAATAAAGAGTAGGGTTGTTATAGTTGGTATCAGAGGATGGGTTTAGTTATTTTTGGGATTAGGATTAAAAAATGCTAGTAAATCCTTAGAGAAAATATTAAGTATAATAAAGAAATCCCAATGTTTTGTTGGTATTGAGTAAATGGATTATCATGAAAATACATCCCTGTCTGGATACGAGCTTGTAGAGGCAGCTCTGGCACATATGTACCTAGGGGTGAAAACCCCAACAAGGAGTTTCGGGCTTGACCCAGGGTATCCAGGTACATGAAAATGGGCCTCTCTACACTCTTGGTTACGACACTCCTGGGAGATATGGATTGGTAAATTCATAAGTTTAGTATTAACCATTATTAAGGAAATTAAAAAAAAATTCCCTAAGAATATATGTTAGAAAGTAGATAAGGAATAACATATATTTAAGACTATGGATTCATAAGTTAAGGAAATAAAAGTTATATATAAGTCATTTGTTTTGTTCTTGGATTACCCTTTATGTATTACCCCTAACTTTCCTTTTATTCCATCCAATGGCTGGTAATAGGAGGACTCGGGCAAATAACCAATGTGAAGATCAATGTGATGACTCTTATAATGAGATGCCCAATCCAATGGGAGTAGGAATAATGAAAATTGTCATGATTATTTCTCAATTAACTCATGCTTTGAATAGAAACATGGGTCAAGAGGAAAGTTCAACCCTCCCCCCCTAAAAAAGAACAAGTTGTTATTGATTGATTCATGAGACAAAGACCTCTTACTTTTAATGGATCATCCATTCACTCAATCACCAAACAATGGATCAATTCCATTTAAAAGAAATTCTCTATCATTCAATGTTCTGAACAAGAGAAGGTTCTCCTGACTGCTTATCGTATGGAGGTTGAAGTTGGTCAATGGTGGACCTTGATCAAAAATACGAAGCCTGAGGAGGAGATCAATGCATTGGAATGGAAGGATTTCCAGAAGATGTTTTTCAGTAAATATTTTCCGTACACCCTCCGACTTAAGATGGAAAGGGACTTCCTTGCCCTCAAGAAAAAAGACGATAAATCTGTCGGAGCGTACAAGGAAAACCTTACAAGGCTTGCATGATATGCCTCTGGCTTTGTCGTTACCCCCTGAATGCATGGTTTACCACTTCTTTAGTGGGCTGAAACCTATCCTATGGAAAATGCTGGCGATCTGTAACATTGACAGCTATGATAAAATTGTATGATTTTCCCTCAAGGTCGAAATGGAGATCAGAGAATCTTAGGGGTATCATGGGGATACGAAGTATACGATGGAATTTAATTTTGGTGGTCTGATGGATAAATCCAACGGTTCTAAGAAGATCCGGAATCCCACTTTCCAAAAGTGCAGAGAGAAGCACCCAAGAATTTTCCTAAAGGGGATGAGAAAATTCTTTAGGTGTGGAAGAGAAGGACACATAACTATTAATTGTCGGTACAAAAAATCCACGGCTGAAACACATGAGAGGAGCACCCCGTTTGACTCTCAATGGATTATTCATTGCTTCAAATGCAAAGAACGAATGCATCTTGCAAATTAGTGCCCTATGCCAAGGGTTTTCAGAGGCAATGAACAACCTCCAAGGAATCAAGGGCGATCTTTATCCATCACTACTGCTGAAGTGAACCCCGAAAAAGAAGTGTTGATAGGTAAGCTAGTTAATCATTGAAGAATATAGAATTTTTTTTATTCTAGTTCTACGCATTCTTTTATATTTCAAAGGTTTTGTATAATAGTCCCAACACCACCAAAAATCATGAAAGTGAAGATGTCGTTGAGTATGAAAAATGGGGAAATCATTACATCCCATGAATATAACTCCTCCCCTATCATAATCTGTGGATTGAACTTCCTGGAGAACCTCATCATACACCCTCTGGTGGAATTTGATGCAATTCTTGGCATGGATTGGCTTTCCCTATATATAGCCAACATAAATTTCCGTGAGAGGGAAATCACTCTCTATGTGGATAATCGACCCCTGATTCTGTACAATTACAAGAAGGAAGATGAATCTTCTTTATTTCCATGATCTCAAGCATAGATATTACTGCCCTATGAGCATGTGTATCTGGATCATATAATTAAGGCTATGGAGTCAACTGTCATTGAAGACATGCCTATTGTGAGGGAATTCGCTGAAGTGTTTTCTGAGTAATTTCCTGATCTTCCTTCTAGAAGAGATGTTGAATTCTCAATTGACCATATACCTGGGGAGTTTCCAATATCAAATACTTCATATAAAATGGATGTTGTGGAGATTGAGGAGATGAATAAACCACTATAGGAGAATCTGTATAAAGGGTTTATATTCCCATGTGCTTCACTATGGGGTGCACCCGTCCTCTTCATTAAGAAGAAGGATGGGTCAATGCACCTTTGCATCGATTATCATCAGCTTAACAAAATCACGATAAATAACAAGTATCCTCTCCCATGAATTTATCAATTGTTTGATCAGCTACGTGGATCAAAATAATTCTCCAAGGTGGATTTGTGGTCGGGATATTATTAAGTACATGTAAAGAAGGAAGATATCATCAAGACTGCTTTTCTTATAAGACATGGGCACTATGAATTCATTGTAATGCCTTTTGGACTCACTAATTCCCTAGAAATCTTCATGGACATGATTAATAGAGTTTTTAGAGATTACCTCGACAAATTTGTGGTAGCCTTTATATATGGTATTATGATATACTCTAAAACCAAGGAGGATCATGAGGAGAATCTAAGAACTATACTAGGGACCTTGAAGAAGGAGAATCTCTATGAAAAGTACATTAAGTGTGAGTTCTATTTGAATGAGGTATAATTATTAGGCCACATCATCACAAGCAATGGGATATCCTTGGATCCCTCTAAAATAGATGAAATTGAGGGATGGTCGAGGCCGACATCGGTAATGAATATCCATAGATTCTTGGGGTTAGCTAGATTTTATCGACAATTTGTGAGAAATTTCTCATGATTATCTAACCCTCTTACCAAGATAACACAGAAGGGATTAAAGATTTCTTGGAGTGATGAATATGAAGAAAGATTCAAGGAGTTAAAAAGGAGGCTTATCACTGCGCCCATGCTCACATTACCCACAAGTGGATAAATTTTTGTGGTATTCAGTGATGCATAAAAGAAGGTCATGGGATGTGTTTTGATGAAAAATGACAAAGTCAATGCCTATGCATCAAGTAAATTGAATTTTTATGATTAGAATTATCCAACACATGATTTGGAGTTGGCTGCAGTGATATTCGCTTTAAAATTTTGGCGGAATTATCTCTTTGGGGAGAAGTGTGAAATATATGAGGACCACAAAATCCTCAAGCATATATTCACATACAAAGAGTTGAACATGCACCAACGAAGATGGTTAGAGATGATCAAATACAATGACTTCCCAATCAATTACCACCCTGGGAAAGTGAACAAGGGTGTGGATGCTCTATGTAGAAAGGACCTAGCGATTCTATCACTGATGAGAATTGAGAAAGATACAATCATATTATATTTGATGAAGATAGACATGGGAATCATAAAAAAGGTAACATCATCAATCCTTTCACAAATGATTTCTAAACCATCTCTTTTGGAATGGTTAAAGGAATCTCAAAGGGATGAAGTGGGAATTTAGAAGAAAGTGGAAGATATCAGAAGAGGTAAATCCTTAGAGTTCAATTTTAATGAAGAAGGAATTGTGAGATTTTGGAAAAGACTATGTGTTCCATCATGTTAAGAGATCAAGTAGGAACTTTTGAATGATGCACATAGTTCAAATTTATCTATTCACCCAGGAAACAAAAAGATGTATTAGGATCTCTGATAGAATTTTTGGTGGGAAAATATGAAGAAGGAGATAGCTGATTATACATCAAAGTGCCTGGTGTGTTAGCAAGTAAAGGCAGAGAGGAAGAGGTCTAAGGGGATGATGAAACCATTGCCCATACTATCCTGGAAATGAGAGAAAATCACCATGGACTTTTTCACCAGACTTCTGAAGACATCCAAAGGAAACAATTCAATCTGGGTTGTTGTGGATCGTCTTACAAAGTCGGCACACTTTATTGAATAGTGGAAATTACTAAATTTTAATTAAAAACATCTTTTTTAATCGAAATAATTAATAGTGATAAATTATTAATTTGAGTGGTTTTAAAGTATATTTAGAATATATTTTTACAATTTAACACAATTTGGTCATTGGATGTAATTTCACATTTAAACCAGACATAAACAAGTGGCAATCTTTTGATAGTTATTATCTCTTAAGAACACGCTATTTGTTTTGACGATGGGAACTAATTTTTTAAATTAATTAATGCAACTGATATGTTTAGAATTTGGTAAAATAGACATCATTTTTGAATTCATAATATCAAATATAGATTAGGCCTAAATTTTGGTATTTTTCTGGAAACTTTCATTTTTTGATGAATAGTGAAACCACTAAGTGGTAGTTAAAAAAACTGATTTTTTCATAAAACTTAATTTTACCACTTCTGTGTGTGGAATTTTGAAAATCCGAGAGACAAGGTTAATATCAAGGACTAAAATGTGGTTCAATGAGACGAAAATAATTTTTTGTGAATAGTAACTTTTTACTTTTTTACCACGGTTAAAAGTAAATAGGGTAATTCAGGGTAAAAGTGTTATTAATATTACCCTAACACATGTCCTAATTCTATTGGATAAGTGTAATTCGACCAAAAACAACTTTAGGAATAAAATATGACCATTTAGGCCCACTTGGATTAGATTAGGACATTTATTATTAATTTATTTAAAGAAGGGTTAAAATAGTTAAAATCAAAGTTTAATAACTAAATAATTTTTAATATAGGGTTATACATAAGATAAATTCAACTATAAATATTCATTAGAAATCTAAAAGGTTTTCCTACATAATGGTATTTTATTTATAATTTTTAGACTTAAAATAATTTAATTTAGTTATGAAACAATTTTGATGCAGTAATTATCTTATTAATGAAATATTGACATAATTGATGTTATAAATACCCAAATAAATGTAATTTGAGTCTTTTTATGAATTAAAATAATTTTATATGTTAATATGACATTTTATTATTGATTTAATTAACTTTTTTCGAACTAATCATTCTTTTATGATTTTCAGAAAAATCAATTACCAAATAATGTCAAAATTGACATAAAATAGTTTTTAAAACAAATATTATATTATATATTGTTATTATATTCCTAAAAATCTAAGGTTTAGCCAATATACTTGTATCATGATAGGTGTATCATTAATGGACCACTTGGGGGTCTCTTGGATGTATATGGTATGTTTATTAACTATATAATATAAAAATACAAAGTGACATGGTAAATGTCAATCTAATTAACTAAGAGTTAAAACTAAACGTTAAGGTTAATATAATGACCTATACTTGTCTAAATTCTGTTGGATGAGAGGATTTATAAGTATCCCCACCTTAGCTTCGAAATAAATCAATTTGGAGCTATTAAAAACCAAATATGACTTTATAATAAAATAATATTTTTAGTTATTCCAAAGGTGCCCCTCTCATCCCTTATAAAAGGGCACCTCCTCCCTCTCTTCCTCACACCACATTGAGCCTTCAAGCTCGGCCAAACCCTGAAAAATTCTCTTCTATACATCCATAGAAACACCCTATAGGTACTGGTATTCTTCAAAGACCAATTTTAGTGCCCTAAGAGGAGGTCTCAAAGAGGCCCTTTAAAGAAGAGGTAATGTCCGTTACCGATTCTTTCAACTTTATTTCTTCTTCCACTTCTTCTTCTTTAGTTGTTTTATTATGAAGTAATAACATCAGTATCACTCATATAATGGTATTTTATTATAAGTATTAAACAACCATATTTCACCATCTATCCATCCTACGGAAAACAAAATCACCGCGCGTGCGTACGTACGAAATATCGTCTCCACGTCGTGGTGTAATATGTTTTTCCACCAACACCTTACATGGATGGGTATAATGTTGTAAAGAATAACTATATATGTTTATTATAACATCATAATTATTCTGATATATTATACCATCCACTCCAATTCTATTCAATAATTATGGGAATGATATCATCGCTCGTGCGTACGTACGGACTACCGTCTCCACGACGCGATGAGATTCATTCTCCATGTTAACCATTCATTAATGATCATAAAGTATATATAATAAGTAATCATGGAATATATGACATAATAATTATACTGGATTTATGTATATTTATATGTATGTCATCTACTTAATTTCATTCAATTCAATAAGGAAACGAAAACAACGTTCATGCGTACGTACGGCCTACCGTCTCCATGAATGGTGTATTTCTTTCTATTTATCGATCCATTATATATATGTATATTCTGAATATATATTATATAAAAATCATGTTTTACATTCTGGATGTTAGTAATCATGATCTAAGTAATCATATAAATAATTACAAGTTAAAACATGAACGAAAAATGAAACGATTTTACCCAAAACGCTACTTTAACATGAATTTACAAAAGAACGGGTAATATAAAGTCATAAGTGAACAATATATGATATAATAACAATGAATATGATTCTTTAATAAGTCAATGACATTATTTAAATCATTATACAGGAGGTTTGGATACGTACGAAGCATATCAGACCTAAGGTAAGTGATAATTTTGAAAATCTCATTTTTATCCGAGATTGCTTATTCGTAAGTATTTACTGGGGTTATTGCTATCATCCATGTCCATGTTTTATAAAAGTGTATTCATTTATGTTTAAAGTCCTTTTTACCCATTTTTTACTTTTACTACATGGTATGTAAGGAATCTTTCTTTTGTTTATGTTACGAGGTACTTTTTGAATTTTCCGACAAAAGTACGAGAAGAATGTTTTGTTTAACGTATATGGCATGAAATGATTTTTACGATTTTATAAAGCCTTATTTTCATAAAGATTCCTCCAAAAGATTTCATGAATATTTTAAACAAAATCATATTCTTTGAAAATTGCATGGAATTTTGTGAAAAGAAAATGATTTTGAAGAAGAAAGGATATTTTCCTCAAGAATTCATTTCAAGTGTTTTATCAAAAACCATTTTTCATCTAAGATAACATTATTTCATATGTGTATGTTTCAAGTACAATGTCTCTATGATTTACATGGTTTCAATTTTCTTATTATGAAATGATATCCATTTCATTTATATGGATTATGTGATAATGGAATGATGTTTATGAAACCCATTTTATTTATTGGGGTTTTATGAATGATGTATGTTTATTTTGTGGCACAAGTAAGAATGATTTAATTATGAGATGGGTGGGACCTATATCTCCCTCCAATGCATTGGGTAAAGATTTATATCTCATGAGATAGACATGGCTGGAACGGTAAGTTAATCCTGTTCAGTGTTACAGGACTGAAATGAGGAGTGAACTCGATTCAGAAAGGGACTTTGTCCAATAAGATGGTCTTGGAAGCAATGCCTTGGCTACTAAGGAAATCATGACATGTGCTGAATGGTTTCCACAATTACATATTTTATTCCCATGCTAGTTTATCATTCTTAATGTTTCTTTATGATCTATGCCTTACGTACTTCCATGTATTATGTCATTGCTCAAGCTTTTGTTGTTTAAACATTATGTTCATGTTTTTAAGTTCAAATGTATATGGTATGTTTTATTTTATCCATGCTTACCCTTACTGAGCATTTGAGCTCACCCTTTTTATGTTTCATTTTCCACAGGATATAAAGAAAGGTTTTAGGTAAGAAAAAAAGGGGAAGATCTTTATGGGAGATGTTGAAGATCTTTCACCACGATTAGAAGATTACGTTCAGAGTTTCCAAAGACACTAAACTATTACGGTCCTTGAGTTTTGATTTTTGTTATGTATTCAGTATTCTGCAAAAGTAATGTATTGTCCATGTACGTCAAGCTTTGGGTCTCTATAATGATTATATTAAGGTTGAGAAACCATGATACATGATTAATATTTCATATTCAAGGAAAGATTTATATGATGAAGCATGAGTAATGGTTTAATAGTAAAGTTGGATGATTTATGTGTATATGTTTTGGAATTAAATGATTATGATATATATACATTTTTTTGGTATAGTTTTTTCAATAACTATTCTATATTATATTTTGAATGGTGCTAAAGACATAAAAAGTGATCTAATATAAAAGTGATAATCATGGGAATCCCAATATTTATGGAACAAAAAACCTTAATTTGTTCCTATTTTTGAGATAATGATGTTTGGATTAATATATATTTTATTTGAATAAGTAAATTTAATGATATTGATTAATATTTAATATAATTTGTATATTATGAAAATGTTTTTTATGCTATAATAGATGGATTTTAAATCATTTTTCACCTAATAAATATATGAAATAACAATTTGAATAAGAAATAATGCATGTTTTCAATATATATTTATGGAAGTTACGATGTCTTAATAGAATACATGATGAAGGTATTCTAATTTTTAGTATGTTACAAACAATAATAGATTTATGGTATATAGGAGAATCAATGCTAATATGTTTTTGAGAAATTTAGTGTCCATATTTATAATGTTTTGGAATTTCATCTGGATGAAGGTTTATATGTTTAAAAATTTATAGAACAAATTATGTTAAAATTAAAATGGGTTTTTAGTGATTAAATTATTATATCACCATATGAGGATTAATGCATATTAGATAACATGTTCTAACCATTTTGTTGTGATTATAACTCACACTAGAAGGGATTAATTATCACCCTAATATAGATGTTATGATCCACTAGTTCGACACATGTTATAATTTTAACTCCATTTCATGGAGTAAGAAATGAAGTTGATATTGATCTAGACATAAAAAAGAGTGAGATTGCAATTATGAGATGAAAGAAAGTACTTATATTTCTCAATTTGTTTTTAAATAAACTTTTATCCTATTATCATCATTTTTATGATATTAATAAATATTTATAGACCTATTTGGTCAATGGTTTTGTGCTAAACAACCTTCTACTGACCATATTCTCTATCACCCTCCATCATAATTTGGTTGTTATTTTTATCATATAAATCCATGTTTTTTACTTGGAACTTATGTTATGCTATGAGGAACCATATTTATGAGTTTCATTTTGAAAGTATTATGTTTCTAAAATTTCCTTTTTAATGAAAGGTTATATAGTATTCATTTTTACGATGTCAGTTTCTATGAAAGAAATATTCAATTATATAACCTTTGATGACTGAGATGAATTTTGAGGGAGAAATTAATTTCAAGGGGGTATAATTTAAGACCCCTATATTTTTATGAGATAATTTTTTTACATAATTTTATTTCTTACATCTGTTTAGTTACATGATACAATGTCATATCTTGTGTTACACACAACACTCAGTTTCTATCAAATATATTTTTATTATTAGAAAGGGGATCTCCGATGGACGCTTCGACTTCTCTACGATGACCTAGTTTGAATGCCTCTGGACTCTTCTCTCCCCTCCCGATCGGAGGTGGGAGTCTCACGCCTTTATCTACATGGGAAGAGAAGACCCTCCTAGAATTCCCTTATACCCTTTCTGAGGATCTCTATCTCACCGAAGGTCCTAGACCTCTTTCGCGAGGCTCCGCAACTTTCACTACTTCCAGTGGATCTCAACAGTGCTACGGATCTCTACAAGATTACCTTGGTGGCTCGATTCTTTCTCCATCGTCCTTTGTTTGAATTTTTTGATCAATTTGTCGCTGATTCTTGGAAGATACAGGAATGTGAGGTCATTGTTTTGATTGACTAGAGGCATTTAATGATTCTATTTGGATCCAAAGAAAACTTGATCACTGCCTGGTACATGGCCCCTCGAAGATGCAATGGGTCTTCATTCTACCTGTTTCGCTAGAGCTTCGATTTTCATATGCGGCATGACCCTTCGACGATCACGACGTGGGTAAGACTTTCTGGTCTTCCTCTTTCATTTCAAAATATGTCAATTCTGTGTGCAATAGAAAACATGGTCGGGAGATATCTTTGTTCTGATCATTATACTGAGGTTGTATGCCATCCTATTTGTCCGAGAATCTGTGTGGAAGTTGACGTTGCAAGGTCACCGGTCCACTGTATTTGGGTGACATATGAACAAGAGTTTCGCTGGAAATAGGAGGTTGTTTTTGAGTCGTGGATGCCTTATTGTGTGTCCTGCGGCCATTTTGGTCATCTGGCATTGGTTTTTCGTAGTGGTAGGGTGGGTGGCTTCTCACAAGTGGTGATGATGAGATAAAGTGGAGGTGGTGTTTCTACTAGTTTGGATCAGACCTTGAGAACGGACCTCACTGAAAATGGTTTGATAGTGAGTAGGGATGAGACTAGGTACAATGTTCAGGTTGGAGTTTCTCCAACTAGTAGTGTAGTGATGGAGGATAAATTGGCTCAAGTTTAATTGTAGAGGGTGAACCGGGATGTTTTTACAATGGATACTATATGCTCTTTTGGTATGACGCAGATACTGATGTCCGAAAATCCATCAGTGAGAAATTTTTTTGATAGATTGAGGAGTGATCTGGGTGTTGGGAAGCAACCCTTGCAGGAGAACACTACTGTTTTATATCAATCAAGACATGGATCTGTTGAAACTATTGAATGCATAGCTTGTGAGGATAAGGAAATGCAGGTTGTCACCACATTCAATAGGTTTGAAGGATTGGAAGTCGAGGAGGTACCCCCCTTTGATTGAAGGAGTTCACTCAGTTGAAGATGTCCAGACTACTTCCAAGGAAACAATGGCTGATGAGGGTGAAATGGGGAGGGTGTTATGTGGTGGTATTGGAATCACTTATAAATCTCAATGTCTTTCCCCAATTGATCATAACAAGATATCTCAGATGTCGGAATGAGGGAGCTTAGCTGTTGTGGAGGATGTGATGGTATAGAATGATTATGGATGTAATGATCTTGTCTTCATGAAGTTCACTGGAAAATGGAGAGATGTTTTTAAAAGTGATAAGGAAAACAATGGTTCTGTCAGACCCTCTTTTAGTGATATTATTCAGAGTGGAAGAAGGAAAGTCTCTGAAAATGATGGCGTTATGATTGCTCCACCAAGGAGAAAACCTAGGAAGGATTATTCTCATCTGCCTAAGACAGTGGCCACCAGGGCTTCATCTAAGAGGTAAAGAGGGTCCACCCTAGTGTCACGTGTGCAATACAGTAAGGAGAAATCATCATTGGAGAAGTTGAAGCTTAGAAATAAGTATGCTAATATATTGAAGCAACATGAAACTTCTTCAGAATGAGAATCAACTACTGCAGAGGAAGCACCTTATTATGTATATGGAAAAGGGTATGATTATTATGACATGTAGTTTTCTTGTTTTGGTTAGAACGGGTTAGATGTGGGAAAGATGTTCGCTTGCATTCTTCTTTTCTGTTTACTATACCTTTTCCTTTTTTAATAAATGGTCAAGGGTTCTCCTCTGACTAAGCTTGCTGGGTATTTTTATTATTATTATTATTTAAACAAGAAAATTATAACCTAGCAATTACAATGGTTGGTATCAATAATATTTATGAAAATATTTTTTACAAATGTATATATAATTAATTATTTGGTGACTAATTAACTATAAAAGAAAGTAAAGACCATATTGTATATAAAAAGAAATATTTTTTTTGGAAAACATTTTAATTGTTCACATTTTTGTTTTATAGCAATAGATAAACAAAGAACTAATTTTGGATTATATTAAAGATATATATATATATATATATAAATAATTTTCAATTTAATTTTTAACATTCATCCTAGGTGTTTTCTAGAGATGATGTAAAAATAAATATGATATTACCCATAAAAGATGTATTTTTCTAAAAATACAGTTTTTTCATATTTAGATGGTGCACTTATTTTAAATCGAGTTTTTAAAAATTTTATAAATTATCATTGAGATAATGTAACTTTTTTTTGAAATAATAATATTGAAATTTTATTTTGTTTAATTTTTGGTATTTTTCTGATAAGTTTCATGTTTTGATTAATAGTGAAAAATACTGAATTTTAATTGAGAACAACTTTTTCATCGAAATACTTTAGTGTTAAATTATATTTTTTGTTGGTTTTAATGTATAATCATATAATTTATTATTATGAAATCCAATTTAGGTTATTGTAATCAATTTTACATTGAATTTGGATATACAAAAAATTCATTCTTTTGAATGTTTTCACTTTAAAAACTTATTTTCTCATCCAGCTATGGGATTAATTTTAAATTAATTTAATCTATTTACATGTATTGAATTTTAAAAAATGGATTCCATCATTTTAATCATACATTAAAAATTTATTAATTGGTCTCTTTATTGAGTAAATATTACTAGTTACTTTTTAAATTTTTATTCCCATAATTAAGGGTAAATCTAGTAATTAAGTGTAAAAAAATATTATAAATATTATAAAACAACTATAAAATTTCACCACATGTTATTGGATGAATTTAATATTTCCATTATCCCATATGGTTAGAAATTTAATTATTTAATGTAGACTATTCCATAAAAATTACTTATACATTATTAAAATCAACAGGAGTGACAAAACGTCATTTCTTAATTTTAATAAGTACAATTATTTTATTATGGGGTAAAATAGAAGAATTTTTATACAATATATATTTTTATGAAATATAAATAGATTATCTACATCATGGTACCTTTTTTATTTTAGTTAAGATATAATTTTAATAAATCATGAAATGATAATGTTGTAGTAGTTATTCAATTAATGAAACAATCAATTAAATGATATTAGAAATATTATAATAATATAATTTGACTTAATTAAGGCGATACAATAATTTTATATGTTAATATGACATGATAGAGGCATATTAAATGAATTTTTATGCTATATTTCTGTGTTGATTTCATTAAGGTCAATGTTATGAATAATATCATAATAGACACTTATGATATTTTATGAAAATAAAATTTTATTAAATGATTTAAAAATATAAAATTTAAAATAAAGAAAATGGGATGTTATATGGTGTAAAATATCTTAATTTTTCCATTTATGGTCCAATTTACACTTTAAATTTAAAATTACACCCTCAATATTAAAAATCTTCTTACCATTTTTAAAATTAAAATGGATTTAGAGAGGGTTAATAAATAATATAAGAATTAAAATAACTCCAAAACATGTCTTAAATATATTTTTTGATGATATAAAAACCCTATAATATCTTAAATTTGAATAAATTTTATTTTTATCAGCTTTTAATAGAGATTAAATTTATAATAATTAAATATAATGAGAAATTCCAATTATGGCCCACCCCTCCCATATAAAGGGAACCCCATCTTCTCATTTATTCAATCTTTAAAAACAACTTGGATCAGCCAAAAGAGTCCAAATATCCTCCAAAAATCTCTCCCTTAATCCTTTAATATTTAATATGTGTATAAATCCATCCAAATAATTATTTTTCTGTGAATAAAAAAGAAATATCTAAAGAAGAAGAAACATTCAACAATGATTGTTTTTATTTTAATACTTTCTTAAAACCCATAAATTATTTTTATTTAATATAAATAAATAAATTTCCATCCAAAATATAATTATCTTTTATGACATTAATTTTCATATATACACTCAAACAAGCTTCCGTCAATTGGGATATGCAACCATCGTTCGTGTGTACCGCAGACTACTGTCTCACGAAGTGATGTCATTCATTATTCAATTTCCACCATTGAAGGTTGGAAAAATGATGTTATTTATATTTTTATATGATATTTATGATTTATTTATGAGTCTTAAAATATTATATGACACATACCATCTTTATTTCCATTTTATGTAACTACGATAACATTGTTTCTGGACGTGTGGACAACCGCCTCCTCAAAGATATGTGATTCATTCACACATTACATGGAATTTATTAAGAATGTATATAGTGAAATAATATTATATATTTGACATAATAATTATAATTTAATGATACTATATATATATATCACTTACTTCCATTCAGAAAATTTAAAAATAAAATGGAAACAAAGATCATGCGTACATATGACCTACCATCACTATGGACGATGTATTTCATTTTTTTATATATTTTATAGTGTAGTATAAATTCATATATAATTAATATATATGATATTTTAATCATGGTTATCATTCTATATATGTTAAATTCAGTAAAAAACAATGAGGACCAAAAATATAACTAATCAAGGAACATGTAAAAAAAATTGGTTATTACCTCAATCGTAACTTTAACATGAAATTGTTAATAAATGGGTAATAAAAATCCATAAGTAAATAATATGTGGTATGATATAATTTAATATAATTATTTAATATATTAATAATAAACTTATATTTATTAAACATTAGGTTTCTATGAGTATGATGAGATTCAAGACAGAAGGTAAGATATTTCTTTCTCACTCTTATTTTCAATGAAATACAAACCATCTTCATGACCAATTTCATATATGTGATGTATAAATTTACCATGAATGTATATAATGATTATATTCTTGAATATTATGTTTATATATATATATAATTTAATTTCTTTTATGGATCATACAGTTCAACAAATTACAATATGATAGGGGGTTTCTAGTCTCACATTTATTTCTATTGGACATATGCCATATTCACCATTCAATTATTTTTTTGGTCTATATAATTTATTTGAATTTAATATCCAATATTTAACTTAAATTTATGGTTATTCACATATTAATTTTATTATCTCTCTTTAATGGTGTTTATAGTTCAGAAGTTACTAAATTGGTAAGGGGGTTAGTCTCAATTTATATTCTTTGAGACACATGTTATGTTATGCATATATATTCTATTACAAGGTTTATGTACTACCCTTTATAATTTTATATCATGTATTATTATTATTTTCATGATATTATATGTTTAATGTAATTTTATTCTCTCTTCTACTAGAAATCTATCTTCCTAAAACAAATGCTTTCTAAAAGTTTCTTACAAGTTTTTTAAATCATATTATAGAAATTTATAAGGAAAAATTATTTAATATATGATTAAAATTGTTTTCAAATATTCTTTTATATGTTTTTTAGGTTATTTGGAAATGAGATTTTTGTTCTATATTTTTTATTATTTAAAAAGTGTTTTTCAAAACGGGAGGTATATTTTCTTCAAGAATTATTTAAAATGATCACTGAAAATAATTTAACATCTTAGATAACATTATTTTATGTAGCATATATTTAACTTTGTATATGATCCAATGTTACCATTTTTATTCTTTATATGAATGGTTTATGTTTATGATGGATTGATACATATGAATTTTGTTTATTTTCAATGAGTTATATTATGATTAAGTGTTTATTAAACCCATTTATTTTAATGAGTTCAGATATGATAAATGATTTATGTTTATTTTGGAACACATCTATGTGTATTTCATTATGTGATGGTTGGGACAAATATCTCCTTACATTTCATTGGGTAATGATTTATATCTCTTGTGATTGACATGACTAAAATGGGGAGTAATACAGGTTCATTAAATGACTTTTTCCACTAAGATTGTCTTGGAAGTGATCCATTACTACATCAATGGTCATGGGAGTGAAGCATGACTACAAATATGTAATGGGGAGTGAACCCATACTATTAATATGGACTTGTGAGTGATGCATTGACTATTATGGAAATCATTTTATAGGATTACAAGTCCACAAAAATTTCATGTATTATTCCTATGTTAGGTTTTCGTGAATTATTATATTTTTTTCATCAAGATTCATGTCTTATGAACTGTAATGATTAATTCCACTACTCATTTATATTTTATCTGTTATGCATGGTAGGATCTTCTTATGTTATGTTCATGTTCTCATACCCTTATGTTCATGATTATTGCTATGTATATTCCTTTTTACACTTATTGAGCATCTGATATCACCATTTTCTTGTGTTTTTTCTCATTTTATAAAGAACGGTTTTAGGTAGGGCTATTAAAGGTGATTATCTTTTCAGGAATCATTGAAGATCCTTCACCAGACAATAATTTTATGTTCTATGTTTGAAAAAGTTAGAAACTAATATTTTCATTTAGTGTGTGTTTTTGTAATTAATATAATATTCCACAAAAATTAGATATAATATCCATGAATAAAATTAATTGGTCATTATAGCCATGTTATATGAATATGATACATGAACTGTTTTCACATATTATTACATCACATAATGTCTAAGAATGTGGAAGAAGTGCCACCATTATACTCCCTGAAAGGGAATCCCCAATTGGAGGTCTTGAATCATTTGGTTGGTCACTACTAGAGTCAACCATCTGACCCTATGTCATGGAATCTACACATCTATAACCATTATCAAGGTTTTCATTCCACAATATATGGACAAGTTCTCCCACAGAATATGAGAGGACTATGAAGATTCCAAATCCAATGGAACCCAGTTCATCCTATGGTTAGATCGAGATACAATCAAACATTGATTCAAATGATATATATTGAAATGTTTTCCTGAATTGGTGATGTTTCATCACCACCACCACTACTCAGGATCTATGGCTCATTATCCATAGAGGCATAATTATACTTATATAATAAATGTGACAGTTACCCTAAACATTGATGTTATATCTAGTTTTACATAGGTTTTGGAGTATATTTGGGTAATTAGTGTATTATTTATAGCTACTGATGAGATATTTCTTCTCACCCAGTGAGTGTAAGATATGAGAAACATGGGAATTCGAGAAGGGTTTCTCAACCAATCCACAAATGAATAATTAGAGTCTATTTTCAATCTTACACATGTATGTTTTATCATCATGGTTTTGTAAATCATTAAAATTTATTTTTTAATGTACAATCTCATATTTTTCATATAGGGAATAGTAGAAACTATAGAAACATGAAAACATGAAAACCTATAGTATTTTATTCATAAATACTCAAAAGGTGATCGCTAAAATGGTGTTCATTGTGAACAAGAATATAAACTTTCTAATGATCAAAAAAATAATACATAAGAAATACAATGAAGGTATTTTTCATAATTTTTCCTCCTAAAATGTCATTCCACCAAGTGGCATGGAGAAACCCAGTCTCATTCAAGACCAAACAAAGGTAAAGGGACATTATGTTGGTCAAACTTATCTTCTAATATGAGAGTGGTTAGTTTAAAAGTCTATCAATTTTTTTTTATGAATACAGGTGTGATCTCAAAAAAAAATATTACACTAGTCTGCTAAAATATCTCCCTCTTCTATGTGACTTATGGAAAAAAAATGATTCCACATATGATTAAAATCATAATATCTATAGTATGGATAAAAAATATAATGATAATATGTCAATATCTATATCACTGGGTTCACTTATAAAATTAATTACACCCACACCCACTGGTGGAGGGGGGGGGGGGGGGTTACAGTTTTCTTACTAACCAAAACCATGTTTTATAACATATAATGACATATTTTAATGTATAATTCAAAATTTAAAATAACCAAAAAGATATATGTCACTAGTTATCACATTAAGCTCATAGTGGTTAGAAAATTGTCAATTCTATGTGGAAAAATCCATCAACGGAATCCTAGTGGTCTTACCCACATAGAGATCATTTAAAAATATCTTATAAAAGAGTCAATCATAGACAGTGGTCAGGAAATGGTGGGAGACCATGTAATTCCTGAGAATAAGAACACCCACATGAATTTAATAGATATCACCACACAATTGATTGTTTCTCTCATTACTGATAATGAATAGATTCTAGGTAAGGGAAAAATTCATGTGGTCCAACCATCATATGTGGTTATATTCACAATGATAGAAACATCATTATAGAAATGTTTGTATCCAAATTTTATTCATTTCAATTAGGAAATACCTAAAAAATCATAGACTTATTATATATCTCACTACAATGACACAAAAAGTATAATCAGTGGTCTTGGAGAGAAATATACAATCCTTCTCATTATGTTTTATTATTCTAGAATATTTTTCGTATTCATTGGGTGACACTGTGATAGATATAGAGAACCTTAAATAACATCATTATTTTTGGTCATCATGCATATATAACAGTGTTAAAATTATATTCTAATACTCACATTGATGAACTAACTACACAACTACACCAAAATCGGAAATAGTTCACATTCCATAGTAGCGTGTGATTTAACTATCATATAATCCATGATGTTATACAAGTAATAATTATAGAATAGTGTAGAGGTGTAGAATCCCATGGGTTACACAATTTTGTGGATCATACTTCAAACTCCATAAAATATCAAGATGTGGTGACTTAGTAGGGTTCCATTTATGTAGAAGTGGATCTAGAGTAGTATCACCTTTCAAACTAAGAGTTTAATCGTATAAGACACCACTTGTGGGAGTTATATTACTCTAATGTAAAAATGGTGTGATTTCAAATGGTCCTCCAAGATTCCAAAAATGAGAAGAAAATTGTGGATGATTTCTTTATAAGGCACCATTTGGACTAGATAGGTGGAACTAACAGGGCTATCCATATTTTTCAATGTCATTCTAGAATATCAAAAATACATCGATGAGCTCTAAAATTTTATGTAGATCCTTTTCATATCGACTTCTACTACAAATAAAGACTCCAATATATGGTTTATCCTATTAATTTGATTTAAAAAATGAATTAATATAAAATTTTTTACTCTATTTTTTATATTGTTCCAAAAAAATATTTGATTATAATTATAAAAATGTAATAATTATGAAACAATTGATAAAAAATAATTTCTACATTAGAATGGATCATTGAGGGGTATTGGAAGAAATATCATCACTCTATAATATTTTTTTTTTCATTTTTAGAGTTGTTTCCTAGGTGTGTCTTATATAAATTTTTTTGAATAAATACCATCACAATATAGTTGATTTGGTCCAAATTTCTTATTTCCTCATAAACGTTATTGATAGATAAGTATAAGTAAAAAAACACTATAAATAAGTGTTGGTCTATTCATATGATTTCTTTATAAGCGTGTCTCATATATGGATATTGATGGAAATATCATCATCATATAGTATAGTATGTTTATTTGGAGGGTTTAATCATAGTATTATTTTAGCGATGAGTATTTTAAAAAATTCCATAACTATACACATGATATTGTATACATGTGCATTTAAGATAACTCAACAAGAATAGGAACATATAGGGTTAATTTGATATTATAATTCAGATGTTTAATAGGTTTTGAGTACCTATAATTTTATTCAGATCCATTAAAAATATTCCCTCCAAAATAAAAAAATATAGATGATATGATGAATCAATTATTTCTAAGTCTAAATGAAATATAAGTAATATTTTACAGTCATGTCTATAATATCGAGGAAACAATATTCTTTGAGTATTCTTCTTTAATTTATTAATGTTTATTAATCATTATGTATGCTAGACTCTATGATAATAAAATTGGTTTTTTTATTGGCTTCCCATAATTGGTTTCTGAACATAATGTGTTTTGTTATTTATTTATAATGAGAATTGTTTTTAGATAATTATTGTTTTATGTCTAACAAGTGGAATATCAATATTATACCATGACTCCATTTTTGTATTTTTATCCTTTTCATCTCTAGATCTCTATTCATATATAGTTCGAGGTCATTCATTTCAAAAAACTTATCGCTAGCTTTTATGTTTGGAAGTATTTTACCACACAATGGTAAATCTATATAGGTTAATGAGGAGGGAAACATGTTATTAATGGAGTACTACTGCATTAAAAGACATGTATTAGTGGAAAAATATTTTAAAAATTATAATTTTACTATATGCTACCAATTATCATGGTTATATAAAATTGAAAAAAGGGCGAGGATGAAAATGTATATAAATATGTATAATAAGAACCTAATGGGAATAAATATCCCATCACAAGTATGAACTACCTTATAAATTGGGGAATTTAGTTTATTGTATTGAAGCTCATAAAACTATTACATTCAGTTTCTGGTCTCATGTCGAGTACCAAAGAAGGGTTTAAGGATGATTTGTTGTACCCCTAAATTATTAGTGATAAAAATTCCCATTGTTATACCATTGAGGATATCCAATCCACTAGAAATATTAGAGTAAAGATTGTATAAATCATAAAACTGAGAGTTTAAATCATGGATGATGGGGTGCATTATGTATTATTTGGAGGACTGATAAACATATTTTAAAAATGGCTACTAATATAGAATATATGGGTTGTTCATATGTAAGGAAACATGATTCTAGTATGTTGGTCAAATTTGGGGAATCTATGTTGAGCAATAATGTGGAATTTCTGTATAAGGAAACTGATTTTTCTATTAATGTCTATTTAACATGTTACAAATAACCATTGAATAATTATGAGGATTCAATCATTTTTCAAATAAAGTTGGTTTATGGAAAGGAGTGTATTCCTTGAGGTTTAAAATAGTATAAATGTTTCACTACCAGGTGTTAAATTTATTATATAAGAACCAACATATGCCATGTCATTCTAGTAATTATTTCCAGAATAACAGGATTCGATGTCTATAGCTTGGATTTGTCATTGACCACATATTGGGACCCCTTTTTTTATTTATTATTTATTTATGATCTAGTATTTTATTGTCAAGTATTGATGTTGTGAATCCTACATAGCAAAGGAATGGTGTTTTCTCAATAATCCCATGGTGGTTCCAGGATGACATGTTTTATTTTTCATTCATATGTATATTATATTCAACAGACTTGGACCATGAATAGGATGATAGTATGGTTGTACAACTTATCAATGGTGGAAACAACTTATTTATATAAATCATTGAACAAGATTTCCCCAAGGGAGTCTGTCTAGTGGTGATAGAAAAAATGACATGAAATAAATGTGTGTTTAGGATTACTAGATTTGTTTTTTCTCAATTGTGGGTGCATACACAGAGTTAGGGGGCATGATTCCTAGATGAGTAATGGTTATGATATGGTGTCTTGAAAGGGGAATGTAATATATATGATAAAAAATAGACCAGTAATTATATAAATTTCATCGTGGGTGTGGGATCAAATGTTAAGGTTATAGTTCATGAACCATAATAGTGAGAGAACCTATAAATCAAGGGAAATCAAAAAATAACCTGAAAGGTGAACTAAATAACACAATAGACCCTCCAAAATGGGAAAACATTGTTAATAGAAATTATGTGTAGAAAAATTAAGCAATTAATTGTGTTATAATATATCGAAATTAGTATCAAGAGCCATTAATTACCTAACACAATTTAAATATAAAATTTTGATGTTGTTAATCAAATTTAGAGGTTTTTTAGATCCATACTGGTGATATGGGATACATATAAATAAGTTTATTGATGGGAATATTTTAATGTTAGGTTTTATTTTTATTTTTTTAGGTTATAAAAACATTATAAATATCATTTCAATGGGTAAAATTTCTCTACTTCCTACTATATATCTGCGGCGCATGTGCAGAGCCATATTAAATCATGAATTTATGGGAAAAGAGAGGTGTCTGATGAATCTAGGTGCACTCATAATTTATATCCAATAATCATTTTTAGAAATATGATACAATTGATAATCATAGTGTTGCAAATGGAAAGGCATATTCATGCATATAGATTAAGGCTTCCTTGACCAATTTTGACTAAATTTTGGTTATTAAGGTCCATCAGATGTAATGGAAATTTTTTATGGTATTATTTTATTTAATTAACAAGTGGTATATATGTTCATATGAATCGTGAATATATAAGAAACATTAAACAAGGTGTTCATGAACATCTGATATAATCTCAGATGAATCTGACTCTGACGTGGGATATTTTGGTATTATTTAACATGTTTCCCTATGAAATATATATTAATGAATGATCGATCATATGTCATGTTCTTCATCATCATGTAAAATGACTCAGATATTATTTATTTTAGCATTATGTGAATAGGATTCATATTCCATTTACTTTATCCTTATTTAATTGGGACTCATATTTTATAAATTTTAATACTATACAAAAATGAATCTGAATTTTTCCAACATAATGTTATTTGAAAAGGATTAAAATGGTAATAGAATGAAGGGAAAATTTTTATCCCATGTGGCTATGAAAATTAAATAATTTATATTTAACTAAAACAAATATTAATAACTAACTAAATGTAGAATGTGGTGAGTATTCGGTCGAACCCATGCGGTATTTTATGTAGATTTTTGGGAATTCTAAAAATATTGATAGAATTATTTTTATTAAAAATAATTAAGAAATCAATTTTCATTTTGGAATCAATTATTGAAGAATTCCATTTTTTGTAATTTTTTTATTGGGGCTAGTAAATATAGAAATTAAATTGATATGTCATTATTTATTTGGGGTTAAAGAGATAATATATTGTTTTTCCTGGTATACCATTTTTTGAAAAAATTCCCCCTTATCCCATGGTTGGGTATTTACCATTTCAACTCAATTAAGTGTATCAATAAATTTTTAAAAAATTATTAATCTAAACTATTCAATGGTTATTCCCAGTTTAAAGTAATTATCACACAATTTAAAAATAAATTTTTTATTATTATCTCAATGGTCATTATATTGGAAATATAATGAAATAACAATTGAATATTAAAGTAAACAATGAAAAACATGATAAATATATGAAAAAATAATAATATAACACAACAAAAACCATTGAATACATCAACAAACACTATTTGGGTGCTACCCCCTCATGTTATACATGATGAAGTGAGTGAAGATGTGAAAAGAAATCAAATTCATAAACAAAATGGATAGAATAACTAGTGAATGACTCTATAGTAGATCTGGATGTCGAATCATTGATACCCTAAATAATAAATAAAAAATTGTATTAAAATGAATAAATCAATCCTTGGGATGGTATTCTGGTAAAAAATGGAATTTTAATTCATCTTGGCTTGCACCACATACAAAAAATTCAAATATCTCCAGATCTTATAAAAATGACTTGTATGGAATCATTCTTTTACAATTTATGATTGGTTGATGATGTTAATTTGTAATTCATGCTAGGAATATAGAGGACCCAACCTTCCAAATTTTATTTCTCAAACATTCACATTATGAATGTTGTTACACATCATGATATTTGTGGATTACTTTTCTATCTCAGTCAACTCAAGAGGAGAATTCAATTAACAGTATAAATCACTTATATACTGCTCATATAAAGAACTAAATTCTTGTGGCACAATGTGACTGTAATACATTCTTTTCAATGGAAATATGTCTTAATAAATTCATGATTTCAATACAAATTCATGACATAAATCATTTTTCACACTTTTCATCCAAGGTTTTGGTATGTGAATCTCCTCCATTGAAAATTTTAATGTCTTCTTTGTTATTATCACATCATTTAAAGTGAAATTTCTATATTATTAATTCCATTTCAGGTTCAATATTTTTGTGTCACATTGGGTAACATTAGGACATGATATTAGGTTTTTTTATCAATATTAATTAATATATTTTTTTAAGTTTCTATTAAATCATAATAAAATCATTACTACCACAAAATAAATAAAATGATAAACACATTCTCAATAACAATTAATTAAATTTAAAATTCAATATATTTTTAATATAATTTAAATTCATGGAATCTATAGATAATTTGTTCGGTAATTATCATCATGTGATGAACACTACAATGTCATACATTATAAAAACATGTGATAAGGACTTGGATGTTCTTATGCGGAAGTGGATATATCTTGACATATAGTAATTATGTGGTATTATCACCACTTGATGAAAAAATTACAATCATGTTTCATACAAAAAACATATCTTTTCTTTGATAGTTACTGAGGAATTAAATCAATGATATAAAATATATGACTGGTAGAGGGTTCATTGGAATACATTGATTGAACTCTATGATAAGATCCACATGTCATTATTTATCCTACATCAGTAGAATTAAATCAAAGCATCATCTATCCAATGTAACTAAAAAAATAGATGTATAGTTTAAAGTAAAATGGTTTGATGGTCATACATTACTATATAATGGTCATAAGGGAAAATTCATTAATGTGTAAAATCATTATTACTAGGAGAAAGAAGAATGTCAGTTTCAAATGGAACTATGATAATAAATATAGGCATTTGAATGTATCCCATCATAATAGGAATGAATTTTCATGTTGTTCATGAATGGGTCCCCCAATAGAAAATACCCATTATTGTGGAATTGAATACTTCATGTTCCATTATAGATTTTTATTATAAGTTGTATATCAGAAATTTAGTTCATATAATTCATTGATGGACATATGATAGAAGATATTAGAATCACTATGTAACCTATATGATTAGAAACCAATTAACACAAAATTTATGAGTGTCCCTATTCAATATATCTATAAATCACGTGAATGATGGGACATATGTGGTTTACTTCAACTTAGGGTAATCAAGATGGACTAGTAAAAATATTAAAACCCAAACAAAAATGTGAAAAGTTTCATTACATACATATCAAATTTAAATTTGGGCCAATTATTATAAATCTAGGCATCACCAGATGACAGAAAATTTTTTGATTCAAGAAAACCATTATTATTGAAAAAGTGATTTCTTTATAATATAAATCAATCCCAAATAAAAATTCACATTGATGAAGTTGTTATGTATGTTAAAGTGTCACACAATTAGGCCACCTAAAGTAATTTGAGGGTTTATATACAAGAGAAATTACATTTTGAATTATAAATACATATAAAAAGAGTTTTATTACTTGATTTTGAATATGAATCACAATAATCATTATAATTAGAGTGATTTAATAGGAAATTTAAGAAAATGTGACACATTATCAGTGCAATAAACATGAGAAAACTAGGATATTATCTTAATCACATGATATTTCATGGAATGAAACATATGTAGAGAATTTTTATCTTTATTTTAGTAAGAATTTCTACATTTATTTGGAAAATATTTTGGGAAGATTAGTTGTGAATGATGATAACTCATATAAGGTTTATGGATATGAGACCCGAGTGTAACTTTGTATCCTACATTATTTAGAATTGGGTCACACATAATCCATATTATTAAAGGTCATTTTTCATTTTTTTAACCCAAGGCTATATTGAATGAATAAAAATTGATTAATTTTATATTCTTACACGGATATATCCCTCATGTATTTAAGTAAATCCAATCAAGGTAAGAAAATCTATGAAGATTATAGTCTTGAAAAATTTGACACATTTTGGGAAGTTTAACATCACGTGACAAAGAAATGGATAGTCACATTGTCCCAAACTATGGGATATTCTAACATGCTTGTTATCTTTAGTATGTAATTAACATTTTTTAATTTACATGAATATTTGAATGACTTATTAAATGTAGTATAAACTAATTTTATATGGAAATGTTATGGAAGGTAGTTTAGTGACACATTACATAGAATAATGTGTTTGTTTATATAGGAGAATTATACAATGACCCTAAAAACACAGTTTGAGATTATATGAAATTGGTGTAATCTATGTAGAATAAAATATTAAAATAAGGATGAGGTTATCTGATGTGAATTTCATGTACCATATTTCTTGATAATTATTTAAATAGTGATAGGTGTGATATGCTCCCCATTACTGGTTAATAATGAGTAAGATTTAATAGAGTATATTTTGGGTATCTAATAATGCCTCTTCGACATCAGTTTGATTATTATATTCTTCTACCCTAGTATAATAAACGTTTAAAGATCCAATAAAATATCTCCAAAGATGAATTTGTAGAGGAGACCATTCTTGTTAAAGGATATAACATCTATCTTTTTGTAGACTTATTGGTTATGAATTGTGATTTTTTTTTCTCATCATGTCTTTATAACTCATCTTATCACTTTGGGAATTGTTCATCATAAAAAAACTAATCATATATGGTGACATAGATAGATGTTTGTTGAACCTTAATGGGTATAAAATCTACTATCATGAATATTGGAGAGTAATAAGTATCTTTTAAAGTAGTATGTATTATGGTTTGATATTCCAATAAATAATTAATCATTCTCTATATATTTGAATTATTTTCCCTATCAATTTTATTCTAATAATTTTTTTACAACTTCATTTTGAAGGCATAATTATGTAAATTTCTTCCACAAGACAGTGGGATTAATGATTGGATTATATTTTCTACTTGTATTATAATCATTTTAAATCTGAATAAAAAAAGTTGGTTCCATTGATAGTTAGTATTGTGTATGAGATACATAATCTAGTTATGATGTTGGACATCATGATCATGAAGATAACCTTTATATTGAAATTCCTAAGGGGTATAACCACCACACATTTAGAGAAAAAATATGGTAATAATATTCATAACATGAAATTAATAGATGTTTCTAAAAAATATGGCCCATTACATTAATTACCTATATAGTAAACATCCTGGTGTATTTGGTTGTCTACAAAAAATCTAGGGGTTGATGGATAATGCAGGCATGTACTTATAAATCGTGGAAATGTTTTGTGAACTAAATGAAATCATGATTCTTTGAAGGATAAAATTAACATAGTATTCTAATATAATGAGAGATTATGGAAAATAATTGTGGACTAGAAAAATTGGTAGAATTGATTTCTTATAATATAATGAGGATTACAGTCCCCCTAATTCATATGAGGGGAATATAATCATAACCTCATTTGTAGAGGGATTTTTTGAATTTAGATCATTATAGATGGTTAATATAACCACCTGATAATGAATATGATCTGCTTTGGATCAATACATTTTTAGTATATAGTTTAAGTGGATGCCCAAAATGCGGGACATCCATTTATTGGTGGAAGTAGATTTAGAGGATATGGGATCATCTAGATTAGGTGGAATGTTGAATTCATTTTCTTCTCCCTAGTGATTATATATGAATGGGTAAAAAATAAAAGAATTCAAAAATATTTATATCATCTTGTCCTTATTTTGATATTTTATAGTGGATAATTCATTAGATAGGGAATATTTATATGCATTATTTGAACATGAGACTAGATTAAGAGTCAACTCAAAGTAGAAATTTATAATCATCTTCCTAATTTAATCAGACATTAGGATTTTATATTCATTCATGATTTTTATCCACAACGGATATGTTTTCCCCTTTTATGAATAGGATGGGGTTTTGGGGTAAAATATAAGTATCTATAGGGATAAATTAAAACTAGTATTGAGGGCTTGAAATTTTACCTCAATGTTGGTGCGTCCTTCAGACATTAGGGAGGAATATGGAAATACAACATTACCTAGGAAAACAAGAACAATCTTATTACTACCACAATTATAATTTATGTTTTCCATTGAAAAAAATATGGTAATGATAATAACTTTAATAGATTATCACACCAACTTGAAGTGAAGTTTTTGTGGAGAATTCATTATCATTAAGGAGTCAGGTATTTAATGTACTACTCTCTATATTATAGTTTTTTCTAAGGAAGTATTCTAATTCCTATCCCATTAATAACATTAGAGTCTTAAATAAGATTCCAATCTATTTCTTGATGAATTATTATTGTGAAAGACTCCAGATAAATATATGGATGGCATGGATTATTAAGAGGGTCAACATGTGAGAACAAATGGATATCATGATTTAGATGGTAACATCATATCGTATTCTTCATGATTATCAAGTCCAAAAAGTTCATCTCAACATAAGAATGTTGATTATTATGGTCCAGTATGGTCTATATGGATAATACATACCATTTTATTAATATTAATTTTAAATCATATTCATTATCAAAAAAATAGAATGCTTAAGTGTTTTTATGTACATGTTAATATATCTTCATTTAATGTCTTGAATAAGTACTAGAAATCCAAGGATGTGTTTCATGAGGTCATACCAATCCCTCTAGTGATCTATAATCATTACTAATGAACCTATTTATTAAAATCTTTAGGTAAAATCATTTACCAATGAAATAATATATATAGTTCTTTATGTAGGAAATATTATCTCGAAATCCTTTTAATTGATTAATGTTTAGTGGTGGTGGTATTTTTTTAATTGACATGTCCATTTTAGGTTCGACATGGATACTGCAATATTATACAATGAAGCAAATGAATCTACCCTATAATACCATAAAAGATGAATTTATGGGATTACTCATTATTCTATGTTGTCAAAGCTTACCAATAATAGCCCAATGTTCAACAACATGATAACAATGTAATCGAGAATTGAGTTCAATGCCATGTATTTTACATTACATGTGTTTTTATATGATGTATTTGAATATGTGATGCCTGAAATATATATATATATATATATAGTTCCCATAATACATACACAAGAAGGAATTAGATGATAGAAATATCACCCATAAGGTGACCTGAATGAAATAAAACCCCCATCATCAGGGGAAATGTAATTATGATTTAAACTTGTATATCCCTCAATAATGCACATGTATCCAACTCTAGTAGTTTCATAAATTAATATTTCTATACTGTGAATTGGATGTCTTCTTTATATTCGGGCCTTTTGAGGTCCCTGAAATTGGTATAGGCTTGGATCTAACCATTTTTTGTCTTGTCCAGAATAATCTTCTCAAACCACTTTAGGTACTGAATATCATAGATTAATTTGTCTTTCCTAATCATGTGAATCTTAGTAAATACATTGAAAAAATGATTTAGATTATTTTTTCTCGCATCTTTCCTATATACATTGTGATTGTTATGAAAATATATGGGATGGTGAACAACTTAGGATTAAATCATATAATTTTTTTGTAGTTCCATGACAACACATGAAATATCCATTTTTGGAATTAAAAACACACCTCCTTCTTTTAAAGGGAAGTGGATCCATTGATTTTTTGGGTCTTACATCATATTCTATACTGAGATTCACTTTTTTATCTCATTGATTGGGCTATAAATTCCTTCTATAAATTATAAAGTGTAATATAAAAGTTATTATTTAACATGTAAATAATCTAGATTTGTTTTATTGATTTATAATTCTTATGAGGATATTTTTTATTAAAAAGAATTTATGTGGATTTCTTAATATCCAATGAAGTATGAAGAGGAACCTACATATATTAAGGTGATTATAAATTTTTATAAACATTAGATGAATTTTGTAAGTCCACTTCATCCTACCTTTTATCCTAAGAGATATAAGAGGTTATTAGATCCTAATTTTCAATATAAGGTATGATGGAATATTTGGATTACTCTTGCAATGTACATATTTAATTTAAACTTGTCTCTGAAACTTGTACCTCGTTGGATCATAGAGTTAAATATTGAATATTTTTATAGGGATATCATCTGTTATAGTGAAAATTTCACAAGGAAAATCCTTGATCACCTACTAAAAAGATCACCTCAGTTGGTACAACAATCATGGTATAAATGGGGGAAATTGAGGCTTTTAATCATTAGTGTCTTATGGTATCTGGGTTCATCAACATGATTAAAATAGTGGCCAATATATAATTCTCACTTGTGGATTTCTTTTTAAGTAATAATTATTCAGATAAGTAACCATATTATCATTTATCATTATGAGATATTTTAAATAACTCTTATATATTCTCACAGCTACATAAATTTTCTTACTAGATTCAATGTGGGATTCATCATCCCATATTAGTCTTAACTATCCATTTATCGAGTAATTCTTGAATTGATGGTGCATTGATGATACTAATAAATACTTTTGAGGTATGGCCTTATAAAAAACATTAAATACATTTTCCTACAATATTACCTTAAATCCATGTTAGATAATAGAATGTTGAATTTTACAATAAATTTAATCCTTCAATGAGGATTATCTTCTCTCTTGTCATACCCATTAATTGAAAGCATCGAGGGAGATAAAAAATTATTTTTATATCCCATGAAAATGATTTCCAAGAATGGGATGAGATTTAAACCATTAAATATATAAATTATTTATCAAAAAATGTCATCATTATCAATGTTCCATGATATATACAAGGTTTTTATGATTCCTTGGACAGTAGATTGCGAATCTGAATATATGTGTGAGATGAATTGTGACATTCTATTGAGGAAGTATTTTCTCAATAAAACTACTCAAAAAACATCATCACACTCAAACACAAGAGGGTCCATTGTTATTCACTAAGAGAATCCATGGTTACTTTTGAGAAATAAACAAAACAAAACATCTAATATTTATAAATAATGATACCCATCTACTTCAGGACATTATACATCATCACTAGGGTCATACAGTCCCCAATATTGGGTTGTTCCTTATCTGAAGACATTGATGTTGAAGAATTTTGTGATAAATATTTTTTTATTATGGATGGAAGTCAATGGAATTCATTCCACCATAGGTTTGGTTTGAGATGGAATACCCATTGGCTTAAGTTGGTCATTTAAGTAGAATCCTATAATCCCAAATTCCATGAAAACTCTGCGAATGACCTATAAAATTTTATAATGTAAAATTATGTTATTTATATAATAATTTAAGTTATTTACATAAATTTTTATAGATACATGTATTTGGGAAAGATGTGTCCCAAATTATATGGTCTTCCATGGCCATATCTTCCTTAGTTTCCTCGAATTCCACAACCACATCCTCTTTTCCCCATGTTTTTGGGATGAAATTAGGTTCATAAGAAAAATTTTCATTTATAGGGGAATATTTTAGGTAAATTAAATTAATATTTCCAATGAAGGAATGTGTTTTCTATAATATTTCAATTTTAAATGGAGGTTCCCATGTTTTGAATGATGGGGGATGAATATTTTTTGATTGATTAAATGTGTTGTGTGTTCATCGAGACTTGTTTTTCTATATCATTTTATAAATTCACTAGTTATTATTACCACAATATGATGGATTTAATAGTGTAAATTTTAATGTTTGATTAAAAATTTGGTCTATACCTGGCTAATTAAGTTTCACTTTATGGATAAAATGACTCAGATAGACCACATTTTAGGTTATTGAGTGATCGATATTTTATTCACATATTCATGGGACATCCTATCAATCACCATCTACCATTATATGGATAATGGAATCATAAGTCACTAGTTCTTTAGTTTCTCCCAATATCACATTTTAGGAATTGATTATTCCATAGAGGATTCCATTAATGATAAAGTAATCATTAATGTTATATCGTAACACTTGTTGTAAACATAAATAATCAAGGTGATCAACAAGACAAACATCCTAAGTTATCATATCCCAATGAAGATTAAGTATATTATTTTCCAGAGATGTAACAATGTTTATTATAACTATATCCTTTTAGAATGAGAAGGTTTTTTTCTTCATCCCTCATATATCTGGTGCCCTTATTCACTCCTTAGATCTGGTTGATTGAGGTTTTTATATTTTTTTAATTCCATATGAAGCACTAGGTGGTAGAGATATTTTCTTGGTATAATAGTTTTCTTTAGTGAAAGTATAAGAGTGATAGTGGTAGATTCCAATATTCAATATATTATTCCTTAATAATTTGAAATTTCCTGATATTTTCTATTGATTACCAAAATAAAATGTTCTAAATGATGTTCTATAGAAAAAATCTTATATAACATAATGTTGTACATTAATGAAATTAACTATTTCTAAAAAAATCATATAGATTATTTTTACAAATATCTAGGAGTTTCTCATGAGTGAGATACATATTGATCTAGTTTGTTTTACCCTTCCAACTATTGAAACAATGTAGACCCTATTATTTTCGCATTGAATGCAATTAGAGATGTCAATGGATTTCATCATCATTATCATAGACTTTAATTGATTGTGTAACTTTAAAAAAACATCTTCTCTAACAATGATATACTAACCATTATCTTTATTGCACCCCATGATTATTTTCCCACCCAATATCATTCATAAATCATTTTAGGTTTTCCACATCATGTCGGTCCGGTGTACCCATAACAGGGTCACAGTGGGACCTGGAATATGTCAAGTGCTACTCTAAATAACCAATTCCATTGAAATATTATTTTAATGGATTTCTGAAGCTTAGTATATGAGAATTGGAATCCATTTATTCATGATATTGATTCCTCTCAGGGTATATAGGTTTATTCCACCATTACAAGGATTTCATTTGGGATAAAAGTGGCAATGTGGAACTTTATATCTATAAAAGAAAAATTGACTGATCCGATATGTATACATAGGTATAAGGTGAATATTTATGTGTTTTCCTTGAAAATATTTTATTTTGAATCATTTTTAAATGTTAAACTATGAGAAATTTCATAATATAGGCGATGTTATGTTCTAAAAGGAAAACTCAGTGGTCATCCTAAACCATTAGGATCATATAATGTAGTTCTCTACACCAAAATCCATCCTAGAGATTAGAATCTATACTCAAGGGCTATGTGAGTTCCACATAATGAGTAGGATTATAAATATTCACTTTTTCTTGAGGGGTTTACTTTTCTAGAATATTTCTCTTTTGTAACTTATCATTGAGTCATCTCAAATAGTTTATCATATACTTGCACTATTGAAAGTCTTATTTAGTGTAGAGGAAATTAACCTATATGGGATATAAATGGGATATAAATATGAATATTACCAATATACTTATATTATTCATTTTAGGGAGTGTTAGTAAAAAATATGGAGATTCCATGTTCTTGGTATTCATCTAATGATGAGTATGAAGACCTTCCTCTAGTATTTCAATGTGAACCACCACTCATTCAATTATTTCTTCATTATATTCCTTGGTTTCATTGTATCATTCTGAATCTTCTACTATATTTCAACTAATGATATTCACTGATGCATTTTAAAATCTAGTAATCACATCCATTACATCTATGTAATATATTGAGCCCTCTTTTGATGTACCCTCTTCAAAATGAACCTAAATAATCACCCATTGGACTCCTCTCTTAGTAAAACTCTCTATCATGTGAACATTATGGTTGTTAAATTATTTACAAGATGGTACCCCTTATGTTATTTTTTTATATTTTTCATAAGGGATTATCTATCCATATTTATGAAACATTACTTAAAGGATAGTGTTTTGTCACCTAATAAAATGAATTGTGAGGATGATGGTTGTTGTAGGTCATCGCCTACTCTTAATGATCCAAAATTCCACGAACAATTCAGTAAAAATTACCCTTCCTAAATAGGTTATGCTTGTTCCTTCACGGATACATTAGTGTTCTACAATACAATATTCATGTATTTTTATAATTTTACTTGGGTTGATCCATGTGTACCACATGTTCATAATGTTTGTTGCATACAAAAATTTGTTGCCTTGTGGTAGAGGGATTTTCTTTTATCAGTTATGATTCTCACATGACCATTTTGGATTCTTGTTACAAGATCATATCAATCATTAACTCTCAATGCTCCTTCCTTTTTTACTCATTAGGGGGAGTTTGATTTTAGAGTATGGATAATCTGGTGTGTACGTTATTTTCTCCATGACCTTTCTAAAAGAAATTATATGGTGGGTTTCTATGATCAAGTAATTATTATAGGAATGGGTGGATTCATTTGATATGATCCATAATTAAACCATAATATGATATAAATATTAGATGGGGTATCAATGATAATCAGACATGTATCCTCTATACTATGGTGAAAATCATGCCATATTTTTTTCAATTATTCTCTAATCATGAATATTAAGATATAATGATAGATGAAAATATAATTTGATTTTAGAGGGGGATTAAATCCTACATATGGTTTAAATACTTTTTCTAAGAATTATCTGTGTTCTTTAGTTATTAAATAGTTTCTCAAATGTTTTGGTTCAAGAGATTAATTCATTCCTCCTTCAAAAACTCCATGATGGCATACCGTTGAGGGGATATGGTCTAGAACTGGATTGGGAGGTTATTCTGGAAAAATTCTTCCCAAACATCATATAATTATTCATCATGTATTGGTAAAAATAAATTCAAATGGTTTAACCATAATATTTTTCTTCCCAATAAATTATTAGAAAGAAGACGGTTTCCTAAATTCCTATTGATTATTTCATAGTATGCGATGGATTAGGGAGGAACATATAATGGATATCTCTCAAGAACATCTATTAATGAAGATTTTGGATCATAATGTAAATGATTATGGATAAATACAATAGGGGGTGATTTTTTTTGTTTAAAAACATTCACTTTTATGTATAAAAAAACTTAGTTTAATAGAGTTAAACAAATCATATTCAAAACACCTATAATATACTTAAATTGTATTCGGACATTGCCATTTGGGTCCAACAAAAAAAATATCACAATCTAGTAGATTTAAATATACATGTCCTTTGGATAAAATGATTCTACATTAACATCATATAAAATCATAATCAATAAGTTATGGTAACATAATATGTAACATCCCAAGTAAGTAATGAATAATAGATATTTTTATCTATGTCTATTAATGATTAAGATAGTGTTTTAGAGGCTTAAAATGAAAATAAATACAATCTTATGCATGGAATACACTAATATTCTTAAAAGATTGTTTTACTGCCTTTTGATGGAAAACCCTTTTTAAATCTATATTTTGACAATTTTATAAGATATGTTTGTTAAAATAAACTTATTATTTATGATTGGGACATCAGAATTTACTTTGTGTTAATGTTTGGTATTTTTCCGACAAAGTTCATTTTTTAATGAATAGTGAAAAATGTTGTATTTTAATTCAAAACCTCTTTTTAATCTAATCTATTTATATGATTAGATTATCTTTTGAATTGGTTTTAAAGTGAAATTAGAATATATTTTTACCATTTTATCCAATGGTGGTCATTGGAATCAATTTTACTTTGAAATTGGACTTAAACTAGTGTCAATCTTTTGATACTTATTGTTTCCTAAAAACACGCTATTTGTCATGACAGCGGGAATTAGTTATTAAATTAATTAATGAAACCTACATGTTTTGAATTTTTTAAAATAGAAATCATTTTTGAATTCAGAATATCAAATATAGCTTAGGGTGAAGTTTTGGTATCTTTCTGAAAAACTCTAATTATTGATGAATAGTGAAACCACTAAGTGGTAGTTAAAGAAACTGATTTTTCGTTTAAATGAAACTTTGCCACTTCTGTGATTTGATTTTCAAAAATCCGACATAAATGTTTGTCATTAATAAGTAAAATGTGGTTCATTGAGATTAAAATAATTTTTTTGGTGAATATTAACTTTTAAGTTCTTAATCGCGATTAGTGGTAATTAGTGTAGTTTAAGGTAAAAATAATGTTTTAATAATATGAGATGAGCTTGACACATGTCCTAACCTCATTGGATGTGTCATGTCCGACCAAGACAATCCATGGGTCAACTTGGGGACCCCATGGAGCCACTTTGGTTGGGAAATGACATAAATAACTTTTTATTTAATGTTAAAGTAAAAATGACACAAACATGAGATGTTTTACTAAAACAATTTTTACATGGGGTTATACAAGTCAGATTTATGATTATAAAGATTCATTGGAAAGATAAAAATATTTCCTAAATCATAGTATTTTGTTTATAATTTTTATACTTTAAATAAATTAAATTATTTATGACATCATGATGATACATCGATTACCTCATTAATAAAGGATTTAAATAAAATGAAATGATAATGTAAAATATATGAACTAAACATGTAAAAAACCTATTTGATGGGTGGATTTTGAGCCCTTATCACCTTACCCTCTAATTATATCAATGTGGGACCTTTTGAATCCGAAAATCATTTTAAAATAAAGTAACATTTCTTTACTTTCCAAGAGTGCCCCTCCTCTCCTCTTATAAAAGGCCCCCAACTCTACCTCTTTAACCACACTCCCAAAGCCTTTGGCTCAGCCAAACCCTGCCCATTTTGTCTCTCCACATCCCTATATTAATCCTTGAATCGTAACTTTGGGCAGAAGTCTTCCCAAGGAATCCTTTGAGCTCAAATCTAAGGGAGTTACCTGATTTTGAGGTAATGTGTTCACTTGTGTTCTTTTGTTTTATTTTGCTTCTCCAACCCCCCAAATTCTTTTTATTCATTTATTTTGTAACAACTACAGTATCTTCAATATACTAGGATGTTTTTATAAGAAGGATTCGAGCTACACTTACATACACCTACATCTAATGGTTAAAGGACATACTGTTTCCGTGGATGGTGAATTTATGCCTCCCGAAACGATGATTGTTCAACATTCTTTTAACACCTTCAAAGGTGGAAATTAAGATGTAACTATATTTATACATGATATATAATATGTTTATGTTTTTCTTAAGCTTCTGTATTTTTCTTTTTGGGCATACCTTTATGGTTTCCATTATGGGTAAACGCAATATCTTCATTTAAGGAAGTGCGGACTACCGCCCCCTCAAAGTGATTTGATTCGTTAAATACCATATGTGGGATGTATAAATGATGGAACTATGATATTATATATGATATTATACTAGAATTATAATATACCTTTATATCATTATGATTCAATTATATAAAATACGAAATAGAAATGAAAGTAGCGTTCATGCGTACGTACAGCTTACCGTCTCCATGAACGGTGCATTTCATTTCTTACCTCTAAATGACTATGTAATATTATAAATGCATGCATGTACTGGAAATATATTACATATATGATATCTACATCATTAATACCATTCTGGATATAATGGGTACATGAAAAACTTGTAATTATAAAGGGCTTATTTTTTACTCAAGTACCAATGATCATTAAAACTAACGTTATTAACTTAAATAATTACATAGTGTTCATGACATGGAAATAAGTGATATAAAAGGAATAATGAACTTGAAAAAGGTTCTTGAACAAGTAGAAATTAACTCAGGTTTATTATTCAGGAGATTAAAGAACGACCGAGTCAAGTCGAACCCGAGGTATGTGACTTCGTCTCAATCTCCTTTCATTGAGGCATATTTTGTTTTATACACAACCTTCTTTTATATGGTGTATAAACCCCCTTTGACTTTTACGTTTATTCAAAAGGAATATTTTTTATACGAAGTGTTTACTAAATGACAAAAGGGAATTTTTTTTGTCGTACGTATGCGGCGACAATGACTTCTCCGCCGCCGCGACCATTATTTGAGTTTCGGCTTCCTCTACAAGCCATACCTTTTTTTAAAAAGAAAAATAAATACCATGTTTTACTTTTATTTTATTTTGGTATTGAAAATTGTTTTCATAATGTTTTTATATCAATGTGTTGTATTGATATCTTGTGATTGAAAGGTGGAAATGTTATGTTTCCTTTATGCATGTTTTATGTGATAAGATTATATTGAGGTTCTTGGGAATTATTATGAAGATGGGTGGTTCCGTGATAGACTAAGGGCGGGTGAGCCCGATATAGCTCTCCAATTCATTGGGTAACGCGAAGGAGTGAAACGTTAAGGTTTCTCCGAAGAGATTTAGGGAATATACTGTGATGGGTATTCCAAACATAACCAAGAGGGCTACTCCCTACGTAAGAATGTTATGAATGCCTCAATTTACCTGTATGTCTTATGATTTCTATGATTTATTCATGATTTGATGAGGTATGTTAAAGTGCTTATGTTTTATGGGTAAATTATGATTTCATTCTTGTGTATATATATACACATGTTTCCTTTCCATATTTTTATATCCCTTACTGAGCTTTTTATGCTCATCCAAAGTTTTTTTAAATTTTTTTCACAGGTCAAGGGAAAGGTACATGATATGATGATAGTGTCAAAGAAGTGTCAAGAAAGAATCCATGTTTTATTTTAAATATGTTTCCATTGATGGGAAAGAAGAATACTATCTTTATGTAACCACTTTGTTTATATGTGGAATGTAATGCAAGTTTTATGATCTAATTCTCTAAAACTCTAAACCCAAAAAGATCCTCAATGTGTAATCTTGTAATAACTCAATATTATGTAAGGTTTAAGCCTGGGGCCTTATATTTTGTATCAGAGGTCGGTTTAGATAACTTTAGGAGTTAAAATTATATTAAATTATTATCCAAAAATATTTTTTTTATGGTCAAATTGAAGTGATATAGTATTTGAAGATTACCATGTTGCTTCATCTAAGACATGTTTGTTCAGAATGGTTTTCTGCAGAGGAAACAGGGAAGCAGTGCTAGGAAGGCATACAGAAGGAAATAACCTTCCGAATCAGCATCCTGAGATGGTCGGAATTGGAACTGAATAGTTTGTTGTAGTAATGGAGCAGTTGACTCAAGCGATAAATGGTGGTGGTATCCATGCATGAGATCATCCAGATCAACCGCAGAGGAACATGTCAGTGGTGGAACATTTCATGAGGAAACATCCCCCATCATTCAGAGGATCATCTAACCCTGTGCTAGCTGAAGGGTGGATTAAAGTACTAGAGAAGATTTTCGATGTCATGGGGTGTTTAGACAATCAAAAGGTTAGTCTTACTATTTACCGTTTAGAGGGTGAAGCAGATCAGTGGTGATCGATGGTTAAAAATATCAAGGACACTGATGAGATTGATTCTCTCGACTGGGATGAATTCAAAGGTATGTTTCTTGAGAAGTATTTTCCTAAGGCTGTTCGACTTAGGATGGAAAAGAAATTCTTGGAATTGAGGAAAGAGGAAGAATCAGTGGATACCTATGAAGAAAGGTTCCCTCGATTGGCAAGGTATGCTCCAAATTTTATCTGAGACCTTGATAGTAAAATCAATCGTTTTTACTCAGGATTAAAGCCAAAATATCGAAGTGCATTCACTTATCATGAGTTTAAAAGTTATGAGAAGCTTGTTCGATGTGTTGAGAAGGTGGAAATGGAGTTTTCCGATGATCAAGGGTTCTATAACAACCAACAGAAGAAGAGACCGAGGTGGAAGGAGAAAGGTAATAATTCTTCAAAAAAGTCTGATGGTAAGAAAACTAAGTTTCCATTTTGTAATAAATGTGGCAAAAGGCATGCTGGGGAATGTCTTCTAAATTCTGGAAAGTGCTACCGATGTGGTAAGATGGGACATAAGGCTCGTGATTGCACTGAAAAGGATCAAGGTGAAGGTAAGAACAAATTTGATTTACAGTTAGTGAAATGTTATAAGTGCAATGAGATGGGTCACTATGCAAACGAGTGTCCGACAAAGATCTTGAGTGATGGGAAGCAGTTAGACTACAAGCAGAAATGGGTGGTGAAATCCTTTGCAACTACTTCAGTAGATGTCGGGCCATAAAATTAAGTTGTATCAGGTACTTTGTTTGTTTTTTCAGATTATGCCAGTGTGTTGTTTTATTCAGGGTCTACACATTCTTTCATCTCTAAAAACGTTTCTAGTAAAATGGGAATACCATCTCAAGAAATGACTCCTGAACTTTTGGTAAAAACACCTGGGGGAAATGTTGAAGCAAAAAGAATTTATAAGAATATTCCTATCCTTATCTATTGAAAGAACCTACTTGTAAACCTTATTGTTCTACCTCTAGTAGAGTTTGATGTTATCCTGGGTATGGATTGGCTCTCTATTTACCATGCTAAGATTGACTGTAGAGCTAAAGAAGTTTCTTTTCAGAAAGACTTTCAGTTTGTGTACAAGAATGAACCCTTACTATTGATAACTTATCAAGAGGCCGAGAAACTTATAAAAGATGGAAATGAATGTTACCTTGCACACATCATTGAAATTAAAGGAACTCTTCAGATTAACGATGTGCCAATGGTAAATGAGTATCCTGATGTTTTTCCTGATGAGTTGCCTAGAATAATACCAGATCGGGAAGTTGAATTTACTATTGACTTAGTTCCTGATGCTAAGCCAATTTCAAAACCCCCTTATTGAATGGCTCAAATTGAAATTTTAGAGTTGAAGGAGAAATTGCAAGATTTATTAGAGAAAGGTTTCATTCGACCTAGCACATCACCATGGGGTGCTCCTGTTTTATTTGTTAAAAAGAAAGATGGTTCAATGAGACTTTTCATTGATTATAGAGCCCTGAATAACATCACTGTTAAGAACAAATATCCTTTGCCTCATATCGATGATTTGTTTGATTAGCTCCAGGGAGCTCAGTATTTTTCAAAGATTGACTTGAGATCGGGGTACCATCAGCTGAAGGTAAAGGAAGTAGACGTTCCGAAGACTGCGTTTCGTACAAGATATGGCCATTATGAATTTGTAGTAATGCCTTTTGGGCTAACCAATGCACCTGCTGTATTCATGGACTTAATGAATAGAATTTTCCATGAGTTCATAGATATGTTTGTGGTGGTTTTCATTGATGATATTTTGGTGTTTTATAAAAGTAAATAGGAGCATGAAAGACATTTAAGGGTTATCTTGAAAACCTTAAAAGAAAATAAATTGTATGGGAAATTCAGCAAGTGTGAGTTTTGGTTGCAACAAATTTCTTTTCTTAGTCACATTGTTTCTAAAGATGGGATAACTGTTGATCCTGCAAAAACAAAGGTTGTTGAAGAATGGCCAAGACCCACAAATGTAACTGAGATTCGTAGCTTCCTTGGTTTGGAAGGCTATTACCGAAGGTTTGTTAGAAATTTTTCACGGTTATCTATTCTAATGACTAAGCTAACTCAGAAGGGTGTTAATTTTATCTGGACAAAAGAATGTGATGATTGTTTTCATGAATTGAAAAGAAGATTGGTGAATGCTCCAGTTTTGGCACTACCTTCAAGGAATGGTGAGTTTGTTATATACAGTGATGCTTCATTGAAAGGACTTGGTTTCATCCTAATGCAGAATGATCAGGTAATTGCTTATGCTTCATGACAGTTGAAAACTCATGAGGTAAATTAACCTACACATGATTTGGTATTAGCTGCTGTTGTTTTCGCTTTAAAAATTTGGAGGCATCATTTGTATGGAGTAAAGTGTGAAATATATACTGATCACAAATGTTTAAAGTATATATTCACTCAGAAAGTGTTGAACATGAGACAGAGGAGATGGCTGGAATTAATCAAGGATTATGACTGTACAATTCATTACCATCCGGGAAAAGCAAATAAAGTGGATGATGATTTGAGTCGAAAAAGTAATGCTTCATTAACAATGTTGCATTTGGAACGTGATCCTTTGGTTAAAGATTTGATGAACTTTGACATAGAAGTTTTTAGTGCAGGATGTTCTTCTGTTTTGTTTCAGGTATCAGTGAGATCATCTCATCAGATAGAATCAAGCAAACATAGAAGCAAGACAGTGAGTTGCAGAAAAAGGTAGAGCTGGTTCAGAAAGGTAAGTTGCCTGAATTCAACATTGATATTGATTGTGTTCTGAGTTTTGGGAAGAGATTGTGTGTGCCTTGTGATTCACAGTTGAAGAGAGAGTTGTTATGTGAAGCTCATAGTTCTCCGTTTTCAGTTCATCCTGGCAGTACTAAGATGTACAGAGATCTGCAGGAGTATTACTAGTGGGATGGAATGAAAAGAGATATTGCTGATTTTACTGTGAAGTGTTTGACATGTCAACAGGTTAAAGCAGAGCGGTAGTTACTGAAAGGGATGCTTCAGCCTTTACCAGTGCCAGATTGGAAATGGGAGAATATATCCATGGACTTTGTTGTGGGATTACCAAAGACATCTCGAGGTAATAATGAAATCTGGGTTATTGTTGATCGCTCGACTAAATCTGCTCATTTCCTTGCTATACGAGATAATTTTTCCCTAGATCAACTTTCCCATTTGTATCTTAAAGAGATAGTCTGGTTACATGGAGTTACTCTCTCCATTGTATCTGACCGTGATCCCAGGTTCACTTCTAACTTTTGGAAAGGCCTTTAAAAGCCGTTGGGTACTGAATTAAATTTTAGTACAAATTTTCATCCTCAATCAGATGGGAAGTTAGAACGAACAATTCAGACCTTGGAGGATATGCTACGAGCTTGTTCGATGGATTATCAGGGAAGTTGGGACCAACATCATTCTTTGGTTGAATATTCATATAATTATAGTTTTCATTCTAGTATACCGATGACACCATTTCAGGCATTATATGGGAAGCAGTGTCGAACTCCAGCTTTTTGGAATAAAGTGGGTGAAAGGAAGTTGATGTGACTAGAATTGGTAGAAGAGTTGGCAGAAAAAGTTCAGCTGATACAGAAACACATGAGAACAGCTCAGAGTAGGCAGAAGAGTTATGCAGACAACAGGAAGAAGGATCTCTCTTTTGAGTTAGGTGATCATGTTTTTCTCAAAGTATCACCATGGAAAAGTGTGATGCGATTTGGAAAGAAAGGAAAGCTGAGTCTAAGATTCATTGGACCATATGAAATTCTGGAGAGAGTTGGATCAGTTGCATACCGGGTGGCTTTACCTCCGAGTTTATCTCAGGTACACAATGTTTTTCACATTTTGATATTGAGAATGTATATGCCAGATCCATCTCATTATTTGAGTCCAGAGGTAGTTCAGATGGAAGAGAACCTATCTTATGAGGAACAACCGGTCCAGATTCTTGACCATAGGGAGAAAGTGTTACGGAATAAGGTGATTAATTAGGTAAAGGTTTTGTGGAAAAACCACATAATGGAAGAGGCAACATGGGAATCTGAAAATGAAATGAGGGATAAGTACCCCCATTTATTCGATAAGTAAATAAATTGCGGGGACACAATTTTCTAAAGGGGGGATGGATGTAACATCCCAAGTAAGTAATGAATAATAGATATTTTTATCTATGTCTATTAATGATTAAGATAGTGTTTTAGAGTCTTAAAATGAAAATAAATACAATCTTATGCATGGAATACACTAATATTCTTAAAAGATTGTTTTACTGCCTTTTGATGGCAAACCCTTTTTAAATCTATCTTTTGAAAATTTTATAAGCTATGTTTTTCAAAATAAACTTATTATTTATGATTGGGACATCATAATTTACTTTGTGTGAATTTTTGGTATTTTTCCGATAAAGTTCATTTTTTAATGAATAGTGAAAAATGTTGTATTTTAATTCAAAAACTCTTTTTAATCTAATTAATTTATATTATTATATTATCTTTTGAAATGGTTTTGAAGTAAAATTAGAATATATTTTTACCATTTTATCCAATTTTGGTCATTGGAATCAATTTCACTTTGAAATTGGACTTAAACTAGTGTCAATCTTTTGATACTTATTGTTTCCTAAAAACACGCTATTTGTCATGACAGCGGGAATTAGGTATTAAATTAATTAATGAAACCTACATGTTTTGAATTTTGTAAAATATACATCATTTTTGAATTCAGAATATCAAATATATCTTAAGGTGAAGTTTTGGTATCTTTCTGAAAAACTTCAATTTTTGATGAATAGTGAAACCACTAAGTGGTAGTTAAAGAAACTGATTTTTCGTTTAAATGAAACTTAACCACTTATATGATTTGATTTTCAAAAATTCTACATATATGGTTGTCATTAAGAAGTAAAATGTGGTTCAATGAGATTAAAATAATTTTTTGGTGAATAGTAACGTTTAAGTTCTTAATCACGATTAGTGGTAATTAGTGTAGTTTAAGGTAAAAATAATGTTTTAATAATATGAGATGAGCTTGAAACATGTCCTACCCTAATTGGATGTGTCATGACCGACCAAGAAAATCCATGGGTCAAATTGGGGACCCCATGGAGCCACTTTGGTTGGGAAATGACATAAATAACTTTTTATTTAATGTTAAAGTAAAAATGACACAAACATAAAATGTTTTACTAAACTAATTTTTACATGGGGTTATACAAGTCAGATTTTTTATTATAAATATTCATTGGAAAGATAAAAAAATTTCCTACATCATAGTATTTTTTTTATAATTTTTAGACTTTATATAAATTAAATTATTTTTGACATCATGATGATGCAACGATTACCTCATTAATAATGGATTTAAAAAAAATGAAATGATAATGTAAAATCTATGAACTACAAATGTCCAAAACCTATTTTATGGGTGGATTTCGAAACCATATCACCTTACCCTCGAATTATATCAATGTGGGACCTTTTGAATTCGAAACTCATTTTAAAATAATGTAACATTTCTTTACTTTCCAAGAGTGCCCCTCCTCTCCTCTTATAAAAGGCCCCCACCTCTACCTCCTTACCCACACTCCCAAAGCATTTGGCTCGTCCAAACCCTGCCAATTTTGTCTCTCCACTTCCCTATATTACTCCTGGTAGCCTCACTTTGGGCAGAAGTCTTCCCAAGGAAGCCTTTGAGCTCAAATCTAAGGGAGTTACCCGATTTTGAGGTAATGTGTTCACTTGTGTTGTTTTGTTTTATTTTGCTTCTCCAACCCCCTAAACTCTTTTTATTCATTTCTTTTGTAACAACTCCAGTATCTTCAATATACTAGGATGTTTTTATAAGAAGGATTCGAGCTACACTTACACACACCTACATCTAATGGTTAAAGGACATACTGTTTCCGTGGATGGTGAATTTATGCCTCCCAAAACGATGATTGTTCAACATTCTTTTAACACCTTCAAAGGTGGCCATTAATATGTCACTATATTTATATATGATATATAATATTTTTATGTTTTCCTTAAGCTTCTGTATTTTTCTTTTTGGGCATACCTTTATGGTTTCCATTATGGGTAAACACAATATCTTCATTTAAGGAAGTGCGGACTACCACCCCCTCAAAGTGATTTGATTCGTTAAATACCATATGTGGGATGTATAAAGGATGGAAATATGATATTATATATGATATTATACTGGAATTATAATATACCTTTATATAATTATTATTCCATTTTATAAAATACAAAATAGAAATGAAAGTAGCGTTCATGCGTACGTACGGCTTACCATCTCCATGAACGGTGCATTTCATTTCTTACCTCTAAATGATTATGTAATATTATAAATGCATGCATGTACTGGATATATATGACATATATTATATCTACATCATGAATACCATTCTGGATATAACGGGTACATGAAAAACTTGTAATTATAAAGGGCTTATTTTTGACTCAAGTACCAATGATCGTTAAAACGACCGTTATTAACTTAAATAATTACATAGTGTTCATGACATGGCAATAAGTGATATAAAAGGAATAATGAACTTGAAAAAGGTTCTTAAACAATTATAAATTAACTCAAGTTTATTATTCAGGAGATTAAAGAACGACCGAGTCAAGTCGGACCCGAGGTATGAGACTTCGTCTCAATCTCCTTTCATTGAGGCATATTTTGTTTTATACACAACCTTCTTTTATACGGTGTATAAACCCCTTTGACTTTTACGTTTATTCAAAAGGAATCTTTTTTATACAAAGTGTTTACTAAACAAAAAAGGGAATGTTTTTTTCATACGTATGCGGCGACAATGACTTCTCCGCCGCCGTGACCATTATTTGAGTTTCGGCTTCCTCTACAAGCCATACCTTTTTTTAAAAAGAAAAATAAATACCATGTTTTACTTTTCTTTAATTTCGGTATTGAAATTTTTTTTCATAACATTTTTATATCAATGTGTTGTATTGATATCTTGTGATTGAAAGGTGGAAATGTTATGTTTCCTTTATGCATGTTTTATGTGATACGATTATGTTGAGGTTCTTGGGAATTATTATGAAGATGGGTGGTTCCGTGATAGACTAAGGGCGGATGAGCCTGATATAGCTCTCAAATGCATTGGGTAACGCGAAGGAGTGAAACGTTAAGGTTTCTCCAAATAGATTTAGGGAATATACTGTGATGGGTATTCCAAACGTAACCAAGAGGGTTACTCCCTACGTAAGAATGTTATGAATGACTCAAGTTACCTTTATGTCTTATTATTTCTATGATTTATTCATGATTTGATGAGGTATGTTAAAGTGATTATGTTTTATGTGTAAAGTATGATTTCATTCTTATGTATATATGTACCCATGCTTCCTTTCCATATTTTTATATCCCATACTGAGCTTTTTATGCCCATCCCAAGTTTTTTGAAATGTTTTTCACAGGTCAAGGGAAAGGTACATGATATGATGATAGTGTCAAATAAGTGTCAAGAAAGAATCCATGTTTTATTTTAAATATGTTTCCATTGATGGGAAAGAAGAATACTATCTTTATGTAACCACTTTGTTTATATGTGGAATGTAATGCATGTTTTGTGATCTAATTCTTTAAAACTCAAAACCCGAAAAGATCCTCAATGTGTAATCTTGTAATAACTCAAGATTAAGTAAGGTTTATGGCTGGGGCCTTATATAATATGTGTTTAATTTTATTCAGAGTAGAAAATGAGTTAATTAGTGTATTATCAAAAAGATTTATAATAATAATGGTTATATTAAATAAAAGTATCAAAAACTTCATGATTCAATCTTAAATAATATAAAATCTTAATTAGAGTGAAAAAATTATATTATAATAGAATATTTTATAATTAAAAAATACAAATAAAAATATTAATATAAAATTATCACTTTATATTAATTTCAGTGAAAATAAAAGACATTCAATAAAATAAATAATATAAATGAATTTAATTATTTTATTCCAATGATTATGGTATCTAGTAACCTAAGATAAGTTACCCTTGTTTTATACTTACAAGAATGTATGTATTGACCTCACTAAAAAATCCCTTGATATGATGATCGATTTGTCTCGTTATCCCCCTAGGCCCCCAATATGAGGATTAGTATGTATTTCAGTCCCCATGATCCCTTATTACGATGATCTGCATCTCTATATTCATATTCTCATCATCCCTTAATATGATATATTTAAATCTATCATTATATCCCCAAAATACATTTATATAATGATTGTTAGATCTCTATATCCCCACAATCCCTTGATCAATAATATTGGATCTATATCTTATTATCCTTAGAATCCCTCGATCGTATTCACAAAATCAGAGACACATACAATTAAAAAACAATTTCTTAAGGATAAAACCTGACAATGTTTCCTTAAGAAGGATTATCACTAAATAAATTCATGATTCTAAGAAAAATCTATTAAAACTTTTTTCACATTTGATAATTTAAGAGTCATATCGAATCAGTAGAATAAAACACTTCAAATAACTGTTTATTTATAGGAAATTTTCCAATGGTCATCATGATCCTCCAACAGTGATAGTTTACCATAGTTTTTCACAAAGTCATGTACACCTAGAACTTCAATGGTCACATCATAAGATAATGTATAACATCATTTTTTTAAAATTTCAATATATATGGTATTCCAATGTGATATAAAAGAGTATTCCATATTGATAATTTAAACATTATTCAATCCGATAGATTTTATCACATAATTTCATTACAATAAATTCTATGAGTGTGAATATGAATATTACCAATTCTAATATCACATCCTATTATAATGATTATTTAAATATGAAATACAAGGTATAATGTATTATGAAAGTCCTACAAAGGTTAATATGATTCATTAGTAGTTCCATACTTGTTAAGATAATCATAATGAATAAAGTTTTTAAGAATTCATGAATTCTTTATAACTATTTGTAATTATTGTAAAATAATATTTTTTTCTAAACTATAATATAAAAACACTTTGAACATAAAATATTTAGTACTAAAATATTTATGAAAAAGTTTTTAATTTAAAAAAAAGGGATGGAAAAGTCATAATGAAACTTTCTATTCAACAATATCCTCCTTTTGGGAAAGAACATGCCAAGAAGTTTAAATAGAAAATGACTTTGAAAAAATTATGTCTGTTATTCTTTTATAAACTTTGTATTCAAGTTTTTAAATTAATACTTATATCCTCCTGAGTTTATAAATCTTTTGATTGTAATATTGAATACGAATAACTCCCCAATATGATTAGAAATCCCCCTAAGGATAGTATTCTATTCATTAAAGATATTTCTATCCCTGTTACATAAACATATACCCTATCTTTATCTTTATAAAAATTATCCCCCTTTGTGATTTTCAAAAAAGATTGGCCAGTAGTCTTGTAATACCTGAAAGAGGTTATAAAAAATATAAAATAAAATAAACTACCTAACAATTCAAACAAATTATGAAAGAATATTAAAATAATCATAATTGGGAAAACATTTAGAAAATAGTATTTTAATGAGAAGTATATTTAATTTATTTCACTATAGAAAAAATTTAAAAAAGAAATTAAAATAAGAGTTCAAATAGAATTTAAATTTTCTTCATCATCCAGTATCGTATGATGGTCTTTAACTTTATGAATTCTTTTATTTCTTCTAGAAGAGTTTATATCATTTCTTTTGGAGATTTTTTCCCTTCTTGGATCAAAATCCTTTTTTCCATAACATCATTATGATTATTCAAAATAATTATTTCATATTATTTGTTCTTCATCCTAGAAATCATTGATTCCATGTAATTAATCTTTTCTTCTATGTTTTTGACAAATTTTGACTGATTTTAATTTTTTTTGAATTCATCCTCAAACATTAACCTTTCTTCCACATTTTATGATAAGTCATTGAATGCTTATGAATATTTATCCATGTATTTATTTAATTATTCAACTTATTTATCATGTACCATGATATCATTATCAATATTATGTGACCAATTTAGTACTTTTTTATAATATTTATTTTGTGAATTAAAACATTAAAAAAGTATTTTTATTTCAACCTTTTTTCGGATAAATCTTTCATATAAAACATCAACTAACTTTAATTTATAAATTTTATTTTCTTACAAAGAATCAATTATTGCATCCAGATAGGTAAAGTAATGAATTGTTTAATCAATTATATATAATAACTTTTCAATATAATTGACTCCATAAAATCTTATTTTTATCCACTTAATCATAAATATAAATATGTGGTAAAATAGGATGAGTTTTTTTAGATTTGACTTATTTTCTATTTCATTTTTTAATTTTATTTGATATTATCTTCTCTATTCATTGTTTAGCCTACTTTCCATCAGAAACATTAATTGTATTAACATAATCATTAATAAATTTACTTCCTTATTCTTTTCATTTATGATCATGTTCATCCTTCTTGGATAAAGATTCAACATCATGAATTAATGCAGACATTTTTTTCTATGGGCATTTTTATTTCTCTATTTTATTTCTTAAGGAAGAAAATTCTTTTGATGAATCTTGTGAAATCCTTAAAGAAATCTTATCATATGAGAGTAATTATTCATCAATATTTTTATTTTCTCCCCCCTCCCCCTCTTCTTCTTTTTCCTTTTCATCGTCTCCATCATCTTATTATTTTGGTTCTTCTTATAATTCTTCTTCTTATTCATACTATTATATTTTATTATATACACTATCTTCTTCAACACCTTCACATTATTTTTCTATATTACCTATTTTTTCTGCATGATATTTTATTTCGTTCTGATATTCATCACAGAGTCATTGTGTTTATCTTAAATTGGATTTACCATGTGGAACAAATTATTTACCCTTTACAAAATCTTTTACCTTGTCTATAACATAAGAAAAATCTTTATAGAAAATAGATGTTCCTTAGAAAGAAAATATGGTATCCTTATTTGGTATAATAATGTTTTCTTATATTACCTCTACCATTTTCTTCAAAGAATCAACTAAATTATCAACTTGATGTTTCTTTATCCACTTAATCTATTTGGTTTTTTTAGTTTCAACTCCATGTTTTTTTAATGTGAATCTTATGCTAGTTTGAGTCTGAATTGAGTATAAAATTCTATTCTTTTGAAATTTTCTTCATATACTCTATTTCTACTTCATTAGATATTTTCTTTTGTTTCTTTTTCTTCTAGAGTAAGAGATTCACCCTTTCTATTTTTCTAAATATTCTTATATAATTTCGATTTTCATGATGTTTCTTCTTATAATATATAATTTTTAGTATTATTTACAAAAATATTTTATTTGATATTAAAGACATACTTCATACGTTTAATTGTTTCATCATTAATAAATGTCATCTTTTCTCTAACGACCTCATATTTTTCACTATATTGAAATATTTCATAATTGATTCAATCATCATTATTATTAATGTAGGAAAAATTATAATCTGATACTAGATATATTTTGGTTTGATATTCTTGATTTTCAAAAGAAAAAATCTATCCAAATTGATCTTCCTCATGTTGACTAGGTAATACATAATAAAAATATCAAATATATTAAATATATCTCCATCTCCATTTTCTCAGGATAAGAAACCCTATCATTTAATGGGATATTACACTATGATCTGGAATGAATTAAGTATCCTTTCATGGTTCATCATATAATCCAAATTTTAAATAATGAATTCTTATCTCTTTATTTGGTAAACATACCCTTGAAATCAGGTAGTTTATGTGATGGACAAAATAATCTCTTTATGCTAAAATAACCAGGAATCTTGAGACTTCCCTATATTTAATCTGGTATCTTTTATCAATGATTTTAATGAAAAAAAATGTATTTTCTTCTTTATTCGAAAATCATTGCAGTGGTATCAAAATCTCAAACCATATCCTAGTAAAATAAATCATAATATTAATTTTTTGTTCAACACATAATAATTACCAACATTGGAAATCTACTATCCTCCTTAGAGACCTATCATACTTATAATTAATGTTTTTTACTACTAATATTTCCTTGAAAACATACCATTTGTTATAATCCTTTTTGGGTGCCATCGTCTTGAGGCTTTATAAAGAGGATCCATACATGAATAAATAAATTGAATTGGGAGACTTAAAGATAGTAGCACCTCAAGGTATAAATACTAAAACAACTGATGTGGGAAACATGGGTACCCATTATATAGGTTCTAGAGGGTGGTGGTTCAAATTAAATAGTCGATATTAATCCCTTATGATCTAATAGTTGGGAATATACGAAGAACGAAAATAATAAAATGAACTATTGAGGTTTAAAAAAATTACATTACAAGTACTAATTGTGATTGGTTTTTTTTTAAAAAAAGAAACTTTTTATTAAATTGAAAATGAAATAAAACAGGAACAAGGATAATAAATAAATTTATTGGAGTACTGTAAAAGCATAAAATAATATAAGAAAACCTTTTTGTGTTGTATTATTAGTATTATATTATTTTATAGGTTTATAGAATAATAGATTACAATACTTTAGAAAATATGTTAAATTGGTGAATACAATGACTTTAGGTATAAAAATAGAGAGAAAAGGTTTTAAAAAGAAATAAAAACATCTAAAATAGAAATATATAAATTTGATTTGAAACTAACAATAATCCTAAAAGTTTACAATTTTTTCTGAGTTTGATGGTTGACTCTGATAATTTTAAAAGAAATAAATAGTCTTGAAACCCAAATATGAAATAATATAATAAAATTGAGAACATTAAAGAAATAAAGGTTTTAAAAAAATCATATGTACTCACCCTATTAAAGGGAGTAACATAATGTAATGATATTGGTAAAAAAGAAGTATACATGAATGATTAATAAATGCTTATCATTCCCACCCTCAGTTTAATGTATTCAAATCCATCAGAAGGTAATGGTTTTGTAAAAATATTACCATGTTGTTCTTATATTCATATGAATTTTAAAATGATATTTCTATTATGTGTGTGATCCCTAAGAATTTGATGCCTAATATCTAGATGTTTTTCATGAGTGTGATGTGAAAGGTTTTTAGTTTAATCTATAGCCCTATTGTTATAGATTATTATTTTAGATTCTGTTAAACTCATTCCATAATCAGTGAGTGTGTGTTGCATCGACAATACTAGAGAACACCTTCAAGCTGCTACATATATGGATTCATTAGTGGAAGATTACACCAAGTGATTTTTTATACAGGATTACGAAACTAATTATTCTCCAAATAAATGAAATATTTGAGAAGTGCTTTTCCTATTTATTCTATAGTCTCTAAAGTCATCATCCAAAAAACATTTTAGTTCAAAATAATATCCAGAAGAATTGATATGTACTAATTCCATGGTTCCCATTTGAAAATGAAATTTTATAACTTCTTTTAAATCAGATTCCTTTTCATTACCTTTATATCATGATCAAATGAATATAATAAGCATTAAGTCTATTTGAGTAGATGTTATATATATAAAATTATTATCATACCTCAAAAATTGTTTTGATCAACTGGTTTCCTATCTTCATCAAGAAAAAGTATATTTGGGGTACTGATTGGATTAATAATACATTTATTCATTTCATATACAATAATTTTATGAATATATTTAATATACTTATGTTTCTATATATAAGTACCTTCTAGTTTCTAAAAAATTTTAAAACCAGGAGAAAATGTTAACTCACCCATTATACACATCCCTTACTCAGATTTCATATGATTCTTAAAAGAATATGTTAAATACTGTTATGTTGATAAAAATATAATTTTATCAACATTTATTTTTGTAATTATAATATTTTTGTTAAATTTCATTATGAAATGAGTTGGATCAACGATTCCCTTACCATAATTATTTTCCAACAAAAATATTGTCAATCATTCCTAGTAGGATCTATGGGATTTTTTATGTACATAAAAATATTGGTATGATTTAGAAAATAATCATTATGTTTTTTATATTCAAAACTATGGGTTTTTTTTTTCAAAAATACATCCTCTTGAACATAATAGTTAAGGAAATGACACTTCGTATCCTTTTGAAAATGTTTGAAACAAAAGAATGCTATATAGGCCAGTAAAATATGAATCGATTCAATTATTAATACCAGTGAGAAGTTTTCTTCATATTTTATTCCTTAATATTTATTTTAACCTTCAACAACATGTCTTTCTATATTTCTAATGATTGTTCCATTTCTATCACATTTATTTCTAAAAACAAGTTTTACTATAATTATGGATGTTTATTTAGTTCTTTAAACCATGTTCCATACATTATTCATCATTAATTAATTTATTTCATATTTTACGACCTTAATCAAATCCTTACCACCTAAAGCCTCATGATGATTTTTAGGTTCTAATTCGGAAATAAAATCAATATGTTTTTTTCATTTCTTAAGGAACATCTAGTCCTAACTGCTTAATTAACATCATCAATGTTACTATCACTATAATGATTCCTAAGAAACAATAGACATGGGTTCCATAAAACCTATTTATAAATGTAAGTTAGAAATCATCCTGAATAAATAGTTCTTAAACTATTCCTTCACTTTTTTCCTTATATGCAGAATCATCGAACAATGGCTGAGAATATATTTTTTAAAACACATCCGATGATCATGGTTAGGTATGTTTAAAATAAAAGGGTTAGTTTCATAAAATTTCACATATACTATTTCTTCAATAGTATATGAATTTTGATTAAAAAGTGTATCTGCCTTTGAAGTAGTGGAATAACATAAAAATTTAATTTCTTCAGATTTAAGTGATTTTTTAAAGTTATCTTTTTTATTCAAGATGAATAATTTTCGTCCAAATAATCCGAAGTAATAATAATTTGGTTTCTATCTATCTATAAATCAAAATGAGTTTCATTAGTAAAAGAATAATTAAAACACAATTTATAGCATAACAAGTAGTACTAACGGCTTCAGACCAAATATATTTAGAAACTGAGTATTCACTCAACTTGGTTCTTATTATTAATTGAAGAATATGATTTCCTTTTTCAACAACACCAATTTTCTAAGGAGATCTATGAGTTGAAAAATTATGTGTAATCCGATTTTTACTATAAAAAGTATCTAAATTGGAATTTAAAAATTCTACAACATGATTATTATTAATATTTTTCTTGGGATGGGTTTTCTCATTTTTATCTTCGGATAAAAAAGTTTTGAAATAAAAAAAATCCTTCTAAATTTCATTAATAGAAATAAAAACATGTATATCTAGTGTAATATTCAACTAAAATAAATACATAGTACATTTCCCCAAACCATCCAGTTTTTTATGACCAAATAAATCCATGTTCCCTAACTGTACATCATAAGAAGTTGATACTTAACTAATATATTTAAAACATGACATATGTTTCTTACTATATTGAAAATGGTTAAAAAAATTTAAATAATAAAATGTAAGCACTAGTAAATACTTAAACATAATTTTCTAAGACATCATAAAATGGTTTCTAGGGCTAGTATGTCCCAACCTTATATGTTATAACCAAGATATATCTTCCATTGCACTTAGGCAGGGTAAGACTTATTTTCTAAGGAATCTATGTCTAGTGTGTATATATTCTCATGTTGATGGGTAGAATGAATTAATTAATCATTTTAAATTTGTACAATACATTTATCAATCCTAAAATTCACAATGTAACCTTCATGATGTAATTTAATTACTCTTATAAGGTTGTTATTATGACCTATAACAAACAAAACTTTTATATTAAGGCTTTAAAAAGAATAACTATATTACATATAACGATAATATATCCTTGATAATTATCTTTGAGAGTAAATTCTCGCCCTTTAAACATGAAAATACTTTCAAATAATTCATTTTTACTTTTCATATTTTTGGAACAACAACAATAAATATACAAAGTATTCTTTTTATTGGTACTTCCTTTATTTTCCTAAAAAACAAATAAAAGTTTTTCAGAACCAAGACGTTCTTGGGTTCGGAAATGTCATCAATTTTTTTGGAATCCACATTTATTATGAAAAATAGAATTTTTAGAAACCTATATATTGGAAATTATTTTAACAAAATCCAATGACGTCAACATTGATAGTTGGGGTAAAAAGGAGGATTCTTTGAAATAAAGATGTTTTTACAATGAAACTTATTTTTTATGAGTATAACCTATTCCAAAATAAGTACCATGAGGAATTTTTTTTATACATTTTGTCAAATCCATCCTTACCATATGTAAAGTTTAAAAAATTTCTTCATAGAGAAGAAATTTTAAATTTTATTTTTAAAGATAAATTATTACCCTCTTATATAATAGTTTCAGAATTTAGTTCTTCAAAAAAAATTTATAAACATTTCTTTTTCGAAACAAATTTTTCAAAAAATTTACAAGTGTTATCTTTTTAGAAAATATTCTTATTAAGATATTAATAATTATTTCATACTTATTTTGTTAAATATTTTTCATTTAATTTTATTTATCATATTATTTTACAAACATTTCAATTATTATTTTCATGGAGTTTTGAAAATAAGATAATTATTTATATAAAGGAAGAGTATAATCATTTACAGAGAAAAATTCTGCATCTGATGATTTTGAATTTTTCTCATTAATGGATTTAGGAAATTTTTCTAATAAATATATATTTTTAAGGTTTTCGGAGATGCATACATTATATATTAAGAAAATATATTCCTTTGGAACTCTAGAAAGTAGAAAAATGTCCCTTTTTCTAGAACAATTATTACCAGAATAATTATCTATGAAGTCGCCTCCACTATCACTCTAATAATAATTATCTTTTAGGAATATAATTTTTTTTGGTTTATCAAACATTTTCTAATTCCTTTCAAAATTATTTTCCTTCCTGTATTTCATTTTCATTTATGAACAATTAGCTCATATATGCCAATATCATTTACATTCACAATTAGTAATGTAAAAACCATTATTTTCTTTCCATTCCATGTTATATTTGTTATAAAGTTACCACACGTATTTCTTTCCAACTATCATGTACATCCTGTAAGAAATATTAGCTAGTTCATTTTCAGATTGTTCAGAATCATTAGAATCAAATGGGGTAACAACCAATTTTTTTTTAAAAGACTCGATAACATTTTCTATTATTGGGTATTTAGTAGAAATTGTGTTATTATTGAAATTAAATACAACATTTATATTTTTCTCTTTATATTAATCACATTTCAATGTTCTCTAATTTTTAAAAAGGGTTCCAAATAATAATCAAGATTAATATTTTTTATCATGCTCGATTCATCAACACTTGTTCTTTTATATTCATATTCATTAGGAAAGATATTGATTATATCATCTAAAATAATTTCATTATGTTATAATTTTTCTCTCATAGATTATATACTATTTATAATTTTCATAATACTTTGATGCATATTCAAAATAGATTCACTATGTAAAAATTAAACTGATTGATAGTAATATCTAAGAATTCCTCTTTTAGTTTCATCAATTTTTGATTCCCAAAAATCGTTAACCACTAATTTCTAAAAAATACTATTAGATTATTCACAAGAAGAAATTAGTATATATATGTTTATAGTCATTGAATGTAGTAATGTAATATATAGCTTATATTTCAACTGATATTCCATATTTTTTGGGTTAGTAAATGTTTTGAATTCCATTTCATGAATTTTACAACCACCATTAATAATTAAAAAAATTTCAAATACATTATTGATAAAAAATTAATCATCTTATCCCTCTAGTATTCATAATCTTAACCATAAAAATTAGTGGTTTTTTGGGATTGAGATTATCTATGGACATTAAAATTAGTCCTCCCATCTTTTTGGAAGATATAAAAGAATTATTTTTACACAATACACATTTGTGTAATAAGTATTTATGAATGAAATTTTTATAATAAAATTTAAACAAAATGTTTTTGTAAGTAAGATAAAGAGTACATCATGTTTTTAATATTGGAATCCTCCTTTGATACCAAATATAAGAATCAGTATACCATATACATTGCTATGATACAAATTTTTGGATCTTAATATATATGAAGATGGCTAAATACAAGAGGTATTTGAATTTTAGCTTTAAAAAAAATTCTTTTTAGGACTTAAAAGATACTTAGTTTAATATTGTTAAAAAATCAAACATAAAAAACCTCTTATGTATTAAAATGGTAATCATACTTGGCCCTTGGGTTCGATAATAAAAATATCAATATCAATAATATTTAGATATACATTTTCTAAAGAGAAAATGATTCTAACTTAATAGTTTGTATAATTATTAACATTAAGCACTGGTAACATATAAAGAGTTTAATTTTATTAACAATTTAAAATGATTTAGTCAGAGTAAACACAAGAAAAATCTTAATCACAATAGTTATGATAAATTAGAGTGTTAGAAAAGTAGGTATTTTATCTTTAAGAGTATAGAATCATAATTAGAGTGGAACAATGGTATCATAATAAAATATATTATGATGGAAAAAATAAAAATAAAAATATGAATATAGCAGTATGAATTTATATTATTTGTAGTGATAATAAAATAATTGTAATAAAAAACAAAATGAAAATTAATACAATTATTTTAACCCAAAAAGTAAGGTATCCAATAACCAAAGATAAACATACCTTTTTTATACTTACAAGAAAATTTGTCTTTCCCTAACCAAGAAAAACCTTAAATAGAGTTATCAGTATGTCTAAATATCCTTGTGATCACCCAATATGATTATCATTCTATCTCATTATCCCCATAAGCTCTTAATAAGATGATTGGATTCCCTATCTACCAATCTTCCATATCCCTTGATATGATTTATCATATTATGTCATGTTATTCACAAACGTATTTGATATGATGATTTAACTATCTCTCTATCCCCACATTACCTTGATCAATTAGATCATATCTCTATCTTCCTAGCCTTAGAGGCCCATAATCGTATTCAAACAATTAGACAAATAAAGAAATTACAAAACCATTTCTTAAGGAGACAACATGAAAAGGTTTTCATAAGATGGACTCCATCTAAATAAATACAAGAGATAATTGATTCCTTTTCATGCATTCTACACTTTTGAATATTAGAGAGTAAAATCAAACCAATAACTCTAAACTCTTCAAATGATTAGGTATTAGTAGGAACATTTCCAGTGGTCATCTTGATCCCCCAAAGGTAATATTTTCTTTATGTTTTTTTGCAAGGACATAGAAACCTAGGCCTTTAATGGTCATATAATAACATAATTTCTAATATCCATTTTTGACACATTTACAATGTAAAATGTATTCTAACATGAAAGAAAATAGTTTTCCACAATCATAATTTAAACATTAGTCAAACTGATGGATTTTCTTATAAAAAGTCATTGTGATAAATTCAATGAGTGTGAATCCAAATTTTATCAATTCTAATATCATGTACGATAATAAAGATTATAGTAGTATGAAAGTTAAGATAGAATGTCTTATGATAAACCTAGTAATGTGAATATGATAATTATCGATTCCATACTCACTATGATAATCGTAATGAAGAAAGTTACTATGAATTAATGAATAGTTTAGAACTATTTATAATTATTGTAAATGATTTTTTTATCTAAAAAAAATATAAAAAACATTGGTTGTAAAATATTTAGTAATCTAATATTTAATAAAGAGTTGGTGGTTTCCAATATATAAAGAATGGTAAAGTCATAAATAAACTTGTGACTCAATAGAATATGCAGTACCACATGTGGGAGTTGGTTCTATGAAAATAACAGACCCTGGTACTTCGATTTCCAATTAGAATGATTGAATTATAGGATTCATGTAATGACCCGAACTTTCAATAATGGAAATTAATATTGATCCAATTTAATGAATTATTATGGTATTATAAAATGTGAACTTTATTGGGTTTATGTTTTCGGATTTGAAAATACTATTAATAATTGTGACCGTTGCTAATATATCCATTGAACAATGATCACCTAATTAGTATAAATATAGGGCTTTAACAAATCCAATTTACTTAGAAAAAGGAAGAAATGGCCTCATCCAGTAGACTTTCCCCATACGAAGCCCATTTGTCAGAGCTTGAAATGGAGGTGGCGTCATTAGGCTTTACTCTTGACCAAGCCCAAGCTGAGCTTGAACACATTAAGCTTGAGCGGAACAGACTATGGGAGAAGTGAATGTTAATAGAGATTACGACCAGAGATATGTTATCTGAGAAACCCCAAAAGTTTTTCACCATCACACACCTTAACCTTCAGTTGTATGAGGGTTTTATAAGGAGTTATGTAACAAGACACTATCACTATGACTATGTACATTATTTTTTTATAAATAATGTGCATTCATTTTATTTTGTAAATAGTTTTTAAAGCACAAATAGTATTTTTTGTTAATATTCGACTAAGAAATATATTTTTATTTATTAATGAATTTTTAATTAAATAATATTTTAATAAAATTTTATTATTATTTAATTTATTTTTATTAAATATAAATTATCATATTATTTTTTAATGCAATGGTAATTTTTATTAAGGTTTGAAAACTATTTTTGTCAAAACCCATGAATTTTCGATAATTGCCAGTTTTTATTTTAAAAGTTAAAATTCACATATTTAGAAAATTATTTAGATAAAATGAATATTATTTTTTTAATCAGGACGCCGAAATTATCCAATGGTGAATTTTTCATAATTTTCTGAGACAGTCAAATTTTTGGGTAAAAATTAAATACCGTTTAAATATATAATGTGTTTTATGACTTCATAATGACCCAATAGTGGTGTAATAAAATAATATAAACATTATTATAGGACACTATATGTGTTTTACCATTAAAATTATGTGATTTTGGGTTTGTTTGATTTATTTTACAAAGCGTTGGTGGACCCCTCAAGGCTTAAAAAACATTTTGTCTTTTTAAATTGTTTTCCTTTAGAGTGTGACTCACCTCCACATAAGCCACACTATTATTTTAATAAGTTAGCCCATTGGACATGTAAAATATTGTTTTCCAGTCCCCTTTTTCAAAAACCATGGGAAAAAAACATGGTATGGTTTGTGGTTTTGATTATTTTAATGTGAGGTGTCCCAAACCTAAATAATAAAGAATTCCCTCTCCTTTCCTATATTAAACGACCCAAGCTCCCACTTCCTCTTCACTCAAAGCCTATTGTGTTCATCCAAACTCTACCCTAATATCTCTATAATCCTTCCATGGTGACCCAATCCCCCAATAAACCACTATCAATCCTCTCCGAAGCCTTGGGGATCACCATTCCAAGTAAGGGATTCCTTCCTTCCTCTTTTTATCCAAGTTTCTTACTATTGTTATGCACTTTTATTTTCAATTATAAATATTGGGGTAATATTTCTAACATCTCCCATACTGAACTATTTATTTTTGGGATGATGTGATATCTCTTTATATCTCATTAATTCCTCTCAGGTACACCCGTTACCATGCAGAAATTCTGTGAGGGATTTCTCTCTCCTCTTTTACATCCAAGTAATTCTTTTGTATTATGAATCTAAATTCCATTATGTTTGTTGGGAAATGTATCTATATGACCCCCTTACTATACATTTCATGTAAATATGATGATACAACCATTTATCTTTCATAAAACATTTTCATGAATCCTTATGTCATGTCGTTATGCTTCTGAAATTGCACCGCATTTTTCCAAGCCAAGATCATTGTGTAGTGAATACTATACCTATGTCACTATCATGGGTATTCACCTTTATGAACATATACATTTTTAATGGTACTTTAATTTATTTATTACACATTACTTAATCATGTAATAACTTAGGATTTTGATTTATTCCATGTTATATATTCCATGTGGCACACTTATGCATGAAATGAAATGTTTAAGAAAAGGTGCACCCTGATAGCACTATAATGCATTGGGTAAAGTATAGTATCATGATACATCATGTGAAATGAGTGTTGACTAATTATAATTCAAGGGAAATGAGGGTTTACTCTTTATTCATGTACAATGAAGGTTTACTCATGCTCCATGTGCAATGGGCCTTGTCTCATACTAATTCCATGTTAAGTGTTGTTGCCACATTTCTATGTTATCATTGTCATGATTTATCATGACTTTATGTTCATGTTTCTCTTTTAATCCATTGATATGCCTATAATATTACATGTATTTTATTACTCATATTATTCCTTGTTTATTCCCTTACTGGGTTCTATAGATAACCCTTTTCTATGCACGTCCTCAAGTTATCCCATGTAATGCTAAGTACGAGGGAATGTAGTGGTCATGTAAAGGAAGTTTTCAATAAAGATGTTCTATTTCATGTTTTAAGTTGTTATGTAATGATCCTAATCACCAAATATGCTAGAAATATTGATCTTTTATGCTGTAACAAGTGAAGGTTTTATGTAATAAATCATGTTTAAGTATGAAATACAGCGCATAGTTGTTATTGTTGGTATCAGAGGATAGGTTTAGTTATTTTTTGGATTAGGATTAGAAAAACCTAGTGAGGCCTTAGAAATAATACTAAGTATAATAAAAACATCCCTATGTTTTGGTGGGTATTGATTAAGTTATTTATCAAGAAAATACATCCCTATCTAGATACTAGCAGGTAGAGGTGGCTTTGGCACAGATGTACCTAGGGGTGAAAAACCCGGCAAGGAGTTTCGGGTATGACCCAGGGTATCTTGGTAGATGAAAATAGGCCTTGTTGTACTCTTAATTACGATACTCCAAGGGGATATGCATTGGTAAATTCACAAGCTTAGTATGAACCATTATTAAGGGAATTAAAACGAAATTCCCCTTAAAATATATGTTAGAATGTAGATCATGAATAGAATAGATTGAATTATATAGATTCATAAGTTAAGGAATTAAAAGTTATTTATAAGTCATCAGTTTTTCCTTGGATTACCCTTTATTTGTTACACCTAACTCTCCTTTTATTTCATCCAGTGTTCTGTAATAGTAGGACTCAGGATAACAACTGATGTAAAGATCAGTGTGATGACTGTGCTAATGAAATGCCCTATCCGATGGGAGTGGGAATCACAAAATTTTTCACATTTCTCTCTCATTTAACTCATGATTTGAATATAAACTTGGGTCAAGAGGAACGTTCAACCCCCCCTCCCCCCGAAGAAAGAACAAGTCACTATCGAGAGCTTCATGAGACAAAGGCCTCATACTTTTAATGGATCATTCGATCCCTCAATCGCCGAACAATGGATCAACTCCATTGAAAACATCTTCTCCATCCATAAATGTTCTAAACAAGAGAAGGTTCTTCTAGAATATTATCGTATGGAAGGTGAATCTGATCAATGGTGGACATTGATAAAAAATATGAAGTCTGATGAGGATATCGAGGCATTGGAATGAACATATTTCCAAAATATGGTCTTCAATAAATATTTTCTGCGCCCCCTCGAACATAAGATGGAAAGGGACTTCCTTTCCCTCAAGAAAAAAGACAATGAATATATCAGAGCATACGAGGCAAAATTTACAAGGCATTTATGATATGCCTTCAGCTTTTTTGTTACCCTTGAATTCAAGGTTGACCGCTTCTTTGGTAGTCTGAAATGTATCCTATGGAAAGCGCTGGTGAGCTGTGACTTCGATAGCTATGAGGAAATTGTCTGATATTCCCTCAAGGTCAAAATGGAGATCAAAGAATCTTAGGGGTATCATGGGGATAAGAAGTGTAAGGTGGAATTAAATTTTGGTGGTCTGATGGATAAATCCAATGGTGATAAGAACATTTGGAACCCCACTTTCCCAAAGTGTAGAAAGAAGCACCCCAGAAATTGCCTAAAGGGGACAAGGAAATGCTTTAGGTGTCGCAGAGAATGGCACCTAGATATTTTCTGTCAGAAAGAAAAACTTGTGGCTATGGCAGAGGAAAGGAGCACTCTATTCGACTATCAACACATTGTTCATTTCTTCAACTGCAATGAACTAGGGCATCTTGTAAATTAGCACCCTAAGCCAAGGGTTTTTGGAGGCAACCAACAACCTCCAAGGAAGAAAGGGTGAGATTTTTCCACCAATACTGCCGAAGTGAACCCCAAAAACAAAGTGGTGATAGGTACACATGTTATTCATTCAAGAATAGTGAATGTAATTTGTTATTCTGGTTCTACACATTCTTTTATATTCAAAACGTTTAGTAGAACAATCCTAGAACCACCAAAAATCATGGAAGAGAAGATGTTGGTGAGTACAACAAATGGGGAAATCATTGTATCCCATGAATATAACTCCTCACCTATCATAATATGTTGATTGAACTTCCTAGAGAACCTCATCATACTCCCTCTTGTGGAATTTGATTCAATTATTGGCATGGATTGTATTTCCCTATATAGAGCCAACATATATTTCCGTGAGATGGAAATCACTATCAATGTGGATAATCGACCCCCGATTCTGTACAAGTGAAAAAAGGAAGATGAATATTCTTTAGATCCATCATCTCATGCATGGATATTACTACCCTATGTTCATGCGTATCTGGATCAGATGATTGAGTCTATGGTGACAACCATCCTTGAATACATGCCAATTGTGAGGGAATTCACTGATGTGTTTCCCAAGGAATTGTCTGGTATTCCTCCTAGAAGATATTTTGAATTCTCAATTGACCTTATACCTTGGGAGTTTCCAATATCAAAGTCTTTATATAGAATGGATGTTGTGGAGATTGAGGAGGTGAGGAATCAACTACAGGAAAATCTAGATAAAGGGTTTATACTCCCAAGTGCATCACCATGGGGTGCCCCAATCATCTTCATCAAGAAGAAGGATGGGTCAATGTGCCATTGCATCAATTATCATGAGATTAACAAAATCACAATAAAGAACAAGTATCCTCTCCCACAAATTGTTGACTTGTTCGATCAGTTTCATAGATCACAATACTTCTCCAAAGTGGATTTTCAGTCGGGATATTATCAAGTAAGGGTGAATAAGGAAGATATCCCCAAAAATGATTTTCATACAAGATATGGGCACTATGAATTCATATTAATTCCTTTCAGACTCACTAATTCTCTGACGATCTTCATGGACTTGATGAATAGAGTATTTAGGGATTAACTTGACAAATTTGTGGTAGTATTTATAGATGATATTACGATATACTCCAAAAGCAAGGAGGATCATGAGGAGCATCTTAGAACTGTACTAGAGACCTTGTGGAAGGAGAAGATCTATGAAAAGTACAACAAGTGTGAGTTATAGTTAAAGGAGGTCTCATTATTAGGCAATATCATCACAAGAAATGGGATATCCATGGATCCCTCCAAAAAAGATGCACTTGAGGGATGGACAAGGCCGACATTGGTAACAGATATTCATAGCTTCTTAGGGTTAGCTGGATATTATCGACAATTTGTGAGAAATTTCTCACGACTATCCAAACCTCTTACCAAGCTAAATTGGAAGGGAGTAAAGTTTTCTTGGAGTGATGAATGTGAAGAAATCTTCAAGGATTTAAAAAGTAGGATTATCACTACGCCCGTGCTCACTTTACCCACAAGTGGAGAACTTTTTATGGAATTCAATGATGCATCGAATAAGGGACTGGGCTTTGTGTTGATGCAAAATGATAAATTCATTGCCTATGCTTTAAGGAAATAGAATGTTCATGAGAAGAATTATCCCACACATGATTTGGAGTTCACTACAGTGATCTTCTATTTAAAAATTTGGCAGCATTATCTCTTTGGGGAGAAGTGTGAAATATATACAGACCACTAAAGCCTCAAGTATATATTCACACAAAAAGATTTGAACATGCGCCAGCAAATATGGTTAGAGCTGATAAAATACTATGACTGCTCAATCAATTACCACACTTGGAAAGCGAACAAGGTGGAGGATTCTCTAAGTATAAAGGACCTAGAGATTCTATCACTGATGATAATTGAGAAGGATCCAATCATCTTAGATTTTATGAAGATGTACATGGGAATCATAAATAAGGGAACATCATAAATCCTTTCACAAATGATTTCTCAACCATCTCTTTTGGAAATGTTAAAGGATGATCAAAGGGATGATGTGGGAATTCAGAAGAAAGTGGAGGCTATCAGAAGAAGGAATTCCTCATAGTTAGATGTTAATGATGAAGGAATTGTGATATTTGGGGAAATACTATGTGTTCTATAAAGTTCAGAGATGAAGAAGGAACTTTTGGATGATGCACATAGTTCAAATTTCTCTATTCACTATGGAAACACAAAGATGTATCGAGATCTCTGAGAGCATTATTGGTGAAATAATATGAAGAAGGAGATCACTGAGTATACATCAAAGTTCCTGGTGTGTCAGCAAGTGAAGGAAGAGAGGTAGAATTAAAAGGGGATGATGCAACCATTTCCCATACCAGCATGGAAATGGGAGAACATCACCATGGACTTTTACACCAAACGTCTGAAGAAATACAAATGCAATAATGCAATCTGGGTTGTTGTGGATTGTCTTACAAAGTCTGCACACTTTATTAAAATTTAGGAGGATTTCTCATTGGATCAAGTGGAACAGATATATATTAGGGAAGTGGGAAGGCTGCATGGAGTACCACTATCTATTGTATCCGATCGAGATCCAAGATTCATATCTAGGTTTTTGAAGATACTTAATCATGCTCTGGATACTGAGATGAACTTCAGTACATATTATCAATCTCAAACTGATGGACAATGTGAGTGGACTATCCAAAAACATGAGGATATGTTGAGAGCATGCTCAATGAACTTTAAAGGAAGATGGGATCAACATCATCCACAGGTTGAATTCTCCTATAATAATAGTTTCCACTCGATCATCTGAATGGAACGTTATAAAGCCATGCATGGGAAGAGGGGAAGAACACCAGTGTGTTGGGATGAAGTTGGTGAGCATAAGCAGCTAGGACCATAAATGGTTGAAGAAATAGTGGAGAAGGGTAAAACCATTCAGCAGCATATCAAGGTAGCCTAGATTCGACAGAAGAGTGGTGCAGATAACTGTTGATGAGACCTTGATTTTAAAGTTAGAGACATTGTATTTCTATGAATATCTCCATGGAATAAGGTCATGAGGTTTAGAAAGAAAAATTAGTTATGTACTAGGTACATCGGCCCCTTCGAGATTCTTGGTCGTGTCGGGACTGTGGCCTATCGACTAGCACTTCCACCTACCATGGCCAAAGTACATGATGTCTTTCATGTATCCCTCTTAAAGAAGTACATACTAGACCCTTCACATGTACTATCTTCAGAGGTAGTACAACTAGTGGATGATCTTTCTTATGAGGAGTGACCAGTGAAGATCATAGATCGTAGAGAAAAAGTTCTACAAAATAAGATAATTCCCATTGTTAAGGTGCTGTGGAAAAACCACATATTTTAAGAAGAGATGTGAGAATCAGAGGAAGTGATGAACCCGAGTTACCCACATTTGTTTTAGAGTGGGAAAAAGAAATTTCGAGGGAGAAATTTTTATTGGGGTAAGATTGTAACGACCCAAACATTCATTAATGGAAATTCCTCTTAATCCAATTAAAAGTCTTATTATGGTTATATAAAATGTGAAATTCATTGATTTTATTTTTTGGGATTTAAAATACTATTAAGAATTGAGACCATTTCTAATACAGTCATTGAATAGTGATCACTTGATTAGTATAAATATAGGGCTTTCAAAAATCCAATTTACTCATACAAAGGAAGAGATGACCTCATCCTATAGACTTTCCCATACGAAGCCCGTTTGTCAGAGCTTGGAATGGAGGTGGAATCATTGGGATTCGCTCTTGACCAAGCCCAAGATGATCTTGAACACATTAATGTTGAGTGGAACCGACTACGAGAGAAGTAAAAATTAATAGAGATTACCACCCAAACGATGTTATCGGAGCCACCCAAAGAGTCTGTCACCATCGCGCACCTTACCCTTCAGTCTTATGCGGGTGCTATAAGGTGTTATGAAACAAGACCCTAGCACTATGACTATGTACATTATTTTTTTATAATTAATGTGCATTCATTTTATTTTGTAAATAGTTTTTAATGCACAAATAGTATTATTAGTTAATATCTGACCAATAAATCTATTTTTAGGAATTAGTGGATTTTTTTATTAAATAATATTTTAATAAAATATTATTATTATTAAATTAATTTTTATTAAATATAAATTATCATATAATTTTATTAATGTAATGGTAATTTTTATTAAGGTTTGAAAGCTGTTTTTGCAAAAACCCATGAATTATTGATAAATGTAGTTTTTTATTTTAAAAGTCAAAATTCACATATTTAGAAAATTATTTAGATAAAACGAATCTTATTTTGGAATCAGGACGTCAAAATTATCCAATGGTGATTTTTTCATAATTTTATGAGAAAGTCAGATTTTTGGGTAACAATTAAATACCGTTTAAATAAATAATGTGCTTTATGACATCATAATGACCTAATAGTGATGTAATAAAATAATATAAACATTATTTTCGCCCAATGTATGTGTTTTACCAATAAAATAATGCGATTTTCTATTTTTTTTGATTTATTTTACAAAGCTTTGGTGGAACCCTCAAGGCTTATAAAACATTTTGTCTTTTAAAATTGTTTTCCTTGAGAGTGTGAGCCACCTCCACATAATCCACCCTATTATTTTAAGAAGTTCGGCCATTGGACTTATAAAATATTTCTTTCCACTCCCCTTTTTCAGAAACCATGGGCAAAAACCATGGGATGTTTTTTTATTTTGATTAGTTTAATGTGAGGTGTCCCAAACCTAAATAATAATGAATTCCCTGTCCTTTCCTATATTAACCCACCTGAGCTCCCACTTCCTCTTCACTCAATGCCTTTGGAGTTCATCCAACCTCTTCCCTCCTCTCTCTAGAATCCTACCAAGGTTCCCTAATCCTCCAATAAGACTCTCTCAATCCTCTCCCAAGCCTTGGGGATCACACTTCCAAGTAAGGGATTCCTTCCATCATCTTTTTATCCAAGTTTCTTAATATTGTTATTCCCTTTTATTATCGATTATAAATGTTTTTTTATGATTTCATAACTCCCCCATACTTCCTTATTTATGTTTGGGATGATGGGAGACCCATTTATCTCTCATTAATGCCTCTCATGTACACCCATTACCATGTCGAAATTCAGTGAGGGATTTCTCTCTCCTATTTTACATCCAAGTAATTATTTTGTATTATGCATCTAAATTCCATTAAATTTGTTGGGACATGTATCTATATGACCCCATTACTGCTCATTTCATTTAAATATGATGAGACACCCATTTCTCTTTCATCAACGATTTTCATGAATCTTTATGTCACGACGTTATGCTGCTGAAAAAGCATCACGTTTTTTCAAGCCAAGATAATTGTGTAGTGAATAACATACCCATGTCTCTATTAAGGGTATTCACCATTATGCACATATACATATTGAATGATACTTTCATTTATTTTTTACACATTACTTAATCATTTAATAACATAGTATGTTGATTGATTCCATGTTATATGATCCATGTGGCACACTTTTTCATTAAATGAAATGTTTAAGAAAGGGTGTGCCCTAATAGCGCTCCAATGCATTGGGTAAAGTATAGTATCATGATACTTCATGTGAAATGAGTGTAGACTCTTGATAATTAAAGTTAAATGAGGGTTAACTCATGATTCATGGGCAATGAGGATTTACTCATGCTCCTTGTGCAATGAGCCTTGGCTCATGCTAACTCTAGGTTAAGTGTTGTTGCCACATTTCCATGTTATGATTATCATTCTTTATCATGCATTTATGTTCATGTTTCTCTTGTTCTACATTGATATTACTATATTCTAACATGTATTATATTCCTCATATTATTCCTTGTTTATTCCCTTACTGGGATTTATAACTCACTTTTTTTATGCATGTCCTCAGGTTATCCAATGCAATGCAAAGTACGAGGGAATGCAGTGGTCATGCAAAAGAAGTTTTCAATAAAGATGTTGTATATCATGTTTTAAGTTGTTATATAATGATCATAATTAAAAATAAACTATACCACTGAATCTTTTATGTTTTAACAAGTGAAGGTTTTATGTAATAAATCATGTTTAAGTATGAAATAAAGAGTAGGGTTGTTATAGTTGGTATCAGAGGATGGGTTTAGTTATTTTTGGGATTATGATTAAAAAATGCTAGTAAATCCTTAGAGAAAATATTAAGTATAATAATGAAATACCTATGTTTTTGTGGGTATTTAGTAAATGGATTATCAAGAAAATACATCCCTGTCTGGATACGAGCTTGTAGAGGCAGCTCTGGCACATATGTACTTAGGGGTGAAAACCCCAACAAGGAGTTTCGGGCTTGACCCAAGGTATCTGGGTACATGAAAACGGGCCTCTCTACACTCTTGGTTATTACACTCCTAGGAGATATGTATTGGTAAATTCATAAGTTTAGTATTAACCATTATTAAGGAAATTAAAAAAAATTCCCTAAGAATATATGTTAGAAAGTAGATAATGAATAACATACATTTAAGACTATGGATTCATAAGTTAAGGAAATAAAAGTTATTTATAATTCATTTGTTTTGTTCTTGGATTACCCTTTATGTATTACCCCTAACTTTCCTTTTATTCCATCCAATGGCTGGTAATAGGAGGACTCGGGCTAATAACCAATGTGAAGATCAATGTGATGACTCTTCTAATGAGATGCCCAATCCAATGGGAGTAGGAATCATGAAAATTGTCATGATTCTTTCTCAATTAACTTATGCTTTGAATAGAAACATGGGTCAAGAGGAAAGTTCAACCCTCCCCCCCTAAAAAAGAACAAGTTGTTATCGAGAGATTCATGAGACAAAGACCTCTTACTTTTAATGGATCATCCATTCACTCAATCGCTGAACAATGGATCAATTCCATTTAAAAGAACTTCTCTATCATTCAATGTTCTGAACAAGAGAAGGTTCTTCTGACTGCTTATCGTATGGAGGTTGAAGTTGATCAATGGTGGACCTTGATCAAAAATACGAAGCCTGATGAGGAGATCAATGAATTGGAATGGAAGGATTTCCAGAAGATGTTTTTCAATAAATATTTTCCGTACACCCTCCGACTTAAGTTAGAAAGGGACTTCCTTGCCCTCAAGAAAAAAGACGATAAATCTGTCGGAGCGTACGAGGAAAACCTTACAAGGATTTCATGATATGCCTATGGCTTTGTCATTACCCCCTGAATGCATGGTTTACCACTTCTTTAGTGGGATGAAACCTATCCTACAGAAAATGCTGGCATTCTGTAACATTGACAGCTATGATAAAATTGTATGATGTTCCCTCAATGTCGAAATGGAGATCAGATAATCATAGGGGTATCATGGGGATACGAAGTATACGATGGAATTTAATTTTGGTGGTCTGATGGATAAATCCAACGGTTCTAAGAAGATCCAGAATCCCACTTTCCAAAAGTGCAGAGAGAAGCACCCAAGAATTTTCCTAAAGGGGATGAGGAAATGCTTTAGGTGTGGAAGAGAAGGACACATAGCTATTAACTGTCAATATGAAAAATCCACAGCTGCAAAACATGAGAGGAGCACCCCGTTTGACTCTCAATGGATTGTTCATTGCTTCAACTGCAAAGAACCAATGCATCTTTCAAATTAGTGCCCTATGCCAAGGGTTTTCAGAGGCAATGAACAACCTCCAAGGAATCAAGGGCGATCTTTTTCCATCACTACTGCTGAAGTGAACCCCGAAAAAGAAGTGTTGATAGGTAAGCTAGTTATTCATTGAAGAATAGAGAATTTTTTTATTCTAGTTCTACGCATTCTTTTATATTTCAAAGGTTTTGTATAATAGTCCCAACACCACCAAAAATCATGGAAGTGAAGATGTCGTTGAGTATAAAAAATGGGGAAATCATTGCATCCCATGAATATAACTCCTCCCCTATCATAATCTGTGGATTGAACTTCCCGGAGAACCTCATCATACACCCTCTGGTGGAATTTGATGTAATTCTTGGCATGGATTGGCTTTCCCTATATATAGCCAACATAAATTTCCGTGAGAGGGAAATCACTCTCCATGTGGATAATCGACCCCTGATTCTGTACAATTACAAGAAGGAAGATGAATCTTCTTTATCTCCATGATCTCAAGCATAGATATTAATTCCCTATAAGCACGTGTATCTGGATCATATGATTAAGTATATGGAGTCAACGTCATTGAAGACATGCCTATTGTGAGGGAATTCGCTGAAGTGTTTTCTGAGTAATTTCTTGATCTTCCTTCTAGAAGAGATGTTGAATTATCAATTGACCATATACCTGGGGAGTTTCCAATATCAAATACTTCATATAAAATGGATGTTGTAGAGATTGAGGAGATGAATAAACCACTATAGGAGAATCTATATAAAGGGTTTATATTCCCATGTGCTTCACTATGGGGTGCACCCGTCCTCTTCATTAAGAAGAAGGATGGGTCAATGCGCCTTTGCATCGATTATCATCAGCTTAACAAAATCACGTTAAAGAACAAGTATCCTCTCCCGTGAATTTATGAATTGTTTGATCAGCTACGTGGATCAAAATACTTCTCCAAGGTGGATTTGTGGTCGGGATATTATTAAGTACATGTAAAGAAGGAAGATATCCTCAAGACTGCTTTTCTTACAAGACATGGGCACTATGAATTCATAGTAATGCCTTTTGGACTCACTAATTCCCTAGAAATCTTCATGGACATGATTAATAGAGTTTTTAGAGATTACCTCGACAAATTTGTGGTAGCCTTTATATATGGTATTATGATATACTCTAAAACCAAGGAGGATCATGAGGAGAATCTAAGAACTATACTGGAGACCTTGAAGAAGGATAATCTCTATGAAAAGTACATTAAGTGTGAGTTCTAGTTGAATGAGGTATCATTATTAGGCCACATCATCACAAGCAATGGGATATCCTTGGATCCCTCTAAAATAGATGAAATTGAGGGATGGTCGAGGCCAACATCGGTAATGAATATCCATAGATTCTTGGGGTTAGCTATATTTTATCGACAATTTGTGAGAAATTTCTCATGATTATCTAACCCTATTACCAAGATAACACGGAAGGGAGTAAAGATTTCTTGGAGTGATGAATACGAAGAAAGATTCAAGGAGTTAAAAAGGAGGCTTATCACTGCGCCCATTCTCACATTACCCACAAGTGGATAAATTTTTGTGGTATTCAGTGATGCATAAAAGAAGGGCATGGGATGTGTTTTGATGAAAAATGACAAAGTCAATTCCTATGCATCAAGGAAATTGAATTTTTATGATTAGAATTATCCAACACATGATTTGGAGTTGGCTGCAGTGATATTCGCTTTAAAATTTTGGCGGAATTATCTCTTTGGGGAGAAGTGTGAAATATATGAGGACCAAAAAATCCTCAAGCATATATTCACATACAAAGAGTTTAACATGCACCAACAAAGATGGTTAGAGATGATCAAATACTATAACTTCTCAATCAATTACCACCCTGGGAAAGTGAACAAGGGTGTGGATGTAAGTAGAAAGGACCTAGCGATTCTATCACTGATGAGAATTGAGAAAGATACAATCATATTATATTTGATGAAGATGGACATGGGAATGATAAAAAAGGTAACATCATCAATCCTTTAACAAATGATTGCTAAACTATCTCTTTTGGAATGGTTAAAGGATTCTCAAAGGGATGAAGTGGGAATTCAGAAGGAAGTGGAAACTATCAGAAGAGGTAAATCCTTAGAGTTCAATTTTAATGAAGAAGGAATTGTGAGATTTTGGAAAAGACTATGTGTTCCATCATGTTAAGAGATCAAGTAGGAACTTTTGAATGATGCACATAGTTCAAATTTATCTATTCACCTAGGAAACAAAAAGATGTATTAGGATATCTGATAGAATTTTTGGTGGGAAAATATGAAGAAGGAGATCGCTGATTATACATCAAAGTGCCTGGTGTGTCAGCAAGTGAAGGCAGAGAGGAAGAGGTCTAACGGGATGATGAAACCATTTCCCATATTATCCTGGAAATGAGAGAAAATCACCATGGACATTTTCACCAGACTTCTGAAGACATCCAAAGGAAACAATTCAATCTGGGTTGTTGTGGATCGTCTTACAAAGTCGGCACACTTTATTGCAATTCGGGAGGATTTATCATAGGATCAACGGGAAAAGATATATATCAGGGAAGTGGTAAGGTTACATGGAGTACCACTATCTATTATACAAGATACTTTTCTATGTTTTGGAAGAGTCTTCAACATGATCTGGATATTGAGATAAACATCAGTACAACTTATCATCCTTAAACTGATGGACAATCTGAGCAGACTATCTAAACTCTTGAATATATGTTGAGAGCATGCTCAATAAACTTTAAAGGAGGATGCGATCAACATCTTCCATTAGTTGAATTCTCCTATAATAACAGTTTCCACTTGAGAATCTGAATGACACCTTATGAAGCCCTGTATGGTAAGAGGTGCAGAACACCAACATGTTGGGATAAATTCAATGAGCGTAAGTTATTAGGACTATAAACGGTTAAAGAAATGGTGGAGATGGTGAAAACCATTAAGCAGCATATCAATGTAGCCTAGAGTCGATAGAAGAGTTATGCAGATAACCATCGATGAGAACTTGAATTTAAAGTTACAGACATGGTATTTATATGCATATCTATGTGGAAGAAGGTCATGTGGTTTGGAAAGAAAGTTAAGTTAAGTCTTAGTTACATTGCCCCCTTCAAGATTCTTGATCGTGTCAGGGCTGTGGCCTATTTACTAGCACTTCCACCTACCATGGCCAAAGTACATGATGTCTTTCGTGTATCCCTGTTAAAGAAGTACATACCAGACCCTTCACATGTACTCTATTCAGAGGTAGTATAGAAAGAGGATGATCTTTCTTATGAGGAGAAACCAGTGAAGATCTTAGAACACAGAGAAAAAGTTCTATGAAATTAGACAATGCCCCTCGACAAGGTGTTGTTTAAACAAGAGACATGGGAATCAGAGGAAGTGATGAAGCAATGTCACCCACATTTGTTTTAGAGTGGGAAAAAAAGAATTCGAGGGTGAAATTTCTTAAGGGGGAAGATTATAATGAACCAAACTTTCATTAATGGAAATTCCTATTAATACATTTAAATGTCTTATTATGGTTATATAAAATGTTAACTTTGTTGGTTTTATTTTTCTGGATTTTAAAATACTGTTAAGTATTATGACCGTTGCTAATATAGCCATTTAACAATGATCACCTGATTAGTATAAATATAGGGCTTTTACAAAACCAATTTACTTATAAAAAGGAAGTGATGGCCTCATCCAGTAGACTTCCTCATGCAAATCCCATTTTTCGGAGCTCAGAAAGGATGTGGCAACATTAGGATTCTCTCTTGACCAATCCTAATATGAGATTGAACATGACAAGCTTGAGCAGAACTGACTACAGGAGAAGTGGAAGTTAATAGAGATTACCACCTGAGCGATATTATCTGAGCCAACCCAAGAGTCCGTTACCATCGCACACCTAAACCTTCAGTCTTATGTGGGTGTTATAAGGGTTTATGTAATAAGACCCTATAACTATGACTATGTACATTATTTTTTGTATAAATAATGTGCATTCATTTTATGCTGTAAATAGTTTTTAGAGCACAAATAATATTTTTAGTTAATATTCGACTAAAAAATCTATTTTTATGAATTAATAAGTTTTTTAATTAAATAATATTTTAATAAAATATTATTATAATTAAATTATTTTTTATTAAATATAAATTATCATATAATTTTATTAATGCAATGGTAATTTTTATTATGGTTTGAAAGCCATTTTTTTCAAAACCCATGAATTTTTGATAAATGTCGGTCTTTATTTTAAAAGATATAATTCACCTATTTAGAAAATTATTTATATAAAATAAATATTATTTTTGGAATCAGGACATCAAAATTATCCAATGGTGAATTTATCATAATTTTCTGACACAGTCGAATTTTTGGGTAAAAATTAAATACCGTTTAAATATATAATGTGTTTTATGACATCATAATGACCTAATAATGATGTAATAAAATAATATAAAAATTATGTTCGTCCAATATATGTGTTTTACAATTAAAATAATTTTATTTTATGTTTTTTTTATTTATTTTACAATGCTTTGGTGGACCCCTCAAGGCTTATAAAACATTTTGTCTTTTAAAATTGTTTTCCTTTAGAGTGTGACTCACCTACACATAAGCCACCATATTATTTTAAGAATTTCGGACAATGGACTTATAAAATATTGTATTCCACTCCCCTTTGAAAAAAACCATGGGCAAAAACCATGGTTTGGTTTGTGGTTTTGATTAGTTTAATGTGAGGTGTCCCTAACCTAAATAATAAAGAATTATCTCTCCTTTCCTATATAAACCCACCCAGGCTCCCACTTCCTCTTCACTAAAAGCCTTTGGAGTTCATCCAACATCTTCCCTCATCTCTATAGAATCCTCCCAAGGTTCCTCAAGCTCCCTAGAAGCCTCTCTCAAGCCTCTCCCAAGCCTTGCGAATCACACTTCAATGTAAGGGATTCCTTCCTTCCTCTTTTATCCAAGTTTCTTAATATTGTTATGACCTTTTATTTTCAATTATAAATGTTGGGGAATGATTTTTCACCTCACATATACTTCCCTATTTATGTATGGGATTATGGGAGACCCATTTCTCTCTAATTAATGCCTCTCATGTACACCCGTTACCATGCCAAAATTCCATGAGGGATTTCTCTCTCCTCTTTTACATCCAAGTAATTATTTTGTATTATGCATCTAAATTTTATTAAGTTTGTTGGGACATGTATCTATATGACCCCATTACATTCCATTTCATGTAAATATTATGAGACACCCATTCCTCTTTCATTAACCATTTTCATGAATCCTTATCTCACACCGTTATGTTGTAGAAATTGCACCGTGTTTTTCCAAGCCAAGATCATTGTGTAGTGAATACCATACCAATGTCTCTATCAAGGGTATTCACCTTTATTAACATATACATTTTTAATGGTAATTTAATGTATTTATTCCACATTACTTAATCTTGGAATAACTTATGATGTTGATTGATTCCATGTTATATGATTCATGTGGCACACTTATGCATTAAATGAAATGTTTGAGAAAGGGTGCGCCCTGATAGTGCTCCAATGCATTGGGTAAAGTATAGTATCATGAGGCATCATGTTCAATGAGTGTTGACTCATGATAATTTAATTTAAATTAGGTTTTACTCATGCTTCATGTGAAATGAGGGTTTACTCATGCTCCATGTGCAATGAGCCTTGGCTCATGCTAGTTCCATGTTAAGTGTTGTTGCCACATTTCCATGTTATTATTATCATGATTTATCATGCCTTTATTTTCATGTTTCTATTGTTCTTCATTGATATGCCTATCTTCTAACATGTATTGTATTCTTCAAATTATTCCATGTTTATTCCTTTACTGGGCTTTATAGCTCACGCTTTTTATAAATGTCCTCAGGTTATCCCATGAAATGCTAAGTGCTAGGGAATGTAGTGGTCATGTAAAAGATATTTTCAATAAAGATGTTGTATTTCATGTTTTAAGTTGTTATGTAATGATCCTAAGCCCCAAAGACACTAGTCCTCTTGATCTTCTATATTGTAAAAAGTGAAGGTTTTATGTAATAAATCATATTTAAGTATGAAATAAAGAGCATGGTTGTTATAAGTCACATATATAAGGGATTTTTTTGGTTTTGATAAATTGTCACTGAGAGGAGGGATTTCATATTTACCAGTCAATTAATTTATAATTGGAGGACATCATTTTTCTATTGATATTTTTAGAGTAATGAGTAATTTCACAATTAGTATCATGAGAATATTTTTCAAGATCAATATTTGTGTATTAACTGGGAGGACCACCTTGGAATTTGTTATTGGGAGGACATCCATAACTATTGAGTTATATGATATTGATAATTCCCCTGAAATTTTTCTACTCTCATGATCTTACAATGAGTGAATAGACTATCAGGCCACAAATGATTAGTTTTTCGGGACTTTAGGATAATATTTTTAAATAATATATATTGGAATACTTTCTAACTCTTTGGTCATTATATTCCTTTGCTGAGATCTACTTTTATATTCTCTCTTATGGATTGATTAGTGACCATTAATGATATGAGTATTTTTAGGTGACACCTATGACCTCGGTGGAGATGACTAGAAATGTACTTCAATTTTGAGGGTTATATGTTAATATAATTTATTTTATAATGAAATGTGGTGATGGGTTCTTAAAAATAGGTTGAAATATATTCCTACATTTATGTATCCTATGAGTTTCATCATTTATCTTTATTAGACTAAGGAGAGTAAGGATGTGTTTATACCTTTTTGACTCATCTATAATGTACCAAAATGAATCCTGAAAAGAATTGGTAATATAATCCCTATCATGTATACACATATGATTATTTTTATAGTCATCTTGAGGAGTATTGATTATATGATACAACCTCATGTAACTATTAGGATATACAATGAACTTCTTCGACATTAGCTGGGGTACATATATGATCATACTACAAAACTATATTTGGGGAATGATGGTTATCCCCTTATACTCCCAATCTTAGGATGTTATGAAAACTCTCTATGATATATACAATGATATAGTAATATCCACTCATATCTTCCAATATGTGTTGATAGGATTCTGTAAAAAAAATAGTGATATGGGTTTATTCTTCAGTTCCTTATGGAATATGAATCAAATCATTTCCTATATTTTTTTCAAAATATGATAAAAATTGTTATAGGAAAGGGTATAAATATGTAAAAACACCTTGGTTTATGTTAGGATATACCAATTTTTTTTAATTTCACTTGAGTGTAGTGGTGGGTTTGGTTGATAGAAGTAGGGATAATAACATGATTTTCATCCACTATGTACTGGCATATACTATTATACATAAATTGAATAAGATCATATTCCAAGTTACCTCAGGTCCTATTGCCTTTGTGAGACCCCATGGGGTGTCTTGAAAAATATGCATGGAATGAGATCACCCAAGTATCCAACCTAGTGTAGTTACGAGTAGCATAGGGAGAACTGTGTTTTCTGTAGAAATTGTGAGTGGCATGTGCACTCCTATGTTACAACTGCACAATGGCGAGTTATTGGTTGTACTTGTGGTTTTCTTCTATAGTATAATGGAGGAACTAAATTTAATTATCATGGGATAGGCTTCTCAAGCTGAATGAAACAATAATAGGTTCCACTAGATTCATCATAGCTTTCTACCAGCGTGGTGGGATGTGGGGCATCAATACCTTATGTTTTAAAGACTAGATTACATTATTGGAGTTGTATAATGCTAATCATACTATCACACTAACACAATATCAATATTTATATAGAGGTTTATAATAGGTTAAATAATCCCACCAGTCATTATGGTAGAAAATATATTCCATATGAAGCATAAAAAAATTTACCTGATGATGTTTTCATCACATTAGACCATTGTGGGACCTTAAAATGGGTAGCTAACATACATGAACACTATACAAAAGAACAAATAATATTTCAGTATAAAAAATAATATATTATTTTAAATATCATTTAAATAATTAAAATATTAACATATAGTTTTTAGGATTTATATAAAGATAAATGGGTTATAACTGTACGAAATTCTTTCATTTTTTTCCAAAGAATCAGGTTTCGTTCACCATTGTTGTTTCTAATAAAAATATAACAAAACTTATATTTATTACAAATTAATACATGATTTATTAGATATGATTGAATATAAAACAATAAATAAGATCATTATTTATTGTGGTTTATTAAAAAGGTAAATTAAATAATAACTTCAAATAGGAAAAAACATCTTTATTGAAAACCTCATTTACATGCTCACACTTTAAACTGCATGGGAAAACCTGGGGACATACATAAGAAGTGGGTGAGATATTAATCCTAGTAAGGGAATAATTATAACGACCCATACTTTACATACATTGTTATTACATCAAAATTGAAGCACACTTATTACAACATATAACAAAACCAGGAAAGGACCGTATAGGTATAGTGTCTTTAGAAATTAGGAAACATAAACAACTGGTTCATAAAGCGTCTACACTATCTCCCATTTATTTCATCATATCTATAGTCCCTTTTGGAATATCTTACTTAATAACCTTCTTCCTGACCTGGGGAAAGAAAACATACAAAAGGGTGAGCTCAAATGCTCAGTAAGGGTAAACAAAAGAAATATCAATCACATTATATTCATAAGAACATAACTTTTGGAAGTCTTAACCTGCAAAAGAGATCATAATTTCATAACATGGGATAAATCATAGTAGTGAAATGTAATCCCAATAATCATAACTTAAGACATGAAACTTTGTGGCATACACACATAATCATAGAGAATCATTTCTTAGTAGTCAAGACTCATTGCCAAGACTATCTTAGCGGACACAGTCCATTTCTGAACCGAGTTAACTCCTCGTTCCAGTCCTGTTTCACTGAACCGGTTTAACCTGCCATTCCAGCCATGTATATCTCATGAGATATAAAATCTTTACCCAATGCATTGGAGGGAGATATAGGTCCCACCCATCTCATAATTATACCATTCTTATGTGTGCCACTAAATCATAAATCATACATCATTGCATAACCCATGTAGTAAAAATGGGATTCTTAAACAACATGTCCTCATAAAACAATTGATATAAGATAAAGGAATTCATAAAAATAACTCCATCATAACATAATCAAATCAATGTAATAATATGGATAGAAACAGAAACCTATATTATCTTATATGGAAAATAATTTTGATAAAGCACTTGAACTCCATTCTTGGGGAAAATATCCTTTCTACTTCAAAAACATTTTCCTTTCTTAACATGTCATATAATTTTAAAATAAAAGAAGTTGATTAAAAATAAACTTGAAAACTTGTAAAGGAAGCTTCTTGGAAATAATGTTTTAAAAATCCATTCATGTCGTATAAGTTAAAAAAACATTCTTCTCATACTTTTGTCAGAAAAGTCAAAAAGTACCTCGTACGAAAAACGACAAAAGATTCCTTTCATATCTTCTACTAAAAACTCACCGAATGGTAAAATTGGATTTAAACAATTGTAGGTGGATGGAACAAAATTACATATTGAGGAAACATGGATGTGGATGATAAAATACACCCAGTAAATTCTGAAGTATAAAAAATATCGGATAAAAATTGAGATTGCGAGATTTTCCCTTACCTTAGGTCTGATTTGCTTCGTAAATGTCCGAAACTCCTGTATAATGATTTAAATAATGTCATTGAATTATTACAGAATCATACCCATTGTTATGATATCATATATGGTCATATTCTTAGCTTATTATTAGTAATATTTAATTGCTACTTGTTATTCAGGTGTTTATTACTTTTTGTTCTTATGCGTGTTTTGTCGAATAAATTATTATTCTTCTTTTTAGGTTATAGATACCTCATTTACAGAATTTTATTAGTGTAATATATATCATATTCATTCATTCAATTCATTTATATAATCATTATGCAATGAAGATCATGTAGAACGAGTCACATCACATCGTGGAGACGGTATTCCGTACGTACGCACGAGCGATGATATCGTTCCCATGATCATGGAATTGTATTTGAGTGTATGTATACTATTTAAGAATCAATATCAATTTACAATAATCATATATATTCATTCTTTACACCATTATACCCATCCAAGTATGGTGGTGGTGGAAAATAGATTACACCACGGCGTGGAGATGGTATTCCGTACGTACGCACACGCGGTGATTTCATTTTCCATAGGATGGATAGATAGTGAAATATGGTTGTTTCATACTTATAATAACATATAAATATATGAGTGATACTGATGTTATTACTTCATTATGAAACAACTAAAGAAGAAGAAGTGGAAGAAGAAATAAAGATAAAAGAATCGGTAACAGGCATTACCTCTTCTTTGAAGCGCTTCTTTGAGACCTCCTTTTTGGGCACTAAAATTGTTATTTGAAGAAGACCAGGACCTCTAGGATTTCTCTATTGAAGTGGAGAGAAGAAATTGGCAGGGTTTGGCCGATCTTGAAGGCTCAAAGTGGTGTGAGGAAGAGAGGGAGGAGGTTCCCTTTTATAAGGGAGGAGAGGGGCACCTTTGGAATAACGAAAAATATTATTTTATTATAAAGCCAAATTCGGTCTTAAATAGCTCAAAATTGATTTATTTCGAAGCTAAGGTGGGGATGGGTCGAAATACTCTCATCCAATAGAATTTAGACAAGTTTATGTTCCTATTTTAACCTTATCATTTAGATTTAACATTAAGTTAAATAATTTTACTTTTACTTTGTCTTCTTGTGTTCTTACACTATAAGGTTAATAAACATACTATAACAAGCCAAAAGAACCCCAAGTTGTTTATTATTAATATTTATAACATTATCTAAGTCATTTTTCTGAAACTTAGATTTTTAGGAATAAAATAACAATTAATAATATAATATTTGTTTTAAAAACTATTTTATGTCAATTTTGACACTATTTAGTAATTGATTTTTGTTAAAATTATAACCGAATTATTAGTTCGAAAAAAGTTAATTAAATCAATAATAACATGTCATATTAACCTAGAAAATTAGCGAAATTCAGAAAAAGTCTCAAATTACAGTTATTTGGGTATTTATAACATCAATTATGTCAATATTTCATTAATAAGATAATTACTGCATCATCGTTGTTTCATAAATAAATTAAATTATTTAATGTCTAAAAATTACAAATAAAATACCATTATGTTTGAGATCTCTTTATATTTCTAATGAATATTTATAGTCGAATTTATCTTATGTATAACCCCATATTAAAAATGATTTACTTATTAAAATTTTATTTTAACTATTTTAACCCTTCTTTAAGTAAATTGATAATAAATGTCCTAATCTAATCCAAGATGGCCTAAATGGTCATATTTTATTCCTAAGGTTGTTATTGGTCGAATTAAACTTATCCAATAGAATTAGGACATGTGTTAGGGTAATAATAATATCATTTTTACCCTTAATTACCCTATTTACTTTTAACCGTGGTAAATAAAAGTAAAAAGTTACTATTCACCAAAAAATTATTTTCATCTCATTGAACCACATTTTACTTACTAACATCAACCGTGTCTCTTGAATTTTCGAGATTTCACTCACAGAAGCAGTAAAATTACGTTTTTTGAAAAATTCAGTTTTTTTAACTACCACTTAGTGGTTTCACTATTCATCAAAAATTGAAAGTTTTCAGAAAAATACCAAAATTTTACCCTGGGCTAATTTTGATATTACAAATCCAAAAATGAAGTCCATTTTGAAAAATAAAATTTATAAAATTTCAAAAAGTGGTTATTACTATTCATAATGGCCAGTTTTAATAATATTTTAATAGCATATCGTTGTTTAGTGAAACTTGGTATTGCGTACGACGCAAGCTATCGAGGAAGGCCACGATTGCGTGTAAAGAAATCCAATCTAGTGTTGTGTGTAGTGAAATATTCCTTTGATGATTTAAAAACAAAATATTTCTCATAAAATTCTCGGGTGTTACAATAATAATTGAATAAAATGAATATATTAATAAATTTTTGATGAAAGACATATAAATGGGGAATAAAAGGGGTGATAATCATAAAAAAGAATAATAAGACATGATATAGCATGATAACATAAAGGAAACATTTCAAAAGTAAAAACAATATAAAAGGGTTAAATAAAAACATAGGTCATGTAAAACTTCTAAGAAATCATTATGTATCAAGACAGATAAATTAATTTCTCCCTTTCCCAACATGATTTTTCATGAGACTAAATGTTACCCTATTCGTTGCAGCACTATAATTTCGAGCGCACCCATCACATTCATTTAATTCACATTCTTATGTGTTCCACATAGATCATACATCATGGAATCATTCAACATTAATTTTTATTTGGTGATCCCAGAGTGTGGAATAAATAGATTTATTTCCCCAATAAATAAGTATAAGTGCATAAATGTGAACACCCTTGATGAGAAATGTGAATAGTATTCACTAGACAAATGTTTTGGCATTGAAAATTATGTTGAAATTTCAGCAGCATAACAACGTCACTAAAAGAAACATAAAATTTGTTTATGAGATGTAAGGTGGTATATAGTCTTCTATAAATAAATTTTAAATTATAAAGGACATGATAAAACATTTACCAAAAATAGTAATTGGAAATAGAAAGAATAAGATAACGAAGAAACTTGAATAAAGACGATAAGGAATGGGACCTTTACATGAATGTGTGACTCTAAATTATTGGGAGGAGCTTCTTAACAGTATGGGGAACCTTGGGAGTACTCTATAAGGGGTGGGTAAGATTAAGGCCATGCTATAAGGATTTTGAGTGAAGAAAAATGGGATATTGTGGGTGTTTCTATAGAGAAAGAGTGGTGATTTAATTATTATTTTTCAGACATTCGTTTTGGACACCATATAATAAAATAATCAAAACCACAAAACTTACAATGGATTTTCTCATGGTTACTACCAATTAAGAGTGATTTTCATTATTTTATATGGACAAGTTCCAAAATTAAAGAATAAAACCCTTACTGATGTGCAATTTAGTCATACTATTAAAGAAATGATTTTAAAGACATATAATATATTAATGGTTTTGGATGATTCATACAATCATTATAAAATTAATTAAATAAACATAAAACCACATAATTTTAAAGTGAAAACATATATTTTATCTTTTATAACCCATATATAATTTATTACATCTCATTTTTGTCATTATTATGTCATAATAAAAAACATATATTTATATGGTATTTATTTTCTTGAACCAAAAATTCAAGTATATCAGAAAATTATTAAAAAATAATCATCAAATAATTTGGTTGATATGATTCCAATAATTTTAATAATTATATTAAAATAATTTTATTAATATGCATATTTTCAATTTTTAAATATTAATCAAAATTTACTAATACATGTTGGGTTTTTTACAATAATAGTTTTCAAACCATTATAAAAATTACATTTGTCTTCATAAAAATATATGTTCAATTATATTTAATTAAAATTATTTAATAATAATATATTATTCAAAAATTATTTATTTAGAAAATCCATTAATTCAATAAAATAAATGTTTTATAGAAATGTAATACCAATTAAAAATTCAATTTGTGTTTTATTGTATAAAAATAAGAATATTTTATAAGGTAATGATAAGAAGAAAATATTGACATTATTCTATTGAAAATACAATATAAATTTTAATATTATAATTTTTTTAATACATATCCATGTAATACACCATAAAAAACCCTCTGGGTAAGGTACGTGATGTTGAGACATTCATGGGGCAGTTCAACGGATATGGTTTGGGTCGTGATATCAATGAGCTAGAACTTATATCATATATGGTTTCTCAAATGCTTAAGTTGTTTGATCAGAGATTGGATTCTGTCAAGAGAAACTCCCAATGCTTTTATCTCCCTTGGGTGATCAGATAATTGGGCTTCATAAGGTATGGTCCTACTGATTGAGGCCATCACTTATGTTTACTTTGTCAATTAGATTTGTTAAAAATCTATATTTATACTAATCACGTGATCACTATTCAAAAGATATATTATCAATAGTAATGATGCGTAAAGGACTGTTAAATAATATAGGATATAACAAAACTATTATATTTCATGTGTTTTCTATAACCATATTACACAATAATACTTTTAATTATTTCACAAGAGGAATTTCTTGTATAAAGTTCTATGTCGTTATGGTTTCCACCCCATTACAAATTTCACTATAATTTTTTTTCTTTTCGCACACTAAAACTGATGATTTTAATTATGTTACCTCACCTCCTCTGGTTCCCAAATTTCTTCTTCAAACATGTGGTTTCTCCACATCACTTTTACTAGGTGTATTTTCTTATTTCATATAACATTTTATCTATAATATAAGATCTTAACATATAGCTCTTCATAGGGAAGACCATTCTCTAATGGAAGCACCTTTAGATTGAGTACAAGTGAGGGGTCTGGTATGTACTTACTATAGAGGTATATAAGGAATACATCATTTATTTTAGGTAGGTTTGGTGGGAGTTCTTGTATATATGACACATCTATAATGAGATCAATGATCTCAAGGGGACTCATGTATCTTGGAATAAGCATTTAATTTTTCCCAAATCTCATGAAATACTGCCAATATGATGTATAGAGGGATATCATTTCATCAACATCAAATTCTAGGTATCTTTTATGTTTGAAAGTATAGCTCTTTTTTCGAATCTGATCATCATGGACGTGATATTGAATGGTCGTATTTATTTCCACCATTTCCACAAGAATTCCCTGAATAAAAAATTTATTCTCCCTATATTCCTCCTTGCATGATGGTGTTCTGTACCTCTTTCATTAAAGGTATTCATAGGGAGTAATGTGGATTCATAAGTAAAAATTGTTATTGTATGAGAACTCGACCTGAGAAATATGTTTATCTCAATCTTCATTTATGTTAATTGTGAATTCTCTCAACATGTTGTCACGTTTCTAGATTGTTTTTTAGATTCTCCATAAGTTTGAGGGTGATAAGTCGTGTTGATATTTAAGTCAGTTTATAGATAATTTTTAATACTCTTCCACATCATAGAGGTAAATCTTTGGACTCTATCAGATAAAATTAATAATGGTGGTCCATTTTTCCTAACAGCTTCTATAATTTATATCCTTGCATGTTTATCGAGTGAGAAGCCCTATTGAATCAAAATTAAGTGTAGTGTTTTTCCAATATGATCCATCACAAACCATATATATTTATTTCCTCTTAATGTCTTCAAAATACCACTAAAAATGTATTTGGTGATTTTTTAACCTTTTTATTTAGTTATGGGTAATGGTTGCATCATCCCCTTGTATTTATGACTTTCTATCTTCACTTCTTAAAATAAAAGAAATATTGATGTATATTCTACAATATCTTAATTCATATTGTCCCACTAATAGTTATCATAGAGATCTTGATACAAGTTTTTTATTACTAGATAGATGGATAAGGTTGGGCAATGTGCATTATCCAACATATCATTCTTTAACGCGGGATTTTATGGTAAACATAGTTGTGACCCAAATATTATAACACCAAATTTATTAACAATGGAATCCAATGATTTCCATTTTCTTATAGATCATTCATTCTTTTTAAATACCACAACAACTCTTTGATAATCCTTTATTCTATCTAGAAGGTATAATTAATAAATAATTTTTGAACAGATTGATGATGTTCCTACCATTATGATTCCCATGTCTATTCCATTCAATTCTTATATGATCAAATCTCTCTCAGTTATCATGAATGATATAATGGATTGATATATTATACATAAATAATGTCACACATTATTTTTTTCCCAGGATGGTAGTCAATTTAGTTTTCATAGTCTTTGATTAAGACTAACCATATTCGTCGACACATATTCATCTCATTCTGTATGAATACATACCTGAGGCATTGATGTTTCATATTTATTTCAAACTTCTCCCCAAATAGATTATGCTGCCATATTTTAAACATTAACATCATATAATAAAACACTAGGTCATGGGTTGGGTGGTTCTATCCATATCCTTTTAACTACCTTATAGTATATGCAATCACTTTGTAATTTTTCCTTAACACACATCCCAATACCTTCTTCAAATAATTGTTTTATACCACAAAATTTTCTCTATTTTTTGGTTGTGTGAGTAAAAGTAAAGTGATAAGACCCATTTTAAACACCTTGAAACTACCTTCAAATTCATCATTCCATGCAAACTTGACTCTCTCCCGAATTAGATATGTTAGAGAGTTTGACAATCTCGAGAAACATCTCAAAAAATGATGACACTACCTATCTAATCTAAGGAATCTATGGATATATATATCGTAGATGTTGGAATCATACATCCTTAAATTGATTATATCTTTTATGGATATGGATATATTCTATATATTGTGATAATATTTCACAAGAATGATATTTACTTCTATAATAATTCAATTTTATTTAATTTTCATAACGCTTTTCCTTTGGCAATGTCTTTAGAATACTGCTTAGATGTTGCTTATGATCTGAATTTATTTTGGTGTATATTATAGTAAATATATAAAAGCCTACAAAATAATTGTTCATATAACATCTAAATAATAATTTCATCATTTCTATGAAGATTCATGTATAATTAGTGTGTTTTATGGCATTATTATGAACTCATAGTGCTCATAGCTTGTACAAAAAGCTGTCTTCGAGATATCCTCCATATTCATCCTGACATGGTAATATTCCAACAACAGGTCCAACTTTGTGATGTATTGTGCACCATGTAACAAATTTAATAAGTCAAAAATCCGTGGTAGTAGATAATTTTTCATTGTCATGATATTTTTGAGCTCAGGATAATTAATTAAAAGGTGCATTGACACATCCTTCTTCTAGAAAAAGAGAACTGGTACACCCCAAGGTGGAGCCCTTGGGCTTATTAACCCTTTAACCAGATTCTCTTGTAGTTGTTTCTTCATCTCATCTAGTTTCCAAAAATCCATTCTAAATTGAGTCTTTGATAATGGTAACTCCCCATGTATAAGATTGGTTTAAAATTAAACCACTCATCTTGGATGAAGATAAAAAATTCTTCAGGAAACACATCTGGGTATTCCCTCATAATGGTAATGTATTTTAGGATGATCTGTTTTTTGAATCAATCATTTGATATAGATACTATTGTTCATATGGAAATAATATCCATGATTTATTTGTTTGTTCTAATTAATATTCATCATCCTCCTTGCACTTGTAATGAATCAGGGGTTGATTCACGATATGGAGAGTGATTTCTATATCATAGAAATTAATGATTCCTCTATAAAGGGAAATCTAATCCATACCATGAATTGTACCAAATTCTACCAATGGGAGTATGATAATATCTCTTTGGAATTTTAACCCAAAAATTTTGACAGGGGAGGATTTATATACTTGGGATGAAATAATTGTACCATTTTCTATTTTCATTGATAGCTCTACGTCCATGATTTGTGGCGGTGTTTGAATAGATCAAATAAAAATTCATGATATGAAGTACTATCTATAACATTAATAAAAAATTTAAGTGCTCTAATCTTTAATGAATAACTAGTTTACATTTCACTACATCATTTTAGGATCGAAATCAGCAGTTTTGATGGAACAATACTTCCATTGTCCCCTTAAAGGTTTTCGATTGTATCCAAAAACACGTCGCATGGTTCATTTTTGTGAAAAGTTCCCTAGTTCCTTACAGTTAATGTAAAGAAAAATGTATTGAAGTTTTAATGGATAATTCCATTCCTACATTGCATTGGTTGATTTTTTTCCATTATGTAATCTCTAGCGAGGTTCCCTTCCTTCCTTCACCGAATGCATTTCCTCATCTCCCTTAGAAAATTTATAGGGTTATCTTTTCTCACATTTTACATGTTGAATGTTGAAATTTCATGGCACCATTAGATTTATCCATAAAAATACTATAATTTTACTCCAATTTCCACTTCTTATCATCATGAAACCCAAGAGATTCACAAATCTCCATCTCAACATTTAGGGAACATCATAAATTTTTTCATTGATATCAATGTCTCATATCACTAGGGGTCTTCATCGACTCGGTTTTAGCTCCACACATAAGTGGAAAACCTTGCATTTAGGGGTAAAAAGAAATATGGAGGTGTATCATTCATGTCTTGTGAAGTATTCATAGTATGATCTGATACATTAGTCTCATTTTCCTTATAGAAAACGAAATCCATTTCCATTTTAATTCATAATTTGTGACAAAAATATTAATCAAAATACATTTTATAGGATTTTTTCTACACCATTACATTGATATATTCTTCATGATTCATATTCTTGATAAATATACACCACTTACTAGATTATACCACCATATGATAAATAGAAATTAGGACTTTTTCTTTAAAAGAACATTTATGAATGGAGAATATCATCTTAATGGAGTTGATCCATTGTTCCTCAATTAAGGGATCGAATAATCCACTAAAATTTAGGGGTCTTCGTTGAATAAATCTCTCAATTTTAGCTCATTCATTCTTAGGGTGATTTTTTCTCCTCCTAATCTAAGTTTATATTCAGAACATGAGTTATCTAAGAAAGTATCGTTATAAACTTTTCGATTCGACTCTCATTGGGTTGGTCATGTCATTGGGGAAGTCATCACATTTCATATCGCAATGATTGCTTACATGATTTCTCTTATTTATGGACATTTAATATAATAATAATGAAATAAGGGATGATTATTTTTAAGATATCAAACACACAAACAATAATCCAATGACCATAAATATATAAGGTGAAAATTACTTATATTTCCTTAACTTATAAATTTCTAGGATTCATTATATGTTATCCATGATTTATTTCTTAACATATATTCTAATGGGTATTTTTATTCCCTCAATAGTGATTCATAATGAGATATGAATACCAATGAATATCCACTGGGAGTGTCAAAACATGTGGGCAGCAAGGCACATTGTCATACACTAGTTCCCGGTCGAGTTTAGTTCAATGCAGTGTTTTCAGTTTTTTCCCTACGTACATTTGTGCTAGAGCGATATCCAATTGTAGCATCCATATTGGGATGCATTTTCATGATAAACTACTTACTTTATACATAAAAAATTCAATGATTTTTTCTTATTCTTATTCTTATCAATAATTCTTTCTCTATTATTTTCTATTCCAAATCCAAAAAAAAAACTAAAAAATCCTTTGATTCCAAATATAATAACACTTATCTTTATTACACACTAATTTATAATTTTTTACATAATATCACACTTAATACAACATAGATTATTTGGAATTATTCTGTGTTTGTTAAATTGGTAAATTAAATAACAACTTTAAGTAGGAAAAACATCATGTTTATTGAAAACATCCCCAACATGCTCTCACATAAAACATCATGGGATAACTAGGGGCTATACATAAGAAAGTGGTGATTTATAAATCCAGTAAGAGAATAAACATGGAATAACATGAACTGAGTAATATATGTTATAATATAGGAATATAAATGGGTCATAAAAGGGTTTAGAATCATAAACATGAATATTATGATATGATATAGCATGATATCATAAAGGCAACATGGGAAATGTTGCAACAATATAAAACACCACATCATAATCATATGTTATAAATAATTTTAATACATAATAACAGAAAAAGTATCATAAAAGAGTAATTTTTACTCTCAATACCAATATAATGTATCCTGATACTAAGCATTTCCCAATACGTTTGAGCACTATATAATTTCAAGTGCAATCATCACTTTTATTTCATTCTCATGCTTAAGTGTGCCCTATATAACATAAAACATAGAATCATTTAACATTAAATTTTACTAAAACATAATGTAGTGTTTAATAAATACATGTAAGTCTCGAATAAAAAAGTATAAGTGAATAAATGTGAACACCATTTATAGTAAAAGGGTATATAATTCAGTACATAATTTTTTGGTGCGGAAAATCACTGTGAAATTTCACAAGCATAATGGAGTCACATAATGATTCATGAAATGGGTTGATAAGTGAGAAAGTGTTATATCTTCATCTAAAATTTAAAGGGATAGTAATAGGTACATGTAAAATTATGTACCAACAGTAGTAATTGGAAATATAATTCCTTATAAATGTATAAAATTGAATAAAGATGAAATGGAAAAGAACCCTTACATGAGTTTATGACTCCAAATGCATTGGAGGAGCTTCGTGAGAGCATCGATAAAACATGTGAGGTCTATATAGAGGGGAGGAAAGAGTAATTACATGATACAAGGATTTTTATCGAAGATAAATTTTATCTTGGGTGGGTTTATATAGGAAATGTGTGGAGATTTCTTTATTATTTCTCAAACACAGGTTTAAGAATCTATATAATAAAATTTAAAAAAAACATTCACATGGATTTTATCCATTGTTTTTTTCAAATGGGAGTTATTTTTAATATTTTCTAAGGAAATGGCCTAACATAATAAAATAATAACATTTTTGATGTATAAATGAGTCAAACTCTTAAATATACTATTTTAAAAACATAAAATATATTAATTATTTTGGAGGCTTTACAAAGGCATTATAAAATTAATTAAATTAACATAAAACTATATTATTTTAATAGTAAAACATTATTTTGTTCATGGATACTAATTATTTTATTTGTTACATATATTTTGTGTCATTATGATGTTATACTACACACCTTATTTATATGGTATTTAATTTTTTTACTCTAAAATTCGACTGTTTGAGAAAATTATTAAAAAAAATTACCATTTGATAATTTGGATGATATGATTCCCAAAACAATAATCATTTTTTGGAATTGTTTTAAATAATTTTATTTTCACATACAAAATTAGAATCAACATTTATTGCGAAATGATGGGTTTTTTGATAATAATAGTTTTCGAACACTTATAAAAATTACGTTGGAATTCATAAAAAATATCTGATAGATAAAATTTAACAAAAACAGTTTAATAAAAATATTTTACTTAAATATTATTTATTATAAAGATCCATTAATTCATAATAATTAATGTATTCATTGAAATTGAATACAAATAAAAAATGAAATCTTCTTTTTCTTTTATAAAAATCAAAATCATTTGTAAAGTAATGATAAGAAGAAAATAAGAACATTTTTATTTTGAAAATACAATATTTATTTTAATTGTATTATGGTTTGATACATATCCCATTAATACCCAATCGGAATCCTTAAAGCTATGGTGAAAGATAGTTATACAATCATATGGTGGTTTGACATACGTGGTTTGGGAAGTGATCTCGATGAGCCTGAACTTCTTCATAAATGGTTTCAATCATAGTTAAGTTTTTAGATCACAACATGGGTCTCAAGGGAAAATCCCAGCAATGTTATCTCCCTTGGAAGCTCTATTAGATGGGCTTCATGTGGTACGATCGTATTAGTTGAGGCCATCAATTCCTTTATTTCTGTCAATTAGATTTGTTTAAACCCTATTTTTATACTAATCATGTGATCACCTTTTAAGGAATATATAATAAATGATAATAATGGATAAATTTATTTTAATTATGATATTATATTATAAAACAAAATAATTTCATGGGTTTTATATACCCATATGACATAATAAGAAATTATATTCAATCATAAATAGTATTTTATTTATAAATGTTTAGTTAGTTATAGAAACTTTTGAGAGGACTCCCCTAATGATTTATGTTTCCTCAAGTTCCTAAATGTCAATATCAAGAAGTCATTGGGTCTTTAATAATGATACCATATAATGAATGTTTTTTTGGGAGGAATGTAGTTCTGGCTCATCAATACCTTTTTAGGATTGGGAACTATTACATACTCCCTGAGACTTTTTATATTTACATAGTATCAATGAAGAATTCCCAAACACTGGCACGGTATTGGTTACTCATTAGTAAAATTTTTAATTTTGCCATGTATTTATCTGATTTTGTATGTACAAGATGTTATATAACAATGTGAATATCTATATGAATTAGAGTTTCTCCATCCATGGTACTATTAATATATATCAAACGATATCTATATTTCCATTGTTGATTAGGTTTTCTACATTTATTTTGGAAACAATGGTTATATATAAATATCTAGGTTCTCTATAGTTTATCACCATCTAGGGAGGCATTGTTAGCTTAATGAATCGAGATTAGGCCCAAAAGAAGGTCATCCAATTAATCATTCTAAAAAACATCAGAACCTATGAAGATATTTGAATTATAATTAGTAACATCACAACATTTAGGGTCTATTAAATAGTCTAATTTTATGTAGTTTAATTTCACTCAGAGTTGACTCATAGGTGAATTGTTCTTAGTAATTGTCGATGTGGAAAATAAACATAAGAATCCCTTTTTGGTTGAGTTTAAAGGTAATATAGTTACATTAAAAAGGATCTAACTATTACTTAGAAATAATATGACCCCTATGATGGGGCATGAATTCATTAAGGTTTATTCCTAATAAATTGTTGATTTATAAGAGATAATGGCCCATAGATGTATGTGTTTTTTTAAGTTTTCATATGGTTATCTAAGACATATATGTGTAACGTCCTTTAAATTTTTTAAATGAAATTTTCTTCTTGAATAAATGTATGTTTCATATTATATAATATTATACATGTAAGAAATAATTGAATTTTTTTATCTTTAAAAATTATCATCACATTTTTCAGTTATGAAACCAATTAATATTCACAAACATTACAACTAGAAAAAAAGAATATAAAATAGAACAAATAAAATGGTAATGTATGGATCACCCTAATCAACTAAAATAATCACACCAACTAAAAATTATATAGAAATAAAGCAAAATATTAGTAATCCCATTAAAATATTATGAAATGAAAATATAACATTATGGAGAAATTATAGTGAATTTTTTAGTGAAATAAAAAATTGGTATTTATGCGGTATAAAGGGAAATGTGACCATTGGGATTTGACTATTATATGACCATTTTTCAATATGACTGTTGTAATGTATTCCCTTGGTTGATAAGTTTACCACTATAATTAGTGTTTATAAGTAGTAATGACATAGGATAATTGATACATAAAGGATAATAGATTGCCTCAACTAGTAAATTCATGTTGTTAGAACCCCTTTTGTCAGAACATGGACTAGAGGTTTCATCACAGGGGTTTTACATCTTTTGAGGCCTTGATAAGCTTCACCAAGTGAATCTTGAATGAAATCACCTATGTTAGAAATTCAAGTTAGTGGAGATTTCCACATGGTCAATGCTAGCTGAGGCACCCCATAAAAGTACCACCATCACACTCCTCACCCTTATGATGTATGCATATGTAATAAGGCTTTACCTATCCAGACCATAGTGACATAAAGTGAAAATTAATTTTAATAAAAAAATTTATTCTACATATATTGTTTAAGAATTGTTTTACTTTATAAAATATATGTCTTATTGATATAAATTTGAAAATTTTATTTTTGGATCAAATAAAACACAATAGTATTTTTATTTAATAAAATATAAAATTTTTATAATAAACCAGGGTATTCTAAATTGTATTTTTCGTAATAAAATATAATTTCCAAAAAAATTATTTAAATAATCGATTATTAAATATTTCAATAAAGGCCAAGGATATTTTTATATGTGCCAGAAATTTGATAGTGCCTTAAAAACTACTATTTTTAAATAAATACAGTTTTTTATATTTTAAATTTAACATTCTAAAATTTATATAATTTTTACGATAAAATAAAGACATTATTTTAAATAGGCACATTTATATTAGGTGAGGTCGAATTTAAGTAAATTTTTTAAAAAATGATATTTTTTATGAATAGTCAAAAATACAGATTTAGGATTTAAATATATTCTATGATATCATATTTATGTAATAAAGATATAATAATAAATTAAACAAATTAAATGACATAAAATATGTTATTTTATATATATTAAGTATTTTAATATATTTTAAATAATTTTTATTACTATAAGTGACATTCAAAATCTAACAAGTATTGTTTTTTTAAATATAAATCTGTGGAATCATTAATTTTCCATGCCAAAAGAATTATTTGAAAGTGATTTCTAGATACTATAGATTAAAATAACATAAAATATGTCCCAAATTTCAAAAACTGTTGGAAAAATTTTTGGTAAGCCAAAGGTTTTTCATTTTCCAAAACATTGTTTTCCATCAACTATATATAGAAATTATTTAACAAATCCTCTACATTTGGTATAAATATAAAACCATTTCATATCCCCCTTACTTTAGAATCCATCCTCCATTATGTTATAGTGTATTATCCTCTCAAATATTCCCTACAAGGTTTCCTCAATCACCAAAGATTCAATCCATCACGATCTAGGAGTAACTCTTCAAGGTAAGGAAAATATTCACCTCTATTTTCCGTTCATATTACCTTTTTTAATGTATTCTAAATACCTAAATAATATTATTTCCACATTCTATTACCCCATTAATATAATAATAGTATGTATTTATTGGGATACCTTTTCCCTTCCCATTATTCCATTATCTAAATTGATGATTTATACCCATCATGCTGATGAACATTCTTCTCAAATGTTTCATCTATTAAATGAGAAATCCACTAATGCATTTTATTTAAATACTCAAACCTCTTTAATTTTTAATTTTTAGTAAACTATATTTTGATATTACTTTTTGATTCATGGATTCACATATATTAAACCCACATCTACTTTCATGGGTTAAAAATGACATATTGATCCTGTCTTTAAACTCTTTTGTATTCCAGGATTATTTATAAGAAAAAAGTTATGTATTATCCATAGGTTATTAATGAAATAATTTATTATTATATATGTGGTTCATATGAAATTAATACATATTAAGGGTGTGACATGATAGTGTTCCAATTATTTTGGTAAAGAATGTAATCAATATAGATAACATATTTATAAGATACCTTCATGATAATCCTGGGAAATTTTCCTTTATGACACCATGGTGATAAACCATTGTGATGTTCTTATGAATGTCTCATTTAAATTTTGTATCCAAATTTCCATGTTATGATTCATTTTATTTTTATTTTGATATTCCTCTTGCTCATATCTTGTCTTTATTCCTTGTGTTCGTATTGATAGGCCACATGATCACTTGTTATATGTCTCTCTTGTTTATTACCTTACTGGCCTTCATGCTCACCCATTTACTTTGATGTATATCACTGAGATAGATGATGTAGTAAAATTAACCTAGAAAAAGCCCATTAATTTTTATTTAATGTGTATCTAAATAAATTTTTTATGTTTTTATGTATTTTGTAACTTATTCCCAAGAAACTAAACTTTAAAAGTTTATATGTCTTCACTATGTAATGTTATGTTATGTAATAAAAAAAGGTAAGATTCCATAGTTGGTATCAAATGACATTTTAGTTATTTATGGAAATGTTGACTTGAAAACATTGGGAAAACGCCTTGGTGTGGGTCTAAATATAATAAAACATACATGTATTTAGGTTAAATATTAATTATGTGGTTTTTGAGAAATGAAATCTCTTCCATGATACACAAAAGTGGATGTGGCTCTCGCACAAATGTTCCAAGGGAATACACAAAAAAACATCTATTTGAGATAGACTCTAACGGTAACTGGTTCGTGAAAATAGGCCATGGTTCACTCCTATTTTGGAACTTCCTATGGATGTATTTGTCTTATAAAATTATTATTATAAACCATTATTATGGATATATAGAAAATTTCATTTTTATTACATGAAATTCATAACATACTTATTCATGATGTTTTTAGACATAAAATCCATTTAGAATTATAAGATTCCTAAAAGTAACAAATTTCTCACAAAGGATTTTTTATTTTAGAAAAATGTAGGGAAATTGGAGGAACCACATAAATGATGAGTTCAACGGATGACGCAAAGATTTAATTCCGATAAATATGGTAATGAATAGATTCTTAATGATGATGAATCTACTAACTAGAGTTATGAACAGTAAATGAAAACAAGACAAGATACCAAATTCACCCCGATGGAAACAAAATTCTCTTAAGTCCATTATGAATCAACGACCACCTTATATAAGAGGATCTAATGACATATTTATTGTTTAATAATGGATAATATCTATTGAAAAGATCTTTTTTTTACTCCATTATTCAGATCAAGAGAAATTCACCCTGGTATTATGCCTCTTTGAAGGATAATTAATCATATCAGTGGTAGATTGTAGTCCCCAAAACCTAGATAACCTAGATATGATGTCTATTACTAATTACATTGTTTGGATTACAAGGAATAAAATCTCAAAGGAATTATAGTTTAGTTGTATTGGTAACAAGATATATATATGGGACTTTTAACAAAAAAGAATACCCTAATTATAAAATTATTTTTTATTCTTTCTAAATTAATACATTCAAGAGTAACTCTAATCCATATAGTAAATTACTAATTATCATTCATAGTATTATTCATGGATTTATAGGGAAATAAACATAATTATGGTGATCACAACTGCTCAGTAAGGGTAAAGTGTAGAGGAATCAATAATTAGTCTATGAGAATAACAATTATCATAAGGTAAATAACTGAACTCACATCCTGTATAATTAATAAAATGAGAGGGAAGTTCATAAAAAATATGGAACAGTAATAACTAGAAAAACATTACATTCAAATAACTAGATAAGGAAGAATAAATATGGAATGATAGGAAACTAAAACACTTTCCATTTAATTACTGAATAGAAAAGTATATATATTTGTAGATATGTCAATGAAAAATATCATGGATGAATAATAAATTAAATAATATGAAGGAAATTATTTCATAATGGAAATCATGTTTAAAGAATATGAAAAACTATACCATCAGGACCTTTCACAAGACAATTTTAACCCACATATAGAAACCTGTTTAATTTATGTAACTAGTTTGTCTCATGATAACCAATCGATGCATAGAAGCTCTATATAATGTCTCGACTCCACCCGTCATTACTAGTCTAAATAATTCCTCATATATATTAATAAAAATAAATAATATGCCTTGTAAAATATATATATTGAATAATGTATATGGAATTATAAATAATTCCCCAAATAATCAATTAGATGTCATAGTAAGCACCGTATGTTAAATGGAATATAGTTTAGGTAATAGTAATATCCATATTAAATTAAATGGGTAATTAGTGGGAAATTAAAGGTTCTCTGATCATAGGAGATTGAATATTCAAGGGGAATAACAAATTATTCATGGATGTTAATGTGAATACTATCCTTAGCTCAACTAATAAAAAACCATCGATATGAAAAATAAGGATGGTATCAACAAATCTAATTCCATGTGGAGTAAAAATAAATGGTTGTTCTTATTGATGAATAGAAATACTATAAAATGATATTTGAAAAAAAATCTTGAGGAATATATACTTTTCTTTTGAAAAACCTTTTGAATAACATTTTATTTGAAATTAGTATTTTTTAGAAAAATTTATTAAAAAATATCCTTTAAAACATGAAAAGTTAGATTCAAGGAAATGAAGATGAGTAAATTTGTTCTTGTCGTATGAGGAAAAAAACAATCCTTTTGCATGGTAAAATAAATTGAAAATGACTTGTTAGGAAAGAGACAATAAAATTAAATTTAAAAAGAGTAAGAAAATACTGAACAATTCATTTTAAAAGCATGTTTAAGAACATTTTAATAAAACATGGGTTTTAAAAGATAATAGGTTCTCTGACTAAAGATTGAAATAAAGTCAGGTTTTCTAAAGAAAAAAGATTCTTAAATAGCATGAGAACCTAAGAGTTTATAAATGGTACTAACAATTGAAAATGGTCAATAATAACTAGAGAATAATGTAAGGGTTTATAGAAATATGGTTATATTATTTCCTCAAATGGAAACTCCATTAAAATATCAATAGTAGTATTATTGAGGAAAATAATCATTAAAAATTACAAAGTTTCCCATACCACTTTCAAACTTTTTAATTCATAAGCCTAATAAAGGAATAATATTAAACAAAACTTATAATATCATTAGAATAAATGAATTCATGATATAACAAATCATAAGAATTATATACACCATATAAAAGAAACTAGGTTCATACCAACAATTATGTCCGAAAGGAATATAATTTGAGACAAAAATCCCTTAACTTGAGTTTCCTTTCAGGTGAATTTACAATAACATACTATTTAATAAAATTATATTAAATTTATACTTTATTCAGAACATTTTTCATGTTTATCATTACTTTTATCTCACAAATTACTATGTTTTATACAACTACTTAAACAATTAAGTTTACATCGGGTGTTTATGCCAAATTCAGTTTATGTGTCAAAATCAACGTTGGTAGGTTAACTATGTTCCAAGGGGTAGTTATATAACATTTCCATAATATTAATAATGAAATAATTATCATAATTATAAATTAATTACACTTCTAAAACCAATATGTAAATATTATTATGAAAAATTAATCAATGTAACCATCATGGAGACAGTAGGTGGTACATAGGCATGAGTAACGTTCTCATTTTTCAATGATCATTATGGAAAGAATATAAGTAGAATTATATCTTTATATAATGATAATTATATCATAAATACAATATATACTTATATATATATATAATTATAATGATGTAAATGGATTCAGATCGTGTCACGGAGGCGGTGGTCCACACGTCCACGAACAATGTTATAACTTTTTATGTGCGTGTGAAAGGGTAATAAAGAAAATGATATATATATATATATATATCCAGAAATTTAATTATGGAAAGAAAATAATATAAGTGTTATTAATATCTCATATGTTTAATTATAATCATCTTGTATACATTTCATGTATCGTGTGAATGAATCACATCACTTTAATGTGGCGGTACTCCATACTTCCTCTAACGATGGTATCATATTAACTCAAAATTGAATGTATTAAAGGTATGTGTTTTAAAATGATTATAGATTTATAAATCCATAATAAATATCATATATATAATATGATAATATTGTTTCCATCATAATTTCCCCCATGATAGTTCACAAAGGAAAATAAACAATAATCATTTCGTGGGGCACCTGTTCTCCGTACATAGAAACAGTATGGTTGTTACCCATTATATGGAGTTGTGTGTGAGTGTCGGTCGAACCATTTACCTAAAAAATTATATTATATTTATGATACTATTTTTTTATATAATCATATAATAAATTTATTTTTGGGGGTGTATAATGTAAATGAAACAAGAGAGTTTGAGAGAAGATGTTACCACTTAATCGAGTAACTTCATTTGGTTTATACCAAAAGGATTCATTGGAAATATTTATATCCTAAGGGAGGCGAAAAGTTATAGGGGAGGGATTTTGGTAAACTATATTGGTATATGTTGGTCTTACCTAAGTGGTTTTAAAGGTGTGAGGAATAAAGAGTTGTGGTGGCCTTTTATAAGTAATGAATACGAATCATTTGGTATTTTTGAAAAGAATTATGTGTACCCTCATTTTTATATAAAACAATTATTAAAAACAAACCAAACTCACAAATGGAAGGTTAGTGGCTAGAATATGGCTATAAAATGTGTGTTGTACAAGTACATAGGTCATTTGGGCCCCTAAGTTAATGGATTAATCCTTTATTGATCTTAATTTTTCCTTAATAATTGTAATTGAATATAATAACATTCACCAATATTTTTAGTAAATAAGAAAGTTAGAATTATTAAAAACTATAAATAATTCTTATTTCGAATATATAATCCTTTTTTACATATTAAAATCATATAAGTGGAAGAAATTAATATAAAATCATCCCACAGGTGGGATGACAATGCGGTTTTTTAATGTAAAAATGTCTTAAAGTTTTCTATGTTTTTATAGTCAATTTCAATGTAAAAATGATTTCAATGACATAAATAGTATTAATTAAAAAAATAATATCTTATTAAACATAAAAATAAATTAATATTATAATTTATCCTTATAAATCAATTATATTAAAAAGCGGTTTTAACTAAAATTCTGTATTCTTAATTATTCATTAAAAATTGATATGTTTCAAAAAAAATCTCCAAAATTCGACCTGAACTAATTTTTATTTTTTTCTATCAAAGATGATGTTTCTATTAACATATTAATTAAATTAATGTGTAAAAATTCATATATAAAATGGGCTCTCCATTAAAAGGTGTTAAAATAGAATTCATAAAAATATTGGCCTTTATGTGTTAAATATTATTTATTTTTATCTTATGAATATCTAATATAGTGGCTGAATATCAATAATATTTTAATGAAAATATAACATATATATTTCATTAAAATAACTAACTAATTTCAAATAATTATTATTTTTATGATAAAAATATTTTTGAAGCATAAAAATAATTATTTTTCTTTTTTATATCCAATTGAATTTTATTTTTATTTCTCATTAATTTGTAGCCAGTGAATCCATTTCATATTTATATAAACCATGAATTTTCATTTATTTATTATTAATATTCATACCCATTAACATAAAGGTTTTATTATTCAATATTATATTAAATAGTAATATTTTAACAATACATTGTTATTTGATGAAACTCGGTCTTGCGTATAAGAAGATCTATCTAGAAGGTCATTCTTGTGTCTAATGTAAGCTATCAAGAAAGGTCATGTTTGCGTATAATGCAAGATAACACATCATTTCATTCATTATAATTTATAGAATGTATTATATTTTTTTAATATAGTTCATATGTTTTTTAAAGTATTAGGTTATTATAATCACTTTTTACACTTGGTGTTGTGTGTCATAAGATCCATTGACTACATGGTTCTTACCTTTGAATTTTGAGGTGTTACATTTTTCCCACCATAATTAAATTGAGTCCTCTCCATTTAAACTTCACCTTGGTGATATATATTTTTTTATATTTCCTATGCTGGAATACCAAATTTTTAGAAAGGTTTGTAAAACATCCACTATAAAAGAGAGAGCGGGAATTGCAATGCTCACATGGACTAACATATAACTATGTATATAAGTAAGATAACATTAGTGGAAAGTGAAAATATGTACATGGAAGAGAAGTGTAATTATTTATAGGGAGTGAATGAGGACATCAATCCTAAACAATTGAATGATCAATGGAAATTTGAGGGACTCAAAGCCATGAATTTACGATGATTTTGAAGACATAGGTTCAACAAAAATTAATGCCTTTGGACCACATTTTTGTTTGAATATGCTTTTCCTAATGTTGATGAATTAATTTAATACCTATGAATATAAGAAAATATACTTAATTGATAGATTTATATTTCATATGATCAATTATAACATTTTTTTATGCTTTGATCTAATTCTAATTCATTTTTTACTCATAGAAATTAATCACCAATAATGACTTTTTTATGCCTAAATCACTAAAAAACATTTAAAGGATCATAAGGCCTATAAAAGGGTGACATTTTTAACTATTTTTCTTTGAATCTATTCCAAAACACAAATGGTTCAATGATTAATCTCTAATCCTAAAAATTGATACTTCTAATTCATTATTAATATTTATTCATCAAACTATTTAACTAAAAACAATGAAGAATTAAACATGAAATTGTGTAGGTAATTGGTTGGAGTGAAACCCTTATCCACCATCATTATTGGGTTCAATACCCACATCCTCAACTAATTTTATTTTTTTTAACCTAACATAACTTATTTCATTTTCTAAAACCAAGTTAATATAATTTCCAAAATAAATATGATGGACATACTTTAAATAAGGTTAATTACTAAATATACTTTTAATTAAATTTATCAATACAACATTAATTCCTAAATAAATCATTCATTTACTTACACAATGGTCATTCCTTGTCCTAGAGTTTATCTGTAATTTCATTAATAGGATTTCTAAACCATGACACATTATATTATATCTAAAACACATTAGGCTTTATGTATGATGTTTATTTTCATTATCTACTCAAATCCTTAATTATTATTAATAATTAATATTTGAATTATTCTAAGAGTATCCTCTCAGAGTGTCAAACTAGGTGCACAGTGAGGCCATTTTTTGTGTACAACATTACCCCAATTCAGGCTCAAAATACCTTGTGAGATTTATTACTCTTAGGTACATATGTGCCGGAACCACATCCCCTTATAGTATATAGACATGAATGTATTTCTAGAAAACCCACATAATCTCGAATTTACCAAAATTCTAGGGTTTTTTTTCTGCACATATCTTCTAATTATAATTTTTTGTTACATTTTATAACCTATTCTTTCTTTAATATATTACCAAGGATTCTACTAAACTTTATACGATATCAACTATAGTGCCCCAACACTAGATAGCTCATAGTCGGTGTCTGCTACTAATTCAATTTTTATCATTACAATGAATCAAATATCAAATGAAAGGGAATTTATTAGTCTTGGTAAGTATATACATTCATGATACATTTCTTGAAAATTAATACACTAATTAAAACATAAATTTTCCCTTCTTCATAAATAAATAAAATTGAGAATAACTCTAATCCATCGAGTAAATCCATCAATATCTTTCATAGTATACTTCTTTCATTCATGGTAAAATAAGCATAATATGGGTGAGAAAAAATTCTTAGTAAGGATAAAGTATAGTGGAAGAAAAAATGGATCAATGAGAATAATAATTACGAAGTGGTAAAAAACTAAACTCACATGCCATATAATTAATAAACTTAGAGGAAAGTGCAAAAAAAACATGGAAAGGTAATAACTAGAAATGCATTAAATTCAAATAACTAGATATGTAAAAAATATTATGGGAAGGTAAGAAAATAAAACACATTCCATTTAATTAGTGAACTAAAAATGTAATTTATGCATAGATATTTCAACACAAAATCAAGTGGATGAATTATAATTGAAAGTAAGATGAAGGTCGTGCTTTTTTAATTTATGTCATGTCTATGGAACATGAAATCCTATATGGTCATGACCTTTTAGAAGATATTTTAAACCCAAGGCTATAAACCTGCTAAATTTTCGAAACTAGTTTTTATCATGAGAACCAATCAATGCATCAAAGAACTAGATAAAGTACGAGCTCAAAACATTATTACCAGACCATAGAATTCCTCGATTGAATAATAAAAATAAATAATATTCCGTATAAAATACACTTATTTAATAAAGTATACATAATTATGAATATTTTCCCAAATAATCAAATAAATTTCAATGTATAACCCGTATGAAAAATGGTATATGGTTTAGCCAATAGTAATATCCATGACAAATGAAATGGATAATCAGGGGGAATTTAGTTTTGAATGATCATAGGAGATTGAATATTCAAATGGGATAAAAAATGATTCAAGGAAGTGAATAGTAATAATATCCTTGGCGAAATCAATAATTAACCAATTATAGGAATAATAATCATGATATCAACACAAAAAATCCGAAGACGAGTAAAATAAGGGTTGTTGTTATTGATGATAGAAATACTAATAATAATCTTTTAAAAAAATATTGAGGGAAGAATAATTTTATTATAAAAACCCATTTGAAAAAAAACATTATTTGAAAATAACTTTGGAATATATTTTATATAAAATTTTAATTTTAAAAAATTCAAAGGATGTTTCAAAAAAATGATGGAGAGTAAATCTGTACTTGTTATACAAGGTTAAAAGAACATTCCTTTTCCCAGTAAAAGTGATTGAAAAATGACATGTTTGGAAAGTGATAAAAAGATTCCTTTAAAAACATTGCTAAAAGAACAAAGGATTAAAAATATCTTTAAAATTCATTTTAAAAACATGTTTGAAAATATTTAAATAAATCATGTGTTTTATATGAAAACATGTTTTCCAACCAATGAGAGAAATAAGGATGAGTTTTTTTGAAAATTAAAATTCGAAAAAACCATGAGTACCAAATAGTATAAAATGGTACTAATACATGAAAATATTCATGAATAACTTGATATGAATGAAATCCTTTTTTTAAAAAAGGTTATACAATTTCCTCACATGTAAATTCCATTGAATTATCATTAGTCTTTATTTGGAGGAAAATAATCATTAAATATCCAAATGTGTCCCATACCACTTTGAAACATCTTAAATCATAATCCCCCTTAAAAAATAAATTAAAAAGAAATATATAATATCATTACTATAATTTTCTTTACGATATAACATGTAAAATGAATTGTTTTCACCATATAAAAGAAACTAGATACAAAATAATAAATAAATTTCAATGGAATGTAAATGAATAAAAAAATCACTTACATTGAGTTTTCTTTTGGGTGAACCTCCATTAAATGATTTAATAATAATATAATGTTAATTTTCTACTTCATTTAGAACATTTCTAATTTTTATCATTAATTTTATTTTACTTTTTACTTTTTTTATAACAATACTTAAACAGTTATGTTTACATCTTGTGTTTTGGCCAAATTCAGTTTATGTGTCCAAATCAACTTTGGTAGGCCAAGTATGGTCAAAGGGATACTTATATAATAACTCAATAATAATTATAATGACATAATTATAATATTTACATATCAATTATACTTTTAAAATCAATCATTAAATACGCTTATGAAAAATAAATCTATGTTATGATCATGGAGACTGTAGGTCGTACGTACGCATGAGTAACATTATAGTTTTACAATGATTGTTATGGAAAGAAGTTATGTATAAGTAAATCTTTATATAATTATAATTATATCTTAAATTAAAAATTTAATTATATATATAATTCTTGTTATTTAGAAGGAATAACAACATGTTAATGAGGCTGTAGTCCACATGTCCACAACCAATGTTATCACTTTTTAAGTGTGTGTGAATGGGTAATAAAAACTATATATATATATATATCCAGAAATTTAATTATGTTATTAATTTAATATATATTTTTTTATATTCCATATGTTTAATTATAAAAACCTTTCATAAATTCCATGTTTCGTATGAACGAATCACATCACTTTGAGAAGGCAGAAGTCCACACTTTCTCCAACGATGTTATAGTAGTAAAGAAAATGGAAATTATTAAAGTTATGTTTCATAAAATTATTAAATAAGTATAAATAAATAATGAATATCATATATATACATATTCTCAATCATAATGGCCACCATGATAGTTGGTAAAGGGAAAATGAGCATTCTTCGTTTTGGGAGTCAGTAGTTCACCGTACATAGAAACAATATGATCATTACCCATTAGATGAATGTGTGTGTATGTTTAGATATAATAATATACATAACAACATACTAGTATATTTATGATATCAGTGTTGTTATATAATCATTGAATAATGATATTTTAGGGGGGTTGAAATGGAAATGAAACTAGGGAGCTTGAGAGGAGACGTTACCTCTTTGTTGAGTAACTTCTTTTGATTTGTACAAAAAGTATTCCTTGAAAGTATTTATAACCATAAATAGGCATCAAAGTCTATGAGAGATTTTGGGAAGATATATGGGAATATATTTTCTAATCATAAGTGGTTTAACAGGTTTTATGAATGAGGATAGGTAGTGGCCTTTTATAAGAGAGGAAAAGGACTCACTTTGTATTTTTGAGTAGAAGTTAGGTGTATACATGTTTTTACCTAAAAGAAGACTTAAAATACCATAAAAACTCAATTATGGAATTTTATTGTTTGAATTATTTCCATAAAATTGGTGTATCAATGTGGATAGGACATTTAGGCCTCTAAGTTAAAAGTTTTGTCCTTTATTAATTTTTAATTTTGCCTTAATAATTGTAATTAATTTTAATCATTTTCACTAAAAATTTTGGTCAATTTTTTTTATCTCAATAGAAATTATAAATTATTATGAATCCAAATATTGAAACAAATTTTCTAAATTCCAATCATAGAAGTGTAAAAAATTAATTTAAAAATCACCCCATGGGCCGGATGACAATGCGAGTTATTAAAGTAAAAACATCTGAAATTTTTATAGGTTATTACAATCGATTTCAAATTGAAATTGGTTAAAATAACATAAATTGTATTAATTTTATAGAAATATTATCTTATGAAACATTGAATCCAATTAAATTTATAATTTAACCATATAAATAGATAAGATGAAAAAATGGCTTTGAACTAATATTCTTTATTTCTAACTACAAATTAAAAAATGATATGTTTCCAAAAAAATTAAAAAACTCACCCTAAACTAATTTTTATGTTTCTTTATAAAATTTGAATTTTATTTTTACATTTTAAATCAATTTAAGTGTCAAAATTCATATTTAAAATGGGTTCACCATTAAAAGGCTGTAAAATTGAATTTATAAAAATATTGGTTTTTATGTGTTGAATTGGGTATATTATTATCTTATGCATATAAAATACAATTTATGAATATAAAAATTATTTTATTGAACATATAACATATATATTTCATGAAATTCATTCACTAATTTTATGCAATTATGTTTATTAAGATAAAACTAATTTTGAATCGTAAAAATAATAATATTTATTTTTGGTATCCAATTGGTTCTTATTTTTTCTTCTCATTAATTGGTATCCAATGAAATCATTTTATATTTATATAAATAATAATTTTTCATAATTTAGTTAATAATATTAAAAACCACTATAATAAATGATATGTTATATCATATTATATTAAATAATAATATTTTAATAATACATTTTTATTTGGTGAAACTCGGTATTACGTGGAATTCCAGACATCGAGGAAGGTCACTCTTACATGTAATGCAAGATATTAGAGATACTCTATCTTGTGTGTAACCATATCTAACTCAATGTTCCATGATTTACAAGCTATAAAATATATTATATTTGTTTAAGGTAGTCAGAATTTGTTTAAGGTTGTCTGTATCACTCGAAACTCAAGAGGTGTTATGAAGCCTCAAAATATCAACACTAATGACAAAGGAAATATGGTTATGTATTAGTTATAAGTTCAATGATTAAAGTGTGGAATTATGGGTCAGATTACCATTCAATATTCAAATCAAAAGATAATGGAGGGGAACAACTATGAACCTTAGCAAAGGCCATGGGAGAATGGTTGGGAATTTTCTATCACGATGGCTGAAGTAAAGGCTCTAAAATATGTGGTGGAAGGTAATTCCATTATTTTTCCATATATTTAATTAACATTATTTGATTCTTTTTCTACTCATTAATTTTTCACCCAAGCTTGAAAAAAATATAGAATAATCCCAGAACTTCTAGAAGTAGATTATAAATCAACACTCCTAGAGTAATTATCATAGCATGATTAGTGTATAAAATCATTAGTATTAACTTTAGTGAAGAAAATATCATCACAAATCAAGTATTAATTACCATGGTATAATTTCATCGTATACTAGAAATGGACTAGATCTCAAAATAAAACTCTAAGATAATCTATGGATAAAAGGAAATTTCAATAGTCATTTTCAATGGAGATATATCCCAATCATATAATGTTCTATAAGAACCTCAAATATCCTTCTTTATGGAGATAACTATTGAATAGGGGGAAGGAAATGAAATTTTAATGATATAGAATATCAACATAATTTAACAATATATTAACATATCTTCTGAGTAGTAACCTACACCTCCCCCAAAAAAGAGGTAATGTTATCCATTGAAATCATACCTAGATAAAATTTGTTATCAATAAACACAAATAGAATAGAAAATATGGAGGTAGAGAAATTAATGAAACAACTTAAATATCTATCGAATAATGGTTTCATCAAACAAAGTGTGTCTCCTTAGAGATAATATACATTATTTGTCAAGAAGAAAACTGGATCAACGAGGCTATGAATTGACAAGAGAGAACATAACAAGATCATAATGAAGAACAAGTATCCAATAAAAAGGATTGATGATTTATTTTACCAATTTCATGAGGATCAATTCTTCTCCAAGATAGACCTCCAAACTAGGTTTCAATAATTGAGGGTAAAAAAAGAAGACATTCTAAAGACTTCCTTCCAAACAAGATATGGGAATTACGAGTTTTTTGTTTTTCCCTTCAGCATGACTAATTCTCCAAAATTATTTATGTATTTTTGATTATATTTTTTAAGGACAACATTGAAAAATTCTTGGATGTTTTTATTGATCACATTCTGATATATTTCAAAAATAGCGGGGAGCATGAGGATCATCTTAGGGTTATATATAAAACTATGAGAAAGGATAATCATTCTGAAAAATTATTCAAATGTGAATTCTGGTTACAAAATGATGAATTCCTCAGGCTCATTGTAAGCTATAATGAATCTCAGTTCACCTTGAGAGGACATAGGCTGCAGGGGAGTGGAATTGTCCTACAACAACACCTGAGATTCAAATTTTCTTTGGTTTAGTTGGATATTATAGGAAGTTTGTGAAAAAAATAAATAAATTATAATAAACTAACCATGTTTACACAAAAAGGGTATAAGTTCATTTAGAAAATGATTGTGAAGAATGTTTCCATGAACAAAAGGAGATATTGGTTACTATACTGGGGTAACCTTTAATCTCTGTCAGAGAAGTATTCATTAATTATAGTGATTCATATATACATGCTATTGGGTACATCCTCATGAAAATTGATATGGTGATTGCTTATGCATATCAATAGTTAAATCATCATGAGAATAATTATAGTACACATGACCTAGAGCTAGCTACAGTTATTTTTATCTAAAAATATGGTGGCAATATATTTATTCAGAGAAATGTTATTTATACATAGACCTCCTTTGTTGGAAGTATAATTTCATGAAAAATGAATTGAACATGTGAAAAAGGATATGGTTGTAGATTCTTAAATACATTAACTATTCAATTCACTATCACCCCAGAAAATCGAATAATTTCATTGAGAAATTAAATAGGAAATACCTCATTGCATTGGAAGTGATTATGATTAAAGGGGATCCATTAATTAAAGAACTTGTAAAATTGGACATGGGAATCCTAAGGGAAGGGAAATCATAAAACATATCCCAAATGATTTCTCAACCATTAATATAAGAGTACATCATGAAATATAAACTATAATATCATTTTTTACAAATGAAGTTAGAGGCTGTAAATAATGGGAGGTTTCATGAGTTCAATATTGATTAAGATGTTGTACTAAAATAAAGTTCAAGGATATGTGTACTATCTATCTCGAATATAAGTAAGGATATGATGGATGAAGCTCATAGATATACATTATATATAAATCAAGTAATAACTAAATTATATAGGGATGTTCTTGGTCATTAGTGGTGGGATAATATGAAAAGGGATATTACTGACTACACTGTAAGGTTCTTGGTGTGTCAATAAGTTAATATAGAGTAAATACATCCTAATGTGGGATTACAACCACTACACATACCAACAAAGAAATTTGACTATATCACTATGGACTTATTCATAGGCCTCCCTATAACATACCATGGAAACAATGAGATAAGGGTTATAGTGGATTGTCTCACCAAGACTGCCCATTTAATCACTATTCATGAATATTTATCTCTTAATTAACTTTTCAAGATATATGTAAATAAAGTGGTCAGGTTTAATGGGGTTATACATTCTATCATTTTTTATCATGATAAAAGATTTATATATAAATCCATGATAAGTATCCAACATGCTCTAAATAATGAATTTAATTTCAGTATGGCCTATTATCCCTAAACTGAGGGACAATTAGAAATATCTATTAGGACACTCATAGACATACTAATAATATAACCAATGTCATTTAAAAATGGATGTAATCAACACATAGAATTATTATAGTTCTAATAACACAAAATATTCCACTTGAATATTCAAGTTTTACTATATGAATCTCTATATAGAAAGTGATGTAGAACTCATACATGTTGGGATGAAGTTAGTGAGATAAAATTTACAGGGCCTGATCTTGTGAAAGAGATGATATAAAATTATCATCCCATAAAAAACATATAAATGATTATCAGAGTTGGATGAAGAGATATGATAATAGCTATCAGAGTGACATTGAGTTTGATGTTGGGGAAAAAATTTTGCATCAGATATCTCCATGGAAGAGAGTCATGATATTTTGAATGAAAAGGAAGTTTAACCCCATGTACATTGGCTCTTTTTAGATCCTTTATTGAAAATTAGTAGTTTAATATTTTCTAGAACATCCACCAAATCAATATCATGTTAATGATGAATTCTATGTATCTCTCTTGAGGAAGAACATACCTGATCCATCATATGTACTGAATTCGAAAGTGGTACACCTGGAAAATGACCAATCTTATTAAGAGCATCAAGTTTACATCCTATACTGTAGATACAATTTTCAATGAAAAAAATACTACCCACCACATCAAAGAGTTTTGAAGTAACCACAAATATAAGGAAACTCTATAGGTGCTAGAGGAGTTGACGAGACAAAAATGACCTCACCTTTTCTCAATGGAGAAAAAAAGTTGAACATTCAAAACATGATCCTCATCTCAGTTTTTGAGGACTCTCCAATTGCATTCAAGAGACCCATGATCAAATCCAGGTGGAGGCATAGTCTTGAGTTAATTTTTTAGTATTGTTGTAGGTACTATAGTGGGTACTGTTTGGTATTGTAGTAGCTGGAACTATTAACCTATGAGAAATAGGTTTGGTCCTTGAGTCTTTAAGGACTTCAAACCACTAAGGAATTCGGGTTAGTAAGGATTTTGGTCCTTCATAATGCATTCACAATACATCAAGGCCTTTGGGACACCTCAAGGACTTCGGGCCACATGATGTGTAGACACAAACCAAACTGTTTCAACAAGTGATATACTTACAAGGGGGATTCAGAGCTGGTTCATTCACTAGAGAAGAGGTATCAGATTTGGAATAATGAGACGGTATGGAAATTTCCATCACTACTAGGCATGTGAATCTTTTCATAATACCACTTTCCAAATAGCCACATGAAGGTGGAGAGATGATCATGATGCAGATGCTAAGGAGGGGCGGTTTCAAGTAGTCCTATTATATAATGGATTCCTCTAAGTCCTTCAGGTTTTATAATGTCATGAATCCTAAATTACATGTAATGATTTACCGTCAACCATTAAAATGGGAATTATCAAAAATGAATAAAAATTGAATTCTGTTAGGCCATTCTAGATATGTTTAAATTTTATGGATGAAATTTCTTAAGGGGGTTAATGTAACAACTCAGCCTTTTGTCAATGATATTTAATTTCCGAATAAATGTTTTTCTAATATTATATAATATTATATAATATCATATGGATAAAAAAATATTTATAAAACAAATTTTTATAAATTTTACAATGATCAAAACATTAGTCAACTATGAAACCAATTAAAATGTAAAACATTACAACTGGAAAAATATATATAAAATAGAACAACTAAAATTGAAAAAGTATGGATTACTATAATCTACTAGAATCATCTCCCTGCTGAAAAATCTATAGAAAAAAAAACGATATTATTACACCAATAACATCTTATTAAATAAAAATATAACCTTATAGAGAAATTTTACTGAATTTTTCAGTGAAAGAAGGAAGTGGTATTTATATGGGCATAAAGGGAAATTTGGGATTCAACTATTATTTGACCATTTTTATATATGAACATTAGAAACTATACCCTTTGATTAAAATTTTACCATTATTATTAGTTATTATAAATAGTAAAAAAATTATAATGAAAGGATAATCGATGGCCTCAACTAGTAGATTCATGTAGTTTGAAGAGATTTTTACCGAACATTGGATGAAGGTATCATCATTGGGGTTGTTCCTTAAAAAAGTCCAATCCGAGCATTATAAATCAATTATTGAATGAAATATAAAATGGGATAAGTGCATGTTACTGGAGATTACCACTTAGTCAATATTAGCTGAGGCACCCCATGGAATTGCCACTATCACACACATCACCCTTAGGGTGTATACAAGTGTATTTTGGGGTTATGTGTCTATAACATAGTTATATAAATATTAAATTAATTTATATAAATAAAATTTGTATTCCATTAATTCCTATTAAAAAAATTCTTAATAAAATATATGTCTAATTGAGATGAATTTGATAATTTGATTTTTGGATGCGAATAAAATGCAATCGTCTTTCTTCTAGAAAATATATATACTTTTTATAATATACTAAGGTATTTTCAATAGTAATTGTTTTAATTAAATAGTCTTTTCAAAAAATTATCCATAAAATATATGATAAAATAAATTCATAAATGACTATAAATTCCTTTTATAAGTTTCATAAATATAATTTTACTTAAAACTGTTATATTTTAAAAAATAAGGATTTTTTTTAAAGAGAAATTTATCATATTTATAGAATTTGGTTTAATAAAAAATAAAATATTTTAAATCATAACATCGAAATTTTTTTAGAGTGAATTTATGAGAGATTTTCTAAAATACATTTTATTTGAATAGTAAAAAAAAAATATAGTTTTAGATCTGAATGGCCCGAAGGACTTCTTTTTTATTTTTTTTATAAACCCCCTTTTAAGGGTTTATGTGTACCCATTACATGGCCCGTAGGATTTGTAAAATTACATTACATGAAGGTCTTAGAAGAATTCATCCAGACTTTAACTACTTGAAAATACCCCTCTCAAGTGTCTACATCCTGATGTCAACTCCCCACCTTCGCATGGATGTTCATCTAAGCTTCCCATGCATGCACAAGCTTTCCCCTATGTCAATTGACATATGCTATCAAACTTCCATGTTCGTTATCTCAACCTAGGTGAATGTATCTTCTCTAAATCCTTATTTAGAACTTGTTCCATTTTGAGTCTTCTTAGTCCATTAAGCATAATTTTTATAAGTCCCAAAGGGCTTGTGGTGGCCCGAAGTCCTTGAGGTGGACCTAAGGCCTTGAGGTGTCCCGTAAGACATGCTGGCCCGAAGGCCTTGGGGTGCCCTGGGGTCTTGAAGAAATCAAGGACTAATCCAGTGGCCTAAAAGCCCAAACTAATGAATAGTTCCTACTACTACAGTACTGAACAGTTCCAACTACAGTTATGCTAAAGTACCCCAGATATATGTCTCCTTCCAAATTTAATCTTGGGTCTCTTGGATGAAAAAGATGATTCCTCACCAACTAGGATGAGGCCCTTATGCAAAATGTGGGTTGTTAACACCGACTCCTAGTAGGGGCCCTGGCCAAGACCAAGTGCGCACCACATTCCTCAGAAAAGCAACAGATTTGGATCACCCTAGGCATAATAAACATAGTTTCCATGTTTTGTGGGACTTGAGACTGTGTTAGTTCCCATGGAGTGAGAGGGGTACAACCAGTAGTTACCACTCACCTAAAACCCCATGGGAAAACCAACTACAATTTTATTGTTTTGATATATTCTATCAAATAATATTTATTTCATAAGGATAGAATAAATAATTAAAAACAATTATTGACCAAAAATATAATATTTTATTAATATTATGTTTTTTAATATATTTTATTCAATTTATAAAATAATAAATGACTTTCCATTGACTAAAAATGAAAATTTATTTTAACAAAAAATTAATTTGTGGAATCATTTCCATTCTATTCCAACAAAAGTATTCAAAAAATGATGTTTGGTTTAGGTGGATGAAAATAACCTTAAATGTGTCCCAAATTTCCAAAACCATGGGAAAGAAACCCTGGTATGCCAGTTTATTTTCCTTTTTGAAAACCTAGTTTTAGAGGACTAATACTTGCACATTATTAAACAAATCCTCCTATTTTTCAATAAATACCCACCCATTTAACCACTCCCTTGAACTCTCAATCCATCCTTCATAATTTTATGTGTTTTTTCTCCAAATGAGTCCCTATAATGTTTCCTTAAGACTTTATGGTTCTATCCCTCATGATTTAGGAGTAACTATTAAAGTAAAATGAAATATTGACTTTTATTTTCAATTTGTGTTACCTTTATGTGGTATATAATATAAATATGAGGATAAGTTCATTTTCCCACATTCTATTAACCCATTATTGTATAAAAATTTGTAGTATATGTTAGTGACCCATGCACATCCCATTTTTTTCTAATATAAAACCCTATTTTATACACATCATGATGCTAAATTTTCTACTCAACTTTTCTACTTTTACATGAGATATTTGATTTTATGTTTTATTTGAATTCCCAAACCTATTTTCATTTAAAATTGATAAATTATTGGATTTAAAAATTACATTCTGATTTATGTAATTACCAATAAAAACACATTTTTTTGTTCATGTGTTAAATTTTACTTAATGATCTCGTATTTAATCTCTTTTGATTGCCGATATTTTTTATAAGAAACTGAAATTTATTATCCACAGGTTATTAATGAAATGATTTATTAAGATCAATTTGGATCACATTAAATTAATACATATTATGTTTGCACCCTGATAGTGCTCCAATGCATTGGGAAAATATTTTAATCTTCTAGATAATACATGTGTTTATTATACCTTGGTGAATAACCTTTGTAAATTTCATATATAACACCTTGGTTAAAAACAATGATAATATTATTATGAATGTCTCATTTAAATGTTGTATCCACATTTACATGTTATTATTAATGTTCTTATTATTATGATAATAATCTATCTCATTCCACATCGTTATTCCTTAGGTTATTATTTATATGACTCATGATAACATGTTATATGTATCTCTTATTTATTCCCTTAGTGGGGTTAATTCTCACCCCTTTTCATTGATGTATATCACCAAGATATGAGATATAGTAAAAGTAACATAGAGTGAACCAATGAATATATCTTTCATGTGGAAATAAAAGTGAGTTTTATTATTTCATGAATTATTTACCTTATTTACAAGAAAAAAAAACATTAAAAGATACTCTGATTATACCATTTAATAAAAAGATATGTAATAAAAAGGTGGGATTCAATGATAAGGATTCATTAAGAATATGTCCCATTGGGGATGTTTTTAGAGAATATATCCCCAGTGAGAGGATGAATAATCTTGTAGGAAAACAATGACTAATTATTAAGGGTTATCATCATGATGATTATGTCCCCATGAGGGTGGGTATAGATTATTGATGATATTGGTTTTTAACATTATTGATTCATCTTACATATTATGGTTCACTAGATTCAAAGCCCATGTAGTTCATGCTTTATAGTTTAATTAATGTGGTATGACTATTCCATGTAGTTTAACATCAACTGGTTAGGATGTTTTTATGCAATTTTAATTCATGTGTGTATGATTTTTAGGTTTTTAAAGAGTATATAACCAATGATGGTGATATCCATAAATTATGTAGGACAAAAATATAATCAAAAAAGAAAAAACATGTACTGTCAAAATAATATTTTGAGATTGTCATGGAAACAAGGCATATGAAAATGATATCACATGATCAAGGAATCTTAAATATGTGTAAAAACATAAAATATGACACCATAAGAATAATTCATGGATCATTTTCTTGAATATTATAGTTGATATTGTCCCATAATGGGATTGGTTCACTCCCCATTCCCACAATCGCGGTGAATAGAATTTTGTGGTAGATTTTGTTTAACTCCCATTCCCATAAACATAGTGGAAAGGGTACCATTATTGACTTGGTTCACTCTACTTTCTATTTCACATAAACTTGTGAGATGTAAAGCATAAACCAATGCATTAGATGTATATATTATTCTTGGCCCACCCTTCACAAAAATAAATTATTATTTTGATTACAACTGGTGAACTATATATGGTATCTAATTATATAAAAACATTACATAATTAATGGAGGGATATTTAATTTTGATCCCAACCAAAAAAATAATCATAATTACGTGTACAATAATACAAGTTTTGAATGAGGAAATAAATTCATAAAAAATATTATTAGGATAAAACTTATTATAATAATGTGAGATTCATAAAATTATTTTAAAGATCAACTGATGTCTCTATCATAAGGATTACCAATATAATAAAGAATTAAATATTTTGGATTTTAATATTTTAATAATGAAATATTAGTCATCAACATTTAGTTTCAATGTATGAATATTTCTAATATAGATAAAATATAATTAAAAAATATATCACATAAGTATGTCTTTTCAAAATGAGTTTGTGGTATTTTATATAAGGTGGTATCATATTATTTTCCTTTAGTTTAAAATTTCATTATGAATATTTTATATAAAAATTATTTGGTTTGTCAAAAATTATTTGTGGTGAAACATTTAATGGATGTGACACTTGAAATGACATTAGAAATCCAAAATCCATTGTAATTTGTTTTAACATTAATGTGGGAGTTTCTAAGGGAACATGAAATACATATTAAAAACAATAATGGATGGGATATATTAATAAGCCCAGTATTATGAAATATATATAAATTATATGGAATAAATAAAGGATTAAAATATAAATAAAAAGGATGAATAATAAATAAAACGTGTAACCATACAATAATGAGCGTTGATTCAAAATAACCATTATTATATTTTAAAACACTTATTATGAAACCCCACATAATATAAAGAATAATATAACATTATTTTGAGATGATTAATTGGAAATATGAAGTTCACATGAGGTAACACATAATTATTTGAAAAAATAAAAAGGATATATTTGGTGGGAAGGGAAATTAGGGAAAATGATCTGAACGTATCATTAAAGAGGATTTCATTCACTCAAAACAATGTAATAATTTTGGATCAAGAAAATCAGCAATGTAAAATCATAAAATTCAAAATTAATTCTCCCTATAGTAATGTTGATAGAAACATAAAATTATATATTAGTGTGTCAAAAATAAAATAATTAAAAGAATTAAATTCAAAATGAATCATTTTAACTCTATGATGGGAGTATAGTTTTCAATGACCCTTAAAACATCAATATAGATTGAATTAAAATCATATAATGGTAAATTAATGATTTAAATACACTAGATTTCATGAAACTTTTGAAAAAAATTAATCCATGTCTAATACATAAACTATAAATTGAAATAATTTTTGAAGAAGAGTCATATAATAGTGGAAAAATGTGTTCAAAAAACATTACATTTAATTATGGTTTCCACAAACATGATCGGTCCTTATTGAAAATTTTGATATTAAATTGAAATAAACATTCGAAATGAGGTAATTGAAGAAATGTTTTGATGTTATATGAGTCCAAACGTCTACATGGAATCTAGATAATGTAAAATTTTCATTGTTTCATTGGAATTATTAATTTTTTGTGAGGAAAAAATTGATTGAAGTGATATTCTTTTATAGGTGAATAATGGGAAAATGTTTTGCCAAAGAATGATTAAAAATGGATAAAACGGAAATCTAATGAGACTCAGTTGAGTTATGTGTGGAATTGATGGTGAAAAATGTAGGTTTTACTTTCAAATTATATAATGGTATTTTAGAAGGTCTAAGTGTTAAATTCATTTAATAAAAATTGGGAAATATTTATTTACCAATTTTGGAATATATTAAAAATAGTGAAATTTAAACATTTAAAATTATTATATTTCAAAAAATACATTATGATAATTTATTAAAAATTTAAACATATTTATTCTTAATTTTTCATTCAATTTAATGTTATTCAAATTTAAAATATGTAAAAATTAACTTTTATGTTAAAACAAATAATGTGTTGAAAAATTTTAAAGGATGAAAAATTTTATTTTTCATTATGTGATTTTTATCATATTTAGAATTTATTAAAAATTAAATGAGTTATAATTTCTTTGTATATATATCTAAACATCATATAATGGTCCTAATTTAAAATATGGCCATTTAATTTAAAAATTCATAATATTTATATTAGTATTATTCTTTAAAAAATTATTTTACTACAATGTGTAATATTTACCATGGCAAAATAATTTTGTTCATATTAATTTTATTGAAAACATTAAAAAAATTAAAAATCTGATTAAAAAAAGAAAATTATTTTATATGATTCATATAAGATTACTGGTAAAAAATGCGTAAAATATAAACACACAGAATGAATAAATAATTTTGAGAAAAATGTTTCTTCTTAAAAAATGTATCTTCTTAAAAGAAAACTCTTTATAGAAATTTAAATTATTTTATTATATTTATGTTATCAATACATACCATTTAAACCATTATTTACCAATGACGTTAAAACATTTTTGTGCATCAAAAGGAATAAATTTTTCTAAAAATATTTAATAATTTTATTTTTTACTTATCTATACTAATTGAATTTTAGCAAAGAAATTATATTAAATAATTAAATTAATTTTTATTTCTATAAATATTTCATGATTCTAGTACTTCTATATTTACCTACATAATTCAATGGCTACATTTTACTTTTCAGATAATGTTTTCTTGTTCATTTTTTATGTTTGATAAAAATAATGGTATTGAACATGTTACGTTTTGAATGAAAATATAAAATTTAAAATATCAGGTAGATACATTACACCAGATAAATAAATTTTTACCTCACAATCTTAATTTCCACACACAAATGAAAAATTCATGAAAGTCCTTAAAATATAAATGACTTAGGATTTCATTTCAAATGATGCATCAACCTAAGAAACAATGATATGATAAAGAGGAAAAATTACTGCTTTATAAAGAACATAAAATAAAATAATGTTTCTCTTAATATATTGATGTTATATACTCATAATGAGTGGGTATAAGGCCCATATAATAAAATATTTTTTCAAGAGAGTTAAATATCATCATTATTATTATAGGTTTTTATATAATGGTTTATATATGAAATATCTTATCCCTTTTTTATTTACCATATATTTTTTTAGATTCATAACCCATTTTAAAAATAAAATAAAATTCATCAAAAGGAGTGATGTTAAGAATTTCATGTATCATAATCCCACAATCCATGACGAATACTCATATAACTTTGATACTATAATGATCCAAATAATTATTTTTATTTAAAAAGGTAATAGTTGGTTAAGGACCACATCTAGAAATCTAATGTGAGAAATAATTGTAACAAGCACCACAAAATTATTATTATCAAATTCAATAGTAGTCATTACATAGTCATTTCCATGTTCCAATTTTCTAGGACATTTTTTGTGGGTTTTTATCTTAATCCATTGAATGAGTGCAACATTCTTCATAAAGGAAAAATTATTCACATATAAGAAATCATATTTCTAGTACATTATATGGATAAAAAATGTTATTCCATATCATATTTATTGATATTTATCTTTTTCTCATTATATTTTTCATAAAATCAAAACATTACAATATGTTAAATATCTTATACTTCTTTTGGTAGAGTCAGTATAGTGTATTCCAAAACAATTACATAAAGGGGATTTAATCTTCTTTCCTTTCTCATCATATTCAAATGAACATCAATGAGAATCCATACTCTACTTACTTAATTTGTTGGGAATAAAAATTAATTACATGTAGTTAGTAATAATTCATTATTGTTGGTTTGTTATAATGGAATGATTTCATAATAAATATCATATCACATTAGACTTCTCATTGGAATGTGGACGCCAAAAAGTGCTTAAGTATAAGAGAAAGATTTGAAATGACAAAGCAAAGTCATATTCGAACCTGGAGACCCAGTTCAGAGGGCCTAGAGGTGTTGCACGAAAAATGGTAAAGTACCCCAAAAAATTTTTCCCACGCGGAAAGTACCGAGATTCATGAAGAGTCCTCGGCACCGACACGAAATAATTTCGTGCCCATGCCCATGCAGTTGAAATTTTGTGTCGCCGCCTCCATCGTGAAATTATTTCACGTAGACCTATATTTCGCACCATCAGATGCCTATAAATAGCAGGCGACCCCCTTCCATTTCGGGGCTGAAGAATCATAACTGGCTCCCGTGCGAGAAATTCGGCTTTCGCGCGTGCGCAACATGGCCTTGAGGTACGGTTTTTTTCATTCCAAGTCACCCTGGGGCATGCCTTCACACGAGATCCCCATGGCTTAGACTAAATTCCAATACCTTTTGGGTTCACCCCTTGCATGAAATACCTTCCATTGCGCACAAGCCGGCTAGTTGCGCATAATCCCCTTCCATTGTGCGCACACCCCTATGTTGCACACAATTCCATCAAATTGCGCGCACCCCACTCATTGCACGCGGCCTCTCCTGATTGTGCGCAATTCATACTACTTGCGTAAAATACATTCTAGTTGCGTGCAAAACCTTGGTTCTAATTCCGCGCAGGCATCACCGATTTCACGCCAGCCTCATTTTTTTTCCGCAGGACCCTTATTTCGCTCGCAAGCCTCAAAGGTTGCGCACAATCCCCTCATGCACTCATGTCAGGCACCACTTTACCGTGCGACCTTCTAGGTTCATATGAAGTAACATCAAAGTTCTTTGGACAATACCTCCTGTTTCATTTCTTGGCCTCATGCTTCTTCACATATGCATGCTAACGACTATTGCTTCTTCGCATAGCCATGCTAATGTGGACCCCTCGATGTCTCCTTCTGTCACACCCCCTTGACACAGCCTTGCCGATGCCCTCCCTCCCACAAGGGGTAGAGGGTACCAGTTATGTAATTCCTAGGGGTGTGGAGTAAACCCCCATCGTCCAAGCTGCAGGATGTTAAATTTCCAAACACCATCATCCTCAGCACATGACGTTAAACTGTGACCTGGCCTCGTGCCTCGCACGCAGGGTCCCCCCTCCTTGGAAATTCTCCACACCCACTCGTCTCGACGAGGATGGAATCACCTCTCATAGGGGATGATATCCTCCTTATCAGAGTTGAATTTTTCTGCGGGGGAAGGGTATCCACCTTGGTGTAAGCCCCTGGCCTTCCTTTCAGGAGGCAGAACCACTGCTCCTCCTTTCTTCGATCCCAAGGCCAGTGGAGGGCGTGATTGGGAACATGGATCCTCCTCTCTTCTTGGGTGCCAAGTCCGTCCCCCGTTGCACTTTTTATATCTTGGGCCTCCATCCTGTAGTACGTCCTGGCACCATGGGCCGCACAACGTGTACTCCCCTTTTTACTTCCCACGGATGCACCCTTCACGACGTGACCATCAGGTCTCTTCTACCTCTTGTTTCTCACACCGAGCATGACTCCCGCGAGCTTAGAGTGAGCACCAGCCATGACAACACCATGGGTCACCTCAGAGTGAAAACCCCATACCCGTCCCACATGACATTAAACTGTATGTCGTCCCGCATGACGTTAAAATGTATACCCAAAATACGGGGACTTTGATCCATGATAAGGCATGGTATGTAGGGAGCCTCCACGAGGTTCAAAACCACCTAGACCCTTGGTCCCTTCACGTCGGTTCAATGACCCCATATCCTTGGGCTGCCTCAGAGTGTAAGCCCCAATCCATCCCGAACTACGGGGAATTTGATCCATGATAAGGCATGGTACGTAGGAAGCCTCCATGAGGTTCAAGCCCCAACCACCATGGCCCGCCTCAGAGTGTAAGCCCCAACCACCATGGCCCCCCTCAGAGTGTATGCCCCAACCACCATGGTCTGCCTCATAGCGTAATCCCCAATCCATCCTGAACTACGACAACTTTGATCCGTGTTAAGGCATGGTACATAGGAAGACTCAACGAGGTTCAAGCCCACCACCTGGTTGTTCCGACCCCATTCACATTGGTTCACCAACACCACGGGCCGCCTCAAAGTGTAAGCCCCCATACCCATCCTGCATGACGTTAAACTTTATCCACCACTTGAACTACGTGGTCTTTGATTCCCTACCGTGGGGATACATAGGAAGACTCCATGAGGTTCAAGCCCATCACTCATACTCATCCTGACCTTTCCCTTGAGCCTATGTGTCTCGAGAAGCTCATTCCCTAACCCGGAGGTTCAATTTCTTCTGGGTCGCATCCATGCATCCATTCTCACGGGCTGCCTCCAAAGGTGTCCCACCGTATCATCAAACTACACAGATTTTGATTCTCTACCACGGGGATACGTAGGAAGTTTCTTCGAGGCTGAAGCCCAAAGCCATCGTCCATCCTATTTCTTACCCGGGCCACCACATCCTGATGGGATCATGCCACTTCATTCTCCATTCTCCTCAACATCATTCGGGAAGCCGCCCACGTGTTGTTCCCAATATCGGTGTTCCATTTAGGGGGTTCCTCAATATGATCCACTCTTATCAGTGTTCCGATCAGTCTGATCCATCTCCGGTGGACGTTAAACTTGAGACATACCCTGTGTTACACATGGGAAGCTGAGGAAAACCTCAGATGCATGCCTATGGCATAGGATTCCCTACATTTGTTGTGGGATGCCTCGGGCTTCTGCACCCTCGAGAATCCCAATAATAAGGGACAAAAGACATACATGACAATTCCTCAGCATCTAGACATGCCAGAGATGCCCAACGTGACTACTCTTCTAACCGAAGTTTGCTGCCCTGACTGGACCCCTTGGAAGGTCCTGATAGAAGTGGCGTAATTTACTAGTGTCCATGAAGATATGGAACCAGGAAGAGCTTCACGAACTACATCTTAAATCTATGAGAGAGACCCGGACTAGGTGACGAGTTCACGGGAGGAATCCACGAAAGGAAGAATCGACATCCCATCATCCCGTTTCGATCAAGGATCAGATGTCCCTGAATAAGGAGTGGATTCCACCCACCTTTGGAAAGTAGGAATGTGGGGCTACAGCTTCATGTCCTCTGTGTGAAGGATGCGCATGTCCCTGACGAAAGTGTCGAAACTAGAAAATGGTGAACCAGATGTGAATCGCTTCTCCTCAGCAGGGAGGCTAGTAAAGTTCAGGGAACCAGTGGTTTATCATGTTATCTGACCCCGTCATCTGGTACCAGGTCCCACCAAACAGGCCTGACATGAAACTCGCCAGAAGTTGGGACAATCTACGACGTTGAACATTCCGTTCTGCGACGTTGTCTGTGTGGATCCCTCTTGCCGACCATTGAAGACTAAATGATATTTGGGCACTGGTTGTTGATTTATTTTCTTAGTAGTATTAATGAGTTCATCTACCTGCTTTCAGGAATCAAGTTGTTGCATCCGGAGCTTGATCACCTGCCCACCGGCATAGGGGTAGGGGAAATATCGACGCGGCTACCCTGCTTGGTTCTGCCTCTTCCATGACGGCTTCGACCTCCATGACTGTTGGGTGACCACGCCCCCTCTCCCCATCGGAAATTATAGAGCGAAGGGTAATTAATGACCTTGTATGCAGGTACGAGGAGGAGTGGATCATTCCCACCATGGATATGGCCCACCGCGATCTCAAGGCAGCTACACCTCGCCATCCATGACACCCCCTTGGGCCGCGCAGGGAGCCACTACTCCCCACCCCAACATTAAATTGTTTCGGGAGCCTATCCCCATAGCTCCTTGACATCTCCCTTCCCTACGCCGAAGAGGTAGGGGATGTCCAGGATGGGCTGATTGGAGTCCTGCTTCAAGGGCTCCCGGTGAGGGCCCCCACCAGGCTACGTCAGTGCCGCTGCCCAGTTCCCCGAGATGAGGAGTAGGTAGTCCACATGTAGAGACCCGAATTTTGACGTACATGGACATTACATTACTTTTGCGAAATAATTAATACATAACAAAACATACATACAAGGACCGTAATATTTTAGTGTCTTTGGAAACTTGGAACGTAATCTTCTAATCGTGGTGAAAGATCTTCAACATCTCCCATAAAGATCTTCCACTTTTTGTTTCCTTACCTAAAACCATTATTTTGATCCTAGAGGAAAATAAAACATAAAAAGGGTGAGCTCAAATGCTCAATAAGGGTAAGCATGGATAAAATAAAACATACCATATACATTTGAACTTAAAAACATGAACATAATGTTTAAACATCAAAATCTTGAGCAACGACATAAAACATGGAAGTACATAAGGCATAGATCATAATGGAACATAAACCATGATAAAATAGCATGGGAATAAAACATGTAATTGTGGAATCCATTAAGTACATGTAATGATTTCCATATTAGCCAAGGCATTGCTTCCATGACCATCTTAGTGGACAAAGTCCCATTCTGAATCGAGTTCACTCCTCGTTTCAGTCCTGTAACACTGAACCAGATTAACTTACCGTTCCATCCATGTCTATCTCATGAGATATATTATCTTTACCCAATGAATTGGAGGGATATATAGGTCCAACCCATCTCTTAATGAAATCATTCTTACTTGTGCCACAAAATAAAAATACATCATTCATAATAACCCAATAAATAAAATGGGTTTCATAAACATCATCACATCATTACATAATCCATATAAAAGAAATGGATATCATTTCATAATAAGAAAAGTGAAACCATGTAAATCATAGAGACATTATACTGAAACCATACACATATGAAAATAATGTCATCTTAGATAGAAAATGGTTTTGATAAAACACTTGAAATGAATTCTTGAGGAAAATATCCCTTTTTCTTCAAAATCATTTTCTTTTCACAAAATGTCATGCAATTTAAAAAAAAGGATTTTTTTGAAAATATTCATGAAATATTTTAGAGGAAGCTTCATGAAAATATGGATTTATAAAACTGTTAAAATCTTTTCATGCCGTATAAGTTAAAAAAACATTCTTCTCGTACTTTTGTAGGAAAAGTCAAAAAGTACCTTGTAGGGTAAATAAAAGAAATATTCCTTCCATGCCATGGGGAAAAAGTCAAAATGGGTAAAAAGGACTTTAAACATACATGAATACACTTTTATAAAACATGTACATGGATGATAGCAATAACCCTAGTAAATACTTACGAATAAGCAATCTCGGATAAAAATGAGATTTGCAAAATTATCCCTTACCTCAGGTCCGATATGCTTCATACGTATCCGAACCTCCTGTATAATGATTTAAATAATGTCATTGACTTATTACAGAATCATATTCATTGTTATGATATCATATATGGTTCACTTATGACTTTATATTACCCGTTCTTTTGTAAATTCCATGTTAAAGAGCGTTTTGGGTAAAATCGTTTCATTTGTCGTCCGTGTTTTGACTTGTAATTATTAATACGATTACTTAGATCATGATTACATAATTCCAGAATATAAAACATGATTTATATATAATATATATTCAGAATATACATATATATAATAGATCGATAAATGGAAAGAAATACACCGTTCATGGAGACGGTAGGTCGTACGTACGCATGAACGTTGTTTTCGTTTCCTCATTGAATTGAATGGAATACATATATATATACAAAAATCCAGTATCATTATTATGTCATATATTTAATTATTACTTATTATATATTCTTTATAATATTTTATAAATGGTTAATCATTGAGAATGAATCTCATCACGTCGTGGAGACGGTATTCTGTACGTACGCACGAGCGATGATATCGTTCCCATGATCGTGGAATTTTATTGGAGTGTATGTATACTATTACAGAATCTATATCATATTAAAATAATCATATATAGTTATTATTTACACCATTATACCCATCCAAGTAAGGTGGTGGTGGAAAATAGATTACACCATGGCGTGGAGAAGGTATTTTGTACGTACGCACGCACGATGATTTCGTTTTCCGTAGGATGGATAGATTGTGAAATAGGGTTGTTTCATACTTATAACAATATATCAATATATGAGTGATATTGATGTTATTACTTCATAATTAAACAACCTAAGAAGAATAAGTGGAAGAATAAATAAAGGTGAAAGAATCGGTAATGGACATTACCTCTTCTTTGAAGCGCCTCTTTGAGACCTCCTCTTAGGGCACTAAAATTGGTATTTTAAGAATACCAGGAACTCTAGGATGTTTCTAGGGAAGTGGAGAAGAGATTTTGGCAGGGTTTGGACGAGCTTGAAGGCTCAAAGTTGTGTGAGGAAGAGAGGGAGGAGGTGCCCTTTTATAAGGGAGGAGAGGGGCACCTTTGGAATAACTAAAAATATTATTTTATTATAAAGTAAAATTAGGTTTTTAATAGCTCAAAATTGATATATTTTGAAGATAAGGTGGGTATGGGTCGAAATAATCTCATCCAATAGAATTTAGACAAGTTTAGTTATCAATTTTAACCTTATCATTTAGATTTAACTTTAAGTTAGATAATTTAACTTTTACCGTGTCTTCTTGTTTTCTTACACTATAAGGTTAATAAACTTACTATATCAAGCCAAAATAACCCCAAGTTGTTTATTATTAATATATATAACCTTATCTAAGTCATTTGGCCGAACCTTAGATTTTTAGGAATAAGATAACAATTCTTAATATAATATTTGTTTTAAAAACTATTTTATGTCAATTTTGACATTATTTAGTAATTGATTTTTGTGAAAATCATAACAGACTGATTAGTTAGAAAAAAGTTAATTAAATCAATAATAACATGTCATATTAACATATAAAATTATTTTAATTCATAAAAAGTCTCAAATTACATTTATTTGGGTATTTATAACATCAATTATGTCAATATTTTATTAATACGATAATTACTGCATCATAATTGTTTCATAATTAAATTAAATTATTTTAAGTCTAAAAATTATAAATAAAATATAATTATGTAGGAAATATTTTTAGATTTCTAATTAATATTTATAGACGAATTTATCTTATGTATAACCCTATATTAAAAATTATTTAGTTATTAAACATTGATTTTATCTATTTTAACCCTTCTTTAAATAAATTAATAATAAATGTCCTAATCTAATCCAAGTGGGACTAAATGGTCATATTTTATTCCTAAGGTTGTTTTTGGCCGAATTACACTTATCTAATAGAATTAGGACATGTGTTAGGGTAATAATAATATCATTTTTACCCTTAATTACCCTATTTAATTTTAACCGTGGTAAAAAAAGAAAAAAGTTACTATTCACCAAAAATTATTTTCATCTCATTGAACCACATTTTAGTCCTTGATATTAACCATGTCTCTCGTATTTTCGAAATTCCACTCACAGAAGCGGTAAAATTATGTTTTATGAAAAATTCAGTTTTTTTAACTACCACTTAGTGGTTTCACTATTCATCAAAAAATGAAAGTTTCTAGAAAAATACCAAAATTTAGGCCTAAGATATATTTTATATTATGAATTAAAAAATGATATATATTTTACCAAATTCAAAACATATCAGTTTCATTAATTAATTTAAAAAATTAGTTCCTGTCGTCAAAACAAATAGCGTGTTCTTAAGAGATAATAACTATCAAAAGATTGACACTTGTTTATGTCTGGTTTAAATGTGAAATTACATCCAATGACCTAAATTGTATTAAATTGTAAAAATATATTCTAAATATATGTTAAAACCACTCAAATTAATAATTTATGACTATAAATTATTTCGATTAAAAAAGTTGTTGTTAATTAAAATTTAGTAATTTCCACTATTCATCAGAATATGAAAGTTATCCAAAAAGTACCAAAATTTCACCCTAATCTAATTTCGATATTCCAAATCCAAAAATGAAGTCTATTTTGAAAGATAAAATTTATAAAATTTCAAAAAGTGGGTATTACTATTCATAACGGCTAGTTCATAATAATATTATAATAATATATCGTTTAGTGAAACTCGGTATTGCGTACTAGACACGCTATCGAGGAAGGTCGCGATTGCGTGTAATGCAGCCAAGTTAGGGTTGCATGTTGTGCAAGACTCCTTTGTTGTAACATACAACACAAGACATAAATAAAATTAAAAAGAATATTTCTCATAAAATCTCGCGGTGTTACATTCTACCCCCTTTAAAATGAATTTCACCGTCGAAATTCGTCGGGGTTATAAATGGTTTACTACTAGAAAGTTTCATTAATAGAAACCCACATTTTAAAAAGGAATACCAAAAACAATATTTAAAAACTAAAGTATGAAACATAATGGGTACACAAATTAATTAATCACTGGGTTTCCACATAAAAGAACATAGGTGAAAATATTGATATGGAAGAGAAACCTAACCATCATGTTCTGATGGAGAGTGGTAGAGAACATGGCTATGAAAAATCCAAAAATCACAAATCGATAGATTTGTTATGATCTATGGTACCATATGATTCATCGGATATAAGGGAACTAGGACAACATTTTTGGTTTTCAAGATCATTTCCCTAAAGTTGATGAATTAAAAGAAATACTTACATGATTTTGGTACAATCTCACTGTTGTTCGTGAATTGAGCAATTTCCAATTCATCCCTTTAAGAAATGAAGTTTAATTTTTTATTCGTGATGTGTTAGCAGATCATTTGATAGAATGATGGGTCATTCCATCTGTTTCAAACAAAATCTTAGAAAATGTTATAAGTCCATCTTATGGTTAAATTAATCATATATGGTTCCAAAAATGAACTTATACTTCATATATCACACCGCTTAATAAAATTAAACTAGTTTTTACTAATCAGGGATTTCCTGTAGGCCAGTGGTAGGAGATAAAGGCCAGTCGCACTTCGGTTGTGGGTTCGATTCCCACAGCTTTGTCCGATGCAATGGGCTGTCGCCAGTCCTGCAGGTTGTCCTTTTTCTAAAACTACATTACTATAAAATCCTATCAATAATATCAAAAAAAGTTCTATTATTAAACAATACTAACTTCTATCCAACATAATCCATTCCAATCTTTAGGCTTATCTTAAATACTTCGGTCTAAGCTCATGGTATAATAAAATGATTACTTGAAATCTCACATAACAATCACATGAATGCAATCATTTATCCCCCATATATCATAAGATATATCTTGTTGGTCAAATTACAAACATGTGAATAACTTAATCATGTATTCTCTTGAAGAATGAATACCCATTGAGCCTTAGTGAAAACATGAATGTAGTTAAAAGTTAACACTTTCCACATACAAAAATCCTTAAAATTCTTTATACTCAAACCATGATATAACCTTCTCATTATATCAGTCATGAGATCATGAATACTATCAAACATTTAATTTTCTCCTTATCCCTTCATTATGCGCATATCTTCTACATTCCAAAAATATCTGAATAACCTTTCATGGATACTGGTACCATTAATCATACACTTTCAAAACTCAAGGAAAGACAACAATGCAAGCATCCTTAGATGTCTCTTTATTCCATAATACCATGAGATTACTTATACAACATTACACTTGATAAACATGTAATCATTCCACTACCTTCATAAAGCATTGATCGAGATTTAATAATAATTTCAACTCACATATCATTTTTAGTCTCTTCATCATCATCAACATAAATACTACCCATACGGTCGTACTGATTCTCTTCATGAGACTTTCCCTTAGGGCATTGGTTTCCATAATGCCCGTACATTCCACATTTAAAACATTTAACCGCTGTTGATGTCATAGCAATGCCATTATCCTCATCCATGGTGTTAAATGAACCTTTTCCTTTTCACTTACTGGCTTTGTGTCCTTGTTTTCCACACCCAAAGCATCTTCAAGTTCCTTTGAAACAATCTCCCTGATGCCTCTTCCCACATGATTTACATGAGGGAAATTGAATTTTTTTCCTCTATGATCATCAAGAAACTCCATCTTTCTCTTATTATCTGAGTCGGGAAACTTACCAAAGCTGAGATTATTGATCATATTATGAGATTGCTGATTAGGCATAATAACGATGTTTGGACTTCCAGATCCCGTTTCATTTGGATTCTCAGGAAGAATATCATTCCTTTGTCTGTCATATCCTCTATTATCGTGAATCTTCCTATTTCCAACCATTTTCTAAAACCCAAAAAGAATAGTGTGAGAGGAAAAAATCATTCTAGGGAAAACAACATAGTAAAGGGGGAGTTCCCTCAATAGCTAACATCTTTGGTTAAATTCTATGATCGTTACTGTAGTTCTAGGACTATATCCTATACGTATACTTATCCTTAGGGACATCCCTAGACATACCTTATAAATATCTATAGGGATATCACTAATGTTTTCGCATGCTAGTGTCCAAAGGTTGACTAAACCTTTCCTCTGATACCAACTGTAGACACCCGAAGCTTGACGTAAATGGGCATTACATTACTTTTGTGGAATACTTAATACATAACAAAAACAGACACACAAGGACTGTAATAGTTTAGTGTCTTTGGAAACTAGGAACGTAATCTTCTAATCGTGGTGAAAGATCTTCAACATCTCCCCTAAAGATCTTCCACTTTTGGTTTCCTTACCTAAAACCTTTATTTTGATCCTGGGGGAATATAAAACATAAAAAGGGTGAGATCAAATGCTCAGTAAGGGTAAGCATGGATAAAATAAAACATACCATATATATTTGAACTTAAAAACATGAACATAATGTTTAAAAATCAAAATCTTGAGCAACGACATAAAACATGGAAGTACATAAGGCATAGATCATAATGGAACATAAACAATGATAAAATAGCATGGGAATAAAACATGTAATTGTGGCATCCATTATGCAAATGTAATGATTTCCATAGTAGCCAATGCATTGCTGCCAAGACCATCTTAGTGGATAAAGTCCCATTCTGAATCGAGTTCACTCCTCGTTTCATTCCTGTAACACTGAACCGGATTTACTTACCGTTCCATCCATGTCTATCTCATGAGATATAAAATCTTTACCCAATGCATTGGAGGGGGATATAGGTCCCACCCATCTCTTAATGATATCATTCTTACTTGTGCCACAAAATAAACATACATCATTCATAATAACCCAATAAATAAAATGGGTTTCATAAACATCATCACATCATCACATAATCCATATAAAAGAAATGGATATCATTTCATAATAAGAAAAGGGAAACCATGTAAATCATAGAGACATTATACTGGAAACATACACATATGAAAATAATGTCATTTTATATAGAAAATGGTTTTGATAAAACACTTGAAATGAATTCTTGAGGAAAATATCCTTTTTTCTTCAAAATCATTTTTTTTTTCAAAAAATGCCATGCAATTTTAAAAGAAAAGGATTTTGTTGAAAATAGTCATGAAATATTTTGGATTAAGCTTCATGAAAATATGGCTTTATAAAACCGTAAAAATCTTTTCATTCCGTATAAGTTAAAAAACATTCTTCTCGTACTTTTGTCAGAAAAGTCAAAAAGTATCTTGTAGGGTAAATAAAAGAAAGATTCCTTCTATACCATGGGGTAAAGGTCAAAATGGGTAAAAAGGACTTTAAACATACATGAATACACTTTTATAAAACATGGACATGGATGATAGCAATAACCCCAGTAAATACTTACGAATAAGAAATCTCGGATAAAAATGAGATTTGCAAAATTATCCCTTACCTTAGGTCCGATATGCTTCGTACGTATCCAAACCTCCTGTATAATGATTTAAATAATGTCATTGACTTATTATAGAATCATATTCATTGTTATGATATCATATATGGTTCACTTATGACTTTATATTACTCGTTCTTTTGTAAATTCCATGTTAAAGAGCGTTTTGGGTAAAATCGTTTCATTTGTCGTCCGTGTTCTGACTTGTAATTATTTATATGATTACTTAGATCATGATTACTTAATTACAGAATATAAAACATGATTTATATATAATATATATTCAGAATATACATATATATAATAGATCGATAAATGGAAAGAAATACACCGTTCATGGAGACGGTAGGTCGTACGTACGCATGAACGTTGTTTTTGTTTCCTCATTGAATTGAATGTAATACATATATATATACATAAATACAGTATCATTATTATGTTATATATTTAATTATTACTTAATATATATACTTTATAATCATTTATTAATGGTTAATCACTGAGAATGAATCTCATCGCATCGTGGAGACGGTATTCCGTACGTACGCACGATCGATGATATCGTTCCCATGATTGTGGAATTTTATTGGAGTGTATGTATACTATTACAGAATCAATATCATATTACAATAATCATATATAGTAATTATTTACACCATTATACCCATCCAAGTAAGGTGGTGGTGGAAAATAGATTACACCACGGCGTGGAGACGGTATTCCGTACATTCGCAAGCGCGGTGATTTCATTTTCCATAGGATGGATAGATGGTGAAATAGGGTTGTTTCATAATTATAATAACATATCAGTATATGAGCGATACTGATGTTATTACTTCATAATGAAACAACCTAAGAAGAAGAAGTGGAAGAAGAAATAAAGGTGAAAGAATCGGTAACGGACATTACCTCTTCTTTGAAGCGCCTCTTTGAAACCTCCTCTTAGGGCACTAAAATTGATCTTTTAAGAGGACCGGGACCTCTAGTATGTTTCTAGGGAAGTGGAGAAGAGATTTTGGCAGGGTTTGGACAATCTTGAAGGCTCAAATTGGTGTGAGGAAGAGAGGGATGAGGTGCCCTTTTATAAGGGAGGAGAGGGGCACCTTTGGAATAACTAAAAGTATTATTTTATTATAAAGTCAAATTCGGTTTTTAATAGCTCCAAATTGATATATTTTTAAGCTAAGGCGGGGATGGGTTGAAATACTCTCATCCAATAGAATTTAGACAAGTTTAGGTATCAATTATAACCGTATCATTTATATTTAACTTTAAGTTGGATAAATTAACTTTTACCGTGTCTTCTTGTTTTCTTACACTATAAGGTTAATAAACTTACTATTTCAAGACAAAAGAACCCCAATTTGTTTATTATTAATATATATAACCTTATCTAAGTCATTTGGCCGAACTTTAGATTTTTATGAATAAAATAACAAATTTTAATATAATATTTGTTTTAAAAACTATTTTATGTCAATTTTGATATTATTTGGTAATTGATTTTTGTGAAAATCATAACTGAATGATTAGTTCTAAAAAAGTGAATTAAATCAATACTAACATGTCATATTAACCCAAAAAATTATTTTAATTCATAAAAAGTCTCAAATTAGATTTATTTGGGTATTTATAACATCAATTATGTCAATATTTCATTAATACGATAATTACTCCATCATAATTGTTTCGAGATAAATTAAATTATTTTAAGTCTAAAAATTATAAATAAAATACCATTATGTAGTAAATTATTTTATATTTCCAATGAATATTTATATTAGAATTTATGTTATGTATAACCCTATATTGAAAATGATTTAGTTATTAAACTTTGATTTTATCTATTTTAACCCTTCTTTAAATAAATTAATAATAAATGTCATAATCTAATCCAAGTGGGCCTAAATGGTCATATTTTGTTCCTAAGGTTGTTTTTGGCCGAATTAATCTTATCAAATAGAATTAGGACATGTGTTAGGGTAATAATAATATCATTTTTACCCTTAATTACCCTATTTACTTTTAACCGTGGAAAAAAAGTAATATGGTACTATTCATAAAAAATTATTTTCATCTCATTGAACCACATTTTAGTCCTTGATATTAACCATGTCTCTCGGATTTTCTAAATTCCACTCACAGAAGAGGTAAAATTAAGTTTTATGAAAAATTCAGTTTTTTTAACTACCACTTGGTGGTTTCACTATTCATCAAAAAATGAAAGTTTCCAGAAAAATACCAAAATTTAGGCCTAAGCTATATTTGATATTATGAATTCAAAAATGATGTCTATTTTTCCAAATTCAAAACATATCAGTTTCATTCATTAATTTAAAAAATTAGTTCCCATCGTCAAAACAAATAGCGTGTTCTTAAGAGATAATAAGTATCAAAATATTGACACTTGTTTATGTCTGGTTTAAATGTGAAATTACATCCAATGACCAAAATTGTATTAAATTGTAAAAATATATTCTAAATATACTTTAAAACCACCCAAATTACTAATTTATCACTATTAATTATTTCTCTTAAAAAATTTGTTTTTAATTAAAATTTTGTAATTTCCACTATTCATCAGAATATGAAAGTTATCAGAAAAGTACCAAAATTTCACCCTAAGATAATTTCGATATTCCAAATCCAAAAATAAAGTATATTTTGAAATATAAAATTTATAAAATTTCAAAAAGTGGGTATTACTATTCATAACGGCTAGTTCATAATAATATTATAATAATATCTCGTTTAGTGAAACTCGGTATTGCGTACTACACACGCTATCGAGGAAGGTCGTGATTGCGTGTAATGCAGCCAAGTTAGAGTTGCGTGTTGTGAAAGACTCCTTTGCTGTAACTTACAACACAAGAAATGAATAAAATTAAAATTAAAATTTCTCATAAAATCTCGGGGTGTTACACCACATGCCTAAACCATCGGCTGCAGTTCATCTGACCCGACGCCAACATCGGGCGCAAAGGGAAGAGGACGCTCACTGTGGGGCGTCAACGTCAGTGACTAGTGTGGCCCGAGCCACCGTTGACTCATATCCCCAACCCCCTACATACATTGAACAAGGAAAGATTCATGGACGACCTAGATCGAGGCCCTAATTGCCCCACGGGAAGGCTTGGTCGACTCTCCCGGTCGTCGGCGTAGGTGCTGGCTGCCACAGAACAATTCACAGCAGTGCCACCTAGCACAGAGGCTCACTCCGCCCCACCACTACGGAAGGTGCATGTTCTCCCTACTTCCAACCCCGGTTTTGGGGTTTTCCAGTGCCACCTTAAAACCAAGTGAGGTCATTCCCCATGATAACAACACTCCATATGGGGGTCTATCCGATGCTCATTTCATTGGGTACGGAGTCCCTCTCCCTACCACAGACTATCGGTATGGAGACATTGCATGTCCAGTCACCCGCTAGCAAGGAGGTCCTCCCTGTGTTCCTTTTGACATTTGTCCCGGTGCTCCTCGCACCCTGTCTTCCTCAGGTGGAAACTCTCTCCGCCCCTGCACTAGTGGGGCTAGAGGACCCCATGTCGGAAGTCAGACCTATCCCGAGGAGCCACTCAGGGGCAGGAAGGCGGGTCACTGCCCCCGCAAGAGGAACTCTGGGGATGGTCGGACAGAAATCAGACCAGTCCGCTTCTCAGACTCCAAAGCGGAGTGTGACTCATCGCGGGAGCCCTCTCCTCAGTCCTCCAAGTCAAAGTATGGGACCAGAATGAGGCACATCATCCTTGTGCTCCCGGAATGAGAGATCCACAGGATCCTTGTTTCCCTCCGAAGGCATATCCAGGAAGATGAGACCTTGGCATATTCCCCAGGACCAACCCTACAATCGCCACATGCATCTCTGGAAGTGCCCTCTGCCCCGACTAGAGAATACAGAGAGCTATTTTGGGGGCCAATGGCGGGTGATCTACGGCATAACACACCCTTGGAAGATGCTGATGTTGCGTCAAGAGCTCTGGTCGCCGGTCCATCCTATCGTGACATGGTGGCCAGATTGCTACAATCCTCAAGGGACAACCCAAGGTTCAGCGACCAGTCAACCCACTCACCGTATTCTTCCCAGGCCAGCTTTCCATCCCAGCGGTCTGGCTCGGTTCCACCACCAGTTACTTAACCATCCCCAGTTACCGAGTAGGGAAATCAAGGTCCAGACCTTGAATATGAGCCGGGGAGATTCTGGACCATCCTCATAGCGGACCACTTCCCTGAGAAGTTTTGGCCAGTCACAGGACCAAATTTTCATGTGCCAGAATCTCTCACCCTGGAGGAGTTTTAATTTTTCCACCAGACCCTACAGGCAACTCACTTCCATCTCCACCACCAGTGAGTGTCTTATCCCAGGAGCCATGTGCACCTTGAAGACAACGACAAACCATGCCGTCTGGTTGATCTGGATGTTCTCCCTATGGTCTAGCACCCTGAGTCACCTGGTCACCGCAGGGCCCTCCAACAATAATGCGTTCAGAGTTTCCAACTACTCCGCAAGGTTATTAAGGAGTCTACCCCCATGCGCAAGTCCATGGATGGGGGCAGTACGCTACCCTCCTTTTCAGCACTATTCATCGGCATCACGACTCGCTAGGAAACATTGAGGACATGCCCCCCGAGAAGAGTTGTAGTCAACATGACTGATCTATTGGGAGTAGAGAACGAGATGGTACTTATTTATGGGAACGTCCCCCCTAAGGATGTGCCACCACTAGACCCATCGGGAAGGGTTACCCTTCAATAGAGGAACCTCCTAGGTCTTCCTATGCCAACCGAGGCATTGTTTCTCAGTTGGAATGTCATTAAGGGAAAAGAGAACATTGGAGCTGTCATGCACTCTGAACCATCCACCTCGGTGCCAAAGATGGAAGAGGACCCTGAGAAGGCCGCGCTGTGCTAATAGCTTGCTGAGCAGAAAAAGTTAGTCGATCAACTTCTGGATGAATGCATTGTAGAGCGACGACCCAACTACGGTGATCCTAGGCTAGGGAAGCAGGGGCAGGAACAACTACCCCTTTGCGAGATTCCCCGGGCAACCCTGACCATGTTGTATTTGCTGACAGGACAGATGCAGGAGCCCATGGAAAGAGGGCGCAGTATGTCTCGCCAAACCCTCCCGAATAGCGCGACAAAGGGTCGCTCCACCAGCTCCTCCACGAGCCGATGAGCTTGCCTACCACATTGAGGAACCTGGAAACGCGCTCGTTGTTCGGGATCCACGTCAAGATAGGGACCTCCGCCCAGATGATCCTATGGCGGCACTTATAGCCTGCCTAGAGACACTAGAGACGTGGTGGGTGGAAATTCCACCATATGGAAAGCCATATCCGACATGGGTGGATGATATGCCAGCACCTTCAGGATTCTTAAATCCCACCATCTCCCCCTTTAACGAGATGGAGGACCCGCCGCAGCACCTGGCCAACTTCAACTCAAGGTATGGGCCTATGCTAGGGACCCTATCAGAGCAGGAGGCCACCAAGCTCCACTGTTTTGTTCAGACATTGGACGGCCTGGCATTCGTTTGCTACAACCAGCTCCCCGTTGGATCTCTGACAAGCTAGGAGGACCTTCACAGGCAGTTCCACTATCAGTTCAGCTCTACCACTCGGAAGACGAACATAACATACCTCTTTAGGTGCATGAAAAGGCCCGATGAGCGAGTCACGAACTTCATCGCCCAGTGTAAGGGGCTCACGTACTCCTTTGACATGTCACTAACTTAGGAGAAATTACTGACGATGTGTATGTGAAATGTCAAGACGGAACTGGTACCCTCTATGATCACTCAGACCTATCTCGAAGGGTTCCAAGACTTTTCAAATGAGGCCCAGTGCCTCAATGAAGCCCTGCAATAGGCCATCCAGGCACGTCCGTTGCCTCCTGTAATCCCAGCGAGGAGGGATGCTAGAGCCGAGCCCACCATGGTAGCTCAAATAGAAGCCCTCATGCAACTGGAGTTTCTACCAGTAGCACCGGCCCCGCAACCTCGCAGAGGCCCTCCACCTAGGGCGTAACTTCCAGCCCAACATCGTCCTCAGAATCGGCAGGCGCCCCCGCATAACGCACCACCACCGCCTAGGTGAGATAATCAAGTTCCGCCACCTCAGTAGCCTCCTCCGCCCCCTCATCAGGTCCAAGCTCCCAGAGCCCCCTATTCGGATAGAAGAAATCATAGCTACTTGTTTAATGAGGGTTAGGTCCCCGGTTACATCCGCAGCGCTTTAGAGCAGGTAATTGTGCGCTCACCTGAGTGCAGAAATCCATAGGAGGAGCACCTCATTGATCACCCCGACTACTTCCCTTATCACCGGATCCTGGGGAACACCATCAAGAAATGCTATGTGTTCAAGGACTAGCTCCAAGACTAGATTGACAAAAACATAGTTAGGTTGGGCCCGACCCCAGCACAAGTGGCAGGTGTTTTCATAAGGTTAGATAGCAGTAGCGACGATGAAGGCGAGTGGAAGAAGGTTTCTGACTGCGAGTCTGAGAAGTACAGTGATTGGATGGCCCACAAAATGGTCGCCCACACCCATGGAATCATTAGGGAACACCTGAATCAGTTTGAGTCTCCAAAAATATATGATCACCACTTCTGCATCATCATCTCAGCCGGTCTCTTCCCAAAAGAGCAAGCATCAATGACGTAAGAAGAAGAAACGCACCCCACCAATGCCATCATAATCCTGCACTCTCTGTGACTTTATGCCCCCAGAGATGGGCATCCCTCCTAGAATCCGCCTAGTGGTGGATGATTCATCAAATGACAGTCAACGGTATGCTTCAGTTAACACCGTTGTGTTGGTAAATCCCTATATGACTGTCGACGAGGGGGAGCGCCAGGTGAACCCCCCCAATATCCCCAGCCAATGCCAACATCGGCAGAGCCGTGAATATATGAGTCATCTAGGCGCACTAGTTGGCACCTCCAACTAGGTCGTGCATGCTACTGAGACCTGATAGCAGGTCCAGTGCAGAACTCAGCATGTACAACCTCTTCATCCAGTGTCGACAGGCACACCTCCACCAACGTTTGTGCTACTGGATCAGGCAGAGCTGCCTCGCCCAGACCGTGACCAGCATCGCCCTACCAAAGGCCGATCCCAGCCATCCGGACCTCATCCGGCAGCTACTCTTTAGTCTTTGAATAGTGATCAGCGGGACATACCCAGCACTAGTCTGCCGCCGATCTTGCCGGCAGGGCCCACCATGCCTCTAATCGAAGTGCGGCCTCCCGCAAGAAGAAGTTCATGCCAGTCATGGAAGTATGATGTTCTCAAGCATCTCGCTGATATCCCAGCAAGAGTATCCATCCTTGAAGCCCTTCGCCTATCTCCAGATATGCACGAAACACTCACTGGGGATTTAAGGATCCCCCTGTAGTTTGAAACGGAGGTAGCAGCCGCATAATCCTTCCATGCCGAAGCATTTTTAAAATGCCGAATGCCAGGCCATCATCTCGTTCTCAGGAAAATATGAGGGCTCTCCCATATAGGGGCACATTATCCAGCTGTATATCACTATCCAATTCAATGGTGTGGAGGTTCGCCGCTATCTCATTGGCACCGGCTCCGGGATCAACCTTATCCCGACGCGGACACTGCAAAAGATAGGGTTATCCGAGGATGACCTGACTCTTGAGGATCCAGAGATATGATAGGACAGAGCAGACCCTAGTTGGTAAGATCCATCTGAAGACCTAGTTCGGTGTCCTATTCTCCAGCACCGAGTTAATGGTTGCCTCCCAGGACACCACGTACAATGCATTGATGGGTAGTTCAAGGATCCACCTGCACGCGACGGTCCCCTCTTAGTATCACCAATTCCTCAAGTACTCCCTTAATGGTCGAGTAGGCATAATACAAGGTGATGTGTCTCCTTTTGCCTCTTGTAAATCCCGCTACATGGATGCTGAATATTACAAGAGAAAGGATAAACAAGTCCAGGCGGGTGAAGTTGAGCCAGACACCGCTACTACTGACCCTTGGGCAGGCCTGAATGATGCTTACGTCTTCCTGACCCATCAGTTGAAGGCCACGACCCCTGACATGGGGAAATGTTTTGTTGTCTCAGGTACAAGAGGAAGGAATATTCCCGAGTCTAGGAGATGACAGAAAATCACCTCGTACTCCTACATGAATCAGGCTTTAGTGAACCTGGAGCCCCCCATTCCCATCAGGTATGAAGACGTCCAACTCATGGAAACAGAAGTGCGTCATACTTGTCTATTTTTCCAGGCTGGGATAAGTTGTCTCCGGCTGACGTGCCACTACTAATTTGATATTATCAAGCATGGCCCCTTGGGCTGGAGACCAGATGGGATCAGGTTGACAACCTTCGTCACTATGGTCACGACAGTTCCAGAGTTCCCCGATGCAATAACTACTACCGCTCAAGCTGGTACCAGCTTCTCATCAGGGCATGGTAACTCAGAATCAGCTTCCCCCACGGAATATCCCTCCATAATTGGAGAATAAGATATAGGGGATGCCCCCCTTGTTGAGTCCATAAGGTTTTCCTTATGACTTTTCCATTCCTTCATACTTGGGGGAGATAGTTAAGTCAATAAGGTTTCCTTAGTGACATTACTATTCCATATTGTTTTGAAAATCACAAACACCTTATCTCAAAGAAAATATATTTTTACCCCTTGTTTTACTTTTATAAGGAAAATTTCCTTCCCCAAGGAAATTTATCCATATCATGTCTTCATTGTTCATATCATAATTTTTCTACATGTAAAATTCAGTTTGAAACAAAAACCTCGGAATCTTATAAATACCTAGATATGAAGAATTTTGTTTTAGGATCCGAATTCTAATTACAAATTCTGGTTACGGACTCTTCTGAGTTTTGACTCCGAATTCTGAATAAAAATTTGGATTACGAACTACTCTGAGTTCTGACTTCGAGTTATCAGAATTCTAACTTCGAACTATTCAATGTTCTGACTAAAAGTTCTCAGAATTCTGACTCCGAACTTGGAGAGTTCTGACTCCGAATTCCTATGAACTCCGACTGTGAACTTTGTGAGTTTTGGTTCCTAATTCTTGTGATTCCAGATTTTGAATTTCCTTGAAATTCAGACTCCCAAATTCTATAGAATTTAGGTTCTGAATTTCGAGAAAACAGAATATTAATAGCCTTGTATTTTAGACTCAGAATTCATTTTTGGATCGTCTCCGAACTTTCATTCTGAATATTAGATTATTATTATAAAACCATACTTTTGCTTACACCTGTATAAAATGATGTCATTCCTTCAGTTACTCTTCAATCGTTGGTTGAGTTACACGTGTATAGGTCCCTCCGAAATTCAAGAAAAAAATATGACCGTTGGATGAGGGAGCTGACCGTTGGAGTTATGCCTATAAATAAGAGCTCATTTGAACGATCTCAAAACACAGAAATAATGATATTTGACAAAGTGAGCTTACATACTGTTGAGGTGATTTATAGAGAGAGATTCTCTTATAAACTCTTAGGCTTCATGCAGAATGTTCTGAACAGCTTGTTCAAACTTTTCTTCGTGCATATTTTCTTAGTGTAGAGGTTCGATTTCCTTGAGATCAGGGACTTTGGGTTATGAAGTCTGAGGTACTGATTTCCTTACAAATAAAGGGCTTGAGGGGATAGCAAGACAGATACCGATCATCGGATTGAGGGATTACCTGAGTTTGGGTAAGACAGACTTTCTTTAGAGTATAAATTGAGGGACCTCTTATCCAAGGTTTTTGGATACCCTACTCTTTGGGTTAAAAGAGTTACAAATTGTTACTTGTACTGCTTTTTTTCCGCTCTGTATTTTAGTTGTTGAGGAGAGTATAACTTTCATATAATTCCTTAGACTTTTACTCTGATTATATAGGATTCTATACTCTTTAAGGTAGAATTTTAGTTGGTGTAAACTTTTGTTAAGTTTCATTTCCGGAATCATTTTTCTAGAATCAATCAAGTTAAATAGAACATAGAGGTGTTGTGAATTTTGTTTATAAAAAATTCCCTTAATAATTTTTTAAGAATACAATTCACCCCCCTCTTGTATTTGAGCATCTTATGAGTATCATATCAATCTCACAATTTGATCCTACAATTGGGATAAGAGGGTTGTGACCTTGTACCCTGATCCAATCCTACAAATGGTATCAGAGCAAGTCTATGAAATACTGATATTCACATATATGTTTTTCCTGCTCAAAGTTTTTTTATGCCAATCTCACAATTAAATTTTTCAGATTCATATTTCTAGATTCATATTTTTTGAATTCATATTTTTGGACTCATAAAGTTCATATTCATTTTTTCATAGAGATACAGTATCTAGTTTCTTTCTTAGGATATTTTCTCTTGTTTAAAAAATTATACTAATAACAAGTTTGTGTGCAAATATTTTCTTATGGATGGAAGGTTTAAATGTTGGTTTTATTGATAATCTAAATTCTACTAGACCTCTTATTTTCAATGGAAATGATTATGAGTACTTTAGAGATAGGTTGAAGAATTTTTTTTTACTAATATTGGAGTTTATAACTATCTAATGCTAACTAGATATTACAAGATTCCAGATAAGGAATTGAGAACTTTTATGAATTATGAGAAATCAGAATATCAAGCAAACTTCAGAGTTAGAAATACATTGCTATGTTCCATGACTAGGAACATCTATAGTAAAATATCATCATGTGAAGCAAAAAATAGTATCTGGAAGAAACTCAAAGTCACACGTTTTGGTACATCCAAATTCATATAGACAAGAAGAGCTATGTTGAGAGCTGAATACCATAGCTTTAACTTTCCTTATGGAGAACCTATAACCAAAGTACAACAAAGGTTTATGACTATCGTGAATAGCCTAAAATCTATGGGAGAAAAAGGTTTGGATGATGAGGCTCTTGTAGATAAGATCATAGATATTATGACAAATGAATGGGAGTCCAAGAGGACAACTATTGATGAGAACAGAAAAGTCACCCAGATTTCCTTAGATGAGTTATTTGGAACTCTTCTTCAGCTTGAGACAAGAATGAAGAGACATGATGAAAATGTAAGAAGAAAAATGGGAATGGATGAGTTACTTTTATAACCACTTCTAAACATATGAAATCCAAGACCCCAGAAAGAGTAACTAGATCAAAGTCAAAGAAAGTCATTATTCAGTCAGAATCTAGTGATACAGAAAATTCTGAAAATGAATTAACTAATCTTTCTTAGAAAATAAAAAAGATTATAGCTAAAAAGAACTATCAGAATAAGTACCATAGGAGAGACTAAAAGGATAAGAAAGATGTAAAAGTTACTTATTATGATTGTAGAAGAACAGGTCATATAAGACCTGATTTCCATTTATTGAAAAAGAGGGAAAAGAAGGAAAGGAATTCAGAAAGGAACAAGAAGAAATTCTATCATTCTAAGCATAAGAAAAGCCTTAATGAAAATGATACATGGAGTGCTAGCTGTGGAGACTCTTTAGAAATTGAATCTTCTAAATATTATTCATCAGCACAGAAGAATATGGGATTCATTTCTACTACTTCTTTCCCTAATAAATGTCTTATGGCCAAGTTACGCTCTGCTGAGGATTTAACAAATTTAACTCTTGATAAGAATTACTATTCTGAAAATAGTACTTCCAATGAAGATGCTTAATACTTAGAAAATGAATAAATACTTTCATATAAAGAAATATCACGATTTTCCAGGTTGTTAGAAGCAAAAAATTATCAAATTTCTCAGAAATTAGACAAGGTAAATACTAGGGAATAAATTCGTACAAAAGAGATTTCAAATCTTTCTAGGGATCTTGTAGATAAGGATGTGCTTTTAGAAAAACTTTCTAAAGACCATAAGGAAGTAAATTAGGTTAAGGAATAACTTTCTAAATATCTTAAGAATTCTATTTTAAAGATAAATGATTTTGAGGAAAAATATAACTCTAAGGAAATGATTCTTTAGGATAGGAATTTAGTCATCAGACATAAATCCGAAATATTTTCCCTTAAAAAATTTCTTGCAAACTTTACCTCTGGGAAGGAAAATTTTGACAAGATGAATTCTCAAATTAAACCTCAATGAAACACTATTAGAGTAGGTTATACTCACCGAAAACCAGTTTTCAAAAACAACTATTTTGTTCCTTCTAGAGCCCCTTTTTGTACTAAATTTCAAAGTGGTGGGCATTGGGAGAGAAATCGAACTTTGAATAAAGTTCATTCTCTTGGGTTTCATAAAGCATTTTTTTCTAAAAAAATGTGGATACACAAAATTTTGTTGTCTAACAATTGCGGATCCAAGAAAGCTTGGATTCTGAAAGCCTAACATTCTAATTTTTAGGAAGATAAAGAAGGTACCAACAAAAATACTTGGTACATGGATAGTGGATGTTCCCAGAAAATGTCTGGTAACAAAAAATTCTTTGAAAAGATTATAAAGACGAAAAGAGGAGAAGTAACTTTCGGAGATAATGATAAGGGAGAAATTATTGGTATAGGTAACATAATTCTTCTTGGAAAAACATTGATTTCCAATATTTTACTTGTTAAAGGTCTTAACCACAACCTCATCAGCATAATACAATTATTTAATTAAGGCTACCTTGTGAATTTTAGGAATGATAAGTTCTGAGTACACAATTCCAAGGAAGAGTTTATTCCTTCTTCCAATAGGCAAGAGAATGATTACACACTAAACTTAGAAGACCTTAGAAGTCAGGATCTACCCTGACATAGTGCAATGGAAGATAATTCCTGGTTATGGCATAGAAGTCTAGGACACTGTAACCTTAGGAACATATTTAAACATTCTAAGAAAGGACTAGTTAAGGATCTTCCAAAGCATAGATTTGATTCTTCAAAAGTCTGTGATCCTTGTAAATATGGAAAGCAACATAAATCAAGTTTTAAATCCATCGGTGAAGTCTCAACCACTGATGGATTACAGTTGGTATATATGGATATTTTTGGACCAACACAAACTAGAAGCATCAGAGGCAAATATTATGTATTTGTCTTAGTTGATGATTACACTAGATTTATGTGGATCTATTTTATAGCAAACAAATCTGAAGATTTTTCTTATTTCAAAAGTTTTAGAGCCCAAGTTAAAAATGAAAAAAACCTTCCTTTGATAACTATTCATAGTGATCATGGAGGAGAATTTCAAAATTATAATTTTGAAACTTTTTGTAGTAGAAAAGGCATTACTCATAACTTCTCAGCACTGAGAACTCCTCAAAAAATGGTGTTGTTGAATGAAGAAATAGAATTCTTCAAGAGATAACAAGAACCATGTTGAGTGAATATTCTGTAGCCAAACATTTTTGGTCTGAAGTCATGAGCACTGCTTGTTATACTATAAATCAAGTTTTGATTAGACCTTTTCTTAATAAAACTCTTGATGAGTTATGGAATGGTAGAAAACCTAGACTTTCCAACTTCATGGTTTTTGGTTGAAAGGGATTCATTCTAAATACTAAATATAACTTAAAAAAATTTGCAACAAAATCTGAAGAAGGAATTTTCTTAGGCTACTCCATAACTTATAAGGCTTATAGAGTTTTTTATAAAAACACTTGTATTGTTGAAGAGACAGTACATGTCAAATTTGATGAAACTGATCCTTTTGTTTTTAAACAACCCCAACCTACATCTTCGTATGTGTTTTCAAAAAATGATTATCAACCATTGATAGAAGATCCTTCTGATAAGGAAACTTTCCAATAAGATACTTCTGAAACATTTACCCCATAAGATTTCCTACTCTATGTTGATGAACGTGTTTTACAAAACCCAAATCAGTCTTTTCTTAAGAATCATCCCAGTGATAGTATCATTGGTGATATGAATCAACCTCTAAGGACTAGAAGTTCCTTAAGAAATGAAGTAGAATATCTAGCATTACTTTCCCTATTGGAACCAAAAAGCACTGATGAAGCTTTAGGTGATGATGATAGGATTAAAGCCATTCAAGATGAACTAAATGAATTCGAAAGGAATAAATTCTGGACCTTTGTTGAAAGACATAAGGAAACTTATGTTATTGGAGTAAAATGGGTCTTTAGAAATAAGTGTGATGAAAATGGAGTCATAATTAGAAATAAATCTTGATTGGTTACTAAAGGCTATAATCAACAAGAAGGAATAGACTGTGAAGAAGCTTATGCTCCCGTAGCTAGACTTGAATCTATTCGAATTTTACTTGCCTTTGCAGCATTCTTCAACTTTAAACTTTTTCAAATGGATGTAAAATGTTTTTTATTTAATGGTTTTGTACAAGAGGAAGTTTTTTTGAACAATCTCTTGGTTTTGAAGACACAAAATATCCTGAACATGTTTATAAACTTTTCCAAAGATTTGTATAGACTTAAGTAAGATCCTAGAGCTTGGTATGATAGGGTTACAAGGTTTTTTCTTCAAAATAATTATGTCAAGGGAAATGCAGATCCAACACTTTTTATAAATAATGATAAGAAAAATGTTTTGATTGTTCAAATTTATGTTGATGACATCATATTCGGTTCAACTCAGCGATCATTAACTGATTCCTTTGCGGATCTAATGAAATCTAAGTTTGAAATGAGTATGATGGGTGAGTTAACATTTTTCCTTGGCTTTAAAATTTCTAAAAAACCAAAAGGAATCTACATATCCCAACATATGTATATTAAAGACCTTCTTAAAAAGTATGGATATGACAAAACTAAGAGTATTAGTACTCTTATTGGTACCTTGAACACACTTGATCTTGATGAAGCTGGGAAACTAGTAGATCAAACCACCTTTTGAGGTATGATAGGAAGTTTACTATACTTGATAGACAGTCATCCAAACTTAATGTTTTTAGTATGATTATGTGGAAGATATCAATCCAATCATAAGGAATATCATCTAAAGGTAGTGAAAAGATTTTTTATCTACTTAAAGGGAAACATGGATTCAGGACTCTTTTATACTTCTGGATATGATTTTTTTTAAAATGTTTTTCGGATGCTGAATTTGGTGGATGTAGAATGGATAGAAAGAGTACATCCAGAAATTGTCATTTCTTGGGAGATTAATTAGTTTTTTGGTAATGAAAGAAGCAACACTCAGTAGCACTCTCCATTGCTGAAGTTGAATATGTAGCATCTGGAAGTTGTTGTGCTCATGTATTGTGGATGCAACACACACTCACAGACTATGGAATGAGTTTTACTAAGAATCAAATTATGTGTGATAACACAAGTTCCATTTACCTTAGTAAAAACCCTGCACATCACTCTCGTGCAAAACACATAGATATTAGGCATCACTTTCTTTGGGATCACACACAAAAAGGAGATATCATTCTTCAATTTATCAGAACACAAGATCAACATGCTGATATTTTCACAAAATCATTACCCCTCAATAGATTTGAATACATTAAATAGAAGTTAGGAATGATAACCATAAGGCAATCTTCCTTATTAATTTCCTATTGAAACCAATCTCCTTACTGTAATAAACTCATTTTCGTAGGGAGAGTACATTTGTTTGATACGTTTTCAAAATTTTCATAATGATGTTTTCAAAATTTTGTATAATGAAGTTTTCAAAATTTTTAGTAATGAAATTTTTTCATAGTCAGTTTAGTTCTCAAATTTTTTTGTAATGAAATTTTTTCATAGTCAGTTTAGTTTTTAAAATTTTTCATAGTTAAATTTTTTTTTGTAGTTAGTCTTTTGTAATGAAGATTTTCGTACTCACAATTTTCATAATAGAGATTTTTTCTCAAAATTTCCGTAATGAAAATTTCTATACTCAAATATTTCATAAGGAATATTTTTTTTTGGAATCAAATTTTCGGAATAAAAAGTTGTTAAATAAAGAATTTCCTACTATGAATAATCTTCCAGGAAATCTGAAAGGTATGTTTCCTTTCTTTAGTTTTCGTAATCACTTTTTACTTCCTGGTAGTTTCTTTTGCTTTTTAAAATTTCTCGGATTCTAGTTTCCTTAATTCCGAATGTTTTCCTTTAAAAACCTCAAAAGATCGGATCCTTGAAAAATTTTCCTTACAGCTAAAATTTCAACTGTCAGATCTGATCACAAAGTTTCTCAGCCATTGGATTGAAATAGGAAGATGAACAGTCACTTCAACACCTATAAAAGGGGACCCCCGATGGTTTTCCCACATCAATTTTTGAAGATTTTTTGTGTCGAAGCTCTGCCGAACTTTAAAAGCCCATTTCATAGTTTCAAAGTTATCTCAAGTCCGAATGTCTGCTGAAATTTCTTCCCAAGATATGTCTTCTGTCAAGACGATTTCAGAGTGGAAAATATACAGGGATAGGTTGGTGCATCCAATTTTTTTCAACAAGTATGACTCCATTATTTCAAAGAATATCTGGATTAATGGGTTGGAGAGTATATCCATATCAAAGATAGGAGCTTAGGATGTTGTGTATCCAGATCTACTCATAGAATTTTATGAATCAATTTCTTTTTTCAAGGAAGATGGTAGAGAAACATTTTCCTTCAAGAGTTATGAAAAAACCTAAGCACTTTCTTATACCAAGTATACTAGCTTGGTAGGGATGTCTTAGGAAGGGGAATCTGAGTTTTGTTCCCAAAAACATCCATACGTTCAAGGAAGTTTCGTAAAGGTTAAGGTTATGGAATGTATTGGACTTTCATATGTCAAGACCGAAAATATTTCTCACTTGTCTTCCAACAATCAGATCCTACTGTTATGGGTTCAGGGTTTTATCATACTGAGAAAGGGTGACAAGGACACTCTTAAGAAAAGTGATATGTATATCTTGGATTTTCTGGTAATTATAAGGAAAATCAATCTAATGAAGCATATTCCCCTTACGATAGAGAATATCAAGAATGGGAATTTGAGAGCATAGATAGTTATGTATCCTTCCCTACACTCCAAGTTGATTGTTCGGTGTCTTGAATCCTTCAAGATTCATTGCAGTTCCAAGTAGAGGAATTTTAATGTGATGTTAGTAAGCGATTACACTTTGAAAAGAATGAATGTTGTATTTTCCAAAGATTCAGGAGAGTTTTATGATCTACTAGTGGAAGAAACAGAAGCCAATCCGAAAAATATAGAAAAGGCTGAACCATCAAAGAAAGCTGGAAAGAAGAGGAAACTAAAGGAAGTGGAAGAAATAGATAAAACCCCTAAGGCCCAAGAAACTGAATCTGCACCTCCAAACCCCAAGAAATAGAAAGCCTATTCAGATGAGGTTGAATCCAAATGGAGGGAGGATAAGAAAAATATGAAAGAAGGGGAGCCATAGTTTGGCCTAGACCCTGCAGAGGACAAAGAATTGAAATATAAATCTACTGAAGAGCTTGAGAAGAAAGCCAAAGAGAATAAGATTAAGAAGAATTTGTCGGAGGCAGAGATTGTGAAATCTCTTTTTAAGGCTACAGAAGTAGCATCCGATAACATTCCGGTACTGAAATATTTCTTGGTTGAAGCATTACCTGAGACTCTGGGTAAGAAATTTATGATTCTATAAAAACCCCAAGAAAAGGTTGATGATGAGAAGGAAGATGTATAAGAAGTAGAAGAAGCTCAGAGTAGTGATTATACAACTGATTTAATAAAAAAAGTTGAGGAATTTGATGAAAATAAAAGTGTTTCTGAAAAATTGTCAATCCAAACATCTCAAGCTGGATCCTCAAAACTTGCTACTCCTGGAATTGATGAGAAGGGTGAAGAATAGGTTAATAAATTGTCTGAGGAAGAAAGCTATAATCATAACTTTATTCATCTTGAAGATATTGAGGCAGGAGCTGAGAAAGAAAAAATTGATGAAGATAAGATTGTTCAGTTGTCTGGAAGTGAGCATGAGTCTTCAGATGAAGAAGCTATTCTGAGAACCAATAAGGGAAAACAAGTGGTTGTTTATACCCCAACGAAGGCAATTTTAAGGAAGAAGGAAGCTGGTGGATATTCCAAGAGGATGCTGGTCGAGCTAGAAGAGGAAACATCACCAAAAAAAGTGTCAGATTTGGAGTCATCAGCTTTAGTACAAGACTTTGTCATTCAATATCTAAAAAAGATTGTTGACACCATTCCGATCTTTCCAACCATTGACTCTAGATGTCAGATAATTCGGCATATCCTGAATCAGAAATTGGATTTTGTATCCATGGTGATGGATAGGTGTGTAAATATTGAGGCTGATCACAAGAACTTCTTTATCAACAACGATGCCCATATAAAATCTTGCAAGAAAGTAACCAGCTGGTCGAGGAAGGTTGTTGAAGATTTGAGAGAGCTTGATCAATTTCAAGATGATGTCAAGGAAGTTTTTGATTCTGAAGAAACCAAAATCAAGGATCTTACATATAGTTTTGAGGAAAATTTGAATCTTGAACAGAATACTCGGATCCAAGAGGTCAAGGATCCGAATGGGAAGTTAAACTCTGTTGCTCAATTCTGGAAAAGGGAAAGGGATCTACAGATAAAGTTTGAAGAAAAGCTAGTGAAGCAAGATGAGTTGTTGAAGGCTCGGGAAGAGGCTCTGAAGACTCAATATGATAGGATCAAAGCCTTAGAGAAGCAAGCAGAGGAGGATCACAAAGAGCTAAAGAAGCTGAAAACCATCGTGAAGAAGCTGATACCCAAGGAAAAAGAAGAAAAATTGATCCAAATCCAATATTTTGTTGTATCTGTTTTTCAGTGAAAAAATTCTTCCAATCATAAAGAAATTGTGGTTTCTTGTTTTTGTCTGGCTATTTGTCCTAATATTTCAAGTACCACATTTTTTTCCATTCCCTAAAACTCTTTTTGAAAATCACAAAGGGGGAGAAGGAAAAATAATTCTAAGTATAAGAATAAATATCCCTAAGTAAGGGGGTGTTTATCAAAGGAGGAGTTCTCATTACGAATATTTCCACATTCAAATAAAAAATGTCATTCTGGAAATATATAATACGATCCTTAGAGTTCCAAATCCTAAAGGGGAGTTAGTTGTATTCACAATTGTTCATATGTAAAGGGAGATAAGTTTTATTTTCAAAGTCTAAGAAAATTTTGCTAAGTACTTATATTATTTTTCATAAGGATGTTTGTTCTTTCAAAAAATGAGCATATAGTTGAGTCAATAAGATTTTCCTTATGACTTTTCCATTCCTTCATACTTGGGGGAGATTGTTAAGTCAATAAGGTTGCCTTAGTGACTTTACCATTCTTTCTTGTTTTGAAAATCACAAACACCTTATCTTAAGGCAAATATCTTATTACCCCTTTTTTTACTCCTATAATGAAAATTTACTTCCCCATGGAAATTTATCCTTATCATGTCTTCATTGTTCATGTCATAATTTTTCTAAGTGTAAAATTTAGTTTGAAACCAAAACCTCAAAATCCTATATATACCTAGATATGAAGCGTTCTATTTTAGGATATGAATTCTGATTATGAATTCTAGTTACGAACTCTTATGAGTTATGACTCCGAATTCTGAATAAGAATTCTGATTACGAACTACTCGGAGTTCTGACTTCAAGTTCTTAGAAATCTGACTCCAAACTATTCATAGTTCTGACTCCGAGTTCTCAGAATTCTGACTCCGAACTTTGAGAGTTCTGACTCCGAATTCATATGAACTCAAACTCCGAACTTTCTAAGTTCTGGTTTTGAATTATTATGAATCCAGATTCCAAATTTCATTGAAATTTAGACTCTTTTATTCTATAGAATTCAGGTTCGGAATTCTCCGAAAATAGAATCTGAATATCCTTGTATTTTAGACTCCGAATTCATTTTTGGTTAAACTCTGAACTTTCATTCTGAATATTGGATTATGCTTATGAAACCATACTTTTTCTTACAACTATATAAAACGATGTCATGATTTCATTTACTCATTAACCGTTGGTTGAGTTACACGTGTACATGTCCATCCGAAATTCAAGGTAGAATATGACCGTTGGAGGAGGGAGCTGACCATTGGAGTTGTGCCTATAAATAGGAGATCATTTGAAAGATCTCACTACACAGAAACACTGATCTTTTACAAAGTGTGCTTACATGCTGTTGAAGTGATTTCTAGAGAGAGAGAGAGAGGCTCTAATAAACTCTCATGATTCGTGTAGAAAGTTTTGAACAACTTGTTCAAACTTTGCTTCATGCAGATTTTCTTAGTGCAGAGGTTCGATTTCCATGAAATCAGATACTTCAGGTTATGAAGTCAGAGGTGCCGATTTCCTTACAAATCGAGGGCTTGCGAGGATATAAAGACAGATACCAATCTTTGGATTGAGGTCTTACCTGATTTTGGGCAAGACAAACTTTATTGAAAGTATAAATCAAGGGACCTATTATCCAGGGTTGTTGGATACCCTTCTCTTTGGGTTAAAAGAGTTACTACTTGTTACTTGTATTGCTTTGTTTTCCGCTGTGTATTTTAGTTTTTGAGGAGAGTATAACCTTCATATACTTCCTTAGACTTGTACTATGATTATATAGGATTCTATACACATTAAGCTATAATCTTAGTTGGTGTAAACTTTTGTTAAGTTTCATTTCTGGAATCATTTTTCTGGAATCAATCAAGTTAAATAGAACTTAAGGGTGTTGTGAATTTTGTTTATACAACATTTCCTTAAGAATTTTTTAAGAATACAATTCACCCCCTCTTGTATTTGAGCATATTATGAGTATCATATCGATCTCACAATTCAATCCTACACCCCTGCCTTTGAAGAATGCATCTCCACCACGGTCGACGAATTATTATAAGTGAACCTCAGTAGCGAGGTAGATCCAAGACTCACACTAATCAGTGCCGCTATGTCCCTCGAGGATTAGAATCAGTACGTACGCATCCTCAAACAACACCGTGATTTATTCACCTGGAGTTATGATGAGATGGTAGGACTAGATCCTCAGATAGCCATCCACCGCCTCGGCCTCCCAACAAATCATTACAGGTTCAAACAGACTCCGAGAAATGATGCATCCGTCTCACGGTGCCATGGTCGAGGTCGAAGTTGACAAGATCATCAGTTCCAACTTCGTTAAGGAGGTCCAGTACCCCATGTGGCTAGACAACATCATGCCAGTCAATAAAAAAGAACAGACAGATTTGAGTTTGTATCGACTTTTGAGATCTCAACCGTCACTATCTGAAGGATGATTTTCCCTTTCCAGTGACAGAATTGTTGATCAATGCTACGGTTGGATTCCAAGCCCTCTCCATCATGGATGGTTACTCTAGATATAATAAGATCTGGATGGCCCCTTAGGATGAGGAGTCTACCGCTTTCAGAGTGCCTCAAGGTACTTTCTGTTACCAGGTTATGCCCTTTGGTCTGAAGAATGCAGGTGCCACCTATCAGCGGGCCATGCATCGCATATTCAAACCGATCCTCGGGACATTGGTGGAGTGCTATGTGGATGATCTGGTAGTAAAATATCACCAGTTCTAGGACCATATCAAAGACCTTGAGAAATTATTCAGCTTCCTCCATTCCAGCCATTTGAAGATGAACCCATTGAAGTGTGCCTTCGGGGTCACCTTTGGGAAGTTTTTTGGCTTTGTCGTCTAGTACTGAGGCATCGAGAATGACATGGAGAATATCAAGGCCATCAGCCAGATGCCTCCCCCAAGAAATACTTGGCAGCTTCGAGGCCTCCAAGGAAACTTATCCTACATACGCCGATTCATTGTGAATCTAGCCTGAAAGTGTAATCCCTTATCATGGCTCATGAAGAAGGGCACCGCTTATGAGTGGGAAAAAGAGTGCCAGACCACCTTTGATGAAATCAAGCAGTATCTCCTCCAACCTCTAGTCTCGATGCCACCCATCTCTAGAAAGCTTCTGATTCTCTATGTCACTGCTCTGGAACAGTCCCTCGGCACTCTCCTCGCCCAGAAGAACAATGAGGGGATGGAAAACAACCTCTACTGCCTCAGCCATATGATCCTTGATATGGAGACCAGATAATCCCCCATCGAGAAACACTGCATTGTACTCGTATTCATTGTATAGAAATTACGACATAACCTGCACCACCATGAGGTACAGCTGGTGTCTCAGGTGGACCCGCTGAAGTATATTCTGAACCACCCCATGTTGACTGGCCGACTAGCGCGGTGGGCAGTAATTATCCAGCAGTTCAACATTAGGTTCGTGCCTTAGAAGGCTATCAAGGGAAAGGAATTGGCGTACTTTATATCTGCCCATCCAACCCCCGTGACCAGTCCCGGGACTTGGATTTTCCTAATGAGGCAATCCTCTCAGTCGATCAAGTTGTTCTGTGTTGGCAGATTCACTTTGATAGTGCCTCCCAAAGCCCCACCAGTAGGAGACTCAATCATCCTATGCTCAACAGAGTGGGTCTGGGTATTGTATTTATCACCCCGGCACAAGCCGTCATCCCATACTCATCCCTATTTTCAGAAGGATGCACTAATAATGAGGCAGAGTATCGGGACCTCATTACTGGTCTTGATCTGGCCCTTGAGATCGACATGTCTCATCTGCATGTGAAAGGGGACTCTCATCTAGTTATTAAGTAGGTTAATGAAGACAATGTTGTCAGGAAGCCAGAGCTCATACCACTTTTAGAATGCACTCTCCAGATAATGGCCTGGTTCCCTTCTCATCCAGAGGTTGTCCATGTCCCTCGGTCACAGAACGATCGAGCAGATTCTTTGGCCAGCCTGGCCACGTCGCTCGCAGAACCTGAGAAGGATGATCCAATTATCCATGTGGCACACCGGTGAGTCATTGCTCCCGTCACCCCAGAAGATGATAATGACCCATAGTTAAGCCATCTTACCTCCAGGGATTTCACATCGGGAGCCCGAGGTTATTCAAATGTAGTGGTAGAAGCAAATCCAGACTAGAGAGATCCTTTTGTCAAGTATCTCCGAAATGGATTCCTCTCGGCTGATCGGGTCGAGCATGAGCGAATCCGATGTCGCGTGATGTAGTTTACTCTCAAGAGTAGTCCCAATCTTGACCAGATCCTCTATAAGCACGGGTTTGATGGTGTTCTCCTTCCTTGCATTCAGGGGTTCGAGATTCCACAAGTCATGCAAGAGGTTCACACCGGTTCCTAGGACGCCCATCAAGATGGGTCAAAACTGTCTCATCAAATATAGAGACTAGGGTATTTTTGTCCCTCTATGATCCACGGTTGCATCGATTTCGCCAAGAGGTGCCATGCATGCCAAGTTCAAGCTATCTTTGTGCACCGGCCACCAGAATCTCTCCACACTACCAAGTACTCTTGGCCCTTTGGAGTCTGAGGGTAAGATTTCGTAGGACCATACCCATCGGCAACGGCTCGCCAATGCCAATTCATTTTTACTGCTACAGATTTCTTTTCCAAGTGGGCAGAGGTGATTCCTCTCAAGGAAGTAAATGGCCATTCTATCGTAGAATTCATGAGTTCCAATATCATTCATCAGTTGGGGGTTCCTCACACTATCCTCACCGATAACAGCACTAACGTTTGAGCAACCAAGTTGAAGAAATTGTAATCCAAGTACAACATCCTCTCCAACCATACCTCCCGCTATCACGCGCATGAAAATGGATATATTGAGGTGTTCAATAAAACCCTCTCTAACATTATAACGAAATTTTTTGGTCAGAACAAGAAGAGTTGACTAGATAAGCTCCCCAACGCCCTCTGGCCCTATCAGATGACGACTCGTAACTCCACCAAGGTGACTCCATATTCCATGGTGTACAAAACTGAGGTCGTCCTGGCCATTGAGATTGAATTTCCCTCATTGCGCACAATAGTCTATGACCGGAAAGCGCCGGATAGAGTGGCTGAAATCCGTCTAGCTGAATTGCAAGCGCTGGATGAGAATAGACTTCGTGCCTTGCACAACCTAGAAAGGAATCAGGGAAGTATGGCTCGAGATTTCAACAAGAAGGTTCGCCTCCACTCTTTCTCGCAGGGTGACTTGGTACTAGCCCTCAGGGCACCAATGATCCTTGGTATGTAACCACCCAAGTTGGAGCCCAAATGGGAAGGACCTTTCATTATTCATAAGGTTAATCCCAATGGTGTGTACTCTTTGGTGACCATGGATGGTGAGCGTATAACTCTTCCCACCAATGCCATGTTCTTTAAGAAATATTTTTCTTGACCGTACAAGGTCATCCATGACCTTAAACTGTATTACGGTTCTACATGACCTAAAACTATATGTTGTCTCGCATGAAATTAAACCGTATGTCATCCTATATGACATTAAACTATATGTCATCCCGAATGATGTTAAACTGTATTTCGTTCTGCATGACGTTAAACTGTATGTCATCCCGCATGATGTTAAACTGTATTTTCCAGAACTACATGTGGCTTTATTCCCATCCTTATGGGATACGTAGGAATGCATGGACATTTAGATTTCAGGTCCAGCCCCATCTCTTAGAGATCTCCCGATCTCCCGGTCAGCTAGGCCCCTTGGCTTGTTCCTCTCCACGAGGGGGATATATAGGTGCAGTGTAGGGTTATTCCCTCCTTCACGTTGGGTTTTGGCACCATGCCCCCCCTTCTCCTAGGAATTTTCCATCTCTTGGCTGCTCTCAATTTGAGCCCCTTGACCCTTTGCATTGGTTTGCCGATGTTTCTAAGATTACTTTAGTCTAGGACTTGGAGTGTCAGATTCAATTGGGGCAAGGTTCCGTCCACTTGTCAAGCTTCATGTTCCCCTTTATTTGGGCCCCTGTTATCTTTCACACCCGAAGGGACCCCAAAAAAATGGAATGGATACCATGCCTAAGGGCTCTCCTACCGTTACGGTCCAACACCCCTGAGGGTTTCAGACAACAAATTGATACAAATCCCATGTTGCGAACATGGTCAGCGGTTGATGCTCATTTTTTTGTCCCCATTTCAGGCTAACACGATAAGAGGCTGTGTTGCAAACATGGTGAACAGTAATCCTATGTCGTCACGCTAGCCCCTTCAGGCCTTTAATGTTGGTTACATGATTCACATTATGTTCCACCCCGCTGTGTCCAGGTGGAATCTTGACACTCTTCGCACTATCCCTCAGTGCACCTCTGCACGTCATGGGGAAAAAGCTGCAATACAGCATCCTTCAGGGCCCCCACGGTCCGAGCTCTAAGACCATAAACTAATATCTTCATTAATTTCAATGTGCGGCTTGATCCTCATCCTCATGGGATATGTGGGATCACCTGAATGTTGCATATCAGGTTCAGTTCAGTTGGAAGATAGTTTCTCATGACCCTTATCCTATAAACCTCACTGGCCTCTTGGCCTGAGGCTTCTCTCCTGGGATCGCGGATGAGGATGTGGACCTCTTCCTCATTCATGTCAGGTATGCTTTATCGCGCTGTGTGAATTCCCTTAGGTCCAAGCCATATGACCTTAAACTATGCTATTGGGTCTAATCACATGACCTTAATATCATCCTGGCTGCACGACGTAAAATGGAACTGCATTGTGATGACATCATCATAGAGGGAATCACATTGGGTATTAGTCATTTACCATACCATTTCTCAATGCCTATGCATGGATTGAGTCTTGTGGCGATGCCATGAATTTCTATCCTAGGCCGATTGCTTCCCAAAAAAACCATTCACCTTAAAGAACAAAAATGATACATCAAATGCCGCTTCTTTTGGTGTGTGGGCTAGACCCGCATGCCCCTTTTATCCTTTACACTGGTACCTTACCGAGGTACTTTCTAGAACTACGTATGGCTTGATTCCCATCCTTATGGGATATGTAGGAATGCTCGGGCGCTTCCCCATGGGCCCATCCTAACATTCATGTTTGGTCCATTGACCCAAACATGTCCCCAAGGAACACATGGTATGCTGGACTTATGTCCTTATTCACATCGGGTTTTATAATCACCTTTCCATGTGCCTCCTAAATTCCTTACCGATCCTCGGTCCAAGTTCTATGACCTTAAACTAATAACATTTCTAGAACTACATGTTTCTTGATTCCCATACTTATGGGATACATAGGAATTCCTAGACATTTTGTCTCAGGTCCAGCCCTGGGAAGCAAAAATCCCATCCCTCCTCACTATCGGCCTCGTGGCCTGACCTCTCGGGGAGTTGCGTAACTGAATCATTTTCCCTGAACAAGTTTGGGACGCACCACGATGAAATTGGGAAGTGAAAGTTCCCTCACCAGAGAGACCCTGTCTAAAAGTAGGGATGATCCATGATCAGATTAATGCGCCCACCTAATGTGCTTCCACCACGGTGGTGTAATCTGGGGAGTGTTGGATTCTGATTGAACAAAACACCACTTCATATTCCACGATTTTCATGCCCATTTATTCTAATCCTAATCCTATTTCACATTTGAAGGGACCCCCTAAGAGTATGGATGCTCGACCTGTGGTCCACCTACTGTCCTGGGCCAACATTCCGGAAGACTAATCACGTTTGAAGGGATACCCTAATAGTATGGATGCTCGACCTATGATATTCCTGCTGTCCTGGTCCAAGGTTCTAGAAGACTGATGGACGATAGTTGATTTAGGTCCCGTGTTGCGAACATGGTCAGCGGTCAACCCTCATTTATTGTCCCCATTTCAGGCTAACTCAATAGGGACGTTGTGTTTCGAACATGGTCAACAGTCATCCTTTATTGCCATGCCCCTCTCATAGTGTTCTGAATTTGGGTAACGTGATTCACATTTTTCATTCCCCTATGTTTGGACTGATTCCAATGCACCTGGCATTAACCCACTCATGCGCTAGAGCACATTGAGAAGATGATACATCGATTGGTCTGAGGTCATCTTCCTTCGATCGAGCCTCCCTCTTCTCCTCAGAAATCCAGGCTCAAATTTTAAATTCCCAAAGCTTGGTTAACACTCCCACGATCAAACAAAGTGATAGTATGAGCCTTTTTTGATTCTCATGGCCCACGTGAGCTTAGTGATGGATTGCTATTTATTTCAGGATTATGGTTGAGCATGTTAAGCCAAAGGGAAAAGTATGTTGACCAAAGGGACAAGTAAATAAATTTTCTCATACATACAGTTAAAAATAAAAATAATCAATAAGGTTGGATATGTTTATGGGGTTGGCCAAAACAGGGCCCCTAAGGGTCGACTTCTTGGATAGATCTCTCCAACACTGCCACCTTTTGGCTAGTGGCCTCCAGGAGTGCCTCCCATGCCCTGAGGATTCTTTCTTCATCGGTGATCACAGAGCACAGTTCGCTGAACTTGTCCTGTGCCCGTGCGTGTTCATCTTGGAGCTCGGTTATCTGGAGAATCACTTCCATGAGTTGTTCTTGAGCATCTGCCAGCTGGGCCTTTGACTACTCCATGAGCTCAGAACAGTTTGAGATTAATATATCCTGTTCTTTCGCATGCTCCTCGAGGCGTTGGACCTCCTGATCTGCCCTCAGAAATGATCAGGTAATCCCTGACTCCCCCTGGCACCAGATGACATCGGCGCACCGGCTCCTCTCACCCATCTTCTCGGCCATGTAACCATGGACGTTTAGGTGAAGGAGTTGAGCATCCGCCGCTCTAGCACACAGGAAACGCAGCCAGGTGCGGAGTTACCCCATCCGCTTCAGCCATTCCGTATGAGGATGACTAAGAAAACGCCAGATACACTTCCATCCTTTGTGTCGCGTCATCCGACTCTCCCCGACCGCTTCCGAATCAGAATCTTTGATTTCTTTGGGTTCAACAGGCCGATAGATAGGGACGATAGCCAAAAAGCCAGCGGCAGGGTCTTCCTTAGAGATTCCTCCCAGGGGAATAGGCTCCCCAGCATCTGGGTGACCTTTCACTCTCCCCTTGATCCTAGTGGCACCCTCGCAGACTTCCAGCCCTCCCCCGATAGCAGCGCCACTGGTCTCCGCCGCTCCATGCTCTCCAATTGCTGGGGCCAACTCAGCTTGGTAGAAATGTTCTGGATGGGGCGGTATGTTTCCCATCGGCCCGACTGTGGATGGTTCGGGCTCTGCAGCCTGACAAGCCTCCAATGCCATGATCACTGTAAAGATAAGGAGGACCCTAATCAGTTGAGTCATCCAATAGTAATTATCGATGTTGAAGCAAGAAACTTATGTGAACCCAAGGTGGCAGCCTCCAGCGTCCTGGACACTACAAGAGATGCCAGGCTGGGGATCCATCAGTACTCGTCAACTCGATGGCAAGCTTCGATGCCCCACCTTGTTCCATTAGAGCTTCCTCCCCTCCTTCAACTAGAGACACTTGATCCACACCGATTTTATAATGAGTAAGATAATTAAGGTGGGTTAAGGATTTCAAAGGAAAGATAATATAGGAGAAGATAAGGGTCGAAGCATACCTGAAGCAGCTCGGTCGCATCCATATCAGAGCTGACGATCTTGCCGCTCTCCCAAAGACTCCCTTGGTGGGACGCCCCCTGAGATCCTTCACCTTCAGGATCCTCTTCTCCTTCACCTTCCCGTTCTCTTTCTTCCTCATCTCCTACCTCGCCGCCTCAAATTCATCGTCACTGTCATCTTCCCCCGACAGATTCCTTCCCGGATCATGCTTCTGGCCAAGCATCACCTTCACCAAGAGAGGTGGCTCCACAGGCTGACCCCATTGGTGGGCGTACGTGTCCATGTCCATTAGGTATGAATGACTTTAGTAGATGTTAAATCTATTAGCAACCCAGAAAAGCCTGACCTCTGGAAACTAGATCCCATCTCACACTATCTTCTGCCAGAAGGATTCAGTACTCATTGACTGCCGTAGGGTTATCCAAGCCAACTATAGCGCAGGGAAAACGACATCTTTGGAAGGTTGAAGTAGGTATCTTATTTTCTTCCCAGGAAGTTCTATGGAAAACCCATGGGACCCTCCTCTAAGATATGAGGGCGCAACCACGCCATGCGATGCCCCCGTTGCCGAGGTCCCGGCCTGCACGGGCCCCGTTTCCCAACGCGCTCCTGCTCTTCCCGCGACACTCAGCCTACACTCCTGCCGCCCGAGTTCCATAATGGAGACCTTGAGCTACCAAACTCACTTCCGCAGAAGCCCCTCAGGGTATGATATGGTCCAATTCTTGGTATACTCAGTTGAGAGACTGACGTCAGCTCCGGTGGGAGGAAAAGTGATGATGTCACCAGAGCCATAAGTCGTGAACATCAACCACATATGAAAAAAAAACATAGGGATACCTCTCCTCCCAGACGTCTGTGTATACTATCTTTGAAATTTTATGGAGGAACCCAAACTGTATAGAGAACCTAGATGGCACGTAAGGTTCGCAAAAGATCTTCTCATCGATCTGGGCCACTAGCATCCCACCTTTGATGCTCTGGAAGTACTCCCTCTGCTCCAATGAGCCTTTCCCATTGTCTACCATCTGGCCAGTTGGGGTGGGGAATGAGATGAAGGTGTATTTGGCATGGTTACCAATCCCGATCTGTATCCCCTCCTCATTGAGAATCATCGGCATGACCCCAACAATATTCAACAGAGAGGGTTGTAGGCCATCACATGGGGGGCGGACAGTGTTCGGGAAGGTGTAGCCACCACAATAAGCCGCAACACAGCCATGGGAGATCTGGAAGGGGCCAGATACTCTCTTAGGCGATCTCCCTCTTGAGATACATCCAAGAATGGTGTAAAGTAGAGTCAACATGGGGACCCCCAGATTAAACCTCTTGTTGGTAGCCATGATGCCCGCCATCACCAGAGTCACTGGACGAACGCCCATCCTTGCATCCTTCACCGGAAAGAGCCACCCGCTCAGGAATGTAGTAAGAAATGTGGCATACCGAATGTTCGGGTCTCGGGTCTCATTCAAACTGTAGCCCCATGACTTGTAGTGCCCCGCCTCTAGGACCCTCCAATAAGATCCGCTCTTGCTCCTCTAGGCCGCAGTTGGACAACATCTTCCCCGCCCTGGCATCTTGACTTATGAGTCCTTCTTTTGAAATAGGCTGAACCAGCCCTTGTAGGCGATGTCCTTCAAGATGTCCTCGACTCTTAGCTTCTCCTGGGCCAACTATAGTAAGTGCCACGCCAGAATGGGGGTTCGAGATCTGTCACTCCATGTGTTCATCAGTGGGAGGAATTCATCATATTGATGGCCCTCTAGAGGGATTCCCCTGATGCAGTGGATGTCCCAGAGACTGATTCCAACTTCCCCATAGTGAAGGTGGAATGTGTTGGTATCGAGGGACAATATGGTGAAAAGCTCTAGCCCGAGCTCTGGCTGGCGGTAGAAGTATAACTGTGATGTCCACACCGCCTCGAACATACCAATGTGCCGCAGCTCAGCCCCAAATTGGTCGCACGTATGGCAGACCCAATACGCCTAGGCCCACTCGCTGGTGAAGTTTCCCCCAGACCGCAGGTCCCAGTCCTGTATCCAGCCTTTGGTCTTGTCAGTAACACTCTGAATAAAGGAGCTCACATAGAGGGACAACGAGCTCTCCACAATAGGGTCACCCCCAGCAATGGTCCTGGTCCTGGGATTCAGGACATAGGAGTCAATCTGCCTAGTTTCTCTGGAAGAGTGACCATTATTGGTGATGTTGTATCGATGAAGGTCATCCTCGCGGGTCACCCATGAATGTAGGGTATCATCCTCAAAACCCAGAAGAGGGACCTCCCCCAGAATGCCAAATTCCAACAGCGATAGGTTGTCAGACAGGGCACACTTCTTTTGGGAGGGGGTTATCATGTTAAAGAGGGTATGGTTATTGGAGAAAACCCTCTTTGCTCCATAAACTTCTGGGTTCAAAACCATTTCAGCTTTATGAGCATCGACTTCCCCCTCATCAACCCGGTTTGCAGCCATCTTCTTCTGACCAGTTGTTTCGGTAACTGGTGCGAAATCGGGAAGGTTGGCGTGAAATATGGGAGGCTGGCGCGGAAAACCAGCATATGTCGTGAAATATCAAGATTTGGTGTGATGTACCCCAGGTTTGTGCATAAAATTCCGCTGAATCTCGGTGGAAATACGTGCTGCCGATGCGGTTTTTTTCACGAGATAAGATGAAATTTCACCCACGAGAGCTCAAAGCTTATCGTGCGAGAAAAGTCATACGGAGCATGTGACCCTCGACTGCTTTTATAGGCTAATCCTAGATTCCATGCCCACGCGAAAAGCAGGTTCCTTGCCCGGCTGAGTTTTTGCAAGCCGCTTCAGATTTTTGCATGTAGGGGACCCACAAATCACTTCATTTCGCCATTTCCCTCCGAATCCGATCATTGTGACCCCTCGCCGATCCAATTCCGAGGGGGGCATTTGTAGACGCCGAAAAGTGCTTAAGTGTTGGAGAAATCTTCAAAATGACAATGGAAAGTCATATTTGAACCCGGACACCCAGTCCGGAGGGCCGGGAGGTGTTGTGCGAAAAACATAGTGAAGTGCGCGAAAAAATATGTCCTATGCGGAGAGTACTAGGATTCGCAAAGAGTCCTCAGCGCCAGCGCGAAATAATTTCGCACCCGTGCTCGTGCGGTTGACATTTCGCGCCTCCGCCTCCATCGCTAAATTCTATCGCACAGCCCTATATTTTGTGCCGCCAGATGCCTATAAATAGTAGGTGATCCCCTTCCATTTCGGGGCTGAAGAATCTAAACTGGCTACCATGCATGAAATTAGGTTTCCACGCGCACACAATAAGTCCTTTAGGTACAGTTCTTTTCACGCAAAGTCACCCCGGGGTCTGCCTTCACGTGAGATCCCCATGGATTAGACTGAATTCCAATCCCTTCGGGGTCCACCCCTTGCGAAAAATCCCTTCTATTGTGCGCATGCCGACTAGTTGCGTGCAATCCCCTTCCATTGCACGCACACCCCTCTGTTGCAGGAAATTCCATCTAATTGTGCGTACCCCAGTGATTGCGTGCTGTCTCTCTCGATTGCGTTCAATTCATACTCCTTGCGCGAAATCCTTTCTAGTTGCGTGAATAACCTTGGTACAAATTCCCCACAGGCATCACTGATTTTGCGCCAGCCCGGTGTTTTTCGCGCATGACCCTTATTTCGCGCGCAAGCCTTAAAGGTTGCGTGTAATCCCCTCAGACACTCGCTTCATGCACCACTTTCTGGTGTGACCTTATAGGTTCATATGAAGTAACATCAAAGTCCCTTGGATGATACTACCCATTACGTTGCTTTGCCTCATTCTTCTTCACATAGGCACGTTAACGACTATTGCTTCTTCGCATAACCACGCTAACGTGGACCCCTCGATGGCTCGCTCTGCGACACCCCCTTGTCACGGCCTTGCCGATGCCTTCCCTCCCACAAGGGGCAGAGGGTACCAGTTATGTAAGTCATAGGGGTGCAGAGTAAACCCTCATCATCTGATCTGTTGGGCGTTAAGCTTCCAAGCACCATCGTCCTCAGCACATGACGTCAAATTGTGACCTGGCCCCCTGCCTCGCACGCAGGGTCCCTCTTTCTTGGACATTTTCCATGCCAACTCATCTCCACGGGGATGGGATCACCTCTCAAATGGGATGATATACTCCTTTTCGGAGTGGCGTTTGTCTGTGGGGGAAGGGAATCCACCTTGGTGTAAGCCCCTGGCCTTCCTTTCAAGAGGCAGCACCCCTGCACCTCCTTTCTTCGGTCCCTAGGCCAGCGGAGGGCGTGATAGGGAACGAGGCTCCTCCTCTCTTCCTGGGTGCCAAGTCCCTCCCACGCTGCGCTTTTTTTCCATCGGGACTCCATCTTGGAATAAGTCCCGACACCATGGGATGCTCAACGTGTAAGCCCCTTTTCACTTCCCACAGACGCACCCTTTGCAACATGATCATCATGTCTCTGCTACCTCTTGTTTCTCACACTGATCATGACTCCCATGAGCATAGAGTGAGCACCATCCACAACAAAACAATGGGACGCCTCAAAGTGTAAGTCCATACCCATCCCTCATGATGTTAAACTGTATGTCGTCTCTCATGACGTTAAACTATATACCCGAACTACGAGGACTCTGATCTATGCTAAGGCATGGTACGTAGGAAGCCTCCACGAGGTTCAAGCCCACCTAGACCCCTGGTCCCTTCACGTCGGTTCACGAACACCATATCCTTGGGCTGCCTTGGAGTGTAAGCCCCAATCCATCCTGAACTATGGGTAATTTGATCTATGCTAAGGCATGGTACGTAGGAAACCTCCATGAGGTTCATGCCCCAACCACCATGGGCTGCCTTAGAGTGTTAGCCAAAACCATCATGGGCCGCCTCACAGTGTAAGCCCCAACCACCATGGGCCACCTTAGAGCATAAGCCCAAACCCATCCCAAACTATGAAGACTTTGATACATGATAATTCAAGGTACGTAGGAAGCCTCCACGAGGTTCAAGCCCACCACCCCGTCGTTCCGACCCCATTCAAGTCGGTTCGCCAACACCATGGGCCGCCTCAGAGTGTAATCCCCCATACCCGTCCTACATGACGTTAATCTGTATCTGCCACCTGAACTACAAGGTCTTTGATTCCCTACCACATGGATAATTAGAAATCTTCAATGAGTTTCCATCCCATCACTCATACTCATCCTGACCTTTCCCTCGAGCCTATGTGTCTCAGGAAGCTCATGCCCCAACCCAGAGGTTCAATTTCTTCTAGGTCCCATCCATACATCCATTATCACGTGCCACCTCCTCAGGTGTCCCACCGTATCATCAAACTATGCAGACATTGATTCCCTACCATGGGGATACGTAGGAAGTCTCTTCGAGGCTCAAGCCCAAATCCATCGTCCATACCGATTCTTACCTGGGCCGCCACATCCCGCTGGGATCATGCCACTTCATTCTCCATTATCCTCAATAGCATTTGGGAAGCCGCCCACATGCTGGTCACAATATCAGTGTTACCTCAAGGGGGTTCCTCAATCTGATCCACTCTTATCAGTGTTCCAATCAGTCTGATCTATCTCCGCTAGACATTAAACTTGTGGCATACCCTTTGTTACACATGGGAAGCTGAGGAAAACCTCAGATGCATTACTTTGGCATAGGATTCCCCACATTCGATGTGGGATGCCTCGGGCTTCCGCACCCTTGAGAAGCCCTATAATAAGGAATAGAAGACAGACATGCCAATTTCCCAACGTCCAGACATGCCATAATATCCCAACGTGACTACTCTTTTAACCAAAGGATGCTTCCGTGAATGAACCCCTTGGAAGGTCCTGACAGAAGTGGCATAATTAATTGGTGTCCATGAAGATGTGGCACCAGGAAGAGCATCACAAACTACGTCTTAAATCTACGAGGGATAACCGAACTAGGTGACGAGTTCTGAGGAGGAATCCATGGAAGGAAGAACTGACATCCCATCATCCTATTTCAATCAAGGAGCAAACATACGTAAATAAGGAGCGGATACCGCCCGACATTGGAAAGTGGGAATGTGGGGCTACAACTGCGCATCCTCTGCGTGATGGATGCGCGCTTCCCCGAATAAAGTTTTAGAAACATGGAACAATCTCTAATTTCCCCTAGAATCCGTTGTTAATTGGGTTTCATTAAGAATCAACCATTACTAAAACAAATAAATAATAATTTGATTAATTCATAATTAACAAAATTATAGAATTATTAGAAATGATCCTATGAAAACTCAACATTGAATTGTGACACTTTATAAAAAAAATTACACTAGATTTTAGTTTAGTATAATTTTTTTCTTAAATGTAGGTTGCATTAGGTTGGTTTCTCCCATAAATCATATCATCATTCTGTAACATAGTAAATATATCCAAATAGATTGAATAAAAAATTTCATTAAATAAGTACTATCCACTAGGATGTTATCCAATATATAGGCCTAGATGTAATTTTTTACTACTACTCTATATCCCTAATTGCTAAAATTTATTAACTTGTCATTGAAATTTACTAAACAATCATTTGGGACTAATGATAAAACCCAAATCTAATCATATATTTATTTTACAATATTTCCATAATTTAATCATTATGTATCATACTATTATAGAATAGTTGGGAGAACCTTTTAGTATATTTTTGTTGATGATTAGTAATATAGGAATTATATACTTATCATTAGTTTTACATATGTTTATAGTCCTAGGAGGGGAAATAAATGATAGAGGTGAGGTTAAAATTACTGTATGGGAAAAATTATCAACATGTCATCACAGTTTACATAATATGAATTTGGGAAAACATAATAAGGGAAGAAATTTATTATTAAAAATAAACTATAAAAAAATACTTGTTGATAAATTATGAAAGAAGGAAATCCAATCAGATGATAAAAAATATATACCATGAAATAATAGTTTTTTATATTTTTAGGAATAATGAAAAATGAAAAAATATAATATGTTCATTGATCCCTAAATACATGAAAACATGATAAAATATAAAATAATAAGAATAATACAAGGATCACATCCAAGATTATCATAGAGTATAGATTACCAATTTGGATTTGGTTCACTCTTAGTTCCTAAAATCATTGAGGAGAGAGTCCCACGGTGGATTCAGTTTACTCCCCATTCCCATAAACCATGTTGAGAGAACCCTATAAAAGATTTGGTCACTCCCCATTCCCTTTCACAAAATCTCTTTTGATGTAATGCTTTCTCAAGTGCATTAGGAGGCTATATAATTCTTGGCCCACTCGGTACATAACATTGTGTTCTTAAAAAACCACCCATGTTCAACACATGATAAATCATGTGATAAAAAATTTATCCAGTGTATTATGTTGATATATAAAGTTGATCAAACCACTCAAAAACATATAATCATAACATTTTTATGTATATATGTTCTATATGATGAAATTAAACCATATATAAGTCATAATACTGATAATGACCATGATAAAGAATTTTTTTACATAATCATGTCTCAAAGAATAAATGAAGGTAGTATATTAAGGTTTCACAAGATAAGGAATAAATAAATCAATTTATATATACATACTTTAATAAAAAACACATGATTTGTTAATTAAGATTAAATGATGGAATAGTCATGGGAAGGATCAACCAAAAGTAAGAATATTAATGTACCCCATAATTAATGTTTTTTGAAAGGTTCATTTGGTATTTTAGGTAACAAAATAGATTATTATTTCTTGGATGATATGATTGAAATAGTATGGGTTTATAGAAAAAATTGAGGTATTTCAAAATCTATTAATTGAGAAAAACATTATATGGAGGTGGAAGTTTTTTTGTAATAATAAATCCTAATATTAATAAAAATTGTTTTCATATAAAAGTGGAAATTTTTATTAGAATATAAAATAAGTGATAACACCAAAAAATATGGAATAGTTCATGATGTATATATATAGGGAAGTTATATAGAGAATAAAAAATAAATAAATGAGAATATGATCAATAAAATGGAATAAAAACCAAGAGAATATTTATCTAAAATGTAATTGGGTGGATTGAGATTATGCAATTTTTATGTTTTCAAAAACCATTAACGAACTCCCAATTTATAAAAAGGATAAAAATGTATTCTTTTTAAAATTTGAGATGTTATATAAGAAGGTACCCTGGTATGAAATCAAATTAGGATTCCAATTTTAAAGGGGAACATTGGAGTGATGTGAAATTAATGACAAGGAGGGGAAACTAATTTTAAAGAGGATAATGATTATTGTCAAAAATTATATACATATTTACCAATAAAATCATCAAGATAAAATCATTTAATTAAAAAATAAAATTTACCCAATGAAGAAGAGAAGGAAAATATGAATGAAAAATTTTGGTAGAGGATATCCAAGAATTCATGAAAGAAGTTCAAAAAGAGTCATTTTAACTGATTTAACTGATTATATTTGAAAATTAAACATAAATCCTCATAATCGTTCTAAGTGAAAAATCATTATCTTATAACCTTAGATTGTTTTTAAAATGCCCTATATTCTATGATAATAAAGACCAAAACAAAACCACGTCTAATATATAAACCACAAAAGAAAAAAGTGGTTTATATAAATCAGATCTCAATGATACGAAATCGATATCCAAAGTATTTGTTACCTTTTATCTTTATTTCACTGAATCCAATCTAACCACATTGAGAATTTGTATCTTCTCTTGAAGTATCATGTAAAATTTATGGACATGTGACACTTTGTTGAGGCTAGATGTCACCAAATTTCTAAAGGGGTTCATGAAGAAATAAATTGTGAAGTGCTTCATTATAATTTAGAAATATCAGTGTGTCAGGAAGTGAGTGTATACTGCATACTTTTACAAGGAAAACATATTATCAAATATTTGAAAAAGAACACACGGTAAGGTGTTTCGAATGTACATTCATGAGATTTAGATAAATTGAGAGTGGAAATATTGGCGAGTCATGTATATATAAAATTATGACCATTCACTAGTATTCTATAAGGTATAAGTGTCATACATATTGTTTTATAAATTTAGCCACCCTATATTACCCATTTTTACACCTTTTAATCTTTATTTGAATTTTACCATGTTAATTACTTTATTAATCAAAAAATAATATGACCCATATGACCTAATTTTATCATTTGGAATCTTAATTTTGAATCCATTTAATATAATTAAATTTCTAATTATCTGAATACTAACATTTAATCTAAAACATATCATGTGTTGAATAGCTAGTTCGGTAAGAAAATGTCATTTTAATTATTTTTTTTAATATTATTATACCACAATATGTAAAATTTACATCGGTAACATAATTTTTTTACATAAAAATGAAATTTATGAAAAATAAATAACATAATTTTTTTATTAAAATAATATAAACATTTTATACAGTTGAATTTCAAGAAGTAATAAAAAATAATTTCAAAATAGGTATGCATAAAGAATTAAAATATTTTTAAGAAACCTATCTCATATTTATTAGAAATGTATTTATTACATTCCTAGTATTCAATGTTGGATTAATGTAATATTTTTAAATTTCATATACTATAAATACCTTCCATATGAACCATTAATACTATAATAAAATAAACTACATAGATCTTGAAAATGTTTTTTTATTAAAATATAAAATGACATTATTTTTAAGTAGTTATAATAATTGATTAATATCTATTCATTAGTAGTAATTTAATGAATTCATTTTTATTTCTAAATTTATTTCAAATTTTTTTTACTTATTTAGTTACCCACCAATTCAATAACAAAAATTTAATGGTTATATAATTTTATATGGTTAGTTTTGGTTTGTTGTTGTCTGTGAAAAAATATATTGAACACGTTAGGTTTTAAAGAAAAATATATAATCGATAGTCAAATTGTGTTATAAGCTTGGGGACATGGGTAAATTCATCTCTTGGTGCCTCTTCGTCTTCACCAAAATATAAAAATAAATTTACCTTCAGTCCTATTTATTGTAAAATATTTAGGTTTGGGTATGTAATAAGCTGAATGAATCTATGTATGATCAACTCAAACTAGTGGTTATGGGAGTGGGATGATATGAAAATCACATCAGACTAGACGTGTTCACTATTGATTGATGTGATAGACAAGGAATTCACCTTGTCATTGCGTGTCATTGACTTGGGCTTTATGATTGGGAGAGGAGAAAAATATTCACTTCCATCCTAAGGACATTATAATTCCAAACCTTATTCATCACAAATTAAAAGTTCTAAAAAATATAGATATTGAATGTTATATAAAAATAATAATAAATAATATTTTGATAAGTTAATTTTCATCTACTAATGAAAAATTTATAACCAAATTACCCTAATTGTAAGTTTTATGTTAAATATTTTTCTATCTTATATTTATCACATTTATAGCATTTCACTTCCCCACACTAAACTTCAATCATATATTTAATTTTTTTAAGCAAGATTATATTAATACTTTTTGGAATTTCTATTTCTTGTTTTCCCCATATAACATTAAGGTGAATGGAAATTAGATTCTAATGGCTTATTATTTTTAATGATTTGGGTTGTTAATTTTCATTACTGCATATAACAATGGAATATGATTCATTTAATTTGATTAACAATGATTTTTATTTTTCACTAGAACTATAAAATATCATAAAAAAATCATATTAAAATGTACCCATATTGATCACCTTGACTGTGATTTTATGAAATATAATAATTGTACCTTTGGATCCATTGATGTCATAATTTACAAAATGCGATCAATGTTTCATGATAGGTGGACTACATGAAAAAATTATTGTAGTTTGAGGTTATAGAATTTATCTACAACATCATTTAATTCATGTGTAATAAAAAAATTAATGACATGGATAGTTTCCACATTTTTGTGAATCCAACATTGGATTCTCAAGTAGTTTCATGCTTGTTTATTACAATAGGTTGTGGAAAACCACCGAAAACAAATCCCATAAGTAAAAATCGAATAAAACCAAACATAATATCCCAAAACCACAAATAATTTCCATTAAAAAATATTTACTCACTACATAAAAAAATTTGGCTTTGTGTTTTATATAATTAGATTAAAAACATATCAACACATAATCAATTCCTCTTTGTTTAAAAGGGATATTTTTCAACATATCAAACACTTCAAATACTACACCTTCAATATAACGACCCAACATTTTCATACCTTACAATTACATTATTTTAAAGATAAAAAACATAATAGTATTATACATAGAGTAACCAAAGGTTTAGTGTCTTCAGAAAACTAGGACAATACATAACAATTACAACATCAAGCATACACATTTATTTAATTCTTTCTTTTCTAGATTATTATTGGAACTTGACCTCTCTTTAGTACATGAAGTAACTTGAGGATATACATAAAAAGGGTTGAGATAAAATCCCAGTAAGGGGATAGATAATAACAATATAACAATGGGTGAGAATAACCATAACATAGGAAAATTAACATGAATGTGTGATGAATTATTAATAAAAGACATTTAATGTTGCAATGCATAAAAAATAAACATCATGTATTAGTTGTTAAATACCACAAATAATTGTGAAAAAAGATAAAATCCTATTCACACATCATTTCAAATTAAATTATGAGATTCATCACTTTACCCAATACATTGGAGTGCTGTATAATTCTAGGTGCACCCGTCACATTGAAACATTCATATTACACTATATAATTCTGGGTGCACCCATCACATCAGAACATTATCATTTATCATGCATTCCAAAATGAAAATATATAAAAATTGAACATGAATAGTCCATGGAAATTAATTAGTTTCATCTAATAAGAACACATTCATAAACATTGGGTTCCCAAAAGAAAGATGGAATAACATACTTGATATAAGAACCATACACCATTAGTGAGAAGTAAAAGGTGTGTTTAAAAAAAGAGTTCTTTTGGAAAACATTGTGTTTGACATAAAATTGTGTAATATAATGTTTAAAAAATTATTTTTAAGGAGTTTCCATACCAAATATGGAGTGAAAGAGGGATAACCCAAAGAATGAAAATTGGGTTCAAAATTTTCCCCTTTCCTTATATCTGAATGCTTCCTTCGCTTTAATGTATTGTATAAACACACTGGATTAATTAATTAGGGATTACAGAACCTTGTGTAAATGAATATAGTTCATTATGGTTTTATTAAGTTATTTTATGTTCCTTTTTATGAGTTATATTGTTTAAAAACATTGTTTGGGAATGTTCGTTGTTATGGTTTTTCTGGAGCGGTTCACTTGTATTTTTAAATTGATGTTCGGGTAGAACATGGGTAAACATACAGAAGGAATATTACATGTTATTAATGATATTAAAAAATTTAAAATGATATTATAATGAATTATATTATATACCATGTGGATGAATCATTAGATAAAAAATTAAATGATGATTGTTTGAGTAAATTTGGGCGGTTTTTCGACCACAGTGATCTTATTTTGTTTAATCATTTAGTAATGTGGACATAAGTTAGTTACATGACATTAAATTGGACATAATACATATATAATATTCTGTTAAAACTATAAAAAATGGTTTCATGAACAGATCTAGAGGTAGAAACTGAAAAAGAAAACATGTCGTTCTTAAAGGTGATAGAATAACACTTCACAAAAAACATTTTCTTTGATAAAATAAAATGAAGAGGAGAAGAGGGTTGGATGGTATAATATCCCATTAGTATCATAATATTAAATTATATGTATGATACCAGAGTTCCTATAAAATTTGTAAAAATAAATGTGGGGATAGAATATGAAAAGAATTTGAAATTTAAAGGAAATTAAAGGAAAAGAGGGAGAGAAATTACATATTGAATCCTTCTCTTGAGATCCTATTTAAGGAGCCAAGTCTTGGTGTTTTGATGAGACCAAAGGCTCTCAGACTTGGGGGAGGTTATAGGTAAAATTCATGGGTATAGTTTAGAAAAGGATTCAATCTTGATAGGTGTGAGTAAATGAGGGTGTGAAAGTTGGTATTGATAGTGGATGGGAGAGGGGATTTCTAAATATAATTTTTTTTTATTTTTTCTCCACAAAACAAGTTATAGTGAGTCCTTCGTGGACAAGAATAGTAATTTTATCATGTGATCCCAAACCAATTGGTATTACATCAGCATAACATCATTCATGACTCTATAATTAGTGTATTTTTCTTATTTCGTAAAATATGATATTTCACTATTCATAAAAAAATCACGTATTTCTGAAAAATCCCAAAAATTCACCCCAACCATTTTTCGATGGGTAGAATTCAAAAATGAATTCCATTTTTCAAAAATAATTTTCTAAATATGATTAATTTAATTATTAGTTAAAATCATCACTTACTTGAAAAATACAGTTTTTAAAATTAAAACTGTTTTTATAATGATTTCAAAAACTACTTGAGGTCTTATAAATTATCATAAAACTATAAGAAATATATTTTTTAATTTATGAACACATTTTAATAAAATAAATTTTCTTTTAAATTAATTAATTATAATTAATTATTCATGAATGACAAAAATACCATTGCTTTTCCTATGGTCAAACTATCACATACAATATGCCTAATTTTTTTAATTATTCATGGACAAGGTAACTATTACTTTGGGAGATTTTCTATTCATAAGGCTAGGTTACTATTCAAAAGGGTATGTTACTATTCACCAAAAATTAGTTTTTTATTGGCCTCCAAATAACTTACTGATTGCAAACATGTATGTCATATTTTTAAAATTCTAAACATATAAGTGACAAACATAAGTTTAAAGGTTAGTTATCACATAGTAGATCATTATATTGTGTTTTCATGTGATTTTATGACATATTTATAAGAATGAAATTTATATTTAAAATCATTGGGTTGTTACATTATTCCCCCTTTATGTAATTTTGCCCCCAAAATTTCACTTTACACAAACAAGTGTGGGTACATCTCCTTCATCACCTCTTCCGGTTCCCAAGTAGCTTCTTCAAACTTATGGTTCCTCCACAAAACATTGACAAGGTGGGTCGTCTTGTTCCGTATAACTTTATCTCTCTGGTCCAGATTCTCTACTGGATGCTCCACATAGGAGAGATCATATTCTAACTATACCACCTTTGAGTTCAGTACTTATGAGGGATCAGGTATATACTTCTCCAGTAGTGATACATGAAACACATCATGAACATGAGCCATATTCGGTATAAGTGCAAGCTGATAGACCATGACTCCTATGCAGTCAAGGATCTCAAAGGGGCCAATGTAACTTGGGAATATATTCCCTTTTTTCCAAACTACATGACTTTATTCCATGATGATATTCAATGGTAGAATTTATCTCCAACGTCGAACTCCAAGTCCCTTTGACAATTGTCAGCGTAACTCTTTTTCCAACTCTGAGCAGTTTTTATGTGTTTCTAGATGTCTTGAACTTTCTCTGTCATCTCTTTCACAAGATTGGGTCCATGTAACTTTCATTCTCCAAGTTCATCCCAACAGGTTGGAGTTCTACATCACTTTCCATACAAAGCCTCATAGAAAGCCATCAGAATACTTGAGTGGAAGATATTTTTGTATGAGAACTCAACCAATGTAGGATGTTGATCCCATCCACCATTCAATTCTATAGAGTAGTCTATTATCATGCCTTCAAGCATATAAATAGTCCTTTCAGTTTGGCCATCAGTTTGGGGCTGATAAGCCGTGCTGAAATTTAATTCAGTACTCCAAGCATATTGAAGACTCATCCTCAATATAGATGTGAACCAAGGATCACGATCAGAGGCAATCGAGAGTGGAACACCATACAGTCTCACCACTTCCCTCATGTATATATTTGTAAGTTGTTCGAGTGAGAGGTGATCCCGAATAGCGATAAAATGGGATATCATGGTGAGTCAGTCAACCACACCCCATATCGAATTATTTCCCTTCGACGTCTTCATAATATCTGTGACAATGTCCATAGTAAAATTCTACCATTTCCACATGGGTATTGGAAATGGTTGCATCATCCCTTTGGAATTTCATCCCTCTAGTTTAACTTGCGTACATACCAATCCCCTTGATATATATTCCACAATCTCCTTCTTCATGTTGTCCCTCCAGAAGTGTTCTCGGAGATCACGATACATCTTGGTACTCCCAGGATGGATAGAGAATGTTGAGATATGTGCATTGTCCAATAGCCTCTTCTTTATCCCAGGTGATGAAGGCACAAAAATCCACATTCCAAACTGAATCACACCATTATCGTTGATATAGAACTCATGCAGCATCCCTTCTTTTACTACATTCACCTTCTTTGGTAACTCTTGATCTTCTCTTGGTGCCTCCTTGATCTTCTCTTGGATTTATTGTAGTGAAATCATTTGGGAAAGGTAGGATGTATCCCCTTCCCTGATAATTTCCAAATCCATCATTTTTATATCCTAGAAGTTGGGGTCTTTCTTTATCCACAACATGGATAGAGTAGAAAGTTCTTTTCTTCTTAGAGAATCAGCTACCTTGTTTTCCTTTCCATTATGATAGTGATTAGAGTAATCGCAATCCTTTATTTGCTCTAACTATAATGACCTGGCCTTAAAACATTAAATATCATTGAATTAAATGAATAATTCACATTGAGGATCATTTCAGGTTTAGTGTTTTAGAGAATTAGGCTATAAATATTACATATCAACTTGAAAATTACATATAGACACTACTACTCAGTATCCATTTTTTCATAAAATAGTATATTTTAAAAATAAACATGTCTAGTTCAAAGTTTTAAACAACATGACTTTTCCTTGATCTCATCCATGACCCTATTCATCATTATGTACCAAGAAAAACATTTCAAAAACTTGGGATGAGTAGAAAAATCTCAGTAAGGATTATTAAATAAGGAAATAAAACATTATCCCATCAATAAATACAACTCAATAAAACAATACTTTTCAATCATAACATACCTTATGAAATCATAAGATTTATTAATAACACACAGAAATCAGAAATCATAAAGTTAACTTGTGGCATAAAAACATACTTACATTGTAGCTATCATAGAAACATAGGGAGTTACATTGGAATACCAATCAAAGTATATTCCCCAAAACTCTTAGGTGAAAAATTAATGTTTACCTCCGTCATGCTACCCAATGCATTGGAGAGCTATCTCGGGCTCACCCGCCCCAGGTTTATCACAGAACCACCCATATACGTAAACAATCCCCAAAATCCATATAATATTCAGAACACATAAAACCATCATAATGAAAATAAATAACATTTCCATATTGAAATCACAATATATCATTTTAAGATATTGAAATAATTATTGCTTTATCAGAGCATTTTCAAAACCATTTAAAACATTTTAAAAAGATATTTCTGAAACAAATTGTCCCATACCACATTGATGTTTAAAAAAAAATTAATTTTAAAACATTTATGTCCATATAAATAAATACTTAGAACCATTTTTAAAACATGGATATTAATGAGAATGTTTTAAAAGAATAAATCATTAAAACATTTAAAATTGTATTTTAGTTAATGTGTTTTTAAAAAAATGAGAGACACTTGAATATAAATAATTGAGGAATAAAATTAATCCATGATTATAATATCATGAGAATAAGGATATTCATGATATAATATATCATGGGGTAGTATATAATCCATATAAAAGTGAATTGGTTCATAACATCAATGAAGTCTCAATGGATTTTAAATTGAGATGAAATCTCTTATAAAGATGGTATCCTTAGATTAAGGATAAATAAATTACATAATTATGTGTGAAAAATATAAATACACTCAATATGATTTCATATCCAGTGTAAAAAAATCATAGGTCGTTCACACATATTCATATCATGACATAATCAGCAAGTATATGTTTAACCCAAAAAATTAAAATTGGGATAAGAAGTTACCTTACAAAAATTCGGCAACCTAATGGCGTCACTTAAAAATTAGGAAAATGAATTCGTGATAGAGAAAAGGGTCTCTCATAACATGGACATAAAATTTACTGCAATAAGGATATATATGAAAATTTCCCAACATAAGAAAATGTAAATTAAAAGACATAACAAAAAGATGTCTTTGACTAAAACCAGAAGGTGAAAGGTTCCCTTACCGATTTGGTAACATATGAAACATACAACCCATGAAATAAGGATCATAAAATGATTATTTAAATACTCATAAATTAATTTATATTACATAATCATGGGTTGTACATACACCACAAAAAAGGAAATAGTGGCAAATATTGCATGAATCTCACTAGAATAAAAACTGAGATGAAAACCCCTTACCACATTGTAATAAATAGAGTCTTAAGACAAAAAGTTAATATCCACCAAATCAATCACATAATACCATGAATATAAAGAGAGTAACGATAATATATATCAAATGTAAGTTTACAATACACCATATGCAGTAATGAAGTGGCGAACAATGGAAATCTCACAAAATTAAAAGTGAGATAAGAAACCCCTTACCTCGTGTCCCACTTGACTCGATCGTTATTTATTCTCATGAATAATAAAATAAATATAATTTATACTTTATTAATAACATTTTTATTTTTATTATTCCCTTTATATCAATTATTAACTTACTATAACAATTAGTTAATTATTTGAGTTCATATCAGACATTTGTTGATGTTCAGAACTTGAGTTAAAAATGAACTTGTTAAAATTATTAATTTCACATGTGGTAAAAATTACATTATCTCAAGAATTATATTCAGGATTTATATATCATATATATCATGTATATATTTGTATTTATTATAGTAAAAAACATTTGAAGATAAGAAATGAAATGCACCGTTCATGGAGACGGTAACCCGTACGTACGCATGAACGCTACTTTCATTTCTATTTCATATTTAATGGAATGAAACCATAATGATAAATAGTTATATTATAATTACAGCGTAATATAATATATAATTTCATTAACTCCATCCTTTATAGGTTCGACATATGGTATGAACGATTCATATCACTTTGAGGGGGTAGTAATCTGCACTTCCTCAAATGAAATTATCATATTTACCTACTATGGAAACCATAAAGGGATTATATAAATTAAAAATAAAGAAGCATAGAAAAAATATAAATATAATATATATCACATATAAATTTAGTTCCATATTAATGTCCACCATGATAGGTGGTAGGAGATAATTGAACAATCATCATTTCGTGAGGCAGTAGTTTGCCGTCCAAAGAAACAATATGTTGTTATACCATTAGATAGAGGTGTGTGTAAGTTTAGTTCTAATACTTCTCATAAAAACAACCTAGTATATTTAGGATACTGTTTTTGTTATAAAATAATGTAATAATAAGAGTTTAGGGTGTTGGAGAAGTAAAATAAAACAAAAGAACTTAAGAGGAGATGTTACCTTGAAATCGGGTATCTCCCTTTGGTTTGAACCAAAAAGTTCACTTGAGTTGCCTTATTCATTTGGAAAAGATTCTAGGAGTAGGAGAGAGATTTCATGATATTAATTTCGAAGAGTTTGGACGAGCCAATGAGATTGAGAAGTGTGAGTAATGGGTTTGAAGTGAGGGCGTTTTATAAGGGGAGGAGGGGCTCTTTAGGAAAGCTTGAAAATATAATTTTATTATATAATGATTTTAGGGTTTTAAAGAATCAAAATTCATTAAAGTCAAATATAATATTAATAATATTTTAAATAAAATCATCCAATATGAATTGGATTGGTTTTGGATATTGTTTTAATCTTAATAATCATATTTATTTAAATCAATTATTAATGAGATAAACGGTGCATCATTATTGTGTCATAAATGTGTTTATTTATTTGATGTATAAAAATAATAAAAATATATATTGATGTATAAAATATTATTATATTTCCAATTAATATTTATAGTCTAATAGATAACTTATATAACCCTATGTAAAAATTTATTTACTAAAAGATATGTGTTAATGTCATTTTTGTCTTTACATTAAATTAATTAATATAAACTGTCATTATCACTCTTAAGTGGTTCTATGGGGTCCCAAAATTGACCCAAGGATTCCCATGGAATGAAATGTATTATCCAATAGGATTAAAACAAATGTTAGGTTATGTTTATGTTATTATAATAATATTTTGTTACCCTTATTTACCAGATTTACCCTTCAACCATGGTAAATAAAATTTTTACTAATGTAAATATTCATATTTTCTAAAAATAAAATTTTCCTATTTACACAATTCGGACCACCTTGTTAAAAATATGTAATCCATTTTTAAAAATTCAAAACATATAAGGGACATAAATTAATTTAAAATTAATTATCGCTGTCAAAACAGAAAACACGTTTTTAAGAAATAATAACTATCAAAATACTGACACTTATTTATGTCCAATTTCAAAGTGATTTTACTTCCAATGTACAAAATTGGATTAAATTGTAAAAACATAAACTAATTACACTTTAAAACCAATTATAAATACAATCTAACCTTATAAATATATTATATTAAAAGGTAGCTTTGAATTAAAATACAGTATTTTCACTATTCATTAAAAATGAATTTTATCAGAAAAATACCAAAAATTTACACAGAGTAAGTTTAGATGTCTTGATTCTAAAGAAGAATTCTATCTTGTCAAATAGAACGTATAAAAGTGACCAAAACTATATTTAATGGGAGGAGGGGTTTCCATTAAAAGGTGGTAAATCGACCTTTTAATGAACATTAGAGTATTTATGTTTAAAATTAGATTAATTCACATTTTAAGCCTATAAATTCTACTGGATAAATGTAGAAACATTTAACAAACATATATAATCATATTTTAGTTAGTTATATTCATTTCTTCCAATACAACGACTATGTGGTAACTACCATTTAAAAAAATAATAACATTATTTTATTTTTCAGTATAACTCAACATTGTGTGCAACGTAATATTTCAAAGAAACCTGTTGTTGTGTATCATGTACGCCATCAAATAGAGAATACACATTAAAGTAGAATTTATATTTAATTCACAAATATTAATAAATATGAAAATTTTATATTCTTTATTTACCTGGGATGTTACATCCTTCCACACCTTTGGGAATTGCGTCCTCACAATTTTAAAACTGGGCTTGGAAACATCATTGAATGTCCCACATTGGAAAAAGAGTCAATAAAAATATCACATTAAAATATAGGAAGATAATTATAAAGGTCACCCGTGTCAATAGATACTAGGATTCCATTAAAAACATGGATATGGAAGAGAAACTAACTCTCGTAGATTAATAGAGAGTAATAGAGAACTTGATTACAAAAAGTTTACCACCACAATACCATAAATTTGTTGTTGGGTAAAAGTATGATGATAAAAGAGAGATCATAACATTTTTTCTTTAAGATACTTTTCATAGTGTTGCAGAATATTATTAATAACTAGACTATGATCGTAAGGAAATATACTTACTTGTCATGTTGAATTTCATCCTTAACTAAATTTATAACACAAAATTTTCTTTTCGCCAAATGATGAGTATTCAAACTGACTTGGTCACATTAAAAGCACTAGAATCAAAATCTAGATTATCAGAAAATCCAAAAAAGTTAAAATATATATTTCCCCTCTCTTTAGACATCAACCAAAACAAAAAATTTTAGTATAAGACCAGATAATTTTCAAAAGGGTAATACTTAATAAAAATAAAAAGTACACTTAATCTCCAAAATTTGTCAAACAATTCCCAAAGTTCAACAAAGACCATTCAATAAAAAAATGACCCTAAAATTCATCAAAGTAATCCTAACTAATATTGAAACTCAAATCTCAGAAGGATTTAGTCACATAGTCTTCCATGATAAATCTTAACATTTATCCCCATATACCATCACTCACTATTAAAGTATCATACTAAAAAGTAATCAACCCAATCACATATTCTCCATGATAGGTTAATCTTTTTTATAAATCAACTAAAACGTCATATTTTCACAATAAAAACATAGATTCTTCCAAAATAAAATTTCAACCATTACTCCACAAATTAAATTCCATATTATTTTATCTTCCTTAAGCCTATAGTGTTACCAAATGAGAGAATGTATTCCAAAATAACCTTTATTAATTAATCACCAAATCATTTCCCATTACTAACGATTTCCATTTGATAAAACATAGTATCCTAAATAAACTTATTCTTGATCCATAAAATCATTTAACTAAAAAGAACCAGTCATACTAACTAGGGACTTCACGTAGTCCAGTGGTAGGTGATAAATCCCAATCGCACATTGGTTGGGGGTTTCATTCCCACAACTTTTTCCGACATGATGGTTTGTCACATGGTATGCATGTTTTCCATTTTAAAAAACTATACAATTTCATAATATTTCATAAAAAGAGATAGATTCTTCAAATATAACCATAACATATTTTATCCTCAAAGGTTATATAATAGCTTTCATTTTTCACCGTAAAATGTAATAACCATTTATAACCTATAAAATAACTATGACTCTTTATAATATGCTAACCATTATGGTTATGTCACTTATGGATAAATAACACCCTAACCTCTAAAGTTACCTAAACCGACCTCTGATACCAACTATAAGGACCCGAACTTAAATAATTACATAATCTTGAATTAAATGAATAATTCACATTGAGGATATTTTATGTTTTAGAGTTTTAGAGAATTTGGCCATAACTATTACATATCAACTTGAAAATTACACGTAGACACTACTACTCAGTATCCATTTTTTCATAAAATAAATTCTTAAAAATAAACATGTCTAGTTCCATGTTTTAAACAACATGACTTTTCCTTGATCCCATCCTTGAACCTATTTATCTTTTAGTCCTGTGGAAAAAATTTGAAGAACATGGGATGAGTATAAAAATCTCAGTAAGGGTTATAAATATGGTTCGAAAAAATTATCCATTCAATAAATACAATTAAATGAAACCATACTTTTCAATCATAACATACCTTATGAAATCAAAATATTTATGAGTAACAAACAGAAATCATAAATTATAATGGTAACTTATGGCATACAAAACATACTATCATTATAGGTATCCCAGCCATATAGATTGGTTTGTTGGAATACCCATCACAGTATATTCCCAAAATATCATAGGAGAAACTTTAATGTTTACCTCGGTCACATTACCCAAATCATTGGAGAGCTATCTCAGGCTCACCTGCCCTGGGCTTATCACGGAACCACTAATATATGTAAACAATGCCCAAGATCCATATAATATTCATAACACATAAAACCAGCATAAAGGAAAAAAATAACATTTCCATATTTCAATCACAATATATCATTTCAAGATATTGAAATAATCAATGCTTTATCAAACCATTTTCAAAACCATTTAATACATTTAATTAAGATATTTTTTAATAAAAGTGTCCCATACAACATTGAAGCTTTTGAAAGAAATTTTAATTTCTAAACATTTACGTCCATATAAATAAATCCTTAAAACCATTTTTAATAGATGTTCATTAATGAGAATGTTTTAGAAGAATAAATCATTAAAACATTTAAAAATATATTTTAGTTAAAGAGTTTTTAAAAAAAATGAGAGATGCTTGAATACAAATAATTGAAGAATAACATTAATCAAAGCTTATAATATCATGAGAATAAGGATATTCATGATATAATATATCAAGGGGCAGTATATACACCATATAAATTTGAGTTTGTTCATAAAAACAATGAAGTCTCAATGGAATGTAAATTGCGATTAAATCCTTTATAAAGACGGCATCCTTATGTTAAGGACAAATCAATTACATAATTAAATGTGAAAAATATAAATATGCTCAATATTACTTTATATTTAGTGTATAACAATCAGAGGTCTTTAAAACATATTCATATCATGAAATAATCAACTAGTATATGTTTAACCCAAATAATTGAAATTTGGTTAAGAAGTTCCCTTACAAACATTCGGAAGCTGAATGGCGTCACATAAAAATTCATAAAATGAGTGGATGATAGAAAAAAGGGTCTCTCATAACATGAACATAAAATTTACAGCAATAAATATATATAAGAACATATTTCGACAAAAGAAAATGTAAATTAAAAGACATAAAAAAATAAGTCTTTGACTAAAAGCGGAAGGTGAAAGTTTCCCTTACCGATTTGGTAACATATGACACATACACCCCATGAAAGAATGATCATACAATGAATATCTAAATACTCATAAATTAATTTATATTACACAGATAATATAATCATGTGCTGTACATACACCACGAAAAATAAATAGTGGAAAATATTGCATGAATCTCACTGGAATAAAAAGTGAGATGAAAACCCCTTACCACGTTGTAATCAATAGAGTCGTAAGACCAAAATTTAATATCCACAAAATTAATCACATAATACCATGAATATAAATAGAATAATGATAATATATATCAACTGGAAGTGCAAAATACACCACATGTAGTAAATAAGTGGCGAACAATGGAAATCTCACAAACTTAAAAGAGAGATAAGAAACCCCTTACCAATTTGGTCACTTACGAAACATATGAACATTTCCCAACATAAGAAAATTTAAATTAAAAGGCATAAGAAAAATAAGTCTTTGACTAAAAGAGGAAGGTGAAAGGTTCCCTTACCAATTTGGTAACTTAAGAAACATACACCCCATTAAATAATGATCATAAAATGATGATATAAATACCCATAAATCAGACTATATTACACATAGAATATAATCATGGGCAGTACATACACCACAAAAAAGAAAATAGTTGCATATATAGCATGAAGCTCACATTAATATAAAGTTAGATGAAAACCCCTTACCACGTTGTAATCAATCGAGTCATTAGACCAAAAGTTAATAAACACCAAATGAATCACATAATACCATGAATATAAAGATAATCATGATAATATATATCAAATGGTAGTTCATAATACCCCATATTCCATTAGTAAGTGGAAAACAATGGAAATTTCATAGAATTAAAAGTGAGATAAGAAACCCCTTAACTCTTTTCTGACTTGACTCGATCATTATTTAATCTACTAAATAATAAACTTAAGATAATTTCTAATTTCTTAAAAACCATTTTCATGTTTATTATTCCTTTTATATAAATTATTACCTTGCTATAACTATTAGTTAATTATTTGAGTTCATATCGGACATGTGTCGATGTTTGGAACTTGAGTTAAAAATGAACTAATTATAATTATAAATTGTCAATGTGGTCGAAAATCAATTATCTTCAGAATGATATTGATGATTTAGATATCATAGACACACACACATAGTTATATATATATATTATATCTAGAATATATATGTATTTATAATAGTACATAACATTTGGAGAGAAGAAATGAAATGCACCGTTCATGGAGACGGTAAGTTGAATGTACGCATTAACACTACTTTCATTTCTATTTCATATTTAATTAAATGAAAACATTATGATACATATTAATATTATAAATCCTATATAATATCATATATAATTTCATTAAATCTATCCTTTTTCTATTCCACATATGGCATGAATGAGTCATATCACTTTGAGGGGGCGGTATTCCACACTTACTCAAATCGAATTATCATATTTACCTACTATGGAAACCATAAAGGTATTATATAAATGAATAATACAGAAGCATAAAAACAATAAAAATATAATATATATCACATATAAATATTGTTCCATCTGAATGTTCACCATGAGAGCCGTAGGAGATAATTGAATAATCATCGTTTCGTGAGGCACTGGTTCATCATCCACAGAAACAGTATGTTTTTGAACCATTTGATGGAGGTGTATGTAAGTTTAGTTCGAATAATTCTCATAATAACAACCTAGTATATTGAGGATACTAGTTTTTTTATAAAATAATGGAATAAAAAGAGTTTAGGGGGTGGAAAAGTAAAATAAATCAAATGAACTTAAGAGAAGACATTACCTTTAAATCAGGTATCTCCCTTTGGTTGGAATCACAAGGTTTACTTGAGTTACCATATTCCTAGGAGATATATTATACAAGGAGGAGATGTATGTAGGGAGATTAATTGGTAAGAGGTAGGATGATCCAAGGGGCTTGAAAACTATGAGTAATGGGATAGAAGTGAGGGATTTTTATAAGAGGGAGGAGGGCCTCTTTATGAAATCTTGAAAATATTATTTTATTATATAATGATTTTCGGATTCTAAAAGTACAAAACACATTAATGTCGAAGATACGATAACTAATGTTTGAAATGAAATCATAAAATAAGAATTGGAATGGTTTTGGATATTTTTTTAATCTTTATAATCTTATTTATTTAAATCATTCATCAATGAGGAAAACACTGCATCATTATAGTGTCATAAATATATTTATTTATTTGATATCTAAAAATTATAAAAATATATCATGATGTAGAAAATATTTTTATATTTCCAATAAATATTTATACTATAATAGATAACTTATATAACCTTATGTAATAATTTATTTACAAAAAGATATATGTTTATGTCATTTTTGTCTTTACTTTAAATTAATTAATATAAAGTGTCATTATGACTCTTAAGTGGCTCAATGGGGTCCCAAAATTGACCCAGGGAGGAAAATGTTCAGAAGTGTATTAAAAAAAAGTTTAGGACACATGTTAGGGAAATTTTATATTATTATAATAATATGTTGTTACCCTTATTCACCAGATTTATCCTTTAACCTTGGTAAATAAATTTTTTACTGAAGTAATTATTCATATTGTATAAAAATAAAAGATACCTATTTACACATATTGGATATTCTGATTCCAAATATGGAATATAATTTTAATTCAAAACACAAAAGTGGAAGAAATTAATTTAAAATTAATTCCCGCTGTCAAAACAAAAAACATGTTTTTATGAAATAATAACTATCAAGAGATTGACACTTATTTATGTCCAATTTCAAAGTAAAATTATTTCAAGAGACCAAAATTGGATTAAATTTTAAAAAAATAATATAATTACACTTTAAAACAAATTGAAAAGATAATCTATCCTTATAAATATATTAGATTAAAACGTAGATTTGAATTAAAATACATTATTTTTCACTATTCATAAAAAATGACTTTTATCAGAAAAATACCAAAAATTGACCCAAAGTAAATTTAGATGTCTCGATTCAAAATAAGAAATTTATCTTGTCAAATAGAACATATAAAAGTGACCAAAACTAGATACAATGTGGGCTCACCATCAAAAGGCAGTAAATTGACCTTTTAATGAATATTAGAGTATTTATGCTTAATATTATATTAATTCAAATTTTAAGCCTCTAACATTTATTGGATAAATGTAAAAACATTTAACCAACATATATAATAATATTTTAGTTAGTTATATTCATTATTTCAAATACAATGACTATGTGTTAACTACCATTTAAAATAATAATAATATTATATTTATTTTCAGTATAACTCAACTTTGTGGGAATCATAAGATTTCAAAGAAACCCATTGTTGCGTATTGGTTATGCCATCAAACATAGCATCCCCTTTAAAGTATAATTAATATTTAATTTAAAAATATTAATAAATTTGAAAATATTATATTATTTATATTCCTGGGATGTTACACTAACCATATTCTTTGAGTGCATGTTGATCTCCTTTTGTGTGAATATATACTTTAGGCTCTTGTGTTCAGTTTATATGTCGCACTTCTCGAAAAAAAAGGTAGTGTCAACAGATTTTCAAGAAAAAAATCACACCTGCAATCTATAGATAATGCATCAGGTAGTTCTTCTAATGGATCTTCTACTGCCGTGAGGCGTAGACTATCACATTACCATTTTTCATGAGTACACAAACCAAGCCTTTCACTGAAGCATCACTGTAAGGACCCGACCCCAGTTTCCTGGAGTCGATGTCTTATTTGATTACGTTGGCATACATACAAGGAATAAGAATCCTGAAGGGCTGAATAGTTTAGTATTATTGGTAACAAGTTACATACATAAGTTCAAATTTACATTTGTAAAGGAAAAACAACAACAAATTATTCCACTAGCAACATCATGTCTCCTAGATTATGCTTTCATGTCATTCATAATTTACTTCTTCATGTCCTGAGAAAAATGCAACATAAGAAAGGGTGAGATCAAATACTCAGTAAGATTAATAAATACAGTGGAAGATAGCATAAACATCAGACATGGTGAATAATTGAAAACACATTCCATTAATAATGAACTTGAACACATTATGGCAGAAATATGAGCTGAATAAATAATGCCATAATAAAACATAATCATGGGTATTCTACTAGTCGAATAGCCACATGATCTTCAAATACTATCATTATAATGAGGGAAGTTCATATGTCGGACATTCTGAAACAATTATTCATGGCCTCGGCCAAGACATCTAATGATTAAGGCCTCAGGAAAAATCCATATATCACATTGGGAAAGGCCTCAGACAATTACATGTCTATTTGTCTCATGAGACCTACCGATACATTAAGGGGCTATAGAGGGCCCTACCCATCACATAATAAGTCCAATTAATTCCTCGTATGATTGGGGATAAATATAAACAACATATACATTTATGTTGAAAATATCATATGAAATGTAACTAACGTTCCCCAATTATTGAACATAAAAACTAACCATTCGGAATAATATAGTGAATTTTTTTAGGATAGATCATCTACAATATATTTATTCATAAACCATTTAATAAAATATGGTTTATGAAATAATAAATGATTAATCCCAACCATACATAATAATCAACAAGAGTGTTGAATAAAATGAGAATAATCTTCTAAAATCATTCACTACTACAACCTGCGCCTTTATTAGCGCTAAAAACCATCATTAACAATGCTAGAAAAGCGCTGTTAATTCCGGCGTAGATAAAGGGGGGGTCCCCTATATCAGCGCTTCTAGGAGCGCTGATAAAGGGGTCCTTTATCAGCGCGCGGTGGAGCGCTAATAAAGGTCAACTATATCAGCGCTTCTCGGAGCACTGATACATGTTTCTTTATGAGCGCTCCTTTAGCGCTGTTAAAGGTTTCCTTTATCAGTGCTAAAAAAGCACTGATAAACGGCCTAGCGCCTGCACCTAAAAAATAGTACCAGCACACCTGCACACCAGAATACCTGCACAAAGTAGCACATGCACACCTGCACACCATAGCACCCACACCCAATATTTTGACTAACAACGGTATATACATTTACTTAACATCATGAATACAAATAAAAACGCATTGCTATATACATTTCAAAAATTGTTTTACATGGTTACATTTACAATTATTCAACAAAAGTTATAAACATTCATGTTTCATCCTTTGATATCCATGATCCGCTCTCGATGGTATTTGTTGCCGAACAAAGCATCCAAACTCAAGGAAAAAAAATCACCTATATAAGAAAACAAATATTATGTTAGTAATGCAATAATGAAAGAAATTAAAACAGAATATGAAAGAATACATTAATATGGAAATGTGAAACTAAAATATTAAATTTTAAACTCAAAAGTTTTCATTTTCATAACAATGAAAGGGAATAATGTAAAATCAATATGTTTTTGATTGATTTATCTCATTTAATAAATACTGATTCTTTATCTAATGAAAAGCTTTACCAGTCACACCGTGCGTCGGATTGAGGTGCGGTCGATTCGTACGCGTCAGAAATGACTCGTGGATCATTGTCCTAAAGTATCAAAACAATCCGAATGCATTTGCTCAGTTTGGCGTATGTCATTGGTGTTGTTTTCTAAAGTTCATGTCATTTTCAAACTGATATCAGACAATTTTAGCCATACCGGTCACACCGTGCGTCGGATTGAGGTGAGGTTGATTCGTACGTGTCAGAAATGACTCGTGGATCGTTGCCCTAAAGTATCAAAACAATCCGAACGCGTTTGCTCACTTTGGCGTATGTCATTGTTGTTGTTTTCCAAAGTTCATGTCATTTTCAAACTGATATCAGAGAATTTTAGCCATACCGGTCACACCGTGCGTCGGATTGAGGTGCGGTCGATTCGTACGCATCACAAATGACTCGTGGATCGTTTTCCTAAACTATCAAAACAATATGAAGGTGTTTGCTCGGTTTGGCGTATGTCATTGGTGTTGTTTTCCAAAGTTTATCTCATTTTCAAACTGATATCAGACACTTTTAGCCATACCGGTCACACCGTGCGTCGGATTGAGGTGCGGTCGATTCGTACGCATCAAAAATGACTCTTGGATCGTTGTACTAAAGTATCAAAACAATCCGAACGCATTTTCTCGGTTTCGTGTATGTCATTGGTGTTGTTTTCCAAAGTTCATGTCATTTTCAAACTGATATCAGACAATTTTAGCCATACCGGTCACACCGTGCATCGGATTGAGGTGCGATCGATTCGTACGCGTCACAAATGACTCGTGGATCGTTTTCCTAAAGTATCAAGACAATCCGAACGCGTTTTCTCGGTTTGGCGTATGTCATTGGTGTTGTTTTCCAAAGTTCATGTCATTTTCAAACTGATATCAGACAATTTTATCCATACCGGTCACACCGTGCATCGGATTGAGGTGCGGTTGATTCGTACTTGTCACAAATGACTCGTGGATCGTTGTCCTAAAGTATCAAAACATTCGGAACGCGTTTGCTCAGTTTGGCGTATGTCATTGGTGTTGTTTTTCAAAGTTTATCTCATTTTCAAACTGATATCAGACACTTTTAGCCATACCGGTCACACCGTGCGTCGGATTGAGTTGCGGTCGATTCGTACGCGTCACAAATGACTCTTGGATCCTTTTCCTAAAGTATCAAAACAATCGGAAGGCGTTTGCTCGGTTTGGGGTTTGTCATTGGTGTTGTTTTCCAAAGTTTATCTCATTTTCAAACTGATATCAGGTACTTTTAGCCATACCAGTCACACCGTGCGTCGGATTGAGGTGCGGTCGATTCGTACGCGTCAAAAATGACTCGTGGATCGTTGTCCGAAAGTATCAAAACAATATGAAGGCGTTTTCTTGGTTTGGCGTATGTCATTGGTGTTGTTTTCCAAAGTTTATCTCATTTTCAAACTGATTTCAGACACTTTTAGCCATACCGGTCACACCGTGCGTCGGATTGAGGTGCGGTCGATTCATACGCGTCAAAAATGACTCGTGGATCGTTTTCCTAACGTATCAAAACAATACGAACGCGTTTTCTCGGTTTGGCGTATGTCATTGGTGTTGTTTTCCAAAGTTCATGTCATTTTCAAACTGATGTCAGGCAATTTTAGCCATACCGGTCACACTGTGCGTCGGATTGAGGTGTGGTCGATTCGTACGCATCAAAAATGACTCGTGGATCGTTTTCCTAAAGTATCAAAACAATCCTAACGCGTTTTATCGGTTTGGCATAAGTCATTGGTGTTGTTTTCCAAAGTTCATGTCATTTTCAAACTAATATCAGACAATTTTAGCCATACCGGTCACACCATGCATCAGATTGAGGTGCAGTCGATTCGTACGCATCACAAATGACTCGTGGATCGTTGTCATAAAGTATCAAAACAATCTGAATGCGTTTGCTCGGTTTGGCGTATGTCATTGGTGTTGTTTTCCAAAGTTTATCTCATTTTCAAACTGATATCAGACACTTTTAGCCATACCGGTCACACCGTGCATCGGATTGAGGTGCGGTTGATTCGTACGCATCACAAATGACTCGTGGATCGTTTTCCTAAAGTATCGAAACAATCTGAAGTCGTTTCCTCGGTTTGGCGTATGTCATTGGTGTTGTTTTCCAAAGTTTATCTCATTTTCAAACTGATATCAGACACTTTTAGCCATACCGGTCACACCGTGCGTCGGATTGAGGTGAGGTCGATTCGTACACGTCAAAAATGACTCGTGGATCGTTTTACTAAAGTATCAAAATAATCTGAAGGCGTTTGCTTGGTTTGGCGTATGTCATTAGTGTTGTTTTCCAAAGTTTATCTCATTTTCAAACTGATATCAGACACTTTTATCCATACCGGTCACACCGTGCGTCGGATTGAGGTGTGGTCAATTCGTACGCGTCACAAATTACTCGTGGATCGTTTTCCTAAAGTATCAAAACAATCCGAACACGTTTTCTCGGTTTGGCGTATGTCATTGGTGTTGTTTTCCAAAGTTTATCTCATTTTCAAACTAAGTAGTACGAATTCACTAATCTAAGGATATGAAACATAAGAAAGGGAGATCATAGATGCTCAATAAGTGTAATGGGAGATATCAATGACCATATAAAGATAACATAAGTATTAGGAATTCACCTTCATTGTCCTATTTGTTTACATTCTTCGATCAGGTACGCTGCCCATTCGTTTCTAAAGACATTTATATCATCTTCTGAATAGGAGTTTTTGCGACAGTCATAGTAGTACTGAAAAGATATAAATACACAAGGGATTAATAATTATTTTAAATAAAGTAGTAATTATTTTCAAAAATACTTCTTCAGGGATGCTAGTTTGTCCATGAAATACGATCTCTTTCATAAATTTACAAACATAATAACCGCAGTCCTTGTCATTTGTTTTTTTCGGACACTGCAGAAACATCAAGAAAAATAAGTAATTTGTTTTGATATGTATTTGGATAGTGAAATATAATTATATATACCCAGATACTTCTCCATTTGTAGATCTTGTGGGCATTGTCGTCCTTACGCCCTGGATTCATTCCATCCTTTAGACGATATTCATACACCGCCCTATCATAACAAAATCCTCATTAAAAGATAATATAAATTATATAACTAGATATTTAGTTCTAAAATGTTGGATCTAGTGTATTACAAATTGAAAATCACCATCATGTGTGGCCGGTTAGTTGGATATCCATGCAGTGAATCCAGAAAATAAATCTTTGGAGTATCCAAATTGACTGCAATGAGCATCCAATGTTCCCTAAAAACACAAAAAGAAATAAGTACTGATAGAAATGAAAATATAATTGATATGATTAAAATGTAGAGTTTTACCCTTGCATCATTGGTATTAAAAAGAGCATGTCAGTCGTAATTCTTCTTTGAAACGTCCTGAGCAGATTTGACATCAATTCAACCTGAAAATTAGAATCTATTTCTGTTCGTTGTGTAGAAATGGTGCGAGGACTAACGAGTCCAAATTTGTATTCATGGGAAAATCCCTTCAACTGTTTTTCATATATAAGCCTGTGAAAAATATGAGATGTATTTATCCATAATTATCAAAGTATATCAGCTTCTGTAAAATCAAATCATGAAAACATACCTCATGTATACATTTATAACTGAGGCGCCTAGCCAGTCGTATGTGATGATCTCAGAAACAACGTCTGCACTAACGAAATCCATTGTTTCCTCTCCATACATATCTTTTTCACAAACAATTTTATGATTCTTTCCTTATTTCATTTTCGTATCCACATTAACTTGCAATGATATTAAATATGGATATAGAATGGGCTGGGTGAACGTGCTCTCAGTAGATTGTTTTGATCGGTTGGTTGATCCAATCTTGGATCCGCTCTTTTGTTTTAGCTTCTCCATTTTATCCTTCTGTAATAACATTCATCGGTTCAGCCATTTTCTAATTTAATGTTAAAGGTTCTCCTTGAAAAATGAACTGGAAATGAATACCTCCTGCTCGACGTGTTTTTTTACAAGATTCGACGGCCATGCAACGAATGTTCCAATAGCTTTTTCCACCATATGAATGTCGTCATCATCATTTGGCACGGGTAGCTCGGCACTCAGCTCATTAGCTACGTTAATCGACACTTTGACATGACCGGTTGGAAGTGGTCTAGAGTGTAGTGTGTCATTCTGCATATTGAACACCATATCCCTCGCTACAAGGTGATGGGTGGGAGTTGACAGATATAAATCACAGTCATTTTCACCCTGCAGAATATCATTAAATGAAAGGTATCAGTGTCTATGTGATTCACATCTCACAAAAACGAATATTATAACATTGATTACCTCGATTAAGTCAGGTCTTTGAGGGGAATGGCTCGCCTCAAAGCTGGCGAGGGGTGGATATTCTCGCGGGGGTTGTTCTTAAGTTGTTTGTTCTCTTCGCCTCTCCTCCATCAAACTCTTTAGCATCTCTCCCTGAGTTTGGATTAGTTCTTCAAGGGTAGCTACTCTATCTCTCATTACATGCAATTATTTAGTTTCTTCATCCTCTTGTTTTTTTTCTTAAAATATGTCTTGGGTGACACCCCAAAACCCACACCTCTGACGCGGCCGTACTGTTCTGGCTGTTTCAAGGCCATTGAAAGTATGTCTGCATCCGGTGCGGGTGTTGATGTTTCCTGTGACTATGTCAAATAGAAAATATGAAAAAATAAGTAAGCATCATTATGTAATAGTGATTTAAAGCAAAACAAGTTTATATTATGTCATACATACACATGTTTCCCATAATTTTTGTGTGTTTTCATCTATCAGTTTCTCCTCTTTATTAACACGAGCCTCCTTCCATAGCACATGGTGTGGAATGGAAGTGACTTGAGATTTTTCTTCATCAATCTGCTTATAAACAGAGAAACATGGTTACAGTGTTGTTTTATGTCACATATAATTATTACAGTACTTTTAAAATACATACCAATTGTTTTTCAATTGAAGCGTACCCCAACCTTGCTTTACGGTAGGGGTACACTGGTTTTGCTGCCTGTTCTTTATTTCCAGCATTCAGTTGCTGTTTCATAAATAAAAACCTATCAATCAATGTGATGAATACAAGCAACATTACACAACGTGTAACCAAACACAATGTACCTGAAAATTATTTTCCGCACGACGGTTGCAAAACGCATCCCACATTACTTGGGATATCAAGTGTGCATAAAGAGAGGGCAGGTGCGGCTTGATTTTCCCTTCGGCATCTTTCAGATGATTTTTCGTTAAAATGGTACGAAAGCCTATATGAATCCTTCCTGCCAGTCTGAAAACATATTCTTTGTGAGAAACATCTACTATAAATGCACTCTGCAATAGATGATGAAGGGTTAGTCAATATTTCAATATTTTATTTTATTTTAATAAATTAAATAGATGATATCGTAATGTTACCGTAATCTCTTCCCACATTAATGTTTTCAACCCGCTGACAACATGGTGCCACGACTCTACGTCAATCGGCACACGTTGTCGAGTGAAGATTCCAATGTAGCTACTAAACATGGCTTTGTTGGGGTTTACATGCTGGCCTAGCTTATTCCATCCCACCTCAAATTTGATGCCTTTTTCTTTTGCCTTAAGGATTTTTGCTAAAACTGTCAAACTACGGCGCACCTGTTTTTTTTGTGTCGCTGGGGTTTCATCGCCTACCATTTCCTCAGTTTCTGCATCATCATTATGTTTCTTCGAAACACTAGCTTCGGCACTGACACCAGTTGCAACAGGTTGAGAGACCTGTTTTACGTCAGCAGTGGGACCAGCTGCAACATGTTGAGAGACCTATTGTCTCTCAGCAGTGGGACCAGCTGCAACAGGTTGAGAGACCTATTGTACGTCAGCAGTGGGACCAGCTGCAACAGGTTGAGAGACCTGTTGTCTCTCAGCAATGGGACCAGCTGCAACAGGTTGAGAGACGTGTTGTGTCTCGGGATTGGGTGCATCAGCAGGTGAAGAAGTCATTATCTGCAGAACTGGTTTAAAATTTAAGTTAGATCACATAAATGCAGCCGCGAACAGATAATAACATAATGTAACACAATCTATATTACAATAAAAATCAATAACCTGATTATTGAACTCCATTTTTTTAAAAGGCTGAAGAGATTTGACCCCTCTATCAACTATCCATATCCCTTCATTGTGGTCTCCTCTGACATAAAAAACGTCGTCTACATTGAGACCACTGCAAAATGATTGCGAAATCCCAATGAAAGGATCATCTTCCGTTGAATTTTCATCTGACCCTTCAGCTGTTTTGGTCGATAACAGAACAATTGACCAGTTTCAGATTGCGGGATCAGGAACATAAAATACTTGCACTGCCTGTGATGCCATTATAAATGGTTCGTATTTCTCCCCTTCCTTACTGAAATCAACTTTCACAAATCCCAAATCATCTATTTTAATAGAACTCTTGTTATCAACCCACTTGCATTGAAATATCGGAACTTGAAATTCCGTATAATCCAACTCCCATATTTGTTTGATGATGCCAAAGTATGACATATTCGCAAAAATTGGATTTTTGTCCTTAGCACCGGAAACATGCATCGCTTCAGCCACAAGTGTAACCCCACATTTCTGCATGGTACTGTCTTCATCATGTTCATTAGTATAAAATATATAACCATTAACTACATAAACATTGTAAGATAATGCATACACACTTGGTCCTCCGGCTAGCCATCGAAGTCGTTCCAAAATAGACTTTGGATTTTCATCTGACTTCTTAAAAATAAGATCTCGAAACCATCCTATAAACTGTTGATTATGTGTATTTGATATCCATTTTTCAGCCTTTGATGGATTAAATTGCCTAAGAATTTCTTTGTGGATTTCAACATATGGGTCAACGTCCAAACTGTTATGCAAAACATAAAGGTGGGCCTGCTACCGATCTGTAATATTGATTGTGACAACCTTTCTTCCAGAAATTCCTTCACCCTCTAACCGCCCAGTGTGACGAGATTTCGGTAAGCCAATGCTCTCCACACCAGACAAGTATTCGGTACAGAATTCAACGGCTTCCTCAACAATATATCACTCTTCAATACAACCCTCTGGCCGACTTCAATTTTTGACATACCCTTTCAAAATCTTCATATACCATTCAATGGGGTACATCCATCTGTAATGTACAGGACCACATAGTCGAATCTCTCTCACCAAGTGGACCATCAAATGAACCATCATATCAAAAAATGAAGGCGGGAAGAACATTTCTAATTCACATAATATGACAACATTTTCTTTTTCCATAGCTGGCAATTTCACCGGGTCTATAACTTTGCTGCATATAGCTTTGAAGAAGAAACACAGTTTCGTTAATGTATGGCGGACATTCTTGGGAAAAATGCAACCTAAAGCAATTGGAATGAGATTTTGCATCAAAACATGACAGTCATGTGATTTCAGATCTTTTAACTTCAAGTCGCTCATTAACACAAGGTTACTGATATTTGACGAATACCCCTCTGGAACTTTTACATCATTCAAGAAGTTGCAAAACTGATATCTCTCCTTCCTGGAAAGAGTGTAAGCAGCAGGAGGAAGAAATGTTCATTTTTCACCCTTTACTGGTGCCAACTCTTCTCGTATTCCCATATCAACCATGTCCAAATTAGCCTTAATTCCATCTTTTGTTTTGCCAGATGTATTCAGCAATGTGCCGATAACACTGTCAAATACATTTTTTTCTACATGCATAACATCAATAAAATGTCTTACATACAGACAATTCAAGTATTGTAACTCAAAAAAAAATGATCTCTTTTTCCAACCGATTTTCATAAGGTTTTTCGAAGCCGGTTTACCAAAAGTAGTGTCCAAATTTTTAACTTTCTCAAACAATTGATCGCCTATTAGTGGAGACGGTGTTGTACGTTCTTCTGAACTTCCATCGAATGATGTCTTCCAAGAACGGTACTTATGTCGTCGCGGTAGAAATCTGCGATGTCCTAGAAACACGGTTTTCAATGAATGTTTCAACCTAATTGATTGTGTACCTTCTTCGCAAACGGGACAGCCTTGAGTTCCTTTAATGCTATATCCTGATAAATTTCCATAAGCTGGGAAGTCATTTATCATCCCATACAACATGACTCTCAAAGTGAAATCTTCCTTTCTGTAAGCATCATACAATGTAACACCTGAATCCCACAATAATTTCAAATCTTCGATCAATGGAGCTAAATAAACATCAATATCATTACCCGGTTGTTTTGGTCATGATATAAGCATAGATAACATGATGTATTTTTGTTTCATGCATAACCACGGTGGTAAGTTATAATTTATCAACATAACCGGCCATGTACTGTGACTGCTTCTTTGAAAACAAAAGGATTCACTCCATCTGTAGATAACGCAAGACGAAGGTTTCTCGACTCGTTTCCAAATTCAGGATACTCATGATCAATTCTCTTCCACTGAGGAGAGTCTGCCGATCGACGTAGTATCCCATCTTTAATTCTTGTATCTGCATGCCATGTTAATTGTTCTGCAGTCTCCTCACTTCCATATAGGCGTCTAAACCTTGGAATGATTGGAAAGTACCATACAACTTTAGTAGGACTGAATTCATCTTTCTTGTATCTAGAAGCACCACAATTTGGGCATTCTTTAAGTGATTTGTGGTCCTTGCGAAATAGTATACAGTCATTCGGGCAGGCGTGTATTCATTCAGAGATCATACCCATAGAGCGTAGCATTCATTTGGCATCGTATGTTCGGCTTGGGAGCTCATTGTCTTCTGGGAGCATGTCATTCAAGATGGAAAGTAGTTTCGTAAAACTGTCGTCACTCCACCCGTTATCTACTTTCAAATTATACAGCTTCAGTACGGCTGACAATGCTATATATTTAGTGCAACCAGCATACAATGGCATCTTTGCACAACTTTTTAACTTCTCAAACAATTTTGGGCAATCATGAAGTTCATCTTCGAAGGTCCTTGTCATTTTCTCAATACGATCTTCATCATCATTCACATCTGTAATCACATCCTCCATACGGTCATCTTCATTGTTCATGTTTGTAATCATATCAAATGATCCATAAAATATAGTGTCACCCTAGTCACTACCTACATTCGTTGTTTCCCCGTGTTTATTCCAACATGTATAACTTTGATCTATTCCGTGACAGATCAAGTGTTCTTCCAACTCATCTAGACTAATTTGTTTTGAATAACAACAGCGTAAACACGGACAAAGGATTTGAGAAGAGTCACATGCATGATCTATTGAAAACTTGATAAATTCTTTCACGCCTTCTTCATACTCTTTTGTCAACCGATTGGCATTCATCCATTCTTTATTTATATTCATCCTATTTAAAATCCATAGGATAAGTATATAGGTTAAAGGAGAAGGAATATGAGTATAATTTAGATAAAAAAAGATACTTCAAGGAAATAAAGGAATAAATAAATACCAAAATAAAAAATATATTGGGAACCACTACAATCCCCAAGCCTCACATCAATATGATACCACCGTGCACCAGTTGAATCACCCATAAAACATAATCTAGATAAATCAAAAATCAATTGAAACTGAATATAAAGAATAAAATGGTAAGGAAGATGGTGAAATCACTTGAGGCACCTCTCAAACCACGGTGGAGGAGGAGGCAGCAGAGTAGGTAGAGGAGGAGGAGGAGGAGGCGCCGGTGGAGGGGAGGAGGAGCAGGAGCAGAGGAGGAGGCGGCGGCCGCGGCGGAGGAGGAGGTAGCGGAGGCAGCGAAGGAGGAGGAGGAGGCCGCAGTGGAGGAGGAGGAGGCCGCGGTGGAGGAGAAGGCACCGGCGTGACCGCGGCGTGACCGCAGCGTGACCGCAGCGCGCGGAGGAGGAGGAGATGTGGAGGCACTGGCGACACCGGCGGAGGAGGTGGAGGCATCGGCGGAGGAGGAGGAGGCCGCAGTGGAGGAGGAGGCACCGGAGGCACCGGCGGTAGAGCGGAGGCAGCGAAGGCAGCGGAGGAGGAGGAGGATGAGGCCGGTGGAGGGGAGGAGGAGAAAGAGCAGAGGAGGAGGCGGCGACTACAGAGGCACCGGCGTGACCACGGACCGCAGAGGAGGAGGTGGCTGCGGAGGCACCGGCGGCACCGGCGGAGGAGGAGGAGGCATCAACAGAGGAGGAGGAGGCCGCGGTGGAGGAGGAGGCACCGGCGTGACCGCGGCGCGACCGCGGCACGACCGCGGCGTGACCGCGGCGTGACCACGGCATGACCGCAGCGCGCGGAGGAAGAGGAGACGTGGAGGCACTGGCAGCACCGGCGGAGGAGGAGGAGGCATCGGCGGAGGAGGAGGAGGCCGCGGTGGAGGAGGAGGCACCGGCGGCAGCGCGGAGGCAGGGCGGAGGCAGGGCGGAGGCAGGGCGGAGGCAGCGAAGGCAGCGGAGGAGGAGGAGGATGAGGCCGGTGGAGGGGAGGAGGAGCAGGAGTAGAGGAGGAGGCGGTGGCCGCGGCAGAGGAGGAGGAGGCAGCAAAGGCAGCAGAGGAGGAGGAGGAGGCCGCGGTGGAGGAGGATGAGGCCGCGGTGGAGGAGGCACTGGCGGCAACGCAGAGGCAGGGCGGAGGCAGCGGAGGCAGCAGAGGCAGCGGAGGCAGCGGAGGAGGAAGAGGATGAGGTCGGTGGAGGAGGAGGAGCAGGAGCAGGAGAAGAGGAGGAGGAGGCGGCCGCGGCGGTGGAGGAGGAGGCGGCGGCCGCGGAGGCACCGGCGTGACCGCGGCGGGACCGCGGCGTGACCGCGGCGTGACCGCGGTGTGACCGCAGCGTGACCACGGTGTGACCACAGCTTGACCGCGGCGTGACGGCGGAGGAGGAGGAGGCCACGGAGGCACCGGCGGAGGAGGGGGAGGCCGCGGAGGCACCGACGACACCGAAGGAGGAGGAGGAGGCATCGGCGGAGGCAGCGGAGGAGGAGGAGGATGAGGCCGGTGGAGGAGGAGGGGGAGGAGCAGGAGCAGAGGAGGAGGCGGCGGAGTTTTACTACTCGCTTATTATATTTTTAAGAACGCATGCATAATGTGTTATTTTATAGGTAATGGTACTGGATATGATAGTGTTGGATGGGAAAAGAGAAAACGGGCGAATGCTATGTTTTATGGACAGTGAAATAAAATGGTATTGAAAAAGATCGCACCTTTTAGGATGAGGAAGATATGGTATTTGGACCCCCCATTATACGCCCACCTACATGTTCACCCACTAAACATCTCCCCCACCTAAACACCCCCACCTAAACACCCCCCCACCCACTACACCCGCAGCACCTGCACCCCCCACATCAAATAAAATTGATTCACACATATCATGATAGTTGAAATACAGAACAAAAACAAAAAACAAAGCAAATTACAGGCATAGCATACCGCACAATGGAGGAGGAGGAGGCCGCGGAGGAGGAGGAGGCCGCGGAGGCACTGACGGAGGAGGAGGAGGAGGAGGAGCAGAGGAGGAGGTGGCGGCCGTGGCGGAGGAGAAGGAGGCGGCGGCAGCGGCGACAGCGGCGCAGACGAGGGCTTCCGTGAGAGCTTCGACGACCACAACATCGCGAGGTTATCTCGCAAACACGTTGCAAAAAACGTACGAAAACTGAAATTACACTAACAAAGCCTTAAAACAACCCAAATGAGCAACAACATGAAAGAACCACCTTGATACATTTTCAAAACATCACTTGCGCCATCGAAATTATTTACAAAACCACCTTTAAGACTAAACACGCTTTTGACACTAAAAAAAAGTCAACTGCACCACGACACTTTCAAAAACACAACTGCACAAACTATCGATGCTGATAAATAGCCCAAAGTGAGTTTTCAAAAAGAAAACGTACACTAACATCTCCTAAACATAACACTAACAAATCAAATGCCCAAATCACCAAATCAAAACTAATTTCGCACCTTGAAAAACAATACACATTTGTTCCAAATTAATTTAATAAGAAATATTGGCACATAAACAAGAATATTGGCGCAGATGCAAGAAGACTTAAACTAGGGACTCATAAACAGAATAAAATGTTGACCTAAAATTATACAAACAAAAAAACAATGCAAACCTCACCTCGGCAAAGAGTTATTCTCAACCAGCAGGGTCTGGGCGGGGTTCACCGGGGCTACGGGACTCGCAACGGGAGGCCAGGACAACGCCGACAAGGCGTGGGCTGGCCGGAACGACGCCGGCAGGCCGCGCGCTAGCCAGAATGGTACCAACAGGGCGCAAAAAAGCCGAAACGATGCCAACATGGTGTGGAAAGTCTGAGATGATGCTCAAAAGGGCAGCGTGACATCGGCAGGGGCGGCGCCGGCAAGCGCGGTGCCGACAAGGGTGGCGGTTGGGCTATGTAGGGAGAAGGAGGAGGTGCGGCAGGGACCGACGGTGCGGTGAAGGGGATGCGGGAGCAGCGGGGTCCGGAGGAGGTCGCGCGAGGGAGCAGCGCCGTAGGGGGAGCGGCGCCGGAGGGGGAGCGCGCCGGAGGGGCAGTGCGCCGGAGGGGGAGCGCTTCGGCTGGGATGCTATGCAGAGGAGGGGGGCCGCAGGGAGAGAGAAGGAGAGAAGGGGGAGGGGTTTCGGCGGCAGCGGCGCAGACGAGGGCTTCCGCGAGAGCTTGATTGTGTGCGGGGAGGAGGAAGAGGACCCGCAGGTTTTTAATAAATCCGCGGGACCCTTTATCAGCGCTAGTAAAAAGCGCTGATAAAGGTGACCTTTATCAGTGCTTTTGTTAGCGCTGATAAAGGTCCAACCCTTTATCAGCGCTTTTCCGTTAGTGCTGATAAAGGCAGGCGCATGCCTTGCCCTGTTTTGTGGTAGTGATTAAGAAATTCTGGTGATAAATACTCTTTTATTTTGAAAAGAAGAGTTCTTTTGGAAAAATCTTTGTATAAAACCAGAAGTAAATTAAGATAGTAATTCATGATAAAATTAGTGTTTTTATAAGGATAATGGTTTCCAAAAATAGATTATATCTTGCCCTTGAAAATAGATATGAATTTTAGAAATTCCCTTGTAACAGGCTCATATTTTTGGAAACAGTTTTGAGAGCTTCTTTTAAAACATGTAACTATCCAGAAAATAGGGACGGATTATGGTTGGTGAACATATATAGAATACTCACAAATAATTTATGAGGAGTTCATAACAATACATAATAAAATCATTGGGGAAATTAGACAGTAAAAGTAACCCGAATGAAAATGGAAGTTTGGGTGGAAAACTCATACCTTAACTCCAAACGTGTTCTTATCTCCAAATTAAGCTCCTGGAATATGAAATTGTACTTATAAATAACTTATTTAAAAACCTATTATAGATTTAGTTAGTTAATCATAGTTCTGGTTAGTTCATTTATGTTCTTATTGATAAGTTATTGTATTGAATTCCGTCGCTTCGGAGTGTTCATTTTCATTATTTTCATCTTCAGTTCACTTGTTTTTAAGTATGTTGAATGGATTTAAATTTCTAGAATTGAAATTATATATTATTTATGAACATAAATAGGTGTTATTGGTCATTTATATAACTCAGTTACATGGAAATAGTATGAATTATTATATAAAACTTTAATGATAATTTTTTCGGTTAATTTGTGGGTTTTGATTACAACAAACTCATTTTCCTTCATAAATTAATAACATTTATACAAAGGGTTTACAGAATATTAAATAGATTATATTATATATAAAAATCTGGTTCAACAATAACAATAATGGTTTCATGACCATAATTGAGAATGATAAGAGAAATCGAAAGTTTATCGTCCTTGAATGTGTAAAAATGACACATCTCCGATAGTGTTCTTGATACTAGTATTAAAGAAGGTAAAAAGGGAGAGATGTTGATAACTTATTACACTATAATGAAAAAATTCAAGTACATATAAGTTACTGGATTCATCATAAAATTTGGATAAGGAGAGGTAATTGAAAAAGACAACAAATGAACTTGAAAGGAAGGACAAAGAATTGAAAATAGGAATTTACCTCCAGAACAAAACTTCCTTGAGATCCTCCTTAAGGGAGAGGTTTTGGTCTTTTTATGAGACCAAAGATTGATGGATGTGGGAGGGGAGGTTGGAAGGGTATTTGGACAGAATTTGGAGAAGGCATAAGGCTTGAGAGGAGTGATTGGAAGGGGTGAGAGGGGGTTTTTATAGTGGAGGAGAGAGGGTATTTCTTAATACAAAACTCATTAATTTATTATTTCTCCTCAAGAGAAGGAATAGTGAGTATTACATGACCAAGAATAGTAACTTTATCATGTGATCCCGAACCAAGTGGGATTACATCAGTAGAACATCACACATGACTCTATAATTAGTGTATTTATCTTAATTTTGCATTTTATGGTATGCCACTATTCATAAAAAATTAAAGTATTTTAGAAAAATCCCAAAACTTTACCCCAACAATTTTTTGATGTGTAGAATCCAAAAATGAAGTCCATTTTTCAAAAATTATTTTATAAATATTATTAATTTAATATTTAATTAAATCATAATTTATTCTAAAAACAAGAGTTTTAAAACATTTGTTTATTTATTTGAAAGCATAGATATATTGTACTTACACTTGAATATTATTTATATAGTATCTTAAGTAAGGTTACTATTCATTAGGATATATCACTATTCATAAGGGTATGATACTATTCATAAGGGTAGGTTATTATTCACCAAAAATGACGTTTTTCTTATTGGACTCTAAATAACTTACTGATCGTAACTGTGTATATCATATTTTTGAAATTCACATCAAAAAAGTGAAAATATTATGTTTTAAGGGTCACATATAACTTAATAGTTAATCATGTTGTGAGTTCATGTGATTATGACATATTTATAAGAAAGGAATTTCCATTAAAAAATACTGGGTCATTACATTCTTCCCTCCTTACAAAAATTACATCCTCAAAATTCACAATATATTACCTAAAAATATTTGGGTATGCCTTTAACATAAGCTACTCAGGCTCCCATGTTGCTTCCTCCATCTTATGGTTCCACCATAGAACCTTTTCCAAAAGAGTCATTTGATTTCCCAATACTTGTTCTCTAGTATCAAGAATCTTGATAGGCTCTTCCAAATAAGATAGATCAGGCTCAAGTTCTATTTCTTCATAAGTAAGTACATGTGTTGGGTTTGGAATGTACTTTCTTAACATTGACTTGTGGAACACGTTGTGAACCTGGGAGAGACTTGGAGCCATTGACAAATGGTAAGCTACGACTCCAATTCGGTCCATAATTTCAAAAGGTCTGATGTACCCAGGACTTAATTTTCCCTTCTTTCCGAATCGTGTAATACCCTTCCATGGAGATACCTTTATGAAAACATGACCACCTTCTTGAAATTCCTAATACTTTCTTCAGTTATCAGCATAGCTCTTTTGCCTTCTTTGAGCTATTTTGATATGGTTCTTGATAATCTTCACCTTTTTCATTGTTTCTTCAACAAGTTCTAGGACCACGAGCTATCTTTCACCAACATCATCCCATCAAGTTTTTGTAAGACATCTCCTCCTATATAATGCTTCACAGGGTGCCATCCGAATACTTGAATGGAAAATATTGTTGTATAAAAATTCTACGATAGGTAAATACTGATGCCACATGCCTTGAAAATCAAGTTAAAAAGACCTAAACATGTCTTCTAATGTTTGAATAGTCCGTTCAGATTGTCCATCAGTTTGTGGGTGTTAGGCAGTGCTCAAACGAAGATCAGTATCTAGGGCCTTCTGAAGACTCTTCTAGAATCAGGATGTAAAACTGGGATCACGATTAGAAACAATTTATGAGGGTACACCATGAAGTATTAAAACTTCATTAATATATATTATTGCTAAATTTTCAAGTGGTAAATCTTCCCTTATATCAGGAAAATGTGCAGATTTTGTAACACGGTCAACAATGACCCATATCGTATCATTATTTCTTCGAGTCTTTGGTAGCCCCATGACAAAGTCCATCATAATATCATCCCATTTCTATATAGGTATAAGAAGGGGTTTCATGACTCCACTAGGATGCTGTCTTCCTGCCTTCACCTGTTGACAAAAAAAACATCTCGACACGTAATCAACAATCCTTCTCTTCATGTTTTCCCACAAAAAATGTTCCTTCAGATTGGTATACATCTTGGTGCTACCCAGGTGTATAGAGAAATTTGAGCTATGAGCATCATCTAATAGTTCCCTTTTTAGCTCAGGTACTGATGGAACACATAGCCTCATCACAAACTTCAGAACTCCTTCTTCATACATGCAGTCAACCAGTCTCCCATCCATAACTACATTAATTTTCTTGTGCAGATTATCATCATCAGATTTAGAAATTTTTATCTTCTCTAGTAAAGATGGTTTAGAAATCATTTGAAACAGGAGTGATATTTCCCCTTCCTTAAGAATTTCCATATCCATCTTCAGTAGATCCATGAACATAGGATCTATTTCAATCCTCATTTGAGCCAGAAGTCAATGATCTTTCCTGCTTAATACATCTTAAACCTTATTCACCCTTCCTGGGTGGTACTGTATTGATCAATTTTAATATTTGTGTAACTCGAGCCATATTCTTTGCCTCATGTTGAGTTCTTTTTGTGTGAAAATATATTTCAAACTCTATTGGTCCGTATAAATCTAAAATCTCTCTCCGTAGAGATAATGCCTCCATATTTTTAGAGCAAAGATTACAACTGCTAACTCAAGATCATGATTTGGATAATTTTTCTCATGAGTCTTCAACTATCTTGATGCATAAGCAATAACATTATCATTTTGTATAAGGACACAAACTAGTATATTCATTGATGCATCACTGTATATTACAAATCCATCACTTCCAGATGGAAGATTAAAAATTGGAGCATTTACCAATCTTATTTTCAATTCATCAAAGCATTCTGTACATTCTTTTTTTTCAGACAAATTTAACTCCTTTACGTGTAAGCTTGGTTAGTGGGTTAGCTAGTCAGGAAAAATTATGAGTGAAACGCCGATAAGAACCATCTAAGCCAATTAAACTGCATACCTTAGTTATGTTTGTCGGTGTGGGCCAATCTTGGATTTCCTTTTTCTTCACAGGATCAACTAGGATTCCATGCTCATAGACAATATGGACACGAAAAGAAACTGATTGAAGCCAGAATTTGCACTTTCTAAACTTCCCATATAATTTATTTCTTCTAAGAGTTCCCAGAATAACTCGTAAGTGATTCTCATGATATTCATATATTTTTGAGTATACGAGGATATCATCGATTAATATGACAAAAAAGTTATTAAGATATTCCTTGAAAACTCTATTCATCAAATTCATGAAAACAAAGAGTGCATTTGTCAGTCCAAAAGGAATCACTGTAAACTTGTAATGCCCATAACTGGTCTAAAATGCTGTCTTATAAATATATTTCTTTCATCACACGCAACTAATGATATCCAAATCGAAGGTCAATCTTCAAAAATTATTGATCTCCAAGAAGTTGGTCAAGTAAATCATCAATCCGGGGAAGAGGATACTTATTCTTTATTGTAATAGAATTGATTTCCCTATAATTAATGAAAAGCCTCATGGATATATCTTTCTTCTGGAAAAACAGTAAAGGGAATCCCCATGGAGAAACACTAGGTTGAATAATTCCTTTTTCCCTCAAATCCTATAGTTGTTTCTATAGCTCTACGAATTCCACAGTGGCCATTCTACAGGGAGTCTTTGATATAGTTCTTGCATCAAGAATTAAATCAATAGAGAACTCAACTTCCTGCTCTAGAGTATGTCTAGGTAAATCCTCTATAAATTCATCAATATAATCTTTTACTATGTACTCCTTTATTGTATTCATCATAAAATTTGGACAAGGAGAGGTAATATAAAAAGAAAACAAATGAACTTGAAAGGAAGGACAAAGAATTGAAAAGAGGAATTTACCTCTTGAACCAAACTTCCTTGAGAGCCTCCATAAGGGAGAGGTTTTGGACTTTTTATGAGACCAAAGCTTGCTGGACGTGGAGGAGGAGGTTGGGAGGGTATTTGGATAGAATTTGGAGAAGGAACAAGGCTTGAGAGGAGTGAATAGAAGGGGGTGTGAGGGGGTTTTTATAGTGGAGGAGAGAGGGGATTTCTTAATATAAAACTCATTAATTCATTATTTCTCCTCAAAAGAAATAATAGTGAGTATGACATGACCAGGAATAGTAATTTTATCATGTGATACCGAAACAAGTGGGCTTACATCAGTAGACCATCACACATGACTCTATAATTAGTGTATTTATCTTAATTTTGCATTTTATGGTATGTCACTATTCATAAAAATTCATGTATTTCAGAAAAATCCCAAAAATTTACCCCAACTATTTTTTGACGTGTAGAATCCAAAAATGAAGTCCTTTTTTTAGAAATAATTTTCTAAATATTATTAATTTAATATTTAATTAAATCATAATTTATTCTAAAAACAAGAGTTTTAAAACATTTGTTTATTTATTTGAAAGCATAGATATATCGTACTTACACTTGAATATTATGTATATACTATCATAAGTAAGGTAACTATTCATTAGGGTATATCACTATTCATAAGGTTATGTTACTATTAATAAGGGTATGATACTATTCACCAAAAATTATGTTTTTCTTATTGGACTCGAAATAACTTACTGATCGCAACTATGTATGTCAGATTTTTGAAATCCACATCACAAAAGTGAAAAACATATGTTTTAAGGGTCACATAGCACTTAGTAGTTAATTATATTGTGATTTCATGTGATTATGACACATTTATAAGAAAGTAATTTCCTTTAAAAAATATTGGGTCATTACAATCATTGTATATCACAAAACATTCTCCACTTTTTGGTAATGAGAGTACATGTGCAGTGATCAACATTATCATTAGATCCTTGATGAATCCCTCACATTCTTCCACCGAGACATAATTTACCACTTTCCATGATAACATAGTTATAGGGCTTGACAATCATTAGATATTTCTCAAAAAATATCTGTAGTACCCATCTAATCCAAGAAAACTATGGATTTATGTGACATTAGAGGGCCTGAGTCGTTCCTCAATCACCTTTGTTTTTGAAGGGTCCATAGAAATTCCCTCACTTATGATCACATGTCCCAAGAAAGTGATATGCTTCATCCAAAGGTCACACTTTCTGAACAAGGCGTACAAATTATCCTTTATCAATGTCACCAACACAAATCTTAGATGTTTCCCATGTTCCTAATTTCTCTTGTAATAGATTAGAATATCATAAATAAACACTACCAAAATTTTTTCATGGAAATATATAAAGACTCTATTCATCAAATCGATGAACATGGTAGGGGAATTAGTATGATCGAAGGGCATCACCAGAAACTCATATTTCTCATACCTTCTATGCAAGGCAGTCTTCTGCATATCTTATTTCTTCACCTTTAACAAATGATATCCAGAATGAAGATCCACCTTTGAGATGTATTTATCTCCTATTAACTGATCAAAAATCATCAATCCTTGGAATAGGATTCTTGTTCTTTATGGTGATTTTGTGGAGTTCCTGATAATCGATACACAACCACATTGTTCCATCCTTTTTCTTCACAAAGAAAACCAGTGCACCCCAAGGTGATGTAATAGGGCATATGAACCCTTTGTCTAGATGCTCTTGCAACTACTTCTTTAACTCGTCCAGTTCAATAGAAGTCATCCTATAGGGACACTTCGAGATTGGAGTATCTCTGGGTATGATTTCAATTGAGAACTCTAACTCATGTTCTGGGGTAAGTCTGGGTAACTCTTCGGTAAATACATCACCATATTCCCTTATGATGGGAATTTCCCCAAGGTTGTAACTATCCATCAACCCAACCATTTGGGAGAGGTATGCTTCTTCATAGGGAATCAACACCAACACAGATGGAGGTTTTTTCAAAGGAGATTCATGATCTTCCTTGCATTTGTAGAGGATTATGGGATGGTTCAGAATATGAAAAGATATTTCTTTTACTGATAGTTGATATGTGCTCTATATAATGAGAGACAATCCATTCCCATTATAGCATCGAATTACACCAAGGGAAGTATTACAAAATTACCTGGAATAATCTTCCCACATATACCAATAGGAGAAGAGTCAAACACTTGGGTTGCAATAATAACACCACTTGGTGTTTTTACCGATATCATTACATCAAGGTTTCAGGGCTTCGATCCTATAGTTCTAGCAAACTGGTATGATATAAAGGAATTCATAGAACTAGAATCAAATAATACTTTTGGCATTATTGACTGAATAGGAAGTGAACCTTGTATGACTTCATTATCTTGATCCACATAAACAGTAGTGATGGCATAAGACTTCCCTTATTCCTTTGGCTTTGGTGGCTATTGACACTGATTACCCTCATGAACTCGAGGTTTAGTGCATTGTCTTGCATAGTTCCATATCTTCCAATAGTTGTATCATTGAACCAAGGGTGGTTCTCTCCTTTCATTGGATACATTCTCTCTACTTATCAAGTCTTTTTGAAACTCTTGAGTGTGGAGTCCTTCTTTACCACTCATGAAGCACTTCCTTGTTCTTTTGAGGCAGTTTCCATGGTTCAACTTCCCACATTTTTTTCATGTGGGTTGTTGAGTTTTCTTCCTCCCTTTGTCATTAGATCCTCTCGATTGAAAATACATCTTTCTTTTCATATCATCATATCCATGGGACCATTATCCAAACTCCATATCCACGTTGAGATCACACCGAACAACTTCTTTATAAGTTCAAAAGTCGTTAATTTCTAGAGCCTTTTAAAGGTGTGGTTTTAATCCACTAAAGAATATATCAATTTTTCTATCATTGTTGATAAAAAAACTCGAAGCATACCTTGAAATCCATGTGAAATTCGCTTCATAGGTTGTGACATATTCTCTTTCTTTTTTTCTTGAGCTCTATGAATTCTCTCTCCATCTTCTTGCGAAGGGGTCATGTGAATAACTTGTTAATCCACATTATCTTAAATTCTTCCCATTCCATCTCTTCAATTTCATCCCTCAGCTTGGTTTTCTTAATCACAACCCACCATTGATCGACCGCTCCATCTAGACAATAAAAAGCTAGTGTCACCTTCTCCGTCTCAGAAAAGTGTAGAACTGAAATGATCTTCTCTATATAGTTGACCCACTATTCTACAACTAGTGGATCAGAAGATCCACTAAACGTTGGTGGTTGTTGCTGCATAAAACATTTGATAGCTACTTGCTCCCTCTTTGCTGAAAGACGATGTGCCCCATTATTATAGTTATTGTTCATAACTTGAGATAGTTTGGTAAGCATCGCCATGATGTTTTGAACTCCACCTCCCAAATCACTGGGGTTGTCATTCGGGCAATTTTTTGCATTGGCCCTCGCACAAGTTATTGGCCTGGTTTCTCCTGGTTCCCACCATTTTCTAAAATATAAAATGTTAGAACAAAACATAAGTCAACATGTCATGAATAAAATATTCATTGTATGATTTATAATAATGACCCATAATTTTCTTACATTACTATTATATAATTTTAAAGATAAAAAATATAAAATTATTACACAAAGTGGATCTATAGTTTTAGTGTATTCGGAAAACTAAGACCATACAAAACAATTACAACATCAAGCATAAACATTTATTTAATTCTTTCTTCTCTAGCTTCTTATTGGTAAATGACCTCTCCTTAGTACATGAAGTCACCTGAGGATATAAATAAATAGGGGTGAGCTAAATTCACAGTAAGAGGATAGATAATAACATTATAAAAATGGGAGAGCATAACCATTACATAGGAAAATAGTCATGAACAAATGATGAATCATTAATAAAAGACTTTAAATGTGGCAATGCATAAAAATGAAACATCATGTCTCAGTGGTTAACTACAACACATACTTTTGAACAAAGCTAGCATATTTTTCATGCACAATTTCACATTACCTAATGAGATTAATCAATTTACCCAATGAATTTGAGCATTGTATAATTAAAGGCACACCCATCACATTGAAACATTCATATTGCGCTATATAATTCTAGGCATACCCATCTCATCAAAACATTATCATTTATCATGCATTACAAAATAAGAATATTTAAAAAATTAATATAAATAACCAATTGAAAGGAATGGGTTTCATCTCATAATAACACATTAAAATACATTGGGTTCTTAAAATAAATATGAAATAACACACTTGATATAAGAATCATCCACCTTTAGTGAGAAGTAAATGGTGTGTATTTGAAAGAAGAGTTCTTTTTGAACAAATCGTGTCAGACATAAAATATAGTGGAGAACATGTATATAATAGAATAATAAGATAATGATGAACTAATTATTTTTAAGGAGTGACCATACCAAATATGGAGTGAAATAGGGAGAACCCAAAGAAAGAAAATTGGGATCGAAATTTTCCCCTCACCTTATATACGAACGCTTCCTTTACTTTAATGTCCTGTATAACCACATTATATTAATTAATTTACAATTTTAGAACCTGTTTTACATGAATATGGTATATTATGGTTTCATTAAGTTATTTAATGTGAATCTTCACGAGTTATAGAGTAAAAAAAACATTGTTTGGGAATGTTGGTTTTTATGGTTTTTCTGGAGTGGTTCACTTGTATTCAAAAATTGAAGTTTTGGTAGAACATGGGTAAACATCCAGAACTAATATTAAATGTTATTAATGATATTATAGAATATAAAATTATCTTAAAACATATTATATTATGAACCATGTAGATGAATCATTAGATAAAAATTAAATGATGATTGTTTGCGTTAATTTGGGCAGTTTTTCGACCCCAATGATCTTGTTTTGTTTAATAATTTAGTAATATGTACCTAAGTTAGTTCCAGAACATTAAATAAGATATAATACATATAAAATATTATGGTTAAACCATAAAAATAGTTTTCATGAGCAGATATGATGGTATAAATAGAAAAATAAACCATGTCATTCTTGAAGGTGATAGATTAACACCTCACGAACTACATTTTCTTTTATAGAATAAAAAGAAATAGGAGAAAAAGTTGGATGATATAATATCCAATTAGTATAATAATATTCTATTATATGTACTATACTGGAGTTAACATACCATTTGGACAAGGATTGGTGGGGATAGAAAAATAAAATAACTTGAAATTGAAAGGAAACTAAATGAAAAGAGGGAGAGAAATTACCTCTTGAATCCTCCTCTCGAGATCCTACTTAAGGGGCCTAGGATTGGTCTTTTGATGAGAACATAAGCTCTTGGACATGGTTTAGGGGATAAGAAATATTCTTGGGCAGATTTTAGACTAGTCTTGATGTTTGAGAGGTGTGATGAAATGGGGGTGTGAAGGGTTATATTTATTGTGGAGCGGAGAGGGGATTTCTCAATATAAAATTCATTAATTTATTATTTAACCAAAAGACAAGAAATAATGAGTTTTCAATGACCAAGAATAGTAATATTATCATGTGATACCAAAACATTGTTATTACATAAGAATAAAATCACACATGACTCAATAATTAGTGTATTTTTCTAATTTTGTAAACTATGATATTTCACTATTCATAAGAAAATTCATCTATTTCTGAAAAATCATAAAAAATCACCCCAAAATTTTTTTGATGCGTAAAATCCAAAAATGAATTCAAATTTTCAGAAATAATTTTTTAAATATGACTAATTTAATTTTTAATTAAAATCATCATTTACTTGAAAAACACGGTTTTTAAAATAAAAACTGATTTTATAATGCTTTCAAAAATTACACGAGGTCTTATTAAATTATCTAAAACTACAAGACATAGATTTTTTAATTTATTAACACATTTTAATAAAATAATTTTTTTAAAAAAATTAATTAATTATAAATAATTATTTATAACTTAAAAAAACACCACTGCTTTTCCTATGGTCAAACTAACAATTATAATATGCCTAAATTTATTTTAATTATTCATGGATAAGGTTATGATTTCTTTGAGATATTTACTATTAATAAGGGTCATATTAATATTCATATGGATATGTTACCATTAATAAGGGTATGTTACTTTGCAAAAAAATTATGTTTTTTCTTATTGGACTCTAAATTACGTACTGATTGCAACCGTGTATGTCATATTTTCGAAATTCCAAACACAGAAGTGACAAAATTATGTTTAATGATCACATAGCACTTAGTAATTCATTATGTTGTGTTTTTATGTTATTTTTTGACATATATATAATAAGGGAATTTCCATCGAAAAAAATTGGGCCATTACATTCAATACATGGGGATGACCATTACACCAAATAAAATATTTTCTACTCATCCATATTACATATGATAACCATTTGAAAATTTGGGGTGAATAAAAAGATATCAATAATGGTTATTCAAAAAAAATTCAACCCCCGTTGTGTTACCTAAAATAAAGAATGAATTTAAACATGAAACTGAATTTTGTTAGCATATAATATTTAGATAATACTTCCATTAATTGATTAATATAAAAGGACATTTTTGTAAAAGTTTTGTGAAAACATGATAATATTGTAGAAAAAATTCATGAAACCAAAAAACATTCAATTACTTAAGAAATAATTACTTTTTAAAATTAAAAACATTTAACTATTAAAATATCATAGTACTCCGTATAGTATAAATATTTTTATTTTCATGGAATATAATGATTTCCAATAACACTAATTACAATAAATGATAATCCATGTGACATCCCAGAACATTATGTTCATCATTCATTTAATTTAATATCTTAACGATCTAATTTTAACAAAATTTATAATAACATAACATAAATTTAGTTTATTACACACCAGAGTAACAGGTTATGGATTTCCACATGACCATATGATATAACATTTGATTATTTGTATTTCTCCTCTTTTAGTCTTTCCTTTATTAATAATACTTAAGAAATAAATGAAGCACTCTCATCATCCTTTTAAATGTTACAAATTAAGTTAATAATTTTTTTTAGTTATGAAAAAAATAGTTATGATAGATTGTTAATCGGAGAAACCAATGGAGGATTCACTTTTTAATAACCAACCTTATATGTATAACTAATTATGTATATTTGATATATATATAATCATAATCATAAATAAATTGTCATATACTAGAGGTAGAAATGTGATAATGTTTTATTGAGGAGAAGTTTATATAAAATACAGATCCATGATCTATTCATATCATGTATGAAACTGTGCTACACCACACTACACTATACTTCTATGTTTAAATATTACAATATATATTCAACTATGATTTTTTCCCAGTGAATTTTATTATTCATATAATATTCATACCTATAACTATGATGGAAGGAGGGTTTAATTCCACTTAATTAAAATATTTATAAATTTTCACCATGAAATGAATCTATGGAATATATTTTCATGATCTTTATTTAACCAGTAATTTACTTTTTCATATGTCAATTAGGATGCATCTTTCTCTTTTGTATGAAGGACCATATGAATATCCTTTTAAGAATGATTTGATAAAATATAATAGTCCAATAATTTAGATCATATATAAAAAAATACATATGTATATGAGATCATGATTTGAAATATGATTAAATATCTTGAATATCACATTGTATGTCATGGTTCAATATAGTATCTATGAAATCGTTTAACTTCTGGGGGTAGGAAATTTTTTTTAAATGGCTTAAAAAACACCAAACATATGTTAATATAATATTAATATTTATCTAATTTTTGGATCCTTATTTTCATGAATACTCTAAAATGCTCTAAAAACAATTTACACCAACTTCTTGTAGGAAATAGTGCCTCCCTACATGGTTCTACCATGATTCCCTTGTTTTTTCTTGTTCCTGCTTCACCATGTCCACATTAGTGAAAATAAAATGCTTTATTGGATATTCCATTATGACAATCTATTTTATGAGGTTTAGGTTTCTTACTACCCAATTGTTATAGAACCTCCCCACTATATCTGCCTAAAGATGATCCCAAATTCATTTTAAATAATAAAAATATTTAATAATGAGAATTGATGATTTTAACAATTAAATAAAAACATAATATATCTAAAATTTAAAAATATATACATTTTATATCAAATAAATTATTCTTTTTATTTCATGTGTAAAACAAATTAATATATTTGAATATGATGATGAAAAATTAAAAAATAATTTTATGGGATTATAAATCAATTAAAATAGAATTAAAAAATTAATAAAATTAAGTACAAATTCTATATAAATCACTGTGAAAACTCTTATCCACCATGATAATAATATTTAAAAATTTAATATTTGTATATAATTATAATAAATAACAAAAAGAAATTAATATTTATTTATTTATATATTAATTATAAACATTAAATAATAATAAAAAATCTAATAATATATTTATCTTTTATACTAAAATATTTTTATGAATAACTCTAATGACTTCTTTCAAAATAAAACACACACACGTAATGATCATATAATAATCATTTTACAACTCCATAAATGAGATAAACCCATTTCACTCAAAAAAATATCATAATTTCTTTTACCTATTTTTTCTTTACCATTATCCTTAGTGGTTTTGTCTCCATTCTTGATAGTGATGATTCATACTATAATGACATTGTTTTCTCTTATTCATTCCATTATTTACCACTTATATTACTACCCATTTTATTAAATGTCATATTTTGATTATAATAATATACTTATTTTATATTATATCATCATTATTGTCATAATTTGTAATGACAGGCATTTAATTTCAGAAAGGCATATTACATGCTTAAATCTATGAATTCACATTCTCTAAACAAGATGAATCTTTATTTTATTCAATTCAGTGTTAAATGTGAATTAAATTATTTAACACCATTATTTATTTAATGGAATTTTTTATTTAAAAAAATTATTTGGAGTGACATATTCATCACTTCACTTGATTTTACATATCAGTTGATTCATAAAAATATGATTTTAGGTGATATCTAAGGGAATTATAAATTAATGATGACATAATGTTTTTATTGGTTATATGTATTATAAGTCATTATGTAACCTATGAAAACTTGAATGATGAAACTTGTAGTTATTACATACTTCAAAAATGATGTTTCTACTTATGGAAATTTTTCTTCATAGTAAATTTAGACTCTTATATGAATGGGGTACATGCACTGGATATTAAAATATGGCTATGAGAAATGGGTACAATGCATATGTTTTTAGATTTCAATATATTTAAATCCAATTTATTGGTTAGATAATGAATAATGCATGTCATAACATGAGTCATTGGAATCCAAAAATTATAATCAAGAATATGTATTTAAATAGTGATCATTGATTAAATTTGAGTGATGAGTTCCTTGGAAGATTTTCCAGGGGATCATGGGGTTAAATGACTATCTACATTGGAATAAATCATGCGTATATTTAGTAGGTCATATATAAAAGAATTTATATTATTAAAAGTCATAGGACAATTGTATTGGTTATATAAACTCATTATCAATGTCCATAAATTATATATTATGATACGAACACATGAGGAATAAAATATATTTTATGGATAGAAGGATATTTAATAATATTTTATCACTCTAAATGTAATTCCATAGTGTATTGAACACATTCTTAGGGAAAAGGATGTGGCTAAATATTTCTTGAGTATATAACTATCTTAATGGGAGAATATTATCCATTTTACTAGGTGTTCTTATGTTGTAAAAAATGTACACATGTAATAGTTCTATCATATTTTTAAGGGAAAAAGAAGATATAATCAATAATTTTCCAAGACCTGGGGGTCCAATTTGAATAGATTTGGGTTTTTTGGTCTAGGTTTTCGTCCCAATACTATTTTTTATTTTATTTTATTACTCTAATATTTTCCCTATATATTAACATATTTTAAATATTGAGAAGAGACTCAAACTTTTCACTAGTCTCTCATAGTGTTCGTTCAAAATGATGTCCTTTATATTTATTTTTACCAGTGTTTAGGGCCAAAAAAATTTGGCTAAAATTTTATTATGTTTAATTTTATAAAACATAGATTATATTTTAGGTGATATTTATAATGATGGGGAAGAAATTGTCCAATAAATAACGAGCAATCATGTACTATAAATAGATCCTTTAATGGGGTGTATATAACTGGAAATAAATGATATATCCCAGTATAGTTGTGGAGTTCCCAAAATAGATATAATAATGCTTTTAATTTTTTATATAAATCAATAAATTTTTAATTATAAGAATATATACATTTCCCTACTGTGTGCCCAATATTTAAATCCCTAACATTAATTTGATGATCCCATACTAGGTGGGGATATGAAATTGATGTTAGATTATCCCTAGGCCCAAGATTAAGGATACAAGAATCCATATATATCCTTAGATAATATAAATAAATCCACATGATTTTCTCTTAGAGAAAATATATTCCTTGATATGATTCATGTTCAGTGTAATGGTATAACGATTCTATCCTTGAGGAGAGCTATGAAAGTGGTGATCCACATGTTGATTATGAGGAGACAAATATTGGGACACTATTCTCGAGAATAATCTAATATTAACATAGAATATGTCCATTCAATTAAAATAGTAATCCAAGTACACATATATATATATATTGTACATATTTAAGGGAATTATTCCACACAAAAAATGTTACTTCATATAGTTTAGGGGTCATGAATGGTGGAAAATATGTTTATATGGACAAAATTAGGTGAATAAGAAAAATATAATCTATATATTAAGATAATATTAATGGGAAAATTATTTATATTCCTTTTCACAGTTTAGGATCATTCATAAAATTAAATTCATTTTTCAGAGTAAAAAAACATAGTGAAAATACCATATTAATGAATGGTCCTATTCATCCAGATAGGGGCAGAAAATGATCAAGATGATAATTTAGGTTGAGTTCATGATAAAAAATATTGGAATCACTATTAATCATATGAAATTATATGTCAGGAAACAAATTGTTCTAATATTGGAGCCACTTCTGAGATCAAGCTCATGTGTGTGTCAAAAATGATAATGACATCATCCTAGTTCAGTGTTTATATGATTTACCTGAGTTAAATGAATGAGAGTACAATAATAAATATAAATTGTATTGATGTTTATTACTACATTATATTATATAACTTAGGGTATCACTATATATCCTATGATATGAATTAATAGAGATATAGTTATTTTAGGTGACAATGAAACCCTCATAATGTGGAGAAATTGGGGGACTAGATATGAATGAAATGTACAATATGTAACATAGAGTGTGATTTTAAAAAATGTTGAAATACAAGTGGATGGGTTGGATGGTTTGGGAGATCTTGAGAAATGGTGATTGTGGCATATTGGACAGATAGGGTTTTTCAAATATAGAGGTCTGATATTTTCCGACCTCTATCATTCTTACTGGAGGTGATGCAACCGAAGTGGATCATCGATCTGCAACACCGATTGAGTTGGGAGCATGAAAATCTCACAGATCTTGTTCTAAAAGGGTCACAATGGTGGAGATGAATAGACATTTTCATCCTATTATAGATGAAAAAATAATTTTAATGAAAGCTCAGAAGAATGTGTTAGTTGTGGATGAGGTGAATAAGGCTTGGATGAATGCAGTGTTGTCAGTTATGGCGAATAAAACATGATTGTTTTTGGCAGTGGTGAATGAGGGTAATAGTGCTAGTTGAATATCGGTGGTGGTGGCTGGGATAAATGATTCATATTAGATTATAGTGGTGATGATCGAGTTGAACGATATGAATCAAAATGTTGTGGTGATTAATGATGTAAATAATGATTGTTGAGCTTCGGTGAATCAGGTGTCAGTGGTGATTCAATGATCTACAGTAGGATTTCTTGATATAGATGGATGTTCTAATCTTCCCAGTATTGTGGTACTGGCAGTGGTGGGTAGACCTTCTTCGGATATTAATAAATTTGGTTTTTGGTTGGATTCAGTGGACCCATATAGGAATATTGAATGTTTATATTCTGGGATTGCTGAATATGAAAGGGATTAAAATAGAAGAAATTTGTCATTGAACAAAGATGTTACTCCAGATAGAAGCAGGAAGAAAGGTGAAAATTCATTTGTTATTTCTAATAGGAATTATATTATTTTCATATTTAAAAATGTACGAGCATTTTATAATTTGAAGGATTGTTCTACCTAATGGAGGAATGCTTTGGAAAACTGACTATCTAGTTTAAAAGCTAATTTATATATGGGGTTCTACTACTTGGAGATGTATTCCCATTGGTCACAATTTCTTTCACATGATTTTTACATCAGCGGATCTAAAGTGAATTTCTTGGGGAATCAGTTCAATTTTATTAAATCTTGGTATGATTTTCTTTCAATAATGGTATTTTCGGTTTAACCCCATTTCTATAAAAAAAATTATATAGATCATGTATGGATAAAAATTATTGGTCTTAACTTTATCGTCTGGTATCATATGATTTTATTTGATATTTCCTCTTCTGGTGGAATTCTAATCAAAATGGATAGAACTATTGATGTATTGAAATTTGGTAATTATGTTAGGATCCTGGTGGAAGAAGACCTAATTTATTACTTGATTAATAACATAATTCAATCAGCATTCGAATGATTTCATCTCTCTAACGAAGGAATATAAAATACTAACAATTTTTTATCCAAATTTCCAAATTATTTTTAATGTCAAATATAATTTCCAAAATATTGTTGTTTGATTTTTTGTTCTTAATAGGGAATATTGAGTCATCTTGTAGGAAGCAATTGAGGAGACATTTAGTATTGAAGAAGGTGGTTCCTAATGATGGAATTAAATCCACTCTTGACATCGTAAATGAGTTTGTTAATGCTTTTCCATACAAATTGATGAGTAACCTTATCAGAAGCTGAAACAAGTGACTCTGGAGACTCACGACATCATTCAAGAGTTATATATTATAGATAATGCCAAGACTATGGGGGGAATATCTAATCATGGCACTATAAAAATGGATCATTCTCCATATATTACCACTCATGCTACAATGAATCATTCAAATCTAGATGGTAGTGAAAATATCTCTAATATATAAGATGAAATAAATAAATTAAGAGTAACACATGACATACATTGAAAATGGGATGATTTAAAAGATGATTCCCAAAAAACCCTTCCTTTTTTCAAAATATTTATAATGTAAAAAACATTCTTGTGGATGATGAAGGATTTTAAGCCATCCTTCCTATGAAATCAAGATGTAGGAAATGTTTCTCTTATCTGATTATAACCATGGTTTCTAGGATTCATGGATCCTTATACTATTAATCAAAATGGTATGATTATTATGACTCTTATTATTAGTTTTATTATGATCTCTAATCTTTTTATTCTTGGAATGAGGGCATTACTATTTGTATAAAAATTTGTATTTTCTCTTTGTCGCTTATTTTTATTTTTTTATAAAATGGGAATTTCATTTTCTTGTTTTAAAAAAATAATATAGATTTATATTTATACTTATAGTATTTGTTGAATGATTAATCTCCAAAACTCAAGACATCTCTCTGTATCTTGGGATTTAAAGAAACTAGAAACGTGTAATATTTTTAATAAAGGAAATTTTTATTCTACTATGGGGTTAGAAATAGATGAAGGAATTTAATGGTACAAAGAACATTAGATTCATGTTTGTGTATATGGTGTCCATATATATGAATGATGTTTGAAATACCACATGAATAAGGAGACAAAATACTACCGGATGTGGATGAATCTAATATTTTTAATTTGATCCAATATATGTAATCTAGATATCACTATGTATATTAGGATAACAGGAATCAATCCACACATAGTTCAAGTATAATAGAGATTATAGAGAACAGACTCATGTGCAAGAAAAAATAACAATATCATCATCCTAATGCATGTATATTGATAAACATAACAAGAAGGTAAATGTCCAAAACTAGGATACAGATAAGGATAATGTTAAAATGATTTATGATTGGGATTAGGATAAAAGATACATATATCACAACAAGTTTTTAAAATAATTGTAATAAAATAACTTGTATATGTAATTTGGAAACATAATTGATAATATAAGAGTTAAAGGAGAAATTCTAATAAAGTAGATGGACATCTTATTTTGAGAAGGGAGTATACCTTACATGAATAGAGACTAAACACTGAGAAAACCACAAGGATTCTCATCCAAATTCATGTTCATGGGTATAGAAGATGTGAGCTTCTTCAGGTACTATCTTCTGGGTGATCTCATTCGTGAAGATAGAATATATAAATAAATTTTATAACAGAGATCAAGAAAATAGTATTCATATCTCTATTATGGGAATCAAAAAAAAAACATTTTGTTTACAATATAAAATATTCATACCCAAATATATAACATTTATAAGATAAAAAGTGATAAATGTATATACTCTCTAGTGATAAAAGAAATATGAATAGATATATGTATTGTGAAATCTTCATCAATATAGTAGAACGATTCATAGAAATTGATGGTTTGGTTGGGCTAGGGATTGAATGTACATGCATCACTACCTATCTCGATGTAATCTGAATCAACCAGTATGCAATTCCTATGTGGGTTAATTTTTTTAATAATCTATGTAAATAATGAAATTATAGTTTATACTGTATCCATGACCATTAAATCTCTAAAGGAATAAATTATCATGAAAAATGACCTCTAAAATTGGAGGGATTTCATTATTCCATGTCTCGTGAAATAGAAATCATCAATTACATTATGTTCATATAGATTGTACAACATTACATATTTTAATACCATGTTGGATAAAATACTTTAATATTGTTTAACATCATTACACATGGAATAATTTTTGATATAGTTTATTGTCTTTTATTTATGACTTCAATGTCATGAAGTTTAGGGTAATTTGACAAAGACCATAATTGATTACTATATAAATCTATGAAAAGTACATATTTAGAAATAATTCATTCATTAAAAATTTGATATGCTCTTTATCCATTGTGTCCAATGAAGATGATCCATTCAGAAATAAATTACATATGAAATAATACGCATCACGTTTGGTACATGGTATTAATGTATTATACCTTGGTAATAAAAGAGTTTTTAGAGCTAACACCAGTTCCCCTATGATGAATGATTAGTATAAAATTTTATTCTTTAATTATTTTTAGATTTAATTATGATGGATTTGAAGGTTGTTCTAAGTGTAAATCAAATTCTCATTTTCTAATTATTGTTCGTGAATTCATATTTTTTTACTATTTATCATCAGGAAATAAATTATAGATTGAAATTTTATTTTCTAGTAATTACACTTTAATATGTATTATAACCTTATTATATAACCCTTGGGAGTATAGACTCAAGTTTTTTGGATGTATGGGTTATGATACAGTATTCCCATATGACATATAAAATATTTTATGGATAACATATAATGTATTTTTTTACAATGTTCAAATGTATATTAGGTTTAGTCTTATTGGTATACCCTATCTATATGTTCAATATTTCAAGATTGGTTGATCATTTTTTATACTGTATATCATAATATTATAACATTTTCTTTAATTTTGGGAATAGAAATTTTCCTGTTTTTCTTTGAATACTATATAAGGGTCAATAAATCATGTAATTTTATTAGATATCATTTAGTTTTAGAGTGAAGTTTTTCTTATTTCCAAGTGTGACACACCCTTGAACCACTTATATAAAAAATAATTTTCAATGGGTATAATCATGAACACCATGTCTATGGCTAGGGTAAATTTTCCAATGTTATATATTCATCCCACTAAAAATGAAAACAAGTATATAATGGTGTGAAATAATTATATGGTTCAATGGATGATGTTTTAATTTTTCAGAAATGAATAAATTATCATCCTAAAATCAAGTATGTCCTATAGAATTGATGTCCAAAAGTATCTATGTATATTGATTTTATGGAAGATATTAGGTCTTGACTAGTGATAAATATAAGAGGAAGCATTGAATTTTACATAATAACTATGGTCACTTATCTTCAAATACAACTAAGGATCACTCCATCAATGTCCCATTTTTAGAGGATATATGGGGAATTCGTGTTATGGTAAATGATGGATTTTACACCCAAATACAAGATTTATTAATTATGTGTTTTATTTAATGGGGGAATTCCTTTTTAAAGTTAGCCTATTAAGGGATACATCCATCCAATTATATAATCAATAGAGGGTAGATGTAACTCTCTATATGGGGGGTGTTTTATCATATTTATCATATCCATATCATTATTGATGAACATCATACCAACCTAAAATCATGTGATACTAATGTCAATATCATCCTTATTTGGATATTTTAGGCTATAACTACATTCTCTAATGAATATTCATGGGAATGTTGTATAAATATGTGAGTATATAGTGTTGGATACGAGAGGAATTCAGCCAAAAATACTCATTTAAATTAAATCCCGAAAAACAACATTTTTGGCATAGTAAAAATGATTTTTAAATTCTCGAACTCCAAATCAACATTGATGTTTAACGAAGACAGTATTATTTATAGGAATAGTTCAAATGAAAAGGTAAGAAATTTGTATATTTCCTCATTTTTTGTGCATACTTTGGACTTGATAAAGGAGTACAGTCGAACTACATTCCCTAAAAATATGAATTCAATACCCACACCAATTATGTATAGCTTCTAAATTTAAAAACCATTACCATTTGTCACCTGAAGGTACCATCTATGTATACCATCCATTAAAAAAATGTTTCATTGATTGAGAAGATTCCCTCATCAGTTATCCTTCTATTAGAGTTGGGGCCCTAGAAACCAACTTCTTTGTACTTTATTATAAACTAGTATTCATTGGATGAATATTTATAAACTCCGTGTCACATCAGGATTGTTCATCTATGTGAAATAGTGTGTGATAATTCCCTAAGAATATATGTCTCACTAGAATGTCATAGTAGATCCCTACAATGATGAAAACCCAGAAGTTCCATGACACTATTCTTGAATATATGTTCTAGGGACAGATGATATCATTTGCAGGGGCACCAATGATATAGGCTATCATGGGTGGGGACTCATGATACATTAAGGAAACTTCTCATTGTGTGTTCCCATTGTAATATCCAGGATTATATAATGAGAAAATGACATTCCAATAGAAAATACACATTCATAAGTGTCACTAGATGTTTCTATCTACAGATGTGAGTATTGGTCTATAGACACCAATATTAATATTAATGGGTATTATGACTTTCTCACTTATATGTATTGACGAAAACTATGATGACAGATCATTATGGTGAGGTAGGATATGTTGGGTGTGTCATGAGTAATACTGTATTAATGAATAATGTGAGAAAATATTTGTCACTTCTTTGGTAGTAGATATCTCAGGCCCCTAGATGAAAATGATATAGCCTAAATAAATCCATGGTCATGGTGTTCCCTAGGCAAGTTCAATTCCTGGAAGATAATGAATGGGAAATCTACACATGGGTCGATGGCACAAGCATGCACCCCACATGATTGGATATATCAGGAAAAAGGGATTATATTACATGGTAGCCATTGGTATGAGGTGAAATGTACTTGAAACATAAATTTCATTATCTTTGGAGTCTTGATCCGTTGCTAGATAGTAATCTTGGACTTTAGGAAAGCACATATAATGCCAATAAGAAAGTGGCCTAGAGGGTCACACACTATGTGTAGACACTATCTTAGTTAAATAATTAATTTATTTAACATGTTGGATAAATATTATTCCCAGTTTTGGTTTAAAAATTATTCAATTATGACTAATCACATTTATTTCATAGCTAGTTATTTGAGAAAATATTTTGTGAACAGACTATTTATTTATCAGCAGATAATGCAGTTATATTTATCTAATAAATAAATAGTCATTATTCAAGTCCTGGTAATATTGAGGAGGATTGGAGGACCAAATTATGGGTCTGGTGGGAATTAATATCAAATATTATTTGGTTAAATAATATTTAAATATAACATTCCATTTAAACACATGTCCAGGAAATAATATCATTGATATTATTATTGGACAAGGGGTTCTCTTGGAATAATAATTTATGTAACGGAACCTGTGTAGAATTTTTATTATTACCTAATGAATTAAATTCCTTTTTATGTAATTATTCTCAATATTAGGCAAGGGGTCATTCAATTAGATAACCAATTATGGTGTGAAAAACATCGTTGGATAGAGGCTCTTGAACATAGAGAACTCTTCACCCACTGTTAAAGTTGTCAAGAACGAGAGAGATCCCCCTCCATCAGATCAAGGAGATCACTTTGGAAGCGATTCTCAAGGTGATCAAACGTAGCCATCGAAAGTGCAAGGTTCATCTAGAATAGCACCTAGAGACTCATTCAGCGACATCTGGAGATTCATGGAGCCCATGTGGATCACCGCTATAAGATTCATATTCTTGTATTCTACATTGCAATGAAGCCTCACCTCAAACCCATGGCCAGACACATCAACAAAGAAAGAATCACCTTGAAGGTAATTCTATAATTTAAATGAATTAATTATAAACAAAATTTGTCAATACTATCTTATTTGTTCTTTGTTTACTCCCTTTAAGTTTATCTTTGATTAAATTCCATGGATACTGGATTCCATCGTCGTATTGATCCCGAATTAATCATTGATTATAGAAATTTAAAAATTTGGGTATACGCACATCCTGCACTTCTGCTGTTCCCAGAACCTATAAGTGGTATCATAGCATTCATATTTTCGTTTATAATTATTTAAATAATTCATTCATGATTTAAAATTTAATAATTTAGTCTTCCAATTAAGTTTTAATCATTATTTTAATCTAAATTTGGAAATCTATTCCTCCTTTATCGTTTCTCATAGATATTACAGAAACAAATAATTGTATTACTAAAATTGAATCAGGGATCTCATCTGGAGGCATCAATGGTTCTATCCTGATAACACAAGAATACACACTGTGTAGTCGGATCGACATGTCATGTACTTATGTTCAATGCATCAGGAGTAATTTGGAACTTACTCAAGTTGTGTACATTAATTACAAGCAGCGTAGTTATTTATTACACCACATTTGGCCAAGATTGACTGGCGCAAGATCATCTAGACTACATATCATATGGCTACTAGGAATGGTGTGTAGTACCTTTGAGTCAAGGGCATTTCATATATCCCATACATGTATTTTCAGGTTGGTGACATTATAATACAGAGTTTACACAGAATGTGGCCCAGTGGACACTCTGTGTACTCCAAATATTTCCAAAGTACACATCACATGCCATTTCCCCAGTCATGTACTTCGGATGGATGGTGATAATGGTACATGCTGTGTAGTCATATGTACATGTCATGTATTGTTTCCATATTACATAGATATAAAAATTTATTATTATATTATGTAAACCCTTGATACATGTACCATATTGTGGGTGTAAGGCTGGGATACAACATTTGATAGGTGTTTGATATATATAAATATTTAACATCTGCGTAATCTTCCTAGATCTCCACATCAAGTAAGAGTTGTATAAAATTATAATTATACATGCATGCTACATGTTACAAATAATAAAGTGTATTCAAGTTTAAATACATGATGGGTAGTTTTTAACAAGTATTAATTAGGTTTCCTCTAAGGTACAAGTTATGTACATGGTTATGAATGAGAATATAAAGAAATTTCATAAAAGGATTTAGATAAAAAGGATTAACTAATTAAAGATAATGATTAATCGATATTAGCATATTTTTTCTAAATAAAAATGATTAATTATTTGAATGATAGTTTTATTAAATGCATAATTCTTTGAATGTATGTGGATGATCATTAGCTATACTAGACCTTTGTATTTGATTGGTCCCCTTTTAATTTATTTATTAAATTAAAATTGTTGGTATGTGTGCCTTCTACTAATTAATATGTGGGACCTATGTGCCCATGGTTTCATTTATGTCAACCCCATTTTACCCTCACATGAGTGCGAGTTAAAAGCATATGTAATGGATGGATCTACCAAGCCAATGGAGGCAGTTCAAGTTAGGAGCCGATGAAAAACCAATCCAAGGATATATAATGGTGGAAAGGTGGAAATCCATAAACATGATCCTTAAATGGTTCAAGGTGTTTTAACCCTTGGCCAGGGTTAGTTTATCAACTACTAGATAAACTAACCAATAGTAAAGCAGATGATCATACTCTTTATTTATATATGTTAGTTGTATGGCTATTCATTATGGATATTTGAAGCGATCATATAATTAATGAACTAACAAGAATATAGGATGAAACTAAAATAAAATGGATTATGCATAAATATTATATATACATAGTTAATCACTTAAGTATATCCCACTTAATATTAAAAATCCTCGAAAAAGATAATAAGTGGAAATTTATGCATTAAGGATGAAATCACTCAATTAAATATAATGTCTGTATAACCTTCCACTACATATGTTAGAATTGATCCATAATTCAAAGTGCTTGACCAACCCTAGTTGGGATGCATTTAATTATAGGAGAATTATAATTTTAGGTTTTTGGTTGACTTAAAATAGTATACATCAATGGTTTACTGCCCTAGAAGGACATGGTGTAACTAAGAAGAAAAGGTTGAGGAAATCCAAAATTGAGGATTTCAGGATCGGGGAGTCCACTCAATAGATCATGGAGTTGTGAGTTAAAGCAGTTGGAATTTGGAATGCCTACCTAAAACCTTTCATGTTTCTTAACCAACCCTAGTTGGGGTAATCTGAAGAGAAATATGGATTTTTTTTGCAATAATGGCCAAGAAACAGGATATTCTGAAGACAATGGTGAGGGATATTGGGTTTCGACCAAATAGTGGGAGATTAATATATATTAATTTATTTATTTGTCTTTATTAATCAAGATAAAGTACTAAAAATATGTTCATCATAAATTGTAGAAACAATAATTAAAATGACATCCAACACATCATTGTTATCCATACTTGAGAAAGAAAAACATTATCATTGGCACTAATTGCCAAGAGTAGAAAATTCTCCTTCAGTTTATCCTTCGCCAAGAGTGGAAAATTTAGGTTCTGGAAGATCCTTTACCAATTTCTCTTATAAATGAGGTGAGTAATGAGAATATATTGATGTATGAGAAACATCTGAATGATTCTATGGATGATTAGTACCTCATACTATCATCCATGACCAATGATCTCTTGGTCCAACCTGAGAGAATGGATACTTATAGAATGATTTCCCAGCTTTGGGATATTTATCAAGATAAGGTGAGATAGTAGAGTCTTGAGATCTCTAACACATTCTTCACAAAAATTCATGGACACTGTGTGCCAGTTGGACCACATATAGTCAAGATTATTGGCAACATTGAGAAACTGAAAATCATAGGGATTAAATTACCAGATGAGTTGGTTATAGATATCATATTATCATTTCTACCTTATACCTTCTCTAGTTTTATTATAAATTATAATATGAGAGATAATGAGGATATTCTATCATATTTTCTTACCCAGATTCACCAAGTTGATAAGGACATGGGGTGTGAAAACCCCAAATTCCTTATAGTGAATAGAAAGATTAATAAAAATGAAAAGGGTCCTATTATTTGTAAACAAATAAATCCTCCATGAACTGTTTGACCGAGAAGAATAAGATCCAGATGTAGGAAAATTAAAAGGATGTAGTATGCTTTGCATGTGACAAGCCATTCCATTGCAAAAGGAACTACACACAGATAAAAGGGTAAGCCAAATGTTTGTTTTTCATCAAGTGAAATATTTTCATTTCAACACATTGGGTATGAGATACTGATTGTGGGGATCACATCTATATTCAAATGTAGGAACCAATTAGATTTTATAAAATTGGCATAGTAAAGGTGGATCTACGAGCTGCCAATAGTGAGAGGCTAGCTTCTCTTTCCATTGGTGACTACCACCTCTCATTTTCGATGGAAATTATTTGGGTTTTACATGGATGTTATTATATACCTAGTGTTACCAAGAACATATTTTTTGTATCATGTTTATATGAAGATGGATTTATTTTCAATTTCAGAAATAAATGATTGTCACTTTTATAAAGAAAACATATGTTATGGTATTGCACATTTAAATAACGGTATGTATGTATTAAATTACTAGAACCAAGTGTTAGAAATTGACAATGAACCATGTTCACATAACTCATACATCACCTAGTTGTGGCCTCACCACCTCGTTCATGTAAATGAGAAGAACATAATAAAGATCTTTCAAGATGGTTATTTAGACTCTTACTAGATAAAACCACTCAATAGATGTCACAATTATTTACAAGGGTTAATGACCAAACCACTATTTAGTAGATAGGGTGAATGGGCTACATATCATATATGATTGGTACACACTGATGTGTGTGAACCATTTCTAGTAAAAGATATAGTTGGATATTCTTACATCACTTCCTTTACTGATGACTTTAGTATATATGGATATGTATAATTAACGAGGTATAATTCCTAGACCTTTGCGAAATTAAAGGATTTAAATAATGATTTTGAGAATCATCTTAGTAAGAAGATAAAAAATATTTGATCATATCGAGGTGAATAATATCATAAATAAGAGTTCATAAACCTTTTATAGGATTATGGGATTCTATCTAAAATCTCTTCACCTTATACACCATAATAGAGTAGTGTTAGTGAAAGGAGGAACCTTACCTTTTTGGACATGGTATGGTCAATGATGGGTCATGTAGATATTCCATTATCCTTTTGGGGATATACATTTCAAATTTCATAATTCACATTAAGCTGAGTAAGAACTAAGGCAGAAAGTAGGATTCATTTTAAGATATGGAGAGGAAAGAAACACACTTTTTCGCATACACATGTATTGGGATGTGAGGAATTTGTTAAGTATTTATTAGGAAATAAACTATCTCCTTGGGGCACAAAGTGTATCTTTATAGGGTATCCCAAGGATACAAAGAGATACTACCTATACAACCCATCTAATAAGAAAGTGAATGTTTCCAACTAGGTAGTCTTTCTTGAGAGTGAGGAAATCCTCAAAAAGGATAGTAGGAGAAATATTGACTTCGAAAAAGTTGATACTCAAGATACATAAGAGTTGGTTCAGGAACAAGTTCTATAGGTCCCTCTTGAAGAGGTAGTTTCTGAAACAAATGTAATGTGTAGAAGCACAAGAGATGTAAGGGAACCATAGAGATATGGTTTCATTGACACTATAGAGGGTGAATCATTATTGTTGGAAAATGACGAACCAGTCCCCTATAAAGAAGTAGTAGAGAGCTTAGAAGCTGCAAGATTTCTATAAGCTATGAATTCATAGAAGGATTCCTTGTATTAGAACAATGTGTAGGTTCTGGTCGATCCACCAGTTGATGTAAAGAATGTTGGTTGTAAATGGGTACTAAAAAATAAACTACACACAGAAGGTCTTGTTAGTACATATAAAGGAAGGATAATAGCTAATGGTTTTAAACAGCATCAAGGAATTTACTATGATGAAAATTTTCCACTAGTTTCCATGTTTAAATCTATAAGAATTACACTTTCCATTGTAGCTTTCTTAGACTATGAGATTTTGCTAATGGATGTGAAAAATACAATCCTTTGTAGGTACCTTTAGGAAGATGTACATATGACAAGACCATGACTGTTTTGGACACCAGGTGATACTATAAGGGTATAAAAGTTTCATAGATCCATTTATAGATTAAATTTAGAATCCAAATATTATAATATTTGATTCGATGGAGCCATAAGAAAATTTCGTTTCATTAAGAATGAATGTCATCCATGTGTTTAAAAGTTGTTTAATGGGAATGTGGACATTATCCTAGTAGTGTATGATGATGAAATATTGGTTATTGGAAATGACATAGCAGTCTTGCAGTTAGTTAAGGACTGGTTGAACAAGTGCTTCTCCATGATGGACATAAGAGAAGTAGCCTACATTATAGGGATCAAGATCATTTGTGATTGATCCAAGAGGCTTCTTAGACTATGTTAATGTACATACATTGACTATATAGAAAAGATATTTAGTATCGAAAAATCCAAAAGGATATTGGTTCCAGTGTCACATGGTATGCATCATTCCAAGAAAATGTGTCCCTAAACACAACATAAGAAAGATTGGTTGAGTAATATTCTATATGCTTCAACGATATGATCTATCATGTATGCTAGGTTATATACTATAATTGATATTTCCTATGAACTGATAATGGTAGGCAGATAACAATATGATCTAGAAGAAAATCATTAAAATGGTGTCAAGACTATCCTTATGTATCTAAGAAGAAATAAGGATATGTTATTTGTGTATGGAGGAGACGAGGAACTTGTCATCCGAGGGTATGTTGATTTTGGGTTTCAGAATGATCAGAGTGATCTAAAGTCACAATCAGGATATGTTTTCTATCTCAATGGAGGATCTATGATCTAGAAGAGTTCAAAGAATCCAATTTTTGCTAATTCTATAGTGGAGTAAGAAAATATAATGACATCTGATGTATCCATGGAAGCTGTATGTATTTGGAACTTTTTATAGGATCTTGATGTGATTTCTAGCTATAAATATCCCATTACATTTTATTATGATAATACTATTATAGTGGATCTTGAAAAATAGCCAAGGCCACATCAAAAAACAAATCACATACTCCAAAAGTATCACCTCATGATGCATTTCTATCAAAGTGGTGAAGATATTGTGAATACAGTGTCCAAGGAAGAGAATGTAGAAGACCCCTTGACTAAAGGACTATCTAAGTATAAGAATTAATATAATGTGAGAGCTAGCGAACTGGAGGATGTTAGTAGTTGGCTCTACAGGAAGGGGGAGTCTGTGGGAGTTGGTTCCATAAAAAAAACTTTTTTATTACTTTATGTTAAACATGTATTCATTGGATGATTATTTATAAAAATCTTATCACATCATGACTATCCTTCTATGTGCCATAGTTTTTTATAATTTCATATATATAGATGTCACACTAATGGTCATAGTGAATCCATACTATTATGAGAACCAAGACGTTAAATGAAACTATTCTTGAATATATGTTCTAGGGATTGATTATATCATTTGAAGAGACACAAATGATACATGATATTAGATATGGGGACTCATGAAAAATTGATTCACCTTTTCATGGTGTTCACCCATTGTAATATCCCGGAGGATAATATGAGAATAAAACCCGCTAGTAGTAAATCCACATTCATAAGTTCTATTGGATGTTCCTATATATGGATGTGTGTATTGGTCCATAGACATTACGATTATTATTTATGGGTATTAGGAATCATGAAGTTAGATGTATTGACAAAAACAGAGATGACAGATGTTTGTGACGATGTATGATATGTTGTGTGTGTCATGAGTAATAGTGCATTAAATAATATTGTGAGAAAAAGATTTGTCACTTCTACAGAAGTAGATATTTTAGGCCCTTTTGTGGAAATGATATAGCCTAACTGAATCCATGCCCATGGTGTTCTCTAGGTAAATTCAATTTTGGCAAGTGATAGAATGAGAAATCAAGCATATGGGTTGATATCACTTGGATGAAACATGGTTGATTACATATATCTGTAAAAATGGATTATATTACATGGTAATCATTTCAATGAAGTGACATGTAATTGGGATATAAACTAATTTCTCTTAAATTACTTGACTCATTACTATACAATAATTTTGGAAATTAGGAACGCCTGCCTAATACCAATGAGAAAAAGTCTTAGAGGGTCACACACTATGTGTAAACAATATCTGAGTTAATTTTTTTTCTATTTCACAAATTGAATAAATATTTTTCCCGGATGTGGTTTAATAATTATTAATGTATGCCTGATCGCATTTATTTTGTCACTAGATATTAAAGAGAATATATTGGGGACAAAATAATTTTTTGTCAATGGATTATGTAGTTATATTTATCCAATAAATAAATAGTCATTATTCAAGGCCTGGTAAATGTTGAAGAGGATTGGGGGACAAAGTTATGGGTCCAATGAGACATAATATTAAATATTATCTTATTAAATAATATTTAAATATAACGTAAAAGTTAATAACATATCAAAGATATAATTACATATTTATTATTATGTGACATGTGGTTTCACATGGAAAAATAAATTATTTAATGACACCTATGGTAATTATTTATTATTATCTTGTGAATAAAATACTCTGTTATGTTATTGTTCTCTATACTAGCCATAGGATCATTTGATCGTCTTACCAATTTTTGTTGTGCACAACATCCACAGAGAAAATCCCTCGATCCTAGATAACTATTCCCTCTTAAAGAATGTTCTCAAGACCGAGAGATATCCTCCTCATCTGGATCAAGGAAAATACTTCATAAGAGATGCTCAAGGTGATCGAAGACAGATGTTGCAAACGCATGGATCTTCCGCTCTAACACCCATATAATCCTTTGGTGACATCAAGAGATATATGGTGCATGTCTGGATAACTACTAGAGGATTCCTATCCTTGGATTCTACATCGCAATGAAACCGCACCTTAGACCCATGGTAAGAAACATTAATGAAGAATGAGTCACCTTGGAGATAATTCTATAATTTAATTAAATTAATTATAATAAATATATTTCAATCCTCTCTTCTCAGTTCCGGGCTCTCTCCTTTGTATTTTATATTTTATTCAATTATGTGGATACTAGTGTTCATCAATGTATTGACCCTAATTGATCATCGATTATGTCAAATTTCAAAGATGGGTACAAGCTCATCTTGCGCTTCTGTGGTGCGCAACGTATACCAACTACATAGAATATAATTATCTTTGGATTTGTTCTCCATGACAAAATTGTTTTATAGATGGTTCATTGAATCCCTTCCAATACAATAATTTCATGGAAACTACTATAAATCTATAAAAAAAAATTTTTACCCCCATTTCACATTAAATGGATTAGGATATACTTGACTATATTGGCATGATAGATTTTGTGGAACTCATATTAATGAAAATAATGTACCAATTTTCGGAGTACAATGATCTATTCATGGAAACTCATTTAACAGTTGAATATCATTTCTCAATATCCAAAATTTACCTACTGAGAAAATATAGTGTTTTTTTCCACATTATTATTATATTCTTTAAAAGTGTCTAGTGATGTCTGTAATTTTTATATATAGGGCATGAAAATTTCAATTAATTGTTATCATATATTTTTTTAGGTGAGGAACATACCACTTCAGATCATCCATGTCTCCCTAATTATCTTCATCCTAGTGGTTGGTGGTATATATATTCATTATAGTGGTAATGGAAAATTATTTTGTAGTTATTTGGAAATTTTATAGTTAATATTGTTATGATATACCTTTTTCAACCCGATTACATCACTATTTGTGGAATATTATATCATGTACCACATTTATCTATTCGGGTTTAACAACAATGCCCTGTTGGAAAAACATGTTACCTTGGAATTTCATTAATATTAATCGGAAATTTACTTTCATGGTTTTTTTCTGTATGATCTGTTATTGAAATTGTTTAAACATTTTTAATGATAAAAATAACGATAAAAACATTATTAGGATTGGGAAAATATATTTTCCACATGTTATTCTATAATATCTCATTGAAATAGAAATAATATATGATAAAGGGTATGATGGTTTGTAGTGAATATTTTTCTCTAGAGAACATGAATTACCTGATAATAGTATAACACTTAGGTTACCCTGAATGTAATGGAAGTGAGATTTTATGTGTTCATATAGATCGGGTAATAGATTGAATATTTATCGATAATGTAAATTTCATTTAATCCACTAATTAATATAATTAATATTTTTATTATCATAATTGGGAAATTGTAATTCTGATAGGGATAATTGAGATTCCAAAACCTGTGATAGGATTTGATTTTATAGTTCTCTTTCTTACCAATGATACTGCTAGAGAGAAATATTGGGAATTTTACATTCCCAATTAAGTTATCAGTCATCATATTATGAAATTCAACTAGTAATTTTGAATCCTACGATTGATTAATTCACCATATTGCATGTTTATAACAATCATTATTGTCTAATTAACCATAATAGTGACCATCCATATAAGGATTCATTTTGATAATAGTGTTGTATTTTCATCTGAATAAATATTGATAATTATCCCAAAAAAAATATACTTATATTTTTCATTAGAGGTTGTGATCGAATTATTCAATGTAGTATTAAAATATTCCAAAATATATTGGATTAACTGCATTAGATCGTAAATGATGGTTGGGAAATGTTACTGGAATAATAATGGATAATCCTTGAGTTATATTTAATCAAATTATTTTTAGAATTTTTAATTATTTCAATATATGTTGGAATGGAATCTTAATGTATGTAAGATTATATGGGTTTATTTTTTTTTCAGAATCACATCCTTCTTCCCAATGTCCATTTTTTTCTAATGTATCCTCTAATAATTGGGACCCATTCACAAGACGAACACATTTCCTTAACAAGTTCATTAGGACCTATCCCTCTAGGTACCACAAGTTTCCCCACAAAAATATGGTCACCTACTTTGGGACCTCCCAAATTCCAAGACATTAATTAGACTAATGAATTTTCCCATTGGCCAACATGTTTTCATTTAATTGTTATTTTTCCTCCCTTAAAAAAATACTATGAAACACATTAGAAAGTCCTTCATCCTGATCACTACTCTAGGTCTAGAATACTTAACTATGATGTTTTAATCTGCAGGGATCCATAAAATAAAGGAACACCTTATTGACATAAGTCATATAATTTATTCATTTAAACTTTTTTCATTTTTATGGGTTACATTAACCCCCCCTTATTAAATTGTAGACCCTATATTTCAACTCAAGTTATGACACGACACTTATGGATGGATTCCTTCTATAATACCAATACAACAACTAGGCCTCATAGATAGCACAAAAACACTACATTAACATGTTCATTGGGTACTGTCCCTCCATATACCACCAGTTTCCCTATAGATGCATGGTCTTCTATATGGGGTGTCCCCAAATAAATGAAAGGGTCATCAGAAAAATGTATGCCCCTATAGGCCAACCCACGTTCTCTCCAGTGTGTTTTTTCCTCACTCACACATACCCTCAGATACTTCCCAGAAGGCCACCTATACTGATCACTACTCTAGGATTGGAACACATAAATGGGGAGTTATAATTAGGTAGGCTCCTAAAAAAAGGCATGCCTAGCTGAAACGTTTCATATAATTTATTCATTTAACCCTTTTTTATTTACGATGTTTCATAACTGATACCATTAAAAACTGATAGAATGTTCATAAAATACAGGATCATAATCTTCTATGATTCATGACTCACCAATTAAAGATCCGTAGAAGCTTCATTTTTAAATCTACTAGACTAGAATTATGTTTGAGATGCTCATGGAAATGATTTACTAGAATATAAAACAAATAAATCATCACAAATATTGGTGGTCACTTCTCAATGAAAGAATCTTCTGTTCTATATTATGAGATGAGAAGGACCAAATGGTTTTGTTTATTATCCATTGTTCCCACACAAATCAATTACTTCCTAAAAATAAAGACGTTTCCTTTATTCAATTTAAGGTAAATATAGAATTTTTACTAAATTATCTCATTTAACTATTAATATATATATTTTAGATCATTATGAGAAATAATATGAATTGTTAAAAATATAAAGGTCAATTTAACCTCCAACTTATAAAAAATTTCAGAATATAGTAAGATTCATTAGATCTAGTGGCAGAAATATCATCAAATTTTATACTTTCCCAATAATAGACCATTTCAAGAATTAATGATTTAATAATGAATATAAATACATATGTGGAACGATAGACATCTAGGAAATAGGATAAAAGCATTGTCTTGATTGAGTACACTGAATTTATAGTTGAAAATAATATCTCTAAATTGGGTTCTTAACCTGATTTTCTGATGTGGTATTTGTTATCACTTATCATAACCATATATTGTTTGATAGGAACGATATAAGTTAGATTCTTTATTTTTGAACCATCAAAAAATATATATCAGATTGATGTAAATCTTAGAACCATTACTAACTAGGGCCAATCATTTATCAAAAATTTTATGCATTCTATGAATATATAATGGTCTGATGTGTCCACGTTTCACATTTTCTAGGACTTTTCCAATGATGGAAATGACCTTATGAAATTATATAAAGATATTCCCTATATAATATATTCGTGGAATAAAATATTTAATCTCAAACTCTTGGAGTCTTGAGATAACCCCAATGATGGCTTACCTAAGTTCCTCTAATATGAGAAGAAAAATCCATAAGGGAGATAATTACCAAAATAAAATCAATATTCTTTGGAATACATGAATTCTAATATAGTTAAATGTACCTATTACATTGAAATTTCTTCTCAACATAGGGATTAGATTTTAATGATGACTCAACTAATAAACCCTTTCAATAACTAAAATTATGGGGAATATTTTTTTACTGTATAAGCTGATCAAACCATTACACACCTTGATGTTGATAAGAAAACTACATGTATACATATATAACATCGTGAACTATTATTTAAAAATGGGACCTCAGGGATTAATGGTTTGATAGATGATACTACTTAGATCATTAGAGTATATATATTAATGTTTCAATAGCATATATTATTTCAATATAAATAAATTTTGAACATTTTTTTTCTACCACGAAATTATCTCCCCTGGCCTCCTCATCCTTTCTTACATTCTCCATGAATATTAGTATGGAGGTATGGCTCATATAAGTCCTCATCATTTTTGGGGATGGGGTCAGTCTAGTATATGATATTAACCAAGCCATATAATGAGTTATTATTTGATAAGAATACCATTTTTTGGGGAGGTTCTCATACTCCCAGTGATGTATGTTGTAATCCATGGACATTAAGAAACATATTGGTTATTAGAAATGAATATCCATTCAATTACTTATTCTCTAAGAAGCAATTCTATCAAAACATTGAAAAAATGATAATAAAAGTTACACAACTAGTATGGTATAGGGAACTCAGATAAACACATATACAATTAGTTATTATTTGATCCTATAATGTTCTATATTGACTAATTTCATGATATTATTATCAATGAATTTATAAAACCCTATTATAATTTAAATATTTTCAATATACTTCTTTATTTGGCAGAATAGTAGAAACATAGTCCACCAATGTTGGGAGTTTAAATAGATATAAATTTAATGAATTAACTATATTATAATTAATACCATTAATGAAAATGGAAATATTAATGATAAACTATAACCATTAATGGAGTGGAAATAATACAGGAGATTATTCTGGATGACATCTATGGGAATTTTGATCTTTGAAATTTTTTTCAAATTATCCTTTAGGGAAGGGATGAAGAACCCTAAAACATGATTATTAGGAAGAAAAAATATTACACATTTAGACATCAAATTTTAAAATAATTTTATAAATTTTAGCTATTAACGTGGATGATTTGGCTACCACTTTTGTTATGAATGATGAAAAGGATGACATTTAACAGCATTGGGGAATGGATCTTGTAATGAAACAGTTCTAATAATAAAATTCAAAAAACCTTATCTACCATTCTTCTAATCCATTCACAATATGGTCCAAACATGACATGATAATAAAATGACTAATATAATATTCCAATCATATTTTTACTACTGAAAACTCCATAAAAAACTAGGGAACTTCAAAGGAAGAAGTGGAATCTAGAAATAATCATAATGATTCTTTAAAGAAAGTAATAAAATATTATATTATGTGAGTTTTTTATGGTGAATAATGCAGGAGCTTCCACATGGATATGATGTCCAAGAATCTATCATATTATCATTATATATATTTAAATAGGTTCTAATTCTTTTTCCCTTAGCATGGAAGAAATCATATAAAGTGACTATCATAAAAAATATTTGGAATTGTAGATACACCCAAATATTATATTTTAAATTGAAAAAATGTTAGTTGATCTAATTTATTTATAAAGTATATGATCATTTTTTTCTTCTATATTCTCTAATAATCCCATCATGTGTAACACCCCGAAATTCCATGATACGCCTCTCTTTCAATAATGCAATAGCTTGCATTGTACGCAACTTCGAGTTCTAAAACACCGCGACTAATCAAAGTAGCAGTTATGAATAGTAATAACCACTTTTTAAAATTATAGAAATTTCATATTTCAAAATGGACTTCATTTTTGTATTCGTAATATCGAAATTAGCCTATGTTGAATTTTTGGTATTTTTCTGAGAACTTCGAATTTTTTATGAATAGTGAAAAATACTTAAAACAACTTTTTAATCAAAATAATTTATTGTGATAAATTATACTATTTAGTGGTTTTAAGGTCTAATTAGAATATATTTTTTCCATTTTATCCAATGGTGGTCATTAGAATTAATTTAACATTGAAATTGGACATAACCAATTGCCAATCTTTTGATATAAATTGTTTCTTAAAAACACGCTATTTGTCGTAACAGCGGGAATTAATTATAAAATTAATTAATGCAACTTATATGTTTGGAATTTTGTAAAATAGACATCATTTTTGAAATCGGAATATCAATTATATCTTAGGGTGAAATTTTGGATTTGTTCTGAAAAACTTCAATTTTTGATGAATAGTGAAACCACTAAGTGGTAGTTAAATAACTGATTTTTCGTTTAAATTAAATATTACCAATTTTGTGATTTGATTTTCAAAAATCAGACATACATGGTTGTCATTAAGAAGTAAAATGTGGTTCAATGAGATTAAAATAATTTTTTGGTGAATAGTAACTTTTAAGTTCTTAATCGCGATTAGAGGTAATTAGTGTAGTTTAAGGTAAAAACAATGTTTTAATAATATGATATGAGCTTGAAACTTGTCCTACTCCTATTGGATGAGTCATGGCCGACCAAGACAACCCATGGGTCAACTTGGGGACCCCATAGAGCCACTTTAGTTGGAAAATGACATTAATATATATTTATTTAATGTTAAAATTAAATTGACACAAACAAGAGTTGTTTTACTAAAACAATTTTTAAGTGGGGTTACACAAGTCAAAATTTTGATTATAAATATTAATTAGAAAGCTAAAAAGATTTTCTACATCATAGTATTTTTTTTATAATTTTTAGACATTAAATAAATTAAATTATTTATGACATCATGATGATGCAGCGATGACCTCATTATTTAACGATTTAAATAAAATGAGAAGATAATGTAAAATCCAAGGCTTAAACTTGTCCAAAGCCTATTGGATGGGTAGATTTAGAACCCTTATCACCTTAGCCTCGAATTATATAAGTGTGGGACCTTTAGAATCCGAAAAGCATTGTGAAATAATGTAACATTTCAATCTTTCCAAAAGTGCCCCTCCTCTCCACTTATAAAAGGCCCCCACCTCTCCCACCTCATTTACACTTTCAAGCCATTTGGATCGGCAAACCTCTTCCCAAATACTCTCCCAACTTCCCCCTCTTACTCCTAGAAGCATTACTTTGGGCAGAACTCTTCCCAAGGAAGCCTTTGGCTCAAATCAAAAAGAGTTACCCGATTTTGAGGTAATGTCTTTTCTAATGTTGTTTTGTTTTATTTTTCTTCTTCAACCCCCTAAACTCTTTTTATTCATTTCTTTTGTAACAACACCAGTATCCTCAATATACTAGGATGTTGTTATAAGAAGTATTGGAGCTACACTTACACACACCTACATCTAATGGTTAAAGAACATACGGTTTCTGTGGATGGCGAATTTCTGCCTCACGAAACGATGATTGTTCAACACTCATATAACACCTTCAAAGGTGGCCATTAAGATGTCACTATTTTTATATATGATATATAATATGTTAATGTTTTACTTATGCTTCTGTATTTCTCATTTATGTCATACATTATGATTTCCATTATGGGTAAAACGCGATAATTTCATTTTAGGAAGTGCGGACTACCGCCCCCTCAAAGTGATTTGAATCGTTAATGCCATATGTGGGATGTATAAAGGACGGAGTAAATGGTATTATACACTATATTATACTGGAATTATATTATACATTTATATCATTATGATTTAGTTCCATTAAATATTAAATTGAAATGAAAGTAGCGTTCATGCGTACGTACGGCTTACCGTCTCCATGAACCGTGCATTTCATTTCTTACCTCTAAATGTTACGTAATATTATAAATGGAAGTATATACTGGATATATAAGATATATATGACATCTAAATCAAGAACATAATTCTGGATATAATGGATATTCTACCACATTAACAACTTGTAATTATAAGAAGTTTATTGTTGACTCAAGTTACCAAAGATCGACAAAACGACCGTTATTAACTTAAATAATTACATAATGTTCATATCATTGTAATAAGTTATATAATAAGGATAATGAAATTGAAAATGGTTCTTAATAAGGTATATATTAACTCTAGTTTATTATTCAGGAGGTTAAAGAATGGTTGAGTCAAGTCAGACACGAGGTAAGGGAACTTCTTAACCCAACTTCCATTCTTTGGGTCAATCTCCTACTTTCAAATTATGTCATGATGTTATTATGTCCTATTTTGTATTTTTAGTCTCTTTATGTGTACCTATAGTGAATACACATAATAGATCTATTTTATTTTAAAAATGATCTTTTCTCCTTTCATTGAGGCATATTTGGTTTTATACACAACTTTCTTATATACGGTGTATAAACCCCATTGACTTTTAAGTTTATTCAAAAGGAATCTTTTTATACGAAGCGTTTTACTAAACGACAAAAGGGAATGTTTTTCTTTCCGTACTTATGCGGCGACAATGACTTCTCTGTCGCCGTGACCATTATTTGAGTTTCAGCTTCCTCTACAAGCCATCATTTTTTAATGAAAAATAAATACAATGTTTTAACTTTCTTTTATTTTGGTATTGAAAATGGTTTTGAAAGCATTTTTATTATATCAATGTGTTGTATTGATATCCTGTGATTGAAATGTGGAAAGGTTATGTTTTCTTTATGCATGTTTTATGTGATACGATTATGTTATGGTTTATGATATGTTTAAACCTATTCATATGAGGAATGCATTGGACTTAATAAGTGACAGGTGGAGCCCGCTATAGCTCCTCGATGCATCGGCAGGTCTCATGAGACAAACTAGTGTCTTGGCACGAGGCCTTGACAAAATCTTATTTTTGGTCTTGGCACGAGGCCTTGACTACGTGGTTATGATAGTATGGCATTATGCATTCCATCATTATGAAAGTGGTTATTGATATTGCATGTGATTATTCGACCAGTAGAATATCCATGTGAAGAAGTGAATGGCATTATCTCATTTTACTTTTGCCATATTATGTTGATGTTCAAGTTTAAAAGGCATTGTTTTAGTTATACATTGCCTTAAATTTTTATGTTTATTTATGAAAGCTTCCGCAATATTGTTATCCTTACTGAGCATCTGAGCTCACCCCTTTCAATGTTTTAATATTTTCCAGGATGTGAAGAAGTATTTTATGAATGACCTGCAGGGATAGTCAGAAGAGGATATGAGTGTGGACTATGAAGACTTTGTTATTAGTTTTTCACTTTATGATGTAATGTAAGACTTATGAATGTATCTAGTGTTTCCAAGGCCACTAAACTAATCGGTCTTTCGAGACTTGATCTTTTGTGATCATGCCAATGTTACGAACTAATGCACCGACTCTGGGTAGCTGGGGTCGGGGCGTTACAGTTAGTATCAGAGGGAGGTTAGTACTAACCTTGGAAGCTAGATTTAGATAAACTCTAATTAGAGAACGTAGACCAAAGATGATCTTTGAGGATTAGTATAGAAGAACTTCCTAGAATTTTGGTATTGTAGAGATGTTGTGAGTTTTCCGAGCAATACATCCCTGTCTGGATACGAGCAGGTAGAGGCGGCTCTGGCACAGATGTACCTAGGGGTAAAACCCGAAAACACCGCTTTGAGCTAGACTCGAACGGGAACTGGTGCACGAAAATGGGCCTTGCTGCACTCTTGGTTACGACACTCCCGGGGGATATGCTTAGGATAATTCTCATTTTATTTACAAACCACTATGAAGGGTTATGAGTATATACTTCCTCAAAGAAAACATTTCTTTTTATGATTATGGATTATATCCATAAACAGGTCAATTTATGTAAAGTGTTTTACAAGTATGGAATTATGTATTTTGATTCATAAACTAATCTAGTTTATGCCATTGTTTAGAAATGGAGCCTAGTGGAAGAAATGGAAACCGTATCAATGCACGAACTCCGTGTAGGGATTGCCCTCCTGCTCAAGATAATTATTGTGGATCTGGAGATACAACTGGTGCTGATCAACTTATTACCATACTGGGACAACTCACTCAGGTTATGAATAATAACCTTACTCGTATGGAGCACCCTGATACGCAATGTGGAGGATCAATGCTAGACCGTTTCATGAGGCAACAACCACCAACCTTCAATGGGAGTACAAATCCTATAGTAGCTGAGCAACGGATAAATTCCTTAGAGAAAATATTCCATTCCTTGGGGAGTAGTGAAAGGGAGAAGGTTGTCATGGCAGTTTACCGCCTCACTGGAGATGCCGATCAGTGGTGGTCGCTGATTCAAAACACAAAGGAAGATGATGACGTATCGAATATGGAATGGAGGGAGTTCAAAGAGCTTTTCTTAGAAAAATACTTTCCTCGAGACCATCGAGCAGATATGGAAATGCAATTTCTGAGTTTGAGGCAGAAGGAGGATGAGAATGTCGCAAAGTATGAGGCTAACTTTACAAGGTTAGCGAGGCATGCTGCCGATTATATACGTAACCCAAGGAGTAAGATTGATCGTTTCTTTGATGGGTTAAAACCATTTCTCCGTCGAGCTTTAGTATCACAATCCTTCTCATCATACGAAGATATTGTCTCGTGTTCTATCAAGACAGAAAATGAATTCTCTAAGTCTTATGACAACAAAGTAAAGCAAGAGAAGAAGAGAACGGTGGAACAAGAGACAGATAAAGGGAAAAAGGGAAAGAAGGGTTTTCCATTATGTGATAATTGTGGGAAGAATCACCCTGGTACTTGCCTAAAAGGAATGGGAGTTTGTTATAAATGTGGAGAAAAGGGTCACCAGGCTCGTGATTGCAAGGGAAATAAAGAGGCTATCAAAGTTGAATTCTATAATTGTAGAGAAATGGGTCATTATGCAAATGAATTTCCTAAGCGTCAAAGAAACTTACCTCAGAAAAATCCAAGGGATCAAGGAAAATCTTATGCTGTTACTATAGTTGAAGCAGAATAACTAATGTATTGGTGCTTTTGGACTCATGGATTATATTTTGGTTATTAGAATAATGTGATATATATATAAGGATTGTACTGCAGTACTTGTTGATTTCAGTAAGGTTTTAATATGTTGAAGTTAATTATATTTTTAGTATGTGACAATAAGAGAAACTTTACTTTGTTTGGGGAAATCTGATAAATTGATTTTGGAATTAAGAGACCTTTTAGAGAATATCTGGACAGAGGTATTTTGGATAACTATAATGGTTGGAATGGATTAAGTTGAACTTTGGATAGTATTGTTTAATGTTAAAAAATTTATGAAGATTATTTTTGGAATATTATGATACTATAGTTTTAGGAAAAGGACAACCTGCAGGGTGGGGCATAACCCGTCGCGTCAGACAAAGCTGCAGGAATCGAACCCACAATCATAGTGCGACAAGCCTTTATTTCCTACCACTAGCCTACAGGAAGTCCCTGGTTATTACAAAATAATTTTACTAATCTAAATGGTATGTGTTAACATTTGGAACCTTATACAATTAGGATTAGTATAATATTTTTGAGTTCTATTATCTTTTTGAGTGAAAGATGAGCTGAAGGTTGAAACTCTAATTGTCAAGCATAAATATATATATAACTATCTCTTATTAAATGAGTAAATTAATTCTTAAACTTTAGTAAAGGGATATTAAAACAAAAAAATGTGTTATCCTAATACCTTATGTCTTGTTGAACTGATGATATTTTAAATCAATATAGATTGAAGGCTTTGAGGCCCTCAATTTGACAGTTGATTGTTATTGATGACCTCAATCACTCCCTACAAATATTTACGTTTTTCCTCCAATTATATGTCTCTAATTTCCACCAATTTTCTCCTTATCGAGATCATAATTTGGTGGTGACTTTCTTATTTCCATTTACCTCTTATTAAGGCTAAATTTTATTAATCTTATTTCCGATGTGGGTTCTCCACAAAGGTATTTTCTATTTTCAACCTTTTATTTTCAAAGAAAAATTTCAAATTGCGAGGACGCAATTTATTGAATTAGGGGAGAATGTAACACCCCGAAATTCCACGATACGCCTCTCTTTCAATAATGCAATAGCTTGCATTGTACGCAACTTCGAGTTCTAAAACACTGCGACTAATCAAAGTAGCCGTTATGAATATTAATAACCACTTTTTAAAATTATAGAAATTTCATATTTCAAAATGGACTTCATTTTTGTATTCGTAATATCGAAATTATCCTATGTTGAATTTTTGGTATTTTTCTAAGAACTTCTAATTTTTTATGAATAGTGAAAAATACATAAAACAACTTTTTAATCAAAATAATTTATTGTGATAAATTATACTATTTAGTGGTTTTAAGGTATAATTAGAATATATTTTTACCATTTTATCCAATGGTGGTCATTAGAAATAATTTAACATTGAAATTGGACATAACCAATTGCCAATCTTTTGATATAAATTGTTTCTTAAAAACACGCTATTTTTCATAACAGCGGGAATTAATTATAAAATTAATTAATGCAACTTATATGTTTGGAATTTTGTAAAATAGACATCATTTTTGAAATCGGAATATCAATTATAGCTTAGGGTGAAATTTTGGCTTTGTTCTGAAAAACATCAATTTTTGATGAATAGTGAAACCACTAAGTGGTAGTTAAATAACTGATTTTTCGTTTAAATTAAATATTACCACTTCTGTGATTTGATTTTCAAAAATCCGACATACATGGTTGTCATTAAGAAGTAAAATGTGGTTCAATGAGATTAAAATAATTTTTTGGTGAATAGTAACTTTTAAGTTCTTAATCGCGATTAGATGTAATTAGTGTAGTTTAAGGTAAAAACAATGTTTTAATAATATGATATGAGCTTGAAACTTGTCCTACTCCTATTGGATGAGTCATGGCCGACCAAGACAACCCATGGGTCAACTTGGGGACCCCATGGATCCACTTTAGTTGGAAAATGACATTAATATATATTTATTTAATGTTAAAATTAAATTGACACAAACAAGAGTTGTTTTACTAAAACAGTTTTTAAGTGGGGTTACACAAGTCCCAATTTTGATTATAAATATTTATTAGAAGGCTAAAAAGATTTCCTACATCATAGTAGTCTTTTTATAATTTTTAGACATTAAATAAATTAAATTATTTATGACATCATGATGATGCAGCGATGACCTCATTATTTAACGATTTAAATAAAATGAGAAGATAATGTAAAATCCAAGGCTTACACTTGTCCAAAGCCTATTGGATGGGTATATTTCGAACCCTTATCACCTTAGCCTCGACTTATATAAGTGTGGGACCTTTAGAATCCGAAAATCATTGTGAAATAATGTAACATTTCAATCCTTCCAAAAGTGCCCCTCCTCTCCACTTATAAAAGGCCCCCACCTCTCCCACCTCATTTACACTTTCAAGCCATTTGGCTCGGCCAAACTCTGCCCAAATACTCTCCCAACTTCCCCCTCTTACTCCTAGAAGCCTTACTTTGGGCAGAACTCTTCCCAAGGAAGCCTTTGGCTCAAATCAAAAAGAGTTACCCGATTTTGAGGTAATGTCTTTTCTAATGTTGTTTTGTTTTATTTTTCTTTTTCAACCCCCTAAACTCTTTTTATTCATTTCTTTTGTAACAACACCAGTATCCTCAATATACTAGGATGTTGTTATAAGAAGTATTGGAGCTACACTTACACACACCTACATCTAATGGTTAAAGAACATACGGTTTCTGTGGATGGCGAATTTCTGCCTCACGAAACGATGATTGCTCAACACTCATATAACACCTTCAAAGGTGGCCATTAAGATGTCACTATTTTTATATATGATATATAATATGTTTATGTTTTACTTATGCTTCTGTATTTCTCATTTATGTCATACTTTATGATTTCCATTATGGGTAAAACGCGATAATTTCATTTTAGGAAGTGCGGACTACCGCCCCCTCAAAGTGATTTGAATCGTTAATGCCATATGTGGGATGTATAAAGGATGGAGTAAATGGTATTATACACTATATTATACTGGAATTATATTATACATTTATATCATTATGATTTAGTTCCATTAAATATGAAATTGAAATGAAAGTAGCGTTCATGCGTACGTACGGCTTACCGTCTCCATGAACGGTGCATTTCATTTCTTACCTCTAAATGTTACGTAATATTATAAATGGAAGTATATACTGGATATATAAGATATATATGACATCTAAATCATGAACATAATTCTGGATATAATGGATATTCTACCACATGAACAACTTGTAATTATAGGAAGTTTATTGTTGACTCAAGTTACCAAAGATCGACAAAACGACCGTTATTAACTTAAATAATTACATAATGTTCATATCATTGTAATAAGTGATATAATAAGGATAATGAAATTGAAAATGGTTCTTAATAAGGTATATATTAACTCTAGTTTATTATTCAGGAGGTTAAAGAACGGTTGAGTCAAGTCAGACACGAGGTAAGGGAACTTCTTAACCCAACTTCCATTCTTTGGGTTAATCTCCTACTTTCAAATTATGTCATGATGTTATTATGTCCTATTTTGTATTTTTAGTCTCTTTATGTGTACCTATAGTGAATACACATAATAGATCTATTTTATTTTAAAAATGATCTTTTCTCCTTTCATTGAGGCATATTTGGTTTTATACACAACTTTCTTATATACGGTGTATAAACCCCATTGACTTTTAAGTTTATTCAAAAGGAATATTTTTATACGAAGCGTTTTACTAAACGACAAAAGGGAATGTTTTTCTTTCCGTACTTATGCGGCGACAATGACTTCTCCGTCGCCGTGACCATTATTTGAGTTTCAGCTTCCTCTACAAGCCATCATTTTTTAATGAAAAATAAATACAAAGTTTTAACTTTCTTTTATTTTGGTATTGAAAATGGTTTTGAAAGCGTTTTTATTAAATCAATGTGTTGTATTGATATCATGTGATTGAAATGTGGAAATATTATGTTTCCTTTATGCATGTTTTATGTGATACGATTATGTTATGGTTTATGATATGTTTAAACCTATTCATATGAGGAATGCATTGGACTTAATAAGTGACGGGTGGATCCCGCTATAGCTCCTCGATGCATCGGCAGGTCTCATGAGACAAACTAGTGTCTTGGCACGAGGCCTTGACAAAATCTTATTTGTGGTCTTGGCACGAGGCCTTGACTACGTGGTTATGATAGTCTGGCATTATGCATTCCATCATTATGAAAGTGGTTATTGATATTGCATGTGATTATTCGACCAGTAGAATATCCATGTGAAGAAGTGAATGGCATTATCTCATTTTACTTTTTCCTTATTATGTTGATGTTCAAGTTTAAAAGGCATTGTTTTAGTTATACATTGCCTTAAATTTTTATGTTTATTTATGAAAGCTTCCACAATATTGTTATCCTTACTGAGCATCTGAGCTCACCCCTTTCAATATTTTAATATTTTCCAGGATGTGAAGAAGTATTTTATGAATGACCTGCAGGGATAGTCAGAAGAGGATATGAGTGTGGACTATGAAGACTTTGTTATTAGTTTTTCACTTTATGATGTAATGTAAGACTCATGAATGTATCTAGTGTTTCCAAGGCTACTAAACTAATCGGTATTTCGAGACATGATCTTTTGTGATCATGCCAATGTTACGAACTAATGCACCGACTCTGGGTATCTGGGGTCGGGGCGTTACATCATGGGTCTCCACCGAGATAAAAAATTCAATACATTCTTCTATGGATCTCCCATACACATAATTATCAAGAAATTTTGATCCCTTTTGTTAGTTAGAGTTAGAGTTATGTCCACTCATTCAGGACACAACTTCCCCTCAAGTATTATTAGTGTGTGTCACCCTATATGGATCCCATTTTACAATTACAAGACTAGGTTGTAGAGACCCGAAGCCTGACGTACATTGACATTACATTACATTTGAGGAATACTTAGTACATAACAAAAACACACATACAAGGATCGTAATAGTTTAGTGTCTTTGGAAACTCGGAACGTAATCTTCTAATCGTGGTGAAAGATCTTCAATATCTCCCATAAATATCTTCCCTTTTTTTTTACCTAAAACCTTTATTTATATCCTGGGGAAAAGAAAACATAAAAGGGTGAGCTCGAATGCTCAGTAAGGGTAAACAAAAGAAAAATCAATCACATCATATTCTTAAGAACATAACTTTTAGAAATCTTAACCTGCAAAAGAGAGCATAATTTCATAACATTGGATAAATCATAGTAGTGAAATAAAATCCCAATAAGCATAACGTAAAACATGAAACTTTGTGTCATACACACATAATCATAGAGAATCATTTCTTGTTAGTCAAGACTCATTGCCAAGACTATCTTAGTGGACAAAGTCCCTTTCTGAACCGAGTCACCCTCATTTCAGTCCTGTTTCACTGAACCAGTATAACCTACCATTCCAGCCATGTCTATCTCATGAGATATAAAATCTTTACCCAATGCATTGGAGGGATATATAGGTCCCACCCATCTTATAATGAATCCTTTCTTATGTGTGCCACATAATCATAAACCATACATCATAGCGTAACCCATGTAATAAAAATGGAATTCTTAAACAACATGACATCATAAAACAATTCATATAAGATAAAGGAATTCATAAAAATATTTCCATCACAACATAATCAAATCCATGTAATAATAGGGATAAAAACAGAACCCTTTTATTATCTTAGATGGAAAATAATTTTGATAAAATACTTGAACTCCATTCTTGAGGAAAATATCCTTTCTTCTTTAAAACATTTTTCCTTTCATGACATTAAAATAAAAGTAGTTGATTAAAAAAAAACTTGAAAACTTGTAAAGGAAGCTTCTTGGAAATAACGTTTTAAAAATCCATTCATTCCGTATAAGTTAAAAAAATGGTCTTCGTACTTTTGTCGGAAAAGTCAAAAAGTACCTCGTACGAAAAAACGACAAAAGATTCCTTTCATATTCTTTACTAAAAACTCACATAAGGGTAAAATTGGATTTAAACTATTGTAAGTGGATGGAAACAATTTTTCATATTGAGGGAACATGGATGTGGATGATAAAATACACCCCAGTAAATTCTTACGAATAAACAATCTCGGATAAAAATGAGATTGTGATATTTCCCTTACCTTAGGTCTGAATTGCTTCGTAAGTGTCCAAACCTCCTGTATAATGATTTAAATAATGTCATTGACTTATTAAAGAATCATATTAATTGTTATTATATCATATATGGTTCACTTATGACTTTATATTACCCATTCTTTTGTAAATTAATGTTAAAGTAGCGTTTTGGGTAAAATCGTCTCATTTGTCGTTCGTGTTTTATCTTGTAATTATTCATATGATTACTTAGATCATTATTACTTAATTATAGAATATAAAACATGATTTATATATAATATATATTCAGAATATACATATATATAATGGATCGATAAATGGAAAGAAATACACCGTTCATGGAGACGGTAGGCCGTACGTAAGCATGAACGCTGTTTTCGTTTCCTTATTGAATTGAGTGGAATTATGTAGATGACATACATATATATACTCATAAATCCAGTAGCTTTATAATTTCATATATTTCATTATTATTGCTTATATAGACTTTATTATCATTCTTAAATGGTTAACATGGAGAATGAATCTCATCACGTCGTGGAGACGGTAGTCCGTACGTACGCACGAGCGATGATATCATTTCCATAATTATTGAATTGAATTGGATTGTATGATACAATATATCAGAATCATTATGATGTTATAATAACTATGTATAGTTATTCTTTACACCATAATACCCATCCATGTAAGGTGTTGGTGGAAAAACAGATTACACCACGGCGTGGAGACGGTATTCCGTACGTACGCACGCGCGGTGATTTCATTTTCCATAGGATGGATAGATGGTGAATTAGGATTGTTTCATAATTATAAAAACATATCAGTATATGAGTGATACTGATGTTATTACTTCATAATGAAACAACCTAAGAAGAATAAGTGGAAGAAGAAATAAAGGTGAAAGAATAGGTAACGGAAATTACCTCTTCTTTGAAGCGCCTTTTTGAGACCTCCTCTTAGGGCACTAAAATTGGTCTTTGAGAAAGACCAGAACCTCTAGGATGTTTCTAGGGAAGTGGAGAAGAGAATTTGGCAGGGGTTGGCCGAGCTTGAAGGCTCAAAGTTGTGTGAGGAAGAGAGGGAGGAGGTGCCCTTTTATAAGGGAGGAGCGGGGCACCTTTGGAATTCTTAAAAATGATAATTTATAATAAATCTAAACCCAATTAAAATCTTCCAAAAATGACTCATATTCGAATATTAGATAAGATAAGGTTGTAATATCATCAACCAATAGAATTTAGACATGTTAGTAATTTATTTTAAACATTATCAACATGATTTATCCTTATTTAATCAATTTAATTTTATTTGTGGTAATAACATTCTAAATTTTAAATTATAACAAATAATTACTTGTTTGTTGTGAATTGTCCATAATTGGATACTTAATAACATTTTAGATCATATAAATTTAAATTTATAATTTTTAAATATTTTTGTGATTTTTAAAATATTTTATAATATGTTATTTTTATAAAATAACAATAGTGTCAATTTGGACACTATTCATTTATTTGAATTTAAATAAAATAAATACAGAAGATATGTTCGAACTAAAAGCTTTAATAGATTTATAAAATTTCATATGTATCTAGAAAATTAGTGGAGCACATTAAATAGTTCATATAATATTTATTTTTTTATTTTTAAAACCATTTATTTGGTTTATCTCTTAATAAAATAAATACTACAACATTTTGGTATAATTATTTCATATACTTATTTGTTGCCTAAAAATTAAAAATAAAATCCTATGATGAAACTAAATCTATTAAAATTCTCAATAATACTTTTACTCGAATTTATCATCTTAAAATCACAATATTTAAATTGTTATATTTATTAAATTATGAAGGTGACAACTTTGGTATCATTTAAAATTAAATAATATAAGTGTCATAATCGCTTTTATAAGGCTCCAAATGGTCAAATATTCGACCATTGGATGCTTATGGTTTACATTTACATGGCCAATAATTTTTGGTTAGGGTTTTGTGCATTTTATGGTTACTATTTGTTTAATAAAAACTATATTCTTGATTTTTCACTAGATAAACAATTTCTGCATCACTATTGTGTCATAATTAATGATAATTATTTAATCCCTAAAAATTATAAATAAATTTATATGATGTATATAATTTCATTATCTTTCTGTAGACTATTCATGTTCGAAGTTTCATGAAGTTTATCACTAAATTAAAATTAATATACTTATAAGATTTAAGAGAGTGACATGTTGTCACTTTATTTGGTTTTAATAATAATTAAGTTATTTTCAAGGGCCAAAGTCCATTAAATGATTCTAATCCGACCCTTAGGTGATATGGGTCGACTTTTAGTCATCCAATAGGATTTTGGCAGGCGTTAGGGTAATTTTATAATCTTATATTTACCCCTAATTACACGATTTATCTTTAACTATGGTAAATAAAATTTACCGTAGTTACTATTCATAATGCCTAAAAATAAAAAAGTGGATTATTAACATAATTTGGACCCACTGATTCCAAATATGGAATCCATTTATCCAAATTCAATACAAAAAAGTTGCAGAAATTAAATTAAAATTAATCCCGTTGTTGAAAGAAAACGGGTTTTTGTTTAAAACATTGCAAAAGATTGAATTTATTTAACCTACGAATTCAATGTAAAATCAAGGCTAATGACTTACATTATATTAAATGGTAAAAATATATTATATTTGTACTTTAAAACCATTCAATATTATAATTTAACCACATAAGATATTATGATGAAAAAAGTTGTTTTTAATTAAAATATAGCGTGTTTTTACTATTCATTAAAATATGAAAGTTATCGAAAAAATATCAAAACATTATCTAATGTAAATTTTTACATCTTGATTCAAAAGAAGAATTTTATTTTTTCAAATTGAACATATAAACATGTCAAAAACTAGATTTAATGTGGGTGCGGCATCAAAAGGCGGCAAAACTGCATTTTTTGAAAAATACTTATTTTACCCGAAAAATTTATTTTTTTCTTATAGCATGTTCTAAAAAATGTGTAAGATGAATAATAATGTTATAAAAATCAAAATTTAGTTAATACTATTCATAACGGCTAGTTCATGACAATATTATAATAATATATCATTGTTTATTAAAACCCGGTATTGCATACAACACACGCTATCGAGGAAGGTCGTGATTGCGTGTAATGAAAGCCAAGTCAGGGTTGCGTGTTGTGAAAGATTCCTTCGTTGTTTCGTATAAAAGAATACAGCAATATTTTATTTATACATTTAATATATATATATATATACTCAGTGTTGCGTAGATTAACTATTATCAAAATTGTGTGTAACACGGTCCAAGAATAGTGTTGCATATACTGCAAGCTAATACGGTGTTGCTTATAGCGCAAGGTAATCTTGGTGTAGAATACAACACAATACATTAATGAAATTAAAATAATATTTTTCATAAAATCTCGGGGTTTTACATTCTACCCCCCTTCAAATGAATTTCGCCCTCAAAATTCGTCGGGGTTATAAATGGTTTACTATTCAAAAGTTTCTTTAATAGAAACCCACATATAAAAAAGGAATACCAAAACCATTATTTAAAAACAAAAGTATGAAATGTAACAGTTACCCAAATAAACTAATCACTGGGTTTCCACATAGATGAAAATATGGATATGGAAGAGAAATCTAACCATCATGTTCTGATGGAGAGTGGTAGAGAACATGGCTATGGAAAAGCCAACAATCACAAATCCATAAATTTGTGATGATCTAAGGTACCATCTGATTAATCAGATATAAGAGCACTAGGACAACATTTTTGGTTTTCAAGATCGTTTCCCGAAAGTTGAATAATTTGAATTAGAATAAATACTTACTTTATTTTGGTACAATCTCACTGTTGTTCGTGCCTTGAACAATTTCTACTTCATCTCTTAAATAAATGAAGTTGAATTTGTTATTCGTTAAGTGTTAGCATATCATGTGATATAATGACGGGTCATTCCATCTGTCTCAAACAAAAAGGTTAGCAAAAGTTATATACATAAGTCGATCTATAGTGATATTAATCATATATGGTTCCTAAAATGGACTTATACTTCATATATCATACTGCTTAATATAATAAAACTAGTTTATACTAAACATGGACTTCCTGTAGGCCAGTGGTAGGCAATAAAGGCCAGTCCCACTTCGGTTGTGGGTTCGATTTCCACAGCCTTGTCCGACGCGATGGGTTGTCACCCGTCCTGGAGGTTGTCCTTTTTCTAAAACTATATTACTATAACATCCCATCAATAATATCGGGAAAAAAATTCTATCCTTAAACAATACTCACTTATGTCCAACATAATCCATTCCAATCTTTAGCCTTATCCATAATACTGCAGTCCACTCTCATAACATAGTTAAAACGATTACTAGAGATTTAATACCATCGTCGATCCCCATATATCATAAGAAATGTTTTGTTGGTCACATTCCAACCATTCAAGGGCCTTAATCATGTATTCTCTTGAATACCCATCGAACCTTAGTGAAAACATGAATGCAGTTAAAAGTTAACACTTTCCACATACCAAAATCCTCAGAATTCTATATACTCAAACCATGATATCACTTAGTCCTTATATCAATCATGACCTCATGAATACTGTTAAACATTTCATTTTCTAGTTTTCCCTTCATTATGCGCATAATATCTCAATCACTTTGAATACCACATTAGACCAATACATAAATATTCCAATACTCCATGATACAACATTATTTTGGAATCCCATTACATAAACACTTAATCATTCCACCACATCGTTGTCATATTCAACATTGCCAATAGTGATCGCATGTGAATTCCCTTTTTCCTTTGCCTTAAGCGGTTGCTCATGTCGATCATCACTGACCCTTGGATTAGGGCATTTATTAGCATAATGCCCCATTTCCTTGCACTTGAAGCATTGAAGTGTTGGTGGTGCGTTCTCTGTAGTGTTTTCTTTATTCACATCATTAGAAACCCTTTTTCCATTACTTCGACACTCAGCTGCTCGATGACCTTCTTTTCCACACTTAAAACATTTTCTAGTCCCTTTAAGAAAATCTCCACCATGCTTCTTTCCACACTTTGTGCATAAGGAAACATTCATCTTCTTTTCACCATTATTCTGAGATTTCTCCTTGAACTCCATCTTTCGTTTCTTGTCAAAACCATGAGATGGATATGTAACACCAACTTCCATTTCTACCTTGATATCACAACACACAATTTCTTCATAGCTACTGAAGTCTCTTATAGCTAATTCCCTTCGAAGACTTGGTTTTAAGCCACTGAAAAATCGATCAACTTTACTTTCAGGTTGGATGATAATTCCAGATGCATACCTTGCAAGTCTTGTAAAATTCGCTTCGTATATACCAACAGATTCATCATCCTTCTGTTTCAGCTCAAGAAACTCCTTTTCCATCTTTGTTCGAAGAATACGAGGGAAGTACTTACTAAAAAATAAGTTCTTGAACTCGTCCCATTGCATGGAATCAATTTCATCTCTTTGCCTCGTATTCTTGATAAGATTCCACCATTGATCAGCTTCACCTTCCAAACAATATACTGCTAAGATGACTTTATCATGTTCAGAACATTGAAGAACTGAAAATATCTTTTCAGTGGTACTGATCCATTGTTCAGCAACAAGTGGATCGGAAGACCCACTAAAAGAAGGTAGACGTTGCCTCATGAAGGACTCAATAGAATATTGTTCCCTTCTCTGCTCATTTGGAAGTCCAGAATGATTCATAGCTTGTGTAAGTATAGCAATAAGATTTTTCACTCCATCTCCCATAACATTTGTTTGTTCAGGAGGACAATCATTGCATTGTCCATTGCATTGATCAACACGGTTCCTTCGGGTTCCAGCCATCGTCTAAAACCAAAAAAGAATAGTGTGAGAGGCAAAACTCATGCTAGGGAAAATAATAAAGGGGGATTACCTTCAATATCAAACATCTTAGGTTAAATTATAATATCGTTAGCGCAATTCTAGTACTATAATCTATACGTACACTTAACCTTAGGGACATCCCTAGACATACCTTAGAAATATCTCTAGGGACCTCACTAACGTTTTCGCATCCTAGTTTCCAAAGGTTGACTAAACCATTCCTCTGATACCAACTGTAGAGACCCAAATCCTGACGTACATTGACATTACATTACATTTGCGTAATACTTAGTACATAACAAAAACACACACACAAGGATCGTAATAGTTTAGTGTCTTTGGAAACTTGGAACGTAATCTTCTAATCGTGGTGAAAGATCTTCAATATCTCCCATAAAGATCTTCCCTTTTTTTACCTAAAACCTTTCTTTATATCCTGGGGAAAAGAAAACATAAAAGGGTGAGCACGAATGCTCAGTAAGGGTAAACAAAAGAAAAATAAATCACATCATATTCATAAGAACATAACTTTTAGAAATCTTAACCTGGAAAAGAGAGCATAATTTCATAACATGGGATAAATCATAGTAGTGAAATGAAATCCCAATAAGCATAACTTAAATCATGAAACTTTGTGTCATACACACATAATCATAGAGAATCATTTCTTGTTAGTCAAGACTCATTGCCAAGACTATCTTAGTGGACAAAGTCCCTTTCTGAACCGAGTCACCCTCGTTTCAGTCCTGTTTCACTGAACCGGTATAACCTACCATTCCAGTCATGTCTATCTCATGAGATATAAAATCTTTACCCAATGCATTGGAGGGAGATATAGGTCCCACCCATCTTATAATTAATCCTTTCTTATGTGTGCCACATAATCATAAACCATACATCATAGCGTAACCCATGTAATAAAAATGGAATTCTTAAACAACATGACATCATAAAACAATTCATATAAGATAAAGGAATTAATAAAAATATTTCCATCACAACATAATCAAATCCATGTAATAATAGGGATAAAAAACGAACCCTTTTATTATCTTAGATGGAAAATAATTTTGATAAAATACTTGAACTCCATTCTTGAGGAAAATATACTTTCTTCTTTAAAACATTTTTCCTTTCATGAATTTAAAATAAAAGAAGTTGATTAAAAATAAACTTGAAAACTTGTAAAGTAATCTTCTTGGAAATAATGTTTTAAAAATCCATTCATGCCGTATAAGTTAAAAAAACATTCTTCGTACTTTTGTCAGAAAAGTCAAAAAGTACCTCGTACGAAAAACGACAAAAGATTCCTTTCATATTCTTTACTAAAAACTCAAAGAAGGGTAAAATTGGATTTAAACTATTGTAAGTGTATGGAAACAATATTACATATTGAAGGAACATGGATGTGGATGATAAAATACACCCTAGTAAATTCTTACGAATAAACAATCTCGGATAAAAATGAGATTGTGATATTTCCCTTACCTTAGGTCCGATTTGCTTCGTAAGTGTCCGAACCTCCTGTATAATGATTTAAATAATGTCATTGACTTATTAAATAATCATATTCATTGTTATTATATCATATATGGTTCACTTATGACTTTATATTTCACATTCTTTTGTAAATTCATGTTAAAGTAGCGTTTTGGGTAAAATCGTCTCATTTGTCATTCGTTTTTTATCTTGTAATTATTCATATGATTACTTAGATCATTATTACTTAATTATAGAATATAAAACATGATTTATATATAATATATATTCAGAATATATATATATATATAATGGATCGATAAATGGAAAGAAATACACCATTCATGGAGACGGTAGGCCGTACGTACGCATGAACGCTGTTTTCGTTTCCTTATAGAATTGAGTGGAATTAAGTATATGACGTACATATATATACAAATAAATCCAGTAGCTTTATAATGTCATATATTTCATTATTATTGCTTATATATACTTTATAATCATTCCTAAATGGTTAACATGGAGAATGAATCTCATCACGTCGTGGAGACGGTAGTCCGTACGTACGCACGAGCGATGATTTCATTTCCATAATTATTGAATTGAATTGGATTGGATGATACAATATATCAGAATCATTATGATGTTATAATAACTATGTATAGTTATTCTTTACACCATAATACCCATCCATGTAAGGTGTTGGTGGAAAAATAGATTACACCACGGCGTGGAGACGGTATTCCGTACGTACGCACGCGCGGTGATTTCATTTTCCGCAGGATGGATTGATGGTGAATTAGGATTGTTTCATAATTATAATAACATATCAGTATATGAGTGATACTTATGTTATTACTTCATAATGAAACAACCTAAGAAGAATAAGTGGAAGAAGAAATAAAGGTGAAAGAATCGGTAACGGAAATTACCTCTTCTTTGAAGCGCCTTTTTGAGACCTCCTCTTAGGGCACTAAAATTGGTCTTTGAGAAAGACCATAACCTCTAGGATGTTTCTAGGGAAGTGGAGAAGAGAATTTGTCAGGGGTTGGCCCAGCTTGAAGGCTCAATGTTGTGTGAGGAAGAGAGGGAGGAGGTGCCCTTTTATAAGGGAGGAGAGGGGCACCTTTGGAATTCTTAAAAATGATAATTTATAATAAATCTTACCCCACTTAAAAACTTCAAAAAATGACTCATATTAGAATATTAGATAAGATAAGGTTGTAATCTCATCAACCAATAGAATTTAGACATGTTAGGAATTTATTTTAAACATTATCAACATGATTTATCCTTATTTAATCAATTTAATTATATTTATGGTAATAATATTCTAAATTTTAAATTATAACAAATAATTACTTATTTGTTGTGAATTTCCCATAATTAGATACTTAATAACATTTTAGATCATATAAATTTAAATTTATAATTTTTAAAATTTTTTGTGAATTTTAAACTATTTTATAATATGTTATTTTTATAAAATAACAATAGTGTCAATTTGGACACTATTCATTTATTTGAATTTAAATAAAATAAATACAGAAGATATGTTCGAACTAAAAGAATTAATAGATTTATAAAATTTCATATGTATCTAGAAAATTAGTGGAGAACATTAAATAGTTCATATAATATTTATTTTATTATTTTTAAGACCATTTATTTGTTTTATCTCTTAATAAAATAAATACTACAACATTTTTGTATAATTATTTCATATACTTATTTGTTGCCTAAAATTAAAAATAAAATCCTATGATGAAACTGAATCTGTTAACTTTCACAATAATATTTTTACTCGAATTTATCATCTTAAAATCACAATATTTAAATTTTTATATTTATTAAATTATGAAGGTGACAACTTTGGCATCATTTAAAATAAAATAATATAAGTGTCATAATCGCTTTTATAAGGCTCAAAATGGTCAAATATTCGACCATTGGATGCTTATGGTTTACATGTACATGGCCAATAAGTTTTGGTTAGGGTTTTGTGCATTTTATGGTCAATATTTGTTTAATAAAAACTATATTCTGGATTTTTCACTAGATAAACAATTTCTGCATCACTATTGTGTCATAATTAATGATACTTATTTAATACCTAAAAATTATAAATAAATTTATATGATGTAGATAATTTCATTATCTTATTTTATACTATTCATGTTTGAAGTTTCATGAAGTTTATCACTAAATTAAAATTAATATACTTATAAGATTTAAGAGAGTGACATGTTGTCACTTTCTTTGGTTTTAATAATAATTAAGTTATTTTCAAGGGTCAAAGTCCATTAAATGATTCTAATCCGACCCTTAGGTGATATGGGTCGAATTTTAGTCATCCAATAGGATTTTGGCAGGTGTTAGGGTAGTTTTATAATCTTATATTTACCCCTAATTACCCGATTTATCTTTAACTATGGTAAATAAAATTTACCGTAGTTACTATTCATAATGCCCAAAAATAAAAAGTGGATTATTAACATAATTTGGACCCAATGATTCCAAATATGGAATCCATTTATCCAAATTCAATACACAAAAGTTGCAGAAATTAAATTAAAATTAATCCCGTTGTCGAAAGAAAACGGGTTTTTGTTTAAAACATTGCAAAAGATTGAATTTATTTAACCTATGAATTCAATGTAAAATCAAGGCTAATGACTTACATTATATTAAATGGTAAAATTATATTCTATTTATACTTTAAAACCATTCAATATTATAATTTAACCACATAATATATTATGATGAAAAAAGTTTTTTTTAATTAAAATATAGCGTGTTTTTACTATTCATTAAAATATGAAAGTTATCGGAAAAATATCAAAACTTTTTCTAATGTAAATTTTTACATCTTGATTCAAATGAAGAATTTTATTTTGTCAAATTGAACATATAAACATGTCAAAAACTAGATTTAATGTGGGTGCGCAATCAAAAGGCGGCAAAACTGCATTTTTTGAAAAATACTTATTTTACCCGAAAAATTTATTTTGTTCTTATAACATGTTCTAGAAAATGCGTAAGAAGAATAATAATGTTATAAAATTCAAAATTAAGTTAATACTATTCATAACGGCTAGTTCATGACAATATTATAAGAATATATCATTGTTTATTAAAACCCGGTATTGCATACATCACATGCTATCGAGGAAGGTCGTGATTGCGTGTAATGAAAGCCAAGTCAGGGTTGTGTGTTGTGAAAGATTCCTTCTTTGTTTCTTATAAAAGAATACAACCATATTTCATTTATACATTTAATATATATATGTATACTCAATGTTGCGTAGATTAACTATTATCAAAATTGTGTGTAACACGGTCCAAGAATAGTGTTGCGTATACTGCAAGCTAATACGGTGTTGCGTATAGCGCAAGGTAATCTTGGTGTAGAATACAACACAAGACATTAATGAAATTAAAATAATATTTTTCATAAAATCTCGGGGTGTTACATAAGTGAATGCTAGAGGTTCATTTCGGAGTATCACATGTGTTGGTATTTGAGTGGAGACTGTACGTAGAGACTATTATATACGAGCACCATATTTCAACTATTGAACTATAAATTTATTTTTCAAATAGTAGTCTTCAAAATATATCGGTGGTTTCTACCCAATGAGAGAATGTTATCGATAGTCCTTAACAACAATGATTAGTTAAAATAGTTTCATGGGAAATAGTTTGTATTGATAACTAGAATAATTTCTCATGGAACAATTAATTCCATAATATTGAAGGGGATTACCTATATGGTGTATATAGGTCACATCCTAGGAGGTTCTCATAGTTTGGATACTTCCATTTAGTATTTTTTCTTTGATTTTATTGAACTTTTAAAAATATATTTCATAATACATGATCATATCAATATTTGAAATAGAATCATATTCATTGGGTGATGGGTTGGATACAAACAATCCCATCATTTTATCACAAGTTATTTCATGGTGAGTATGTTGAAATAAAATTCTAATAGGAACTCCAATGTCTTGGGTCTAAATATATTATTTATGAAAACATTCCATCTTTACATTCAATGGGGCTTACTATATTTCAAATTAATTCAACATTATTTATCTTTTATATATAACTTTCAAAATCTATGATATTTGAGGATTTAAATAATATTATTTTCACCAAAATGAAGCACACAATTTGTATCATGTTATCATATAAATCATTATAGTATGGGGACTATTCCCTGAATGAATATTTATTGAGGTATGTATTATAATACTATGTGTTAATTTTCAATAAGGCAAACCAAATCTACTTAAATCCCTTATGATGATTCACCTTTACTCCCCAATATAATGAAAAATTTGTTTTATAATTACATATGATGATGGATCTTGAATAAATATTAGATTCCATGGTTATAATGAAGTTTAATGATCATATATTTGAATAGACCAAAATGTTATTCATTTTATGTTCCACCTAGCTTTGAGATAACTGACCATCTTTGATAAGTGGATAGTAATAATTCACCAATAAAAATGGAATGTGTTGGACCTCCAAATATTACCATTACATCAAGGATTTGTCATAAATTTAATGATCCACTGGTTTTGGTAGAGGAAAAATGTCCCCATCTTTTCAAGCTTGTGTGGTTTCTATAATTACATTATAATAATTGTTATTAAAGCCTTAATTAGTTTTTAAGCCAATATTTAAGATCAATATATATGTAAAAATATTTAGGATATGGTATTATCACCATTGGGGGTTTCATTATTATTATAGACATTTCATTTTTAGATATTATGACTATTTCACCTTCTCATAATCATGAAATTAGATTCCATCAATTTATTTTTCTCACTTATGGTAACTCTATGAGGTTATAAAATTATAGCATTTCCTAGAATAAACCAATTTTAAAAGGGTTTCCTATGGACTAAAACATTTCTTCATGCATTGATATTACAATATATTATTTCACTGATAGAGAGTGTTTGTTAGTGAGTTAAAATAAATTAAAATCTCCATATTCTCCCCAACCCATTAGTAATAAATTATATGGGGTGTTAAATATTAATAATTGTTGAATATTTATACTTACTAATGTTTTAATGTTTTTGGATAACATTATTTAAACCATACATAGGGTTTGAGGCTTCAAAAAATGTGTCCAGGTTAGCATTGTAGAAAATATCATCTCATATCAATAAATTATTGAAATAATTTCTAAAATAAACACATATGGTCCTGCTAGAATTGTTATTCTACAAAAAATTATGTCACATGTAATTTATAAACCCCTCTCTAAATATCATTGGAATTTTAAATTTGTGAGGAGATATAGATAATAATTAGTCTTATATATTATAGTCATCCAACTCTTCCAATATAGAAATTTACTTCCCTTAATTATCTATTATAGATTCATATATTTCATAAAAATAAACTATTAATTCATATACATTTTCATTAATCGGGGTATAATTATTCAGTACAAGTTAAATCTCATAGGAATTTATACGTGGGAAGGAACTTCATGTTGGATCAAATAGAATCTAATATTAGGGAGGCACGAATGATAACCATCACATCAGAAAATCATTAGTCTTGGATGAGAATTCATCAGTCAAGGATGAGGCCCCTAGTTTCACTACCTCAGTCTCTCAACATACCCTCAGTATAAATGAAATATCATTAAAATTTGTACTTGGTTGGGACCTTCATATTTATTATATGAATTATAATTAGGGTGGAATTCATAATGAGATTCATGATGATTACATCTGTGGTTGATTATTTCAGATTTTACATAATGGTGAAAACCTACATTAAAGAATTTTATATTATTAAATGTAATATCTATAAACCATATTACTTAGGGCGGAACACTAATGTTCGTTTCATGGATTTGAAAATGAGTAATATTTTTGTTACAATTTTCTAATAACTAGCTAGTGGAGGGCCAACTTGCGAGTTTATCTTCCTATTATGGGGAAGCCTCTATAACCAAAATGTTATGGAGGAACTTTTTGACTAATCATTATATTTCCTCTAGTATAACATATATAATGGTATCCTTGGGTACTACCTCAAGAGTTTCTAATCATGATATCATATGAAGGAGCTTTGTTAAAATTGATTCCTTATCCTAAGGATGAAGATCCAGAAGAATGATGATTCAATAGAGAAATATGTCAATAAGTCTAATTAATATAAATATATGTAGTTTATTTTAATTTTTCATTGATTTTATAATATAATTGTTGAGAATTTTATTATAAAGTTTAGGGATTGGTTTTTAGGGATGGAAAAAAAATCTAAATTAGGGTTTTAAAGCATCTAAAATAACTCTTGTGAGTGGGTTTCCACATACATTCCCTAATTTCCAAAATGAATATAATCATGATATAATTTATAGTGTGTAGAATTTTGTTTCTTCTTTGTGAATTATGTTGTTATATATCAAAATTATTTTTTAGAATGGGAAGTAATATGGGTTGTCTTATCTATTAATGCTAGGATAAGAAAATTGAATTCTTAATAGAGGTGTGGAATATAGACCATCTCCATAGATACAACTAGGATATTCCAGTATTCATCTTGAGAGTGTGTAGGAATATGGGCCTTCCCAATGGTTTCCTCCTTGATTCAAAGACATTAATTTTTTGAGAGGGTGGGAATAAAAACCAGGATCATTGTAATTACAATGATATTTTAATAGGTTTATTTAGAGAGGATGAAAGTAATAACATGTTCTATGAATATTTTTGAGATATTTAAATGGTATTCCCAATTATATAATGTATTATGGGTATGATCCTATGATTTCACTAGGATCATAGATGGTCTCCTTAAGAGTTTTCAGGAATTGGGTTTTGATCATCAATTGTGGTGGGCATATACTGATAAGATTCCTTAAATTGGGTAAATTTTTTTTCCTACTACTCAGATACAATGAGTAATTCTTAAGAGAAAAAATAATATTAACATATTCCTTAACTACCATATAGATATGCATAAAATAATCAAGAGATAAGATGATATCATATATAAGATCATACATCTGTGTTTAATCATGAGAAGTTTTATAGGACTCGTCATCATTTTTATGAGTAAAAATTAGTGAATGATTGGGATATTAAATTTTCTTCTAGATATACTAATATAATTCAAAAGGGAGAATATAAATATTAAACTATTTTTGGGAATCATTAACATATGAATCTTAGTGGGACATCTACCAATATATCAGGATATGGATAACTGGGACATTGATCTCTAGGGATATCTCTTTACAATGTTCATGAGATTTTATGGATATATGGAATTAGATATGATGTTTGATATGATAATTCCTATTTTATAGTCATAAATATGTAGTAAACATCCTCTTCCAACTCCCTAACACATGGGAGGAACAATTTATTCCACCATAATGACATGTTCCTAATGTTGTTGGAGGTGGGAACATACACCACAAACATACATATTCCCCTTTATTAATAGGATACCCAGCATGGATCTATCTTCTATAGTAATTCAATATATCCCACAAGATTCTAGATGTTTTTTTGATTGTAATAAAAAAATTTATCCTCAAATAACTATCAAATGTGGTGATGGTATTAGGAAAATGTTCATCAGGGATCTAGGGGAATGATATACATAGTATTCAAGGCATAGGTCCTACACACGCACTAGTTTTTTAGTGTCCTGATGTCCCTTGATACTAATATGATATTGTTCGAAGAGGATGGAATTATTTTTTTTTTGTATTTCATTAAAATTATACAATGTTCAAAAAAGTTACAAAATCCATAATTAAGAAACAATTTAATGAATTATCCCACAAAAATGGTCAATCAATCTCATTACAAGTAATTTATCTTCATTAGGTTCCCTATATTTTTCCAATGTTCTCTAATTTCAATATAAATTTAGTATGGGTATATTTTTTTCTAGATACATGTGGTTTCCTGGACATATGAACATTACTTTGGGAGGGATATTTATTTATACGATGTTAGGGTGGGTCATATCAAAAGGGGTTTTAATGCCTATTTTGGGTCTCCATTAATGATTTCATACATGATCATACACATTTCTATGTAATAATATTTCTTCTCTTTTCCACTGTGTAATCAATTAAAACCAACCATGTATCAATGTGAGAATTTTTATTTATTATATATCCTGCAATGTTCATTTTCAAATGATTATACTAGTTTTTAATGCCCAGACACTAAGCACTTCAAAATATACCATCAAGTAGTGAGGTTATAGGGGTTTTGGATTTTGGATTTGGAAATTGTAGGAGAATCATATTTTTACATATTATTAGAATAAAACCCATGTTGTTTAGTTCCACATAATAGAAAAAACTATGCCTTTTCTATCCCTATGAAATAGAAAATTATATATCCTTGTAAGGACCTGTGGTCATAAACTATTAATGTGACAATTATATTTATTAATTTAGGATAAATGGTAAGTAATTTTGAAACTCAAATATACATCGTACATATCATTGTTAACTATAATCTAATCGAATTTAGTTCAACTTTCACAGTTTAACATCATATGTTTGGATAAGATGATTTTAGTTTAATTTAATCTAGTAAAGAATATATAAAATTTTGTTTCATTTTATATATATAGTACTTGTAGGAAAAAATGATGACATGGGTTTTGTGGAACATATTCATTAGTGTCCCATTCAATTTCATAATGTTTTTAGTGACTACAGAGGATAAATTACCTTTGGACTAACTGTGAATATGACATAATGAGAATTTCTTGGATCTAAAATCCTGATTTTGGACCATACAATGGTATGTGATTTTGTTAATAGACTAGGAATAAGGTCATAAATGAGGTCATTATTGGGCCTTACACATAGTAAGAGACCCATACTCACTATACTTGGTAGAAGACTCAGGTGAAAGTATGTTTTAGAGCTTACACTAGAAGAGAATCCCTTATAATGGTTTATATATCTTGTTGAATGGAATATGGGTCCAATTTAATGATTGTGTGACTAGCATAAAAATAATGTGGTAGATTTGATTTTATTAATCACCTATTGATTGGATCCTTTGTATTGAAGGGAATACATGGTTATTATCATAGTTAAGATCTTATTGGTTAGGGAGATGAACTTGAGAAAAGACTCGCTTTGGAGGACTAATCCATATTATCAAATTACAACATAATTTAAAGGGGGAACTATTTTATAAAATTCCTAGTAAGGTATGATAGGATATTATGTGGGATTCTATCATTGAATATCCATTACATTTCCTTTTCCATGGAAAAAATATGTAAATATTTTCATTTTGATTAGTTAAACCTTTGTAGATTACATAGTTGAATTAAGTGGATTAAAAAATGTCTGAATACCAATAATTGGGTTCCTTCATGAATTAAACAGTGATGCATGTAATCATTCTTTGAAAGGGAATGTTAGAAAAAACTAGAATGTTATTCATTAAACCCTATTTTAACATGATATAATTATTTTTATGCGAGTGGTCAATGTTTGTCAAACCATGAAATTTTATGTTCCTAATTTTTAAAAATTATTATGTGTACATTCCACAATGAAGGAATGTCATGGGAGTTATTAGTAAAAGAAAATATACAATATGAATCTCTAAGGCCTTTAATATGATGAGAATTGTTGTGATGGGATTAAATGATGATCCTCCCACAATATCATTCTGATTAAAAAATAGATTATACAGGAGAGGATTATTTTTTCATGATTTAAAAAATTTAACTATTTACAAAAAAATATATTTCTGTTTAAAATTTCATTTTTTTGAGTAATCAATTTCCTTGAGGGATAAATTATTTATTTTTGTTTTAAGTTCATGCTGGTGTATTTTTAGAAAAATAATTCATAGAACCATTGCAAGAGTAAGTTGATATATAGGATGTTCAGATTATCAACGATTTATGTCACTATATGAGCACCTTATCACCTCCATAATGAGATGAGTGATCATGAATAAATAATATGCCCACAATGGATCATTGAGTTGGTACTTCAAAAGATGACCAATCATGGGGGCATTGTAGAGACAAGAATGATATTTTATATTTTTCAATGAAAAATTATTAATCTATAATGATATAATGATAATGTGTAGATGTTACTATCTAAAACCTCAAATTATGGCCTTTATTAAAGAATCATATTGACATAATGTAAAATTTTCCTTTTGCAGATATTCATTCTTTATTATATACATTTAAATCCAATAATCATCACGACTCTGTCAAATTTTTCATCCATTGAAAATTCTATATTATATTCATTCCTATCTTACTTATGGGATATTAACTACATTCATCTATATCCATTAATGGGATATTTATATTTCATTTTCATATTAATTAAATTTTAATCATTTTTTAAATTTTCTATAAAAAATTATAAAAAATGATATTGGAATAAAAATAATTATTATATTCATAAACTCCAATATCATTATTTTCTTTATAATTTCACATTATATTCTTACCGATATAGTCATAATCATATATATATATATATTTATATATCATTTATGAATGTTATTTTAAAAATAATAGATTCAGTATAAACATTATTTCATCTAACATGTATATGTTAATTAAAAATTCGTTTTATTTAACAATACCATATAAAATATTATATGTAAGAAGGGGTATATGTATTGGATATGGTGGGTCCAACCTAGCTAAAATTATATAGGGTCTAATAACAAATTTAATGCACCCCTATCCAATGAGATTCTATATTACATGGACTTTGTAATATAAATTTTATTTTCTATCAATGTATAAATCCTGACGTTGGGGTGTCCAATTAAAACCGTTTTATTGAATATAATCCTTCTTGAGCTTGTGTAGAAAAATAGAACACATCTACGAAATCTGGTTTTAGGAATTGAATAACATTTTTTCCCAAAAATTGGTTACTCGAATATAAAATAAGAAAAAAATCTCATCAGTTTACCATATATATTTTTTAATAGCCTTCAATATTCTAAAAAATAATATATAATATTTAAAAAATGTTTGATCTCATATGGGTAGGTAATAATGTTATACAATATTACTAATCTAATGGATGATACTCTTTGATCAAAAGAGTGGGAGTTTCTATTCCACCGACCATTAATATGGGGTTTTTCAACAAATATATGTTAGAAATATTCATCATATATTGTAATAAAATAATTCACCTAACCTAAATCTCTATGATATATGGTTTGTAATTCAGTATATTTAATATTATTGTCTATGTTTATTTAATTTTGATAGTAACATATATTGAATGATAATTATAGAATTAAATTAAATTAAATTACTTATTGGTAATATCATATGACCAAAATATACACAAAAATGTTTCCTTTTTTATGATGTCAAATAATGGATCCAAACTCTTCCTAGATATGAGTTTAATCTATGTAATGACCATGGACAATACTAACCCATATATATGGGCCATTCCCTAAATCCTTGTTCCATATAATATAACATCACTAACATTTTTTCCCATGTAACTCTTCTATTCAACCTTATATTTCTTCAAAAGTGAATCCATTCACCCAAACCTAGATCTATTATAATTTTATATGAGATGTTAGGTCTAATTTTATGTGTTTTAACCACACTAACACTCTCTTCTACAAAAATATGTTTGGAATTAAATGTAAGTCTACATGATATATTTTGATTCCTAATACTTTTATATTTCTCTAAGATGAATGGTCATATTCTTTTTACATCCTTAATTATTTTTCAAATCAATCCAATATTTCATCATCTCAGTTATCTATTCTAGAGATCCCACATTGAATCATTCATACATATATAATGACTATATATAATTTTTGATATTGAGTAAAACAAACCATCGTCAATATAGTTTATTTCTATATTTCAAAGAATTGTTTGTTATTTATTACACTTCTTATATAATATATATAGAAGCCCAAATCTTCTTGCACTATGTAAAAATTAATGACCCATCTCATAATTCACTATTCTGCATTGTATTATTTTCCAGAAAAAATTGATATGGTTACATACAACATTTCTAATAAAATATTTAATTTGTTTTCTTTTTGATGGAATCTATCCTTAATTTTATAAGGTCACATTATTTGTATTTTAAAGAAAGAACATTTAATTTTTACTTATTTACTACTAAATAATGTTGTAAAATTTGATAGTCTGAAATTCCCAATATGCCTTTAACCTATATAATATCAAAAAAAAAAATCATTAATATAAACTAATTGAAAAAAATTATAATATACCCTTTCTTTGATAATTTAAATATTTAATTTCATGCAATTTTTAAAAATTATAATGTCATCCTGAATAAATTTTAATTCATTACTATATACTCACCCATATCAAGGGTTACAGAAGACATTAAAGACTATAATAGAAATATGCATAATTTCATTAGGGTTAAAAAACGAATCTCTTGAAACATATATCTACATTAAATCGGTCATGAGATCATGGTAATATTATATACTATACACATTTAATCATAGTTTTTTATTTTTTAAACCATGATATTTTAAAATAACACTTTGGTCGATAGTATATACGACACACGACACTGATCTTAAACGAACCAAAAGAATATTATTAATTAAATATTATTATTATATTGAAGACATTTAATTAAATGTAATGAATTTTATTAACCAAATTATGAAATATATATAAAATAACTATTAAACATAAATTAATTTATTAATTATTAATAAAAATTTCTCAATTTATAGTAAACGTACTTAAAGCTTGGAAAATATATTTTCATAAAAAATGTTTTTTATTTTATTTTTGTGACAGAATCTTATAATTAATTTATTTAAATTATATAAATTTTATTTTTTTACAATAATATTATTTTTTAATTCATTATATCAAAATAATATTATGGTGATTTATTTTTCTTTTTTTTGAAAACTTTATATTTCTAGTGAATAATGAAAAATACATATTTTTACTGAAAAAATTATTTTTTGTCTCACGAATTTGAAAAGTATAATTTTTTATTATAATGATTTAGAAAAAATAATTGTTTTTATTATCTAACAAAAAAAAAGTATTTTAGTTAAAAAAATAAGGGTTTAATTTAGTATAAATACATTTGTATACATAAAAATCATTTCTTCAAAAAAATATTTTCCATCTCATTGTTCATGTTTTCTAAAATTCAATGTTTCGAATATTATTAAAATTTAATTTTAAATAACTATATTCCATATATTAAATATGTAGTTTTAAATTTGGAAAAAAAAATCCCATTTTAATTTTAGACCATATGAATAGTAACTAATAATTTTGATACACTGGTAAAGGGTAAATTGGGTAATTAAGGAAAAAAATTAAATGATAAGGACTCCAAAATTACTCTAAAATGTTCTTAAAATTTATTTCAAGATTATATTTCATCAATAATAATTAAAATGTATAATTTATGGCCCTTTTCATTTTTGTGATATTATTACCTTTATAGTTTTTTTGTAATGAAAACATAAAAATGTCACACTGTTGTAATTAATAAATATAATATTTTTAACATGGTGTTCAACAAGAGATATATTTATTTTTAAATATTATTTTGAAATATATATGATATATCTTAATCACGGTATATTATTTTCAGTTTTTATTGATTAAATAATTACCTTAAATTCTTAGACAATGGTGGCACAGTAATTATGAAATAGATAGAAAAACAAAACAAATGACATTAAAAATATTAAAAGTGATATAATTTCAATAAATTATTGTGTTTAATGAATTATATTAAAAAATATAATATATTAAATATGTTTAACTGAATTATATTATAATTGTTGACCTCACCTATTTTGATAATCCCAATTATGCTTTCACATACTTTAATAATCCCAAATAATGTTTATCTATATATTAATTCTTTAAATATATGACATTCTATTATCAAGTTGATAATAATATTAAAATAAACTTTGAAATTTGTTAATCAATGTTTATCTTTTTTTATATGAATTTTGAAATAATTCTAACTCAATAAGATATGTTTTGCATAAAGCAGATAAGTTTTAAGTCACGGATATGCTTATTGCTACTGATACAGATCTACCAATACTTAGTCTACCGATAGACATAGTCACCGATAAGAATAGGTCACTGATACGCAGAGCTACCGGTATTTATAAGTCCACCGGTAAGCACATGTCACTAATAGATCACGTCCACCGATACAGACAGCTACCGAAAGAAGCAGAGCTAGCGATAGAAGCAGAGCTACCGATAGAACAAGTCTTCCGGTATGCATAAGTCTACTAGTATACACTTGATACAGAACGAAGCTACCGATATGCACAAGCTACTGATACAAAGCTTACCGATATAGACAGTCACGAATAAAAAAGAGCCACCGATACATGCGAGGTACCGATAGACCAAGCGCTACCGATAGAAGGGGTCACTGGTATATAGAGATACTGATACACAAAGTAACAACTATCGATACAAGGATATACCAGTACAAGGAAAAAGAGTTACCGATAGTAGCTCACTGCTATACAAAGTACACCGTTACATATCTACCGACAGAAAGCTACTGATGAAAGACTTACCAGTCACTAATTCCTAAATTCTACTTTTTTCAACATTATTTATTTATTAACAAATGGTCATATTTGATGATTTTAATGAAATTAATGTTATTTAATGATAGTTGTTGGAATGTCAGGGAACCGTACCTCGTATCTGTAAAAAGGTAATCATTCCCATTGCCCGAGATGAAAGCTATATAAGGAAGGACAATGGCTAGACACATAGTAGAGCACCAGAAGAGAAAATGAGTACTGTAAAGGTGTGCATACAGAAAGAATAAATCCATACGCGAAGAACACTGGACATACACAAAATGATTCATACAATAAGAGAACACAAACCGAACTTCAGTCAAGGAGTGAATAACTACAACAAGCTACTCATACACTCAAGATGATCAAGCTGAACCTAAAATCCAAGGAAGCAAATGACCCACTGTTTTCCAAAAAAAACTAGAGAAGGACTTAGAATAATTTATGTCAAATAAAAAGGAGTCCAAAGTAGCACTTCAAATAACTAGAGAATTATAAACTCATATATACTCTCTTAGTGATTCTTTTATTTACATTTTGAGCAGTGTGTTTGCTCTGTATATTTTTTACACACACTGTCTCCTGAGCTAAGCAGGAGGATTTCTAAATCCTCACACAAACCTTCTATATCTCTCTTGTTTCCCACTGTAGATAGTGGTATAGGTCAAGTAAGACCTGGATAGCCAGTGTGCTATTGTTTTTTTCCCACGAAGAACTGTGGTAGAGGTATTAGTACCTGGACAATCATTGCACTGTTGTTTACCCAGATCGAGGGTGTGGATCAAGTTTATATAAATTGTTTAAGAGGACTAAGTCTTTTCTTGAGATTGAACCTCTTGGTTATATCTGCTGTGCATCTTAGCTTAAGTCTAAAGTATATTATAGATTTTATATTCCACTTCTATTTAATTTGAGACACAAATCTATTTTAAAGTTACCCTGATAGTTAAATTATCAAGTGTTTGTACATATTGTGAACCAGTAAGTCAGTTTCAAAAGCTAATTTAATCTTCTGATTAAATTAACTGAGACCTAACCAATCTTTGAGAAACTAATTGAACATTTACAATCTGTATAAATTCAATACAGTTTAACTAAATTTTTATATTGGGGGATTTTAAGAGAAATATTTTTAACAGAAATTTTAATTGGAACTCAATTAACCCCATCTTAAGTATCCACTCTGACCAACATTTGGTATCATAGGATTTGTTTATTATTAAAGGTTTTTGAAACAATCTGTTTTTCAATTGTGGTTTTTATTGTATCTTAATGATCTTAAATTTCTGTTAGTTCTAAATTTTATCTCTTTAAATATATTTGCTAAAATCTGACTATGGACAATTGATTAGAGGGTGCTGCAACAAACATGCCACCACTCTTTAATGGTAAAAATTATGCCCAGTGGAATATTAAAATGAAAATTCATTTAGAATGTTTGGGATTTGATAACTGGACAACTATAGAAACTCAATATAAGATTCCAAAATCTGAAAGAACTACTTGGCATGAACATACTACAAATGCTTACAATAATAACTCTAAATCAATGAATGCCTTGTACTATTCTTTAGGAGATGAAGAATTAAATCTCATATCTTCTTGTAAAAATGCTTATGAAATTTAGGACACATTGACTAATTCCCATGAGGGAACAACCAATGCTAAAGAAATGAGGCTGAATACCTATACTATTAAACATGATAATTTTAAAATGAAGCCTGATGAACCCATTTATGACATGTATCTCAGGTTCAATGAGATTGTCAACACTATGATCACTCTTGGTAAATATTTTCCTGCAAAAGAATAAATCATGAGGATATTAAGATGTCTGCCAGAAAGATGGAGAGGCACATCTGTTTCCATTAGAGAATTGTGCGACATCAGCAAACTGCCTGTTAAATAATTAATTGGTAAGCTAATGATGTATGAGGAAGATCTGAAGGTCAACAAAGAAGAGGATGATGAACTAAGGTAGAAGTCAGTAGCCTTCAAGACATCTGTTTCAAAGAGTAAAGGCTAAGGAAAAAGTAAAAGTAAAAGTGATAGTTCAAGCAGTGATGAGAGTGCATCTAATAGTGATGTTGAGATGGCTCAATATCCAGAAGAATCAAGAAGTTCTATAGGAAGAATAAATTATTCAGAAAATCCAATTACAAAGGAAAATATGTTAACAAAGGTCTTTGGAAGAAGGACTGGAAGAACCCTTATAAACGTGATGAAATTTTCTGGTATGAATGTAAAAGGAAAGGACATGTAAAAGAAGACTGTCCAAAATTAAAGTTCAAAAAGAAATATGACTACAAGGACAAAAAGTATAAGAAAGCTATAAAATCAACCTGTAGTGCTTCAGAGGATAGTTAAACTGATTCTAATTCTACTCAGGATGAAAAATATCAATAATCAAACACGTGTTTTATGACAAACACATCTGAGGTAACATTGGATACTTCGGCTTTAAATTTATATTATTCTGGAGTTGATTCTGATTCTGAATATGAAAATATGTCTAGTGAAGAGTTATTTGAATATTTTGAAATTCTAGAAGCAACATGCAATGAGCTTAAGGATAAGTATAAAACCTTAAAAAATAGCATGTTTTGACCAGCTCTGTTAAATCTTCCCTTGATATAGAAAAGGAAAGGAATGCTCAATTACTTAAGGAAAATACTGAAATAAAATTCTCTAATGATCAATTAAGTAAGGACTTAGAAAAATTCACAAATGGAAAAGATACAGTCACTAAATGTTAAGAAAACATGTGGCACCAAAATATACCACTGGAATAGGCTATCATCCTAGAAAGAGACAGATTACTAAAACCAGATTTATTCAAAAATCTGGATAGAATGCTGCTAGTTCATGTTCTGGGAATTCGTATGCTTCAACTAGTTATTCATATAGTTATAGATCAAATAATGTTTATTTTTCAAAATATATTGATTCTGTAAATTATATGCAACCCATAAGACAAATCTGGGTACCTAAATCTTTTATTGCTAACCTATCTGGACCCAAGAAAATCTGGGTACCAAAATCATTTTCTATCTAAACCTTATTTGTAGGAAACTTGGTTGAAGAGTTCTCATAAGAAGATATGGTACTTGGAAAGTGGATGTTCAAGGCATATGAATGGGGACTACTCATGATTTAATAGCTTAATCAAAGTTTATGGAGGCCATGTCACCTTTGGTGATAACTCTAAAGGAAAGATCACTGGCCTAGGCCATATTGGTAACACTAATTCAGTTTTGATTTCTAAAGTGTTGTTTGTTGATTGACTAAAATATAATCTGTTAATTATTTCTCAGTTATACGATTATGGTTTCAATGTTAAATTTGAAAATTATTCATGTAATGTTATTAATTCCAAAAATGTTTTAGTATTTTCTGCTTTGAGAAAAGAAAATGTTTATGCTGTTGATTTGAATTCTTTAGCTAAAAAAAAATTACTTGCTTAAATTATTTTCATAAAGAGTCTTGGCTTTGGCACAAAATATTAGGACATAGTAATGTTCATTAACTTATAAAATTGACTTGGAAGAACTTAGTTAGTGACCTATCTAAAGTCGAATTCCCATCAGGATAAAGTCTGTAATCCCTGTCAAAAGAGAAAGCAACATAAAGTTTCTTTTAAATCAAAGAATGAAGTTTCAACTTCTCAACCGCTCGAGGTGGTTCACATGGATTGGTTTGGACCTTATATAGTTTCTAGTTTAAATGGGAAGCACTATGTCTATGTCTTAGTAGATGACTTTTCTAGATATACTTGGGTATAATTTTTATCTCACAAAAGTGAAGTTTGTTCTTACTTTATTAAATACTCCATGTTTGTAGAAAACCTTAGTGGACATAAGATTAAGACCTTGAGAAGTGACCATGGTAGTGAGTTTGAAAATAACGAGTTTGAATCTTACTGCTCACACAATGGCTATAGTCACAATTTCTCTGCCCCTAGGACACCTCAACAAAATGGTGTAGTAGATATAAGTAATAGAACCCTTCAAGAAATTGTAAGAACCATGGTTAATGAATATGACCTGCCTATTTATTTTTGGGCTGAGGCTATAAACATATCTTGTTATATTATCAATAGAGTATTGATTAGACCCGTTCTCATGAAGACCCCTTATGATTTGTGGAATAATAGGAAACCTAATGTCAGTTACTTTAGAGTTTTTGGTTGCAAAGTCTTTATTCTCAATACAAAGGATAATATTGACAAGTTTGCATCCAAAAGTGATGAGGGAAATTTTCTTGGTTATTATTTGAATAGAAAAGCCTATAGAGTCTTTAATAAATGAACCAAATGTGTGGACGAATATATTCCTATCATGTATGATGAAACTGATCCACATGAACCTAAGTATTCTCTTGAAAATCTTGAAGAATATTTGTCTGTTCTGGACCTTAATGATAAAACCAATGAGCCTGTTGTAATGACATCCAGTTCTGGTCATATTCCAGAATCTACTTCTATAGAACCCAAACTTAGTGAAGAGCATGAAATTTCTAGTCCTACCTTTACTAGATAAACTAGGATTCTAAAGAATCAAGATTTAGATGCTTTTGTCGGTAATCTTGATAGAGGGACATAGACTAGAGCTTCTCTAAGAAACCTAGTTGAACATCAAGCCTTTCTTTCACAGTTAAATCCTAAAAATTTCAATATTGTAATCTATGATAAATTTTGGGTAATGTATATGCAAGAATAATTAAATAATTTTGAAAGAAACAACGTCTGGGAATTAGTTGAAAAACATAAGGATAATTTGACCATAGGCACTAAATGGGGTTTTAGTAACAAATTTGATGAGTATGGAAATATAGTTAGAAACAAAGCTAGGTTAGTTGCAAAAGGATATAGTCAAGAGGAAGGAATAGACTATGAGGAAACATTTTCCCATGTAGCTAGATTAGAAGCTACTAGGATCATACTTGCCTATGCTGCTCATTTGAATTTCAAGTTATATAAAATGGATGTAAAAATTGTTTTTCTAAATGGTTTTATAATTGAAGATGTTTTTGTTGAACAACCACCTGGATTTACTAATCATCATTTTCCAAATCATGTTTTCAAACTGTCTAAAGATTTATATGGTCTGAAACAAGCTCCACAAGCTTGTTATGATAGAATTAGTAATTTTATTATTTCAAAAGGTTTTACTAAAGGGATTGATGATCAAACTATTTTTATTAAAATAATTTCTAAATATGTTTTGATAGTAAAAATCTATGTTGATGATATTATTTTTGGGTCTTCTAAACATTATTTATGTACTGAATTTTCAAAGAGTATGAAAAATGAATTTGAAATGAGTTTAATGGGAGAACTCAAATATTTTCATTGATTTCAAGTTTTTCAAAATGAAAATGGTATTATTTTAAATCAAAGTAAATACACAAAGGATCTTTTAAAACGTTTTGTTTTGGATAGTATTAAGGAAAGTGATACACCTATGAGTACTGTCTGTAAATTGGATGCTGATGAAACTGGGAAACTAGTGTATCAATCCAACTACAGAGGTATAATTGGAAGCTTACTTTACCTTATTGCTAGTTGACCAGATATCATGTTTAGTGTGTGTATGTGGGCAAGATTTCAAGATAATCTGAAAGAATCACATTTTCTTGCTGTTAAAAGAATTTTTAAGTATCTTAATCATACTGTAAATTTGGGTTTGTTTTATCCAAAAGGATAATATTTTTAATTAAGGAGTTATTCAGATGATGAATTTTCTGGTTTCAAGTTGGATAGAAAAAGAACATCTGGAACATGTCATTTATTTGGAAAATAATTAGTATCTTGGTGTAGTAAGAAACCGAATTTTTTAGCTTTGTATACTGCTGAAGCAATGTATATAGCTGCTAAAAGTTACTGTGAAAAAATTCTATGGATGAAACACACTCTTTTAGACTATGGATATGATTTTAAGCATGTTTTAATAAACTGTGATAACATTAGTGCAATTAATATTTCAAAGAACCCTGCGTCTCACTCTAGGACCAAACACATTGATGTAAGGCACCATTTCTTGAGAGATCACTACCAAAAATGTTATATTACTCTTGAATTTATAGGTACAGAACATCAATTAGCTAACATTTTCATCAAACCTTTAAGTTCAGATAGGTTAAGTTACATTAGACATGAGTTAGGAATGATTAACCTTGACCGATATGAAACCTCACTGATATACCTTGACCGGTAGAAACCTCACCAATATACCTCACCGATATGAAACCTCACCGATATACCTTGACCAGTAGAAACCTCACCGATATACCTCAACGATATAAAACCTCACCGATATACCTTGACTGGTAGAAACCTCACTGATATACCTCACTAATATACCTCACTGATTAGTGGACCTCACCGATTATGAATTCTCACCGATATACACTACCAATAAGTATGTACTGTTTTCAAGTTCTGTCTTCCACCAAAATCTGTATCATTTATACTTTACTTTTTATATTTTAATTATTTATTTTATGATTCCTAAATGATAAGACTTTGTCTTAATTAATTTTCGATCCACCTCAAACCCTTTTCCCACAAGACTAAGCTCCCGAATCTCATGAAAACCCTAAGTTCCTCGAACCATAAATGGAAAAAAACCAAAATTCCTACTTTCAGAGATGACATTGATAAGCTGAATGCAAAGAAGCAGAAGTCAAAGCCAGAAGCAAGTAGCAGTGTTAGTAGAACAAGGTCAGGGAGGTGACCAGTGAACCCTCATTTACAAAATAGAGTTATTGTGATTGAAAAAGAGCTATGCGTGGAATGGCTATTGTCTAGTAAATCATTATTTCTAGAAGTTATAGAAAATAAGAAGTGTGTACAATGCTTTTCAAAAAACAATGGCCCCTACTATCCAAAGCTGGTGAAATAGTTCTATGAGTTTGTAAGTTTTGAGAAATCTGATGAAGAAAACAGAATGGTTTCATGGGTAAATGGAAAGGAGATAACTTTTTATTCTATTAAGTGGACTGAATTATTGAAGGTTCCACATGAAGGTGTTTCTGGATATTTCTTGAAATCAGTACCACCTACAAGAGACATATTTGATGACGAGTCTGCCTTAGAGGATCTCATTGGTAGTGGCAAGCAAAGACAGGTGGTGGCTGCTGAAATGGATGGAAAGAACAGATTGTTTTTCAAGTTTGTTCAGCATGTTTTAATTCCAATAAGAGGAGACTTTGTGAATTTAAGATATCAAGATATCTATCTGTTATATCGTTTAAGACATGGTGTGAAAGTGAATCTGTGTAGGTTGATAATGAATCAAATGAAGGATATGACCAGACATAAATAAAAAACCAATGCCTTATTATTTTCCAAGTTGATCTCAGTGATGATCAAAGTGAAAGGGGTAGCTGAGTCTCAAGATGAGAAAGTGGTAGTAAAAAAAAATTTGTATCACAAACACAGTTTGCAAATATATGAAGATAAACTGGAATTCATGGATAGGAGAGTGGGTTAATGATGATAAGAAGCTATATTATAAGTTCAATCCTGTGGATCATCCTTCAAGTCCTAAGGTTGTGAGGGATCCGGGTCTAGGACCTAATGAAGAAGAACCTGAGTACATTGATGAGACTAATGAAGAAGAGACTTCTATAGCTGATGTAAGGGATCCAGACTTGCCCCCAAGTCCTGTTGCTGAAATTATATCCTAAGCAAAGAAAACTTTATTAGAAGAAGAAACACATGTTGATGAGGAAGACCAGACAACTCCTGAGAATGAAGAAGAATGTTAGAATGAATCAGAATCCTCTGATTCTGTCTGCTTAAGTCTGAGTCCATTGATTGGAAGCTCAGTTGTGCCTGTTAAGGATGTAGTGGGTGAGATGTAATGACCTGTGCCTAATCCAGAGGAGCCTCTTGCTGTTGCAGAAATGGAGTTGATTGTAGAGGATTATTATGAGGAAGAAAGACCTTTTGATAATGTTTTTGCTGTACAAGAGAATGCACCAGTTTAGGGGGAGCATCGAACCAATTTTGGCAATGTTTCAGTGGCTGTTGAGTTTGAAGATTGGGCAGAGGACCCATGTTTTGTAGTTTTTGGATTAGATTATCCAGATTCTGATAATGAGACATCCCTTCGGAGACCAAAAATAAATTATGATATTCATTCTGAGATAGTACCTAATGATGTGTTCAGAATACATGATCTGGATAAACTAAAGTCTAATATTAAAATCAGTTTTGTGGAAGAAATAAGGAAAATGGAAGCTTCACTGGTGGCATCTATTCAATCGATTATGAAGGACTATGTGGCTATTATAGTATCTGAAAGAGCACCTGTTGTGGTTTCGACTACTGATATGATAACCAGGGATGATGTATCATCCGTAAAGGCTGAAATGAAAGAGTAATTGAGTGCTTCTGTTGCTGAGTTAAAGAGTTGATTTGTTGACGAGATGATAAATGTCACAAACCGAATATGGTCTCCACCAAAACCAACACCCAACCAGACCAGTGGAAAGTCTCGAAGGGCGTTCCCGATCCCCATGGGCTATCACAAGTTCCCGGGTATCCAAAACTGAAAATTGGGAATGATTTACCCGAGTTTTTATACTTAAAACAACAAATGAATCCAAGAAATCAAATCCAGCTTTTTCAAACCAAAACATCTTTTAATAAAATTTAGAAATGAATTACACAATTTTAAACAATGTTTTAAGACCATTACAAAGGTAAAACCCCAAGAAATGATAGCCCAAGAACCACCACATGAAAATAGGCACCTCCCTCAACCCATCTCCACGACACTGCATCACTACGGACTGCTAAAACCCCGAACCAAAGGCATAAAACCTGTACCCAAACCTGTGACATAAAATAGGCAAGTCTAATTACACCCAAAGGTGTAAGTAGGGTGTGAGAGAAATCCCAATAGGATACCACCACTAAGAGATTTCATGTGATAAACATTTCAAGACAAAAATCATTACATGTTTTGTAAATAAAAAATGCTTGTTACAATTTTCTAAAGGATGCAATAATAAATGAAAACAGTTTTCATGTGGGATAATTTTAAAGGACTAACAATTTTAAAATAAATAAGAACTGTAATGAATTTTCCAGCCAACAATACCGTATACCGATGGTAAGTACAAAGGATATAATGAGAACAAGTAATAGGAAATAACCCTTAGGCACAAGCTAGCTGTGGGTCCCAGGTACCTCGTATCTCAGTGAGAGTAACCACAAAAAATATCTGTTCTCGTGCACGAGCCACTAGTAGGGATCATACGCATAACCTAGTGATCCCCAATCATCATCATCATAGTTTAGTTATAGTTGTATGCGTCAATATTGCTATGTGAAACTGAGGCCAAACCCCACGGATTCACTAGCATACTAGTACACGTCCACCCACCTAGATACCCAGGTTATCCCTTTGTTCTCAAACAAGTTCAACAATCCAAGAAATATAGTTTTCACATGAAAATATCACTTCTACATCACACATTAACCAAACATCCCCATGTAAATCACACAAGTCACAAATTCCACTTTTCATTCAAATGAATTTTGAAATCAAACTCACACCAAAATTGCCTACAACACTTTTCACATTTCTTTAACACTTCCACAAATCCTATAAATAAATTTATAAAACCATTAAAAGATATTAAACTCACATAACAGATCACACACATGTCACATAATACCCTTCTCACCTTCACAATTCATTTTATCAATAAACGCACACGAAAGATCCCACACCCGTGTTTCTCACACAGAAAAAAATTAAGTAAAACATTTCGGCAATTTATAAAACATTCTAAAAATGTTTGACATCTCTAATCACCACTTTATTATTAAAAAAACCCACATTAGGTGAACACACTTACCCAAACATTACATATACACCCTTTCCCAACATTTTTTAACCAAATAAAACATTTTCAATTTTTATAAAACAAACCCAAGAGGTATAACCACTGTTTGCACACTAAACCCATTTCAAAACCCTCATTCAAAACCAAAATCATAAAAAATACCAATCCAAAACATAATTTTGATCCCAAAAACAATTATTAAGCCACCCCCAATTGTTATAAAAATACATCAAATAATACCACAAAGATACACATGAAAAACACATGTTTTCATAAATCACCTTCAAGAAGTACAACACGGTTTTACACCATAAACTCATTCAAAAACCTCTTTTCAAGGACCACATGACAATAAGGAATTAAAAAAACTAGAATTGGCATCCCCTTTAAAGACAAATAAATCACTTTCATATGTTATAAACTAAACCCAAGCATTACCCCAAGAGTCACACATGAAAAGTACCCAATTTCAAGCTAAAATACAACTAAAAATTAAATTTTTAACCAAATCCATCAAAACAAGTTTTCACACCAAAAAAAACAAATTATAAACATAATAAATTAATAAACCATGCAGGCTAACTAATCATAAAATGGTTACACATGGAATCATCTATCCTTTTGAGTTGAAATCCTCAAAACTTGGTGCGAAACCTTAAGCGCACCACCGCTGCACCACAAGGAATATAAATCCAGACCTAAACCACAATAGTTGACCCAAAAGACACAAAATCAGACCTTAGGATCAAACCCCAGCTTCTGTATATGAGGAGCTTCAAGAAAGAAGAAATAAAACTAAAAGAGGATGGAAAGAACCAAGAAATAATTCTCTTACTTGAAAAATCATGAAGAAATCGGCCCCAATCCACCAATATTTGAATCTTGAAGCACCCAAAACTGGTATGGAGGATTGAAGTATTTATATTAGGTCATGTGGGGACCGAATTTGGGGAAAAATACTGAAAATTTATGGAGTTATAAAAGAATCACTTTACCTCATCAAATCTGGTCGATTTGAGAAAGATTGAGAAATATCTCCCTACTCCGTGGGGTATATGAGTTCTAAAGAGGAAAACGAGATAACGTGGGTGAGCCAGAGGTGTTTGGATTCGAGTGGGAGGTCTAATAACCAAAAAAAAGTAAAAAACGAATGAGATATTAAAAGTTTTAAAAACTAATTTAAAGCAGGAAATGGGATTACGGGCAGGCCCATTACTTTAATCAAAAACCCAAATCCATCATGATTTTGGATTTCTATGTGGTCGAATGGGATATTGTGATTTTAATATATTAGGGTATTCCAATTGGGAAGTGGACTGGGTATAAAATAGTAAAAATTGGAAGAGTTATAGAAGAATCAAAATTTGTTTTTTAATCTGGAATTGGGCTCACAGTATGACCCAAATTTTCAAAAAACCCACCATTTTCACCAAAATGAGGGGTAAAACCCCCAAAAAATCAGGAATAGAAATTAAATGAATAATTAATTTAAAAAAAGTTCATTGGTTTGACAAGAAATTTGGAAAATTCGTTTGAACTCTCTCTTGGTTGAAATGTGTCAACCTTTGTGGCAAAAATAGTAGATGAAGTCACAACTTTCCAGAATCAGTTGTCTAGTATGGAAAAGGATATCGATGTTATAAAGAAATCGGTTGTCTCTCTGGAATCCTATATGAGTTCAAAATATCAATCAGACAAGGATTTGACCTATGTAAAAAGTTTGGGGAGCCAGATGGTTTCAGTTTTTGAAGGCTTTAAAAAGTCTGTGGAGAATCTTATCGGTGCCCAAGATACTGCAGTGAAAAATATTATCAGTGGGCTAAATAAGAGTTTCAAGGAGACCGTGACCTTCTCTATTGGTTCTCTTGCTTCCAGACCTTCAGTGTATTTGGATCAGATTAGATCTTTGATGAAAGAGGAGCTTAGTTCAGCATCAATCAGTGGCTCTGTGGACTCATCTGATCTATCCAAATTGGTAATTTCTACTAGAGACACAACTAGAGATATCATGAAGATTGTTCAAGACTATATGAGTGAAGCTTCTACTTCTCAGAAAGAGGTGAAATACAAGGTATATTGTTATTTCCAAAGGATTTATACAAGGCATCAACTCAATAATCATTTCAATCTTATGTTAGAAAACATGAAGCTACCACCAGTCAATCAAGCCTCCAGATAGCAAGTCAGTAAAATCAGAGAGTTGACCCCTGCACTGGAAAAATTCATGGAAAAAAGGACAATTTCATTTATTCTATGGAAAGAGGAGGATTAATCATTATGGATTTCATAAATCTCTTGTTTCCTTTCTTGCATGTTGATGCTCGACTAGTGATTATACATCCAGCTTTACCTGCATCTGCCTCTACTCCTTCTAATCAGAGGACTCCGGCCCAAGATATCTGAAGCCTTACTCCTATGATCACTCAGAGAGATACATAGTATAGACCAGGAACAGTTTTAATAGCTCAGCCACCTCTGATAATTTATGGTGTTCCTAAGCCTCCACCTATATCCACCACACCTGAATCCTCTTTTGATCCCAAAGGTAAATCTCATGTTGAGGATGTGGATTGGTCAGTGGCTAGGATTTTTGATAGGAATCACCTGTATTTACTTTTGTTTTCTTTATGTATTTATTTGTATCTATTTGATTTAAGAAATATATATGATCTTAATTTCTTTTACCCTATGTTACTTCTCTTCTCCTATTTGTTTCCTTCCGGTCCCACTTTTTGATTATCACAAAGGGATAAAAATACTATCTAAGGAGGGAAACAGATCTGGGGAGAAATAATATATTTTATGTCTAAGAGGGACCAATACTATCTTTTATGAGCTTAATTCATTTTCCTCTGATCCATTTGTTTTCTATTTTACCTTTGATATCTGTGTTTTATAATATATTGTTTTCTCTGATACAATTTGATCTAATGAACTATCCTCTGATGCATTACTAATTATATTGAGAGTATAATATCATAAGTTGTGATTATCAAAAAGGGGGAGATCGCTGACCTCACCTATTTGGATAATCCAAATTATGCTTTCACATACTTTAATAATCCCAAACAATGTTTATCTATATATTAATTCTTTCAATCTATGAAATTCTATTATCAAGTTGATACTAATATTAAAATAATATTTGAAATATGTTAATCAATGTTTATCAATGTTTATATGACTTTTGAAATAATTCTAACTCAATCGGATAGGTTTTTCATAAAGAAGATAAGTGTTAAGTCATTGATATGCTTATAGCTACTGATATAGGTCTACAGGTACTTAGTCTACCGATTGACATAGTCACCAATAAGAAAAGGTCACTAATACGCAGAGCTACTGGTATGTATAAGTCCACCGATAAGCACATGTCACTGATAGATCAAGTCCACCGGTACAGATAGCTACCGATAGAAGCAGAGCTACCGATAGAATCAGATCTACCAATATAAAAAGTCTACTGATATGCATAAGTATACTAGTACACACTTTATACAGATCGAAGCTACCGATATGCACAAGCTACCGATACAATGTTTACAGATGCAGACAGTCACAAATATAAAAGAGCCACCGATTAAAGCGAGCTACCAATGGACCAAGAGCTGCCGATAGAAGGAGTCACCGGTATATAAAGCTACTAATACACAAAGTAACAGCTACCAGTACAAGGAGCTACTGGTACAAGGACAAAGATCTACCGATAGGAGCTCACTACTATACAAAGTCCACCGTTACATATCTACCGACATAAAGATACTGATGAAGGACTTACCAGTCACTGATTTAAAAACTCTACTTTTCTCAACATTATTTATTTATTAACCAACAGTCATATTTCATGATTTTAATACAATTAATGTTATTTAATGATAATTGTTGGCATGTCAGGGAACCATACTTCATACTTGTAAAAAGGTAATCATTCCCATTGGCCAAGATGAAATCTATATAAGGAAGGACAAAGGCTGGACATATAGTAGAGCACAAAAAGGGAAAAAAAGTGTTGTAAAGGTGTGCATACAGAAGGACTTCATCTATACTCGAAGAACACTGGACATACATGAAGCGATTAATACAATAAGAGAACATAAACCGAACTTCAGTCAAGGAGTGAAGAACTACAATGAACTGCTCATACACTCAAGATGATCAAGCTGAACCTAAAAACCAAGTAAGGAAACAACACTCTGTTTTCCAAACAAAAACCAGAGAAGGACTCATAAGCATTTCTGTCAAATCAAAAAGAGTCCAGAGCTACACTTCAAATCACCAGAGCATTCTAAACTCATATCTACTCTCTTAGTGATTCTTTTATTAACATTTCGAGCAGTGTGTGTGCTCTGTATATTTTATACACACACTATCTCCTGAGCTAAGTTGGAGGATTTCTAAATCCTCACACAAAACTTCTATATCTATCTGGTTTCCCATTGCGGATAGTGGTATTTGTCAAGTAAGACCTGGGCAGCTAGTGTGATATTGTTTTTTATTCCCACGAAGAACTGTGGTAGAGGTCTTAGTACCTGGACAGTCTTTGCACTGTTGTTTACCCCGATCTAGGGTGTGGATCAAGTATATATAAATTTTTTGAGAGGATTAAGTCTCGGCTTGAGACTGAACCTCTTGGTTATATATGTTGTGAATCTTAGCTTAAGTCTAAATTATATTATAGATTTTATATTCCACTGCTATTTAATTTGAAATAAAAATCTATTTTAAAGTTACTCTAATAGTTAAATTATCAAGTGTTTGTACTTATTGTGAACCGATATGTCAGTTTCAAAAGGTAATTTAATCTTTTGATTGAATTAACTAAGACCTAGTCAATCTTTGAGAAACTAATTGAACATTTACAATCTGTATAAATTCACTATAGTTTAACTTAGTTTTTAAATTGGGGAATTTTAAGAGAAATATTATTAACAGAAATTTTAATTGGAACTCAATTCACCCCCTCTTGAGTATCCACTCCAACCAAAACTAATTATAACATATTCATGATGGATTTATATTCAAATTAAATGAATAGTAACAAAATTGAAATTAATGATAATTTACCAAAAATATCTATTAATAAATTTTATAAAAAATAATTAAGAAAATATATTGGACATGGATGGTATTATATATCCCATAGTGTTATATATTGGACATTTATTATCCAATTTTCTCCTTATATGTAATATTATATACATTTAGGAGTTAAAAAGATATTGACGCGGTTAATATTAAAATAGGTTAACTAAGGAGTTAAAAAAAGATAATATTTAAACCCCAAATAAACCTATAAAAATTTTATTTGATTATTAAATTTAATGAATATAATTCATTAGGTTTGAATAACATTCCATTTTGATGTAATTTATTTGAGAATTCCTTTTTTATAATTTCATCATTTTCAAAATTAAAAAAGTACCCCTCACCTAAATTTTAAAAGAGAACCTCCAACCTAACTTCATTACAACACATTATGCCATATAAATCGACCAAACCATGTCCATTTCACATATAGACAACATTATTCATGTGTTATACATTTTCGTTATTCCAAAATTCATACTCTATGTCTTTAATAAAGAGATCTAAAGGATTTCTTTAGAAGAAAATTCATTTGTCTTTACCAAGTCCATCAAGTTTAATTATTATTACTCTATCTATTAAAGTGTTTTACACATACTAATATAATATAAAGATTATTTTATATATAATTATATGTTCTTTTGAATATATATCAACCATATTAAACCTTTTTTATCCTATGAAAACCAAAAACACCACACTTGCATACGTACGACTTACCATCTCAATTTAGCAGTGTAATTCATTTTTCATCACCATTTTAAATTAACGGAAAAAATGGAAGTAATATTTATAAATGATATTTGTGAAATAAATATTATTATATAATAATTATATCATAAATTCCTTCTTACCTACTAATCTTTTGTAAAATGATAAGTTCACTCGTGCATATATGAGGACGACCACCTCTGTTAAGAGATGTGATTAATTTGTTTATTGACACTATACAAGGATTGTAATAAGAATGAATTTTATTAATGTATATCATTTATATTACATCATAATTATCCTCAAACTTGGAATTATTAGTTATCTTTATTTTTTCCAATCACCAAAAAATGAAAACAACATTCATGTTTTTATATAACCTACCGTCTCCATGAACAATGTAAATAATTTTTTAATCAATAATATTTAATCACAACCCCAAATTTATATATATATATAGTGAAGTATAATGATAATTATAAGATGATTATAATTTTTGATATGATATAACCATGATAAATGTTTATGAAAAAAAACTAAAGAACTAAAACATACAAGAAAAACAATGTAGTTATCACCCAAAATAGTGATTTTAATAAAGCATTATTAATAAATTAGTGTTTACCTATTATAAGTAAATCAAATAGGGTATGATATATATTATTATGGTTATATAATATACATATAATAATCATATATTATAAAAGTGTTTTAGAGATGTACAAATGAAATAAGACATAGGGTAATGGTTTTTAATCTCAATTTTACATCTGTGAGACATATGAAATATTCAAAACTAATTTCTATTATGTGGTGTATATGAAAAAAAATTAATATATTTTATTATAAATTTAATTTAATTCCTTGTATTTAAATTTTTATATTAATCTTTTTTTCATTCATGTGGATTCCAATTCAATATGTATTTGAGTATCAAGGATTTTTTTCACAGTCTCATATATAATCCAGATTATTTATATTTAACCCCCACTAGTGGAATATTTTTCTTCCATATCAATATAAACCATTAAATATTTTTAATAATATTTCTATTTCTATACAATTATTTATTAATCACAGTTTTATGGTTGTTTGACTTTTTGTGAAATGGTTTGAACAAAATCTTATTTTCATTTTCAGAATGAGTTACTTTATTAAATTTTTACAATTGTGAGAAAGGAATTACATTAAATGATAATCCATGAAATTATATTATCACAATCATGACTAGTATTTTAGGTTAATCTTCCCTTAAAATTTTATAATGTTATTTTCAAAGAAATGTTTTCCTTCATTTCTGTGAAGTTTTAAGAATAAGTTATTTCAATGTGAAAGGGTATTTTTCTCAATAATTTTCCAATTATATTTTTAATATATTTTCATAAATATCTACATACATTATTGAATCATATTTTTTACTATTTTTATTCTATTATGATTCTATATAAAAAAATTTATATGATGTTTTATGATCATTTGACTAGGAATTTACCAATTGGTTACCATTATTCATATTATTCTGAATGGTCTATGATTATGTTTAGTGATTGGTGTAATTGTTAACATTTTTTAATTTAGTTTCAATAAGATTTATTTTGTAGATTATATTTTCACCTTAAATATTTGGAATGTATTGGACATGTTAAGGGACTATATGGGACCTCTATATCCAATTTATAAATCCACAAGACTAATGAGATAATATTTTTTGTTTAAATTCAAAGCCCAAAACCATTTATGTAAGATTTATTATAATGAGTCCTAGACTGTATGTTTCATATTCATGACATTATGAATTACATCATTATGAACTCATTTATCTAATCCCATGTGAAAATTTGAATAGTTTTTATATCCATTAATATTTTGTATCTCAATGAATTATTTATAAATAATTATTATTATCAATTATTTATTATAATATTATTGATTTCATATTTAGAATTCATTGTTTAAAAACCCTTACTGACAATATGGACACTCCCCTTTCTTATTTTTCTTTTCCTCGGGATATAATGACGTGTTTTATGATTAACAAAAAATGGCATTCTAATGTGTATAATGATGTTCTAAAATAAAATACAATGTTTTAATTTCTATTTTCAATTGTAAATACAATATTCATGTATATATCTAGTTCACCAAGACTACTAAACTATTTAATCATTTGGGATGTTACTGGTTGTACGTAGTTCCAATTTAATAAATCAATCATCAATTCTGATTTTGTAGGTTCAGGGTCTTTAGATTTTGTATATGAATAAATTTTGTGGAAATATTGTGAAGTAGATTTCAAAAACATATAATAAATAACACAACAGTATTAATTACTTGGAAAATATTCTAATAGAAACCATGTTTCTGATTATGAAATCAGATGTGCGTAAATTTATTTATTTATTTTATGTGTGTCAGTATTTTTGGAATTATAAATTAGGATTCATAATGTTTTGATATAATATAGAGTATAAATTATTTATAAATGGTCCTAATTAGATGAAATTCGACCATTATCAAATAATGAAATACACATAGGTATTTACCTTTAAGGGAAAAGATAATGAAACTAGAGCTAGATATATAACTAAAACTGACAAAATTATAACTATATTAAGGAATATGATTGAGTTTGTAAGAAATGACCTTTCTCATATGGAGAAGCTTTATAATATATAATGTTATGTAACAATGCTAGATCTCTTCACATTTTAGCAACCTCTATATGTCAATGAGACAAAAAATCCATTTATTGCCGAGAAATGGATATGATCTATAGAGATGATATTTCTCACATTGGAAATTAATGAAATTGTGATTGTTTGTCATGGTAATTTATCTACTCTCAGGGGATGAAGATACATGTTAGTCATTGATCCGGAATACTAAGGATAGAGATGAAATAGAAAACATATAATTGAATGAATTTAAGGAATGTTTTAGGGAAAAATTATTTACTCATGAACAATGAGTCTATATGGAAAGATAATTATGGTGTCTTAGACAAAGGGAAGATGAAAAGTTTTTAGGTATTAAACTAAAATTTAATTTATATATATGAATTTTATGTGATATGTGCACAATATAATGATAATTATTTTTTATTTATTTGATGGGATGATGATAATCCTTCAAAGAGAATTACTCTCCCAAACATTCTCATCATATTTGTATATAATATCATGTATTATGAAAACAATTGAAGAATTCTCTACGTATTATGGTTTTGATGGAAATCAAGAGAATAATATGAAAAAGAACAAAAATAGATAAGGTAGAGAATTTAATGAAAGGATTTTCCTACATAGAATAATTGTATAAAAAAACACTATGGTAATTTCTTGATGCGAATGAGAGTTATCTTCATGTATGGAACGAAATCCCACTAGGAACATCAATGAAAATATAATAATAAAACTACAGATTTATGTTCTTGAACTATAAGGTGTTGGGGTACTATGAAAATGAATTCATTAAGTGTAAAGGTAATATAAAAATCAATAAAAAATATCATGTTCAAGATTATGAAACTTTTAAGGCCAAAGTGGGATGATTAAAGTGCTTGTGTATTTAGATTCAAGAATTATGTTATATATATTTATCAATGATAATCATGGTATAAGAATTGTGATATGTATTATTATTTTACAATAATAATTTTTTGGCATGTGGATGTATAAAATGAATGGTATTGATAATTATAAAATGTTCTTTAGTGGTATGGTGATATTTTTATAAAATATCTGAAAAAAGGAAAGATGGAATGCAATAAGTTCATGATATTGAGTTAATATTTAAAACTTCAAATAAAGAGAATATTTATATTTAATAAAAATATCAGATAGTATTGGTTACCTTGGAAATGGTTATTTATTTTATTAGAAAGCAATTCATGATGGATTTTACTTAATTTTTTTTATTTATATATGATGACATGAGATTTTAATTATGGGAATAATGAGAGAATTAATTCATTGAAGCATGAGTTTTTTCATTAAGGTTTTATGGTGATTACAAATATTAAAAAGTGATTGAGGTATGAACATATGACATTAAGATCTAGTCTATGATGGATAATTTATAAGTTCTTCTTGGGAATTTAGTGATACTCTTCAAAAAAATAGATTTTTAAATTTGGTCACATTTATTTTGGATGAGCTTTAAGATTTAATACTAATTTAATGGATTAAGATGTATATATGATATTTCTTATAGATATTATTGTATGATTTATTATATTGGATATATTTTACTAAGAATTTTTGATTTTGGTGAAAATTAATATACCAAATAAAAGACTTAAGGATATTATGATTCATTATAAATACTTCAAGAACGAAAATTAATCTTGAATATCCTCTTCCTGGAATAATAAATAAAGTGGAAATTGATCAAAGTAGGACCAATTTATGAGATAATACTTATTCCATGTTAAAAAACAAGTATGCCTATTTTTTTGAGTTCTTTATCTAGATATTAAAAAACCCATTGACTTTGGGAAAAGGGAAATGAAATAAAAACATTTCCTATTTTATTTTCTTACTGATAAATCAATGGTCTTCTATCCTATCATAGGATTATAGTATTGTGGCATTTTATATTCACAATGCCAGGTTCTATATCACACTCTAATAATCATTCTGAATTATTTTTATATTCCGCATCCCTATTTTTACTTTCCATGGATGTTACCATAGTTGTAAAGATAGTATTTTTTTCATTCATACATCGATTTCCTTATTTTTAAGAGGATATTTTATTAAAAATCTTTACAATGTGAAAAAAACATTAACTATTGAGAACATGTTAAAATTCCAAGAACCAAATTTAATGAATTATAGATAATGTAAAACCCTCATATTTTAAAATAACACTATATTGGATAGAGTATATAACCTCAATCACCAACCCTAAACAAATTACAACATATTATAATATAAATATTATCATTATAAACTATTTGTTGAATTAGTGGAAAAAACTAATAATAACGGGGTTATGGAATATATATATCTATATAGGAACTAATCAACAAAAATAAATTGACTAATGGTTATAAAATAAGTACTCACTATTTGATAATGTTAATTTCTTCTTGAGAAATTATATTTCATAAAAATTATTTTTATTAATTTTTTGGGAGAAAACATTATAATTCATTTTTCCAAAATGTATAAATTTTATTTTATAAAAATAATTTAATTTTATAAATCATCATATCAAAATTTTACTATAGTTAATTTTTTTAGAATAGTGTGATTTTCTGGTGAATAGTTAAAAATACTTACTTTTATACAGAGCTGTATTTTTGTATCAAGTATTTACAAAGTTACATTTTATCATAAAATTGTGAAAAACTAAAATAAGTTCTCTTATATAATTTTAAATCCAATTAATTTAATTAGATTCAATTTAATGATTGAATTTATTATTAAATCATTATAATATATAAAAATTAATTTATCTAAGAATATATTTTTCATTAGGTTTTAAACATTTATTTTATTTTTAATTTTCGATTATTTTTGAAATGGATTTTCATAAAATATTTGGATTATATGGAATATAAATGGTCGAATTTTTTAAATAGATACATATTATTTATTCTCAATATTAATTGCCACTTTAGTAAATTTGGTACCATGGTAAAGGGTACTTTGTGAAAATAAAGTTAAACAAATAATATTATAAGTTTTAAAAAAGAACTATATCCATTAACTACATTTTATGGAAATATTATATGTCACAATTAATCATTGATATATTGAATATATGGATTTTTTTCAACTCATTGTGATTACGACCTTTATATGTTTTTATATAATGAAAACTAAAAAATGACACACTCTTGATTTTAATAACTATAATATTTTTGAAATGGTTTATCTAGTGTATTTGTTCACTTGTAAATAGAATTTTTAAATATAAATGAAATATATATATTATTTATTTAAATTTATATTTTTATTTATGAAATAATTACCTTCAATTCTTAAACAATGAGGGTACGATATTGTTTAATTAATGGGGAAATAAAATGAATGATATTAATAATATTAAAAGTGATATAATTTGTGTGATATATAGTGATACAAATTCTTTTGGGATTAATAGGAAAAATACGTGATGTTTAAATTAATAATAATCAAAATAGACCATTTTATTGATTCATTTTAAGCCAAATTAAATTAATAGTATCAAAATTGGCAGTAATGATAGTGTACAAAAATAATATTTTACTAAATAATTTAAAATTTTAAAATTTTAAATAGTATAATTTGGATACTATATCATCTAAAATATAATCCATTGTCCATTTGAGTTCCATTTTCACCTTCTGTGTAAAATTATAGTATTTTAAGAATGAAAAATTCGTTACTATAGTTAATATTAAAATATGTGAAAAAAGCTGTAAAACCAAATTATAATATTCAAAACACCTCATAAACATTTAAAAATATTATTGGATGATTTTTTCCCATGATGTATTCCATATTCTCTAATACTTTTCCATTTGGATATATTTTAAATGAGAATTTTTTTATTATAATTTAATCGTTAAAAGAAACTCCTAAAGTGTCTATCGCCTCAATTACAAAAGGGATCCTCCCCCTTCCCTGATATACAACACATTTAGACATATATGTCAAAAAAAATGAAAACTAATATTTTTAATATTCTTATCTATGTTCTAGAGGCTTTTCTATTCCAAAATACCTACTTTGATACTCCTAAGAAGATATCTAAAGGAATGCTACCAAAGAAGAGGTAATTTCCTTTACCGAGTCCTTAAACATTATTTATTCTTTTACTTACTCTATAAGTTTTTAACGATACTAAGTTAATAAATCAATTACCATGAATATAATTAAAAGTTATTATTTTTATAGTAAAACCATATTTCACCTCTTTTCTATTTTACTAGAATCAAAAACATCGCTGGTGCATACGTACTTCTTACCATCTCCACGTAGTAGTGTAATTTGTTTTTCATCACCATTTTCATGGATAGTTATAAAAATTAAAATATTAATTATATATTTTTTTAAAAATAAATATTATCTTGTAAATATAAAATAATATACCTTTTTTAATTTCTAATCCATTGGAAAATAATAATGGTGTGCGTGTATATGGGTGGAATACTACCTCCACTAAGAGATGTGATTGGTTTTTCATTTAAGATTTACATGGACAACGATTTTTTAAATGATATTTATTATTTACCATTATTGTTTTCCACCCGTAACAAAATGATAATGGCATTCTTACATACATACAATCTTCCGTCTCGACGAATGGTGTATTTTATTTTTCAAACTATAACTTCAATAAATGATTTTTAACTTGTATGTAATGAATATAAATTATAATTATATCATTTTTAAAATCTATATATAATATTACCATGATTTAATTACACTGACCGAAACTACCGAACAAAAATATACATGGGAAACACAGAAGTTATCACCCAAAAGAACAATTTTAATAAATATTACATAAGTAATTAGTAATAAAATGTTATAAGTAAATAATAAATGGTGTGATATATATTATTATTCTAATATAATATATTTCTAATAAATATATATTATACATGAGTCTCAATCATGTATAATGGAAATTAGACCTGAGGTAAAGTTTTCTTGATTCACTTTAAATTCTTTGAGACATATTCCATACTCACCATTTATTTATTTTGTGTACAATATATACTACCACATTGATATATTACACCATTAATCACTTTTTATTCCTGGTAATTAAAGATTAATGTCATGTTATTTCTTTAATTACACTTAAAATTCATTATATTCATATATGGTAAGATTTTATTTCACAATCACATCATTATCATGGATTATATATGTTTATACACCCTCTGGAGGATCATTTTTCATCCTTATCCATATTTTCCTTAAATAAATGTAGATAATATTTCTATTTTCATAAAATTATATATTAATGAATTTTTTTACAAGTTATACTTTTTAGATATGTATTAAAGGAATAATATTTTTTGTTTTACAAATGACATACTTTTTATCATTTTTAAAATAGCATGGAAGAATTTTTAAAAAAAAATATAGAATGATTTTTTTCAAGCCTTCATGAAATATCATTACGCTGAATATTTCATTTCATATTTACAATTTTATTTTATGATGAAAATTTCTCGTTAATATTTTTTATGTTTTAAAATAATATGTAGTTTTAATGTGAAAAGGTTACTTTCTTCACAAATTATACAAAAAATATATTTAATTTCTTTTCATATATTTCATCATTTTGTTTTTAATCATATTTTTTTTGGGTTTATTCGCTTATGGTAAAACATACCATATTTTAGTAAATGGTTTATGATCAGTTTGGATAGAGAATTACTATTTTGATACAACCCTCTATATTACTATAGACGTTATATTATTTTATTTATTTAATGGGGTAATTATTCTGATTTTTCATAGGAGATAAAATAAGAATAATTAACTTTATTTTGTTTCAACCCTTTTGTATGAAGAAATCATTGGATATAGTAAGTGATAGGTGGGGACTGCTATATCCCCTCAATGCATCGGTCCATTTCATGAGACAAACTAGTTTATATATTGGATGATCCTAACCCATTAATGTAATATATCTTAGAATTAGTCCTTAGATAAATGTTTTAGATGTTTGGAATTATTTATTTCATCATTATAAAACCATTTATAGATGTTCCTGTGATTATTTGAATAGTTTATATATCAATTGATTTTTTTCAACTCATTTGTTTATTTATATTTTATTATATTATTGTTATTTTTCCTTACATATTATTTATACCTAAATTATCTTCCATTTTATGCATACCCTTACTAATTATTTGATCTTTATAATTATTATGTTTAATTTCCCAAGGATACTAAGTAGTGTTTTATGATTAATACAAAGTTATATGATAAATTGGATAGTGATATTATTGATGGAAATACTATATTTTATTTTATGTTTTCAATTTTTAAAGTGAAATTCAACAATCTATCTAGTTTACTTTAGCTGTTAAACTATTCCGTAAATAGAGATATGATTTATTATATCTCGTTCCAGTGTAATAAACTAACCACCATCTTAAGAATAATATAGTTTGGTTTATTACATCATTTTTTCCGCATCCTTCCCATTTTTTGTTAAACATGATGGTGTGATTCTTTTTACATGAAAAATATATATGAATCCATATTAATGAGGATTGTTCTATGTTTAGTACCACTTCAGAGAGCTTATTCCCATGCTCATAATTTTTCTCACATAAACTAATGGATGGTTTAATATAACCTATGCTATAAATTCCATCTCCCTAGAAATATATGAGGCTTGATCATTATTCACAGGAGATGTTTTTTGATACAAATATCTCTAATTTTTGAAACAGCTATATTTATATTTCATTTTATCTCATAATCTCACACATTCCTTGGACTACCTATAATTAAAATTATTTCTCAGTCATTTCATCCATTCTAGAATAATTTTTTCCATTCATTTCATGGTGAGTTAGTTTAATATAAATATTTTTTGAATTATTTAATTTTTCCCAAGTAATGTATTGGTAAATAGACATCATATCCATGTCTTATACACAATTTAGAATTTTTATCCAATTCCACTATTACACCCAATTATATGGATTCAATAATTTTTTTTATTTTCCACTTTTAATCCTAGGTACCCTATATATTTACATAGAAAAAATTATTTTACTATGTCAATAGGCCCATATTCAACATTAATTTTTTTAATTCTATTCATTTTGGATTTAATTTTTCTATTTTATATTAGGGTATTTTTTTGGGAAATTATTTATGTATCCTGATATGCTATCCTGAATAGACTACCTAATAAAAAAATTTATATTTTTAGAATATCCCAAATAGAAATTTCATATTTTTATTTCTATCTAAACAATTTCAGGCTTTGGATGTTAATCTCAACATTAATTACTCAATACTGTTGGTATTGAGTGAATATAATTCAAATGGTCCATAATTAGTAAAATAAAGTTTTACGTTCTTGTGATTATAATATTCCCATATAAGGTAATATACTTTTACCAATGAAAAGGACCCTCTAATTCCAAAAAACATTTATTAGATTATAATGAAAACTATATATCAAATAATTTTAATGGTTATCCTTAATATACATTCTATTTATTATGTGATTTCCCATACATTATAATGTTGTCAATGATCATCCAATACTATTATCATTCTCCTAATAATTCATATTTCAAACAAAAAGTATAATATACCTAATCCAACCTCTATATGTTTAAATATATTATATGTACTTGTTAATTTTACTCTATTTTCCACTATGCAAGCTATTAAAATATTATTGTGTTTGTTTCACATTATGGCACTCCATTAACATATCATTATTCTCATAATATTAACAATAGTTTTTCTCAAAATAAATGTACATCCACCCACTCATGTTATGTTATAATATCAAATGATAATTGAATAACATCTTATTTCTAATTTCTTTGAAACACAAGAGTATATTCTCCTTGAAAATTATTTAATCAATATGAATTATATTAAACTGACAAAAACTATTTTGAAATGGAAAAACCTATTCTCTAATAATTTTATCCCTTTATTTAACATTCAATAGGCCACCAAAAAGAATTCATTCCATGGCCCTCTATGTATATAAACGTGGGAAATTTTTGAAAAATTATAATGTTTTAGTCATTCCATCTCAACTTCCACATTTTTATAAAAACACCTCCTTTTGAGATAAACATCATCTCATTTAATTAATCCTTTTTGTTTAAATATAAATAATATTCAAATGGTTTTGACAACATGAAAATGAACTAGAAGATACAAGTTGACGAGGATGTGTGACCAAAATTAAGTTCAATGTTTTAGACCATTTTTCAATTTAAAAAATTATGAGACAACTATTTGTTTCTATGATATATGACCGTAAACTATATCACCATTTTGGTCTAGTCATAAGGAGCATATACATCAATAAACTAATGTGGGCCCGAAATATAATACCATAAAATATAAGTTATGTTTTACAATGTACTTGAAAACCATGAATCTAGGGTAATTAATTATAGTACCATACATATAAAAATAAATTAAAATAACCATTTATTATAAATTTAAATTCAAAATTATATAAATACAAAATATATGACTTATCATGTTGGAAATCTATAATGGTATGTGATATAAAATATCATGTTCTTACATTATAAGACATCTATGGAAAGGGATAAATAAATTTTTTGACTTGATATAAAGAATATGTATATTATTACATACAATTTCTTAATTATTATTTATAATATGGTCCCTAGGTCTATGAATTTAGGAATTATTAATGAACATCTTTATTACCATTATGCACTTACATTAGTATCCTACTAAAATAATAATGGTGTATCTTAGGACCCCATTCCCTACTCCATGATTTTTTTATTCTTACATAATAATTTCATATGCCTTGATCCTTTTAAACATACAATATCAAAATAGACCATAAATAACATATGATGATGAAGCATGTACCCCATATATTGACTGTCATGACCCACCCCCGAGGCCCGTTCCATGACTACCCCAAGCCCACCTTCCATATGCTAGGGGCTGGCGACTAGCACAAAAGGCATAATTCCCTAAAACTGGGAAGGTATTTCCTTTAAAACCTGTAAACATACACAACAGAGCACAAGATGGAAACAAACAATAAGTAAAATTATATAATAAAAGTGTACTAAAAGTAAAAGGGGCTAGAAATACAAGCCCAACCGTAAAGTAAAAGAAACTGAAGGATCATCCTCTGAGGATCCTACATGAAGTGTAGGTACAGATGGCCTCCTTATCACTCCAGGTCTGTCTGTCTCCTCCGTGTACCATCATGCCATAAGGTCCACCTCCAGGTACCGTCCAGTCCTGGTACTCTCAGCCTCAGTCAGCGCTATCCGTCGTCTACATCCAACACAACGAGGTGCGGACATAAACCGTGAATGGATGAGTTTAACGATACTCATTAGGGACCCTGAGACACTCTAGGTCTCACAAAATCTAACAAGGATAAGCCACAAAGTATGAAATCAATAGATAACCCACATAGGTATATTCCTATACATATACCTAAGTTATCATGTAATCCATCTCAATCATGAGGAAAATAAAAAAGTTACCAACTCAGCTCAACCATGATTTTTACTCACATTATCAAAACCACAGCTGCTGGAGAACTCATCCACTGTCAAGTACAGTGAGCCTTCCACAACACTAAGGTGCTTCCCACTAACCCTGGACTACTAAGGTACTCTTCCTGTTGAGTACTATGGGTCTAATACATCACCAAGGCGCTCCCCACCGCGGGTCTGCCACCACAACCAGGCGCTCCTCCACCTTGGGACTTCCACCACAACTATGTGCTCCCCACTAGGCTAGTCAAGTCACTCCAAGTCAATCAGTCAGCAGTCATCAAGTCTTAGCCAGCTACTAGGTCTCTGCACTCTGTCCGCTCGTCTCTGGAAGGATCCTCTCCACGAGCAACTGGTCGATACTCTAACTATCACAAAGTCACATGAAGATGTATCTCAAAGTTTCACCACGTCATATAGGTCTCAACTTAACAGACATCACGTCAATCGAACGCTCGATCTGTGAGTTATTAGCATTTTAGTCCCGCTGGCCTGGTTAGATTCATGCACGATCCAACCTGACCGTATCTCAACTATAACCCAAACTCAAGGGGGGTATACTCAAAGCAACCATCATGCTCCAAGATTACCAAGTCCACTGACGGTTCATCAAATGGATGCCCTGTGCCAAAGATATATCGAAAGAAGGTAAAGAGTCATAGTGGGTCTGAGTCTAGTCCGACCCGGTCAGACCGACACCGCCCGACGTAGTTTGGGCCGACCCGGTTTGAGATGAACCGGCTTGACCTGTTGGGTATTCCCTAACCTGTTAGAGGGACGGCCCATTCAGTTCATCCCAGCCCACTGGGCCTGACCCAATAGGCCGTGAGGTGTCACGGAGGGCTGCGAGAGTGCGGACCAGTCACGAGGGCACGGACCAGTCGTAGGATGACGTGATGGCGGTTCAGCCCAGAGGGAGTCGCATGGGCATGGGCCGGTTCGGCTGAAGCACCGTGAGGGCCGCAGAAGGCCAGCTTGGTTGGGGTGGTGTGAGGGCTCGGTTTGGCCGGGGGCTCGGGAGGTCGGGAGGGCGCGGGTGGCCGGGAGGCGCATGCGGCCTGGAGGGTGCGACGGTGCGGCCCAGGGTGGTGAAGCCGGTTCGGCTGGTGGATGGGGTGGCCGGGGCCAGTTAGTCCGGTTCAGAGGGTGAGGTTGAGGTCGGTTCAGCCATGGTGCGGCATGCCTCGGGCCGGTTCGGCTGGTGGGAGGCACGACCGTTGGGCGGCGCGGGTCGCGGAGGCCGCAGGTAGCGCGACCATTGCCTTCGTCGCATTCTTCGTCTCATCGCCTCATCGCCATTCTGAAGAACATCCCAAAAAAGAATGGCGGAGGGGTCAGACTGTAGAGACCCAAAGCTTGACGTACATAGGCATTACATTACTTTTGAGGAATATCTAATACATTACAAAAACAGACAGCAAAAGACCGTAATAGTTTAGTGTCTTTGGAAACTCGGAATATAATCTTCTAATCTTGGTGAAAGATCTTCAACATTTCCTATAATGATCTTCCTTTTTTTCTTACCTAAAACATTTATTTATATCCTGGGGAAAATAAAACATATAAAGGGTGATCTGAAATTCTCAATAAGGGTAAGCATGGAGAAAATAAAACAAACCAAATACATTTGAACTTCAAAACATGAACATAATATTTAAACATAAAAATCTGGAGCAATGACATAAAACATGGCAGTACGTAAGGCATAGATCATAATGGATCATCGATCATGATAAAATATCATGGGAATAAAACATGTAATTGTGGAAAACCATTAAGCACTGGATATGATTTCCATAGTAGCCAAGGCATTGCTGCAGAGACCATCTTAGAGGACAAAGTCCCTTACTGAATCGGGTTTACTTTCCATTCCAGCCCTGTATTACTGAACCGAATTTACTTACCGTTCTAGTCTTGTCTATCTCATGAGATATAAATCTCTACCCAATGCATTTTATGGAGATATAGGTCCCACCCATATCATAATGAAATCATTCTTACATGTGCCACAACAAAAACATAAATCATTCATCATAACCCAATGAATAAAATGGGTTTCATAAACATCATTCCATCATAACATAATCCATATAAAACAAATGAATATCATTTCATCATAAGAAAAATGAAACCAAGTAAATTATAGAGACATTATACTTGAAACATAATCATACTAAATAATGTCATCTTAGATGGAAAATAGTTTTGACAAAACACTTGAAATGAATTTTTGAGGAAAATATCCTTTTTCATCAAAATCATTTTCTTTTCACAAAATGCCATGAAATTTTAAAAGAAAAGTATTTTTCCGAAAATAATCGTGAAAAATTATAGAGTATGCTTCTTGAAAATAAGGTGTTGTGAAACCATAAAAATCTGTTCATGCCTTATAAGCTAAAAAAACATTCTCCTCGTACTTTTGTCGGAAAAGTCAAAAAGTTCCTTGTATGGTAAACAAAAGAAAGATTCTTTACATAACACGTGGTAAAAGTCAAAAATGGGTAAAAATTACTTTAAAAATACATGAAACCATTTTTAGAAAACAGGGACATGGATGATAAATATAACCCTAATAAATACTTACGAATAAACAATCTTGGATAAAAACGAGATTGGAAAAGTTATCCCTTACCTTAGGTCCGATATGCTTCGTATGTGTCCGAACCTCCTGTATAATGATTTAAATAATGTCATTTACTTATTACAGAATCATACTCATTGTTATGAAATCATATATGGTTCACTTATGACTTTATATTACCCGTTATTTTGTAAATTCCATGTTAAAGTAGCATTTTGGGTAAAATCGTTTTATTTATCGTACGTGTTTGGACTTGTTGTTATTGATATTATTATTACTTATATCATGATTCAATTACTTCCAAAATGTAAATCATGATTTATATATCATATATATTCATTATATATATATATAATAGATAGATAAATGAAATGAAATACACCGTTCATGGAGACGGTAGGCCGTACGTACGCATGAACACTGTTTTATTTTCCTTATTGACTTGAATGGAAGTAATTAGATGAAATATATATATACATAAATAAATTAGATTTATCATGTCATATTTTTCATTATTATTCATCATATATTCTTTATAATTATTCTTGAGTGGTTAACATGGAGAATGAATCTCATCGCGTTCGTGGAGACAATAGTCCGTACGTACACACGAGCTATGATATCGATCCCATAATTATTGAATAGAATTGGAGTGGATGATATAATATCTCATAATCAGTATGATGTTATAATAACCATATATATTTATTCTTTACACCATTATACCCATCCAAGTAAGGTTTTGGTGGAAAAAAAGATTACACCACGGCTTGGTGACGATATTCCGTACGTACGCACGCGTAGTGATTTCATTTTGCATAGGATGGATAGAAGGTGAAATGGGGTTGTTTAATATTTATAATAACATATCAGTATATTAGTGATACATTATGTTATTACAATATAATGAAACAACTAAAGAAGAAGAAGTTGAAGAAAAAAGAAACGTGAAAGAATTGGTAGAAGAGATTACCTCTTCTTCGATGTACCTCCTTTAAACTTCTTCTTAGGGCACTAGGGTTGGTCTTTTGAGAAGACCAGAACCTCTATGATATAACTATATAGGTTTATAATATTAATTTTCAGGGGTTGGACGAGATTAAAGGATCAAAATTGCATAAAGAGGAGAGGGAGGAGGTTCCCTTTTATAAGGGAGGAGAGGGACACTTTAGCAAAAACTTGAAATATTATTTTATAATAAAGTCATATTCGGTTTATAATAGTTCAAAATTGATTTATTTCAAATCCAAAGTGGGTATGGGTAGAAATATTCTCAACCAATAGGTTTTATACAAGTTTAGCTTACTATTTTAACCTTATCATTTATATTTAACTCTAAGTTAAATAATTTAACTTTTACCGCGTCTTCCTGTTTTCTTACACTATATGGTTAATAAACTTACTATAACAATCCAAACGAACCCAAGTGGTTAATTATTAATATATATAACCTTATCTAAGTCATTTTTCCGAACCTTAGATTTTTATGAATAGAATAAAAATTACTAATATAATATTTGTTTTAAAAACTATATGATGTCAATTTTGACACTATTTGATAATTGATTTTTTTGAAAATTATAAATGCATGATTAGTTCTAAAAAAGTTAATTTAATAAATACTAACATATCATATTAAACTAAAATATTATTTTAATTTATTAAATGTCTAAAATTACATTTATTTTGGTATTTATAACATCAATTACTTTAATATTTCATTGATAATGTAATTCCTGCATCATCATTGTGTCATAAATAAATTAAATTATTTAATGTCTAAAAATAATAAATAAAATACCATTATCTATGAAATCTTGTTATATTTCTAATTAATATTTATAGTTGAATTTATCTTATGTATAACCCTATATTAAAAATGTTTTAGTTATTAAAATTTGATTTTAACTATTTTAACTCTCCTTTAAATAAATTAATAATAAATGTCCTAATCTAATCCAAGTAGACATAAAGTGTAATATTTTATTCCTAAGGTTGTTTTTGGTCGAATTACACTTATACAATAGAATTGGGACATGTGTTAGGGTAATAATAATATCATTTTTTCCCTTAATTACCCTATTTAGTTTTAACCGTGGTAAATAAAAGTCAAAAGTTACTATAAACCAAAAATTATTTTTATCTTATTGACCCAAATTTTACTCCTTGATATTAACCGTGTCTCTCAGATTTTTGAAATTCCACTCACAAAAGTGGTAAAATTATGTTTTAGGTAAATTTTCATTTCTCCTAGGAAGTGGGTAAAAGACGGTGAAAAATTCAATAAAATTTTTATATATCTACAATTATTATAAAATGAATCCAATGAATTACATTGAACTTATATAGGTATTATGTAACAAATTTGACCTAAAATAAATTTAAATAAAAATAAATAATTATTTAAATAAAAATTCATTTTTAACCAATAACTCAGTGTTTTCACTATTCATCAAAAATTGAATGTTTTCAGAAAAATACATAAAATTCACCCTAGGCTAATTTCGATATTCCGAATCCAAAAATGAAGTCCATTTTGAATGAAAAAATTTATAATATCTAAAAAAGTGGGTATTACTATTCATAATGGATAGTTCATAATAATATTATAATAATATCCTGTTTAGTGAAACTCGGTATTGCGTACTATACACGCTATCGAAGAAAGTCTTGATTGCCTGTAATGCAAGCCAAGTCAGCGATGCATGTAGTGAAATCTCCGTTTGGTGTTGCGTATAACATAATCAATACTTATTTCATTTATACATTAAAAAAAATCTATGCTTATTGTTACGTAGAACAATTTCCAAAAAACGAACTTGAAATTATGTGTAACACGATCCAAGAATAGTGTTGCATATATTTCAAGCTAATACGGTGTTGGGTATAATACAAGCTATTCTTTGTATAGTGTATAATAGAAGAAATCAAAGAGAATAATATATCTCATAAAATCTTGGGGTGTTATACTCTACCCCCCTTAAAATGAATTTTGCCCTCGAAATTCATCGGGGTTATATATGGTTTACTACTTGAAAGTTTATTTCTTAGAAACCCACATCGTAAAAAATAATACTAAAACTTAATTTTAAAAAGTGAATTATGAAACATAACGGTTACCAAAATTAACTCATCACTAGGTTTCCACATAGGAGAACATAGGTTAAAATATGGATATGGAAGAGAAATCTAACCATCATGTTCTAATGGAGAGTGGTAGAGAACATGTCTATAAAAAGACAACAATCAAAAAGCCATAAATTTTTTATAATCTTAGGTACCATCTGATTCATCGGATATGAGGATAATATGAAATTTTTTTGGTTTTCAAGATCATTTCCCTAAATTTGAAGAATTTGAATTAGAAGAAATACTTACTTTATTTCGGTACAATCTCACCCTGGTTCGTTCCTTGATCAATTTCCACTTCATCTCTTATAGAAATGAAGTTTAATTTTTCATTCTTGAAGTGTTAGCAGATCATGTGATAGAATTATGATTCAATCCATCTGTCTCAAACAAAAGGTTAGAAAAAGTTATCAAATATACATAAGTCCATATATGGCGAGGTTAATCATATATGATTCCAAAAATAGACTTATACTTTATCTATAATACAGATTAATAAAATAAAACTAGTTTCTACTAACCAGGGACTTCCTGTAGGCCAGTGGTATGAGATAAAGGCTTGTCTCACTTCAGTTATGAGATCGATTCCCACGACCTTTTCTGACATGACAGGTTGTCGCCCGTCCTAGGGGTTGTACCTTTTCCTAAAACCACATAATAACATTCCTGCAATAATATCGAAAACAGTTCTAGCCTTAAATAATACTATCTTATGTCTAACTTAATTCATTCTAATCTTTAGGCTTATCCAAAATACTTCTGTCCAAGCTCATAGTATAAAGAAAACAATTACTAGAAATGTCATCTACCGAGAATGTGAATACCATCATTTATCCCTCGTATATCGCAAGATATATCTTGTTGATCACATTCCAAACATGTGAATACCTTAATCTTGTATTATCTTGAAAAATGAATACCCATTATACCATAGTGAAAACATGAATTCTATCAAAAGTTAACTCTTTCCACACACCAAAATCCCAAAATTTCTATATACTCAAACCATGATATAAGTTTGTCCTTATATCAGTCATGAGCTCATGAATACCATCAAACATATTATTTTTTCCTTATCCCTTCATTATGCGCATATCATTTTCCTTCCAAAAATATATCAATCACTTTCCATGGTTATAGGTACCATACAATTATTGAAAACCACAATAGACTAATACATAAATATTCCAATATTCTACGATACTAAATACAACATTATTTTGGAATCCCATTACATTAACACTTAATCATTCCACCACATCATTGTCATATTGAACATCACCAATAGTGACCGCATGTGACTTTCATTTGTCGTTTTCCTTTAAGTTGTTGCTCATGTCGATCATCATTAACCCTTGGATTAGGGCATTGATTATCATAATGCCCCATTTCCTTTCACTTGAAGCATTGAAGTGTTGGTGGGGCATTCTCTGTAGTCTTTTATATATTCACTTCATTAGAAACCTTTTTCCCATTACTTCAGAACTCAACTGCTCGATGACCTTCTTTTCCACACTTAAAACATTTTCTAGCACCTTTTAGGCAATATCCACCATGATTCTTTCTACACTTTGAGCATAAAGAAACATTCACCTTCTTTTGACCATTGTTCTGAGATTTCTCCTTGAACTCCATCTTTCGTTTTTGTCAAAACCAAGAGATAGATATGTAACACCAACTTCCAGTTCTACCTTGATATCACAATGCACAATTTCTTCATAGGTACTTAAGTCTCTTATATCTAATCCCCTTCGACGACTTGGTTTTAAGCCACTGAAGAATCGATCAAATTTACTTTCAGGTTGGACGATAAAGCCAGATGCATACCTTGAATGCCTTGTAAAATTCGCCTCGTATATACCAACAGATTCATCATCCTTTTTCTTAATCTCAAATAAATCCTTCTCCATATTTGTTCGAAGAATATGAGGGAATTACTTATTGAAAATCAAGTTCTTGAACTCGTTCCATTCCATGGATTCAATTTCATCTTGGAGCCTTATATTCTTAATTAGAGTCCACCACTGGTCTGCTTCACCTTCTAAATGGTAAAAAACTAAAATGATTTTTTCATGTTTTGAACAGTGAAGTAAGGAAAATATCTTTTCCATGGTACTGATCCATTTTTTAGAAACAAGTTGACCAGAAGACCCATTGAAATAAGGTGGACGTTGCCTCATGAAGGACTCAATAGAATATTGTTCCCTTCTCTGCTCATTTGGAAGTCCAGAATGATTTATATCTTGTGTAAGTATAGCAATAAGATTTTGCACACCATCTCCCATAACATTGGTTTGCTCAGGAGGAAAATCATTACATTGTCCATTACATTGATAAACATGGTTTCTTTGGGTTCCAACCATCATCTAAAACCCAAAAAGAATAGTGTGGGAGGCAAAAATCATGCTAGGGAAAACAACATAATATAGGGGGAGTAACTTTAATATATAACATCTTAGAGTTAATTCTATGATTGTTACCATAATTCTAGGACTGTAACCTATACTTATACTTATCCTTAAGGACATCCTTAGACATACCTTAGAAATATCTATTGGGATCTCAATAATGTATTCTCATCCTAGTTTCCATAGGTTAACTAAACCTTTCCTCTGATATCAACTGTAGAGATCCAAATCTTGACTTACATAGACCTTACATTAATTTTTCAGAATATCTAATACATAACAAAAATAGACACCAATGGACTGTAATAGTTTAGTGTCTTTGGAAACTCAGAATATAATCTTCTAATATTGGTGAAAGATCTTCAACATCTCCTATAATGGTCTCACTTTTTTTTCTTACCTAAAACTATTCTTCATATCCTCGGGAAAAGAAAACTTATAAAGGGTGAGCTCAACTGCTCAGTAAGGGTAATAATGGAGAAAATAAAACAAACCATATACATTTGAACTTCAAAACATGGACATAATATTTAAACATCAAAATCTTGAGCAATGACATAAAACATTGCAGTACGTAAGGCATAGATAATAATGGATCATAAATAACGATAAAATAGCATGGGAATAAAACATGTGATTTTGGAAAACCATTAAGCACTTGATATAATTTCCATAGTATCCAAGGCATTTTAGCCAAGACCATCTTAGTGGAAAAAGTCCCTTACTAAACTGGGTTTACTTGCCGTTCCAGCACTGTATTACTGAACCAGATTTACTTGACATTCAAGCCATGTATATCTCATGAGATATAAATCTTATCCCACTGCATTTTAGGGAGATATAAGTCCCACCCATCTCATAATGAAATCATTCTTACGTGTGCCACAACATACACATAAATCATTCATCATAACCCAATGAATAAAATGGGTTTCATAAACATCATCCCATCATAACATAATCCATATAAAACAAATGTATATCATTTCATCATAATAAAAATGAAACATGTAAATCATAGAGACATTATACTTGAAACATAATCATACTAAATAATGTCATCTTAGATGTAAAATAGTTTTGACAAAACACTTGAAATGGATTCTTGAGGAAAATATCATTTTTTCTTCAAAATCATTTTCTTTTCACAAAATTCCATGAAATTTTAAAATAAAAGGATTTTGTTGAAAATAATAATGAAATATTGTAGTGTAATCTTCTTGAAGATAAGGCATTATTAAACCGTAAATATCCATTCATGACTTAAAAGCTAAAAAAACATTATCCTCATACTTTTGTCGGAAAAGTAAAAAAGATCCTTGTATGGTAAACAAAAGAAATATTCCTTACATAACACGTGGTAAAAGTCAAAAATGGGTAAAAAGGAATTTAAACATACATGAAACCATTTTTAGAAAATGGGGACATGTATGATAATTATAACCCCAGTAAATACTTACGAATAAACAATGTCGGATACAAACGAGATTGGAAAAGTTATCCCTTACCTTATGTCCGTTATGCTTCGTATGTGTCCGAAACTCCTGTATAATGATTTAAATAATTTCGTTGACTTATTAAAAAATCATATTCATTTTTATGATATCATATATGGTTTACTTATGAATTTATATTACCTTTATTTTGTAAATTCCATGTTAAAGCAGCGTTTTGGGTAAAATCATTTTATTTATCGTACGCGTATGGACTTGTTGTTCTTGATATTAATATTACTTATATCATGATTTAATTACTTCTAGAATGTAAATAATGATTTATATATCATATATATTCAGTATATATATATATAATAGATAGATAAATAAAATTAAATACACCGTTCCTGGAGACGGTAGGCCGTACATACGCATGAATATTGTTTTCTTTTCCTTATTGAGATGAATGGAAGTAAGTAGATGAAACACAAACATATATATATATATATATATATATATATATATAAATCCAGTAGCTTTATCATGTCATGTATTTCATTATTATTTGTTATATATACTTTATAATCACTCTTGAGTGGTTAACATGTAGAATGAATCTCATCGCGTTCGTGGAGACGGTAGTCCGTACGTACGCAAGAGTGATGATATCGATCCCATAATTATTGAATAGAATTGGAGTAGATGATATAATATATCAGAATCAGTATGATGTAATAATAACCATATATAGTTATTCTTTACACCATTATACCCATCCATGTAAGGTGGTGGTGTAAAAACAGATTACACCACGGCGTGGAGACCGTATTCCGTATGTACACACGCTCGATGATTTCGTTTTCCATAGGAGGGATAGAAGGTGAAATAGGGTTGTTTCATATATATATAATAACATATCATTATATTAGTGAAACTGATGTTATTAAAATATAATGAAATAACTAAATAAGAAGAAGTTGAAGAAGAATGAAATTTGAATGAATCGGTAGAAGAGATTACCAATACTTCGACGCACCTCCTTTAAACTTCTTCTTAGGGAACTAGGATTGGTCTTTTGAGAATACTAGAACCTCTATGATATTAATAGATAGGTTGAGAAGAGTAATTGGCAGTGTTTTTCTGAGCTTCAGGGCTCAAAAGTGTGTAAAGAGGAGAGGGAGGAGGTTCCCTTTTATAAGGGAGGAGAGGGGCACTTTAGAAAAAACGTAAAATATTATTTTATAATAAAGCCATATTCGGTTTATAAAAGCTCAAAATTGATTTATTTAAAAGCTAAATTGGGGATGGGTCGAAATACTCTCAAACATTTTTAGACAAGTTTAGGTTACTATTTTAAACTTATCATTTAGATTTAACTATAAGTTAAATAATTTAACTTTTACCGTGCCTTTTTGTTTTCTTACACTATATTGTTAATAAACATACTATAACAAGCCAAAATAACCCCAAGTGGATCATTATTAATATATATAACATTATCTAAGTCATTTTTCTGAACCTTATATTTTTAGGAATTTAATAACAATTAGTAATATAATATTTGTTTTAAAAACTATTTTATGTCAATTTTGACACTATTTGGTAATCGATTTTTGTGAAAATCATAAAATCATGATTAGTTTTCGAAAAACATTACTTGAATAAATACTAACATGTATTATTAACCTAAAAAATTAGGGTAATTTATAAAAAGTTTAAAATTACATTTATTTGGGTATTTATAACACCAATTACGTTAATATTTCATTAATAAGGTAATTACTGCATCATCATTATGTCATAAGTAAATTAAATTATTTAATGTCTAAAAATAATAAATAAAATTAAATTATGTAGGAAATAGTTTTATCTTTCTAATTAATATTTATAGCTTAATTTATATTATGTATAACCCTATATTAAAAATGTTTTAGTTATTAAACTTTGATTTTAACTATTTTAACTCTCCTTTAAATAAAATAATAATAATTGTCCTAATCTAATCCAAGTGAACCTAAAGGGTAATATTTTATTCCAAAGGTTGTTTTTGGTCGAATTAAACTTATCCAATAGAATTAGGGAATGTGTTAGGGTAATAATAATATCATTTTTACCCTTAATTACCCTATTTACTTTTAACCGTGGTAAATAAAAGTAAAAAGTTACTATTCACAAAAAATTATTTTTATCTTATTGAACCACATTTTACTTCCTGATATTAACCATGTCTCTCGGATTTTCGAAATTCCACTCACATAAGCGGTAAAATTATGTTTAATGTAAATTTTTAAATTCTCCTAGGAGGTGGGTAAAATATGGTGAAAAGTTCAATAAAATTTTTATAGATCTAAAATTATTATAAAATGACTCCAATGAATTACATTGAACTTATATAGGTATTATGTATCAAATTTTACCTAAAATAAATTTAAATAAAGAAAATAATTATATAAATAACAAGTCGGTTTTAACCAATAACTCAGTGTTTTGACTATTCATCAAGAATTGAATGTTTTTAGAAAAATACCAAAAATTCACCCAAGGCTAATTTCGATATTCCGAATCCAAAAATGATGACCATTTTGAATGTTAAAATTTATAAAATTTCAATAAGTGGGTATTACTATTCATAATGGCTAGTTCATAATAATATTATAATAATATCTTATTTAGTGAAACTCGGTATTGCGTACTACACACGCTATCGAAGAAAGTATTGATTGCTTGTAATGAAAGACAAGTTAGGGATGCATGTAGTGAAAGCTCCATTTGGTGTTGCATATAACATAATCAAAACTTATTTCATTTATACATTAAACAAAATCTATACTAAATGTTGCGTAGAATAATTTCCACAAAACAAACTTCAAATTACGTGTAACACGAGACAAGAATAGTGTTGTATATATTTCAAGATAATATGGTGTTGTGTATAATACAAGCTAATCTTGGTGTAGTGTATAATATAAGATATCAAAGAAAATAATATATCTCATAAAATATCGGGGTGTTACATAGACCATGTTTGTTTGGCCCACACCCTCCACGTTTAGGGTGGTAGCAAGTAGATCAATTATTTCTTTGAATTTAAAATAATTAACAAGATGTGAAGATAGAAGAATAATCAACAATCCAACACCCCACATCTTCCTGCAAAAACAATTCCCAACCCCTAAGGAAAAACATCCACAATGATTCTTTGCTTTAGAACAAATGAATTAAAGGAATAATATCATGTTCAAATAAATTCCCTATATTGTTCGTTGTTCATCGACGTTGGTGTGAGAAAGTGGACGTCGATTCATTATAGACGAGAACATCCTACGTCGAAGGAGATTCTAAGGAAGAAAGTCAAAGTTGTTCTTCGTAGGTGGAGCGTTCTTCATCAGGAGATGAAGTTCTTCATTGGAAGCCTTCTCCCAAGCTCTCTCCCATGTTCCAACAAAATTAAAGTGAACCATGACAAAATAATAGATTTAGGTTATTTATTATTTAGTTGTTGGAACAAAATTCAAAATGATTTAAATTAATTAATTGATGTGATCAATTAATTAATATGGAGGATTTGGCACATTAATGGTAAGTGCATTGACAGAATTAATTGGGTAAAGGAGGTCAAGAGGCTCCCCCCTCATTAATGAGAGGAGTTGAGAGGTTTTCCACAATTAAAATAGGGGTTTAGTCGCGGGCGGTCCCCACCACCATAACCTATTGCGGGAGGCTAGGTTTGGGTGGGCCCCACAACCATAACCCCTCATGGGAGGTTATGGTTGGGTGGTCCCCACACTTTAACTCCCACAAAGAGGTTTAGTTCTAGTGGACCCCACCTCCAACTTCCACATGGTGTCTCAAAAATAAAATAAAATGTAGTTCATTTTATTTTATTATTTTCCATGAAAAACCCAATAACTTTCTTTTATTCTCGACCCACTGCCGTCGAGGTGAAAGTATCCTTAATTGAATACCAGCGCTGCGAGTTCAAAGCTGCCCTCAGATTTCAATTCCGAGCACCGGTTCAAAATTTATAAAAACACACTCATGCGTTTACTAAACGTACCCGATCAAAACATCAGAAATTGATTTCGGGAACTCAGGCCTCGGAATCACGTGCCGTCATGTTTGACAGAATCATAAAATTCCAATTTAATTAAAAAAAATTATATGGATATTCTGGGTCTTTACATTATCCCCATGTCTGGGATTTATGTCCCCGTAAGTTACAAATCATAACTAAAGGAACAAGTGGAGGTACTGAGACGCATCTGAGCCTCCTGCTCTCGTGTGCTCTCTTGGAGGTTCTCATGCTGCCAGCGAAAGTGCACCAGAGGTATCGACAGTCCATGATGGACACACTCCTTTTGATCCTCAATCTCTACTAGAACCACTGTAAAAGTTGCACCATCGTCAAAATCCAACTCACCATGGTCGATGATGTGGGAAGGGTCTTGCACGTATCTCCTCAGCTGGGATACGTGAAATACTTCATGCACCTGATGCAACTGAGGTGGAATAGATAAGCGGTGAGGCACCTCGCCAAATCTGATGAGGACCTGAAAAGGTCCGATGAATCTCGGAGATAACTTTCTGCCTCGGCCAAATCTCTATAGACCTCGTCGAGGTGAGACCCGTAAAAAGACATGGTCGCCATCCTCAAACTCTATAGGTCTCCATCTCTTGTCAGCATATGACTTATGCCTACTCTGTGTAGTCTTCATCTGCTCTTGGATGATCTGCACCTTCTCTGTAGTATCCCGTACCATCTCTAATCCCACTAGTGCTGACACCCCTGGGTCAGTCCAGCACAAAGGAGATTTGAAAGGTCACCCATACAACGCCTCGAAAGGTGCCATCCTAATGGTGAAGTGATAGCTGTTTTTGTATGCAAACTCCACAAAAGGAAAGTGATCCTCCCAACTGCGACTGAAGTCGAGAACACAAGAATGCAACATTTCCTCAAGGGTATGAATGATCCGCTCAGTCTGGCTATCCGTCTGAGGATGGAAGGCGGTTCTCAAATGAAGCTGCGTCCCAAATACTTCCCACAACCCCTTCCATATTCGGGAATTAAAACTTGTGTCACAATCGGAGACAATCGTAGAAGGTACTCCATGTAGCCACACAATCTCTTCTACGTAGAGGCATCCCATGCTATCTACTGAACCTTTCTCTCTGATCGGTAGGAAGTGGGATGAAATGGTGAGTTGGTCAATGATAACCCAAATTGAGCCGTGACCCCTAGATGTACGTGGATGTCCTATCACGAAATTGATGTATATCCCATCCCACTTCCACTCTGTGACCTCTAAAGTCCGAACCAAGCCCGTTGGTACCTGGTGATCTACCTTCACTTGCTGAAAAGTGAGGCACCGAGAGACAAACTCTACAACTACCTTCTTCATTCCCAGCCACCAGTGCTATCGTCGGAGGTCCTGGTACATCTTCACCACTATTGGTTGTACGTTAGAGGGGATGTGTGGAACTCCCTCAACACTTCTTCCTGAAGTGACACTGGTATTATAGTACGTCCTCTGAAGAGGATGACGTGATCCCCACCTTTAGAAAATTTATCAGGTGCCTGCCCTGTGGATATTTGAGCACACTGTGTATCGCAGTCAGTGTCCCCATGTTGTGCCTTCCTAACTCACTGAATAAGTGGGGGAGTGACTGTAAGAGACTGAAGGAAGGCTTCTCCATCTCTATCCAAAAAGGATATCTATAATGTAGCTAGCTGCACTATCGCTTCACCAAGCAGTTGTATACCAGGTCTCCTGCTGAGTGCAACTACAACAATGATCCCCTCCCCAGTATTATTGACTATCTCAAAGTCATAGACCTGGAGGAACTCAAGACAATGTCATTGTCTCAGGTTTAGGTCATTCTGAGAGAAGATATACTTGAGACTCTTGTAATAAGAGTACATGATAAAACGTTCACCCATCAGATAGTGTCTCGAAATCTTCATGAAGAAGACCACTACTGCTAACTCTAGGTCATGGGTAGCGTAGTTCTACTCATGCTATCTCAGCTGACGAGAGATATATGCGATCAATACTCTCTCTTGAATCAGGACCCATACGAGTCCCATCTCTAATACATCACAGTAGACTATGTAACCTATGCCTTCCTCTGGAAGCCTCAAGATAGGGGCACTAGTCAGCCTCTGTCTCAGCTCTTGAAAGCTCTACTGTAATCTCTTCGACAACACAATGGGTTGCCCCTTCTTCGTCAAGGCTGATAGTGGTGCTAAAAATCTGGAGAAGTCTGGAACAAACCTCCAGTAGTATCCAGCCAAACCTAGGAAACTCCATACCTCTGTCACAATCCTGGGTGGCTCCCAAGTAAGTACCGCCTCATTATTCACTGGATCTACAACAACTCCATCCTCCAAGATAACATGTCATAGAAAGTGATCCTCTCGGATCCAGAACTGGCACTTCAAGAGCTGACCATAAATCTGGTGCTCTTGGAGTCTATCCAGTACTACCTACAAGTGATAGGCATGCTCCTCCTCAGTAGTCGAGTAGATCAGAATGTCATTGATGAAGACTATGACAAAATGATCAAGGTATGGATGGAATATTCTGTTCAAGAATCCCATGAACACTACTAGAGTGTTGGTTACACCGAATGGCATAACCAAGAACTCCTAGTGGTCGTACCGACATCTGAAGGTCGTCTTTTGCACATATACATCTCGAAATATGAGCTGGTAATAGCCTGATCTGAGGTCTATCTTCGAGATCCACTGTGCTCCCTTCAACTGATTAAAGAGGTCGTCAATTCTCGGGAGTGGGTACTTGTTTTACACGGTCACCTGGTTTATGCGCCGGTAGTCAACACAAACCCTCATGCTCTGATCTGCCTTCATGGAAAACAGATTTGGGGCTGACCAGGGAGAAACACTGGGCCAGATGAATCTCTTCCCCTGTAAGTCCTCAAGCTGTACCCACAGCTCGCGAAGCTCCGCATGAGCCATCCGATGCGCTGGAGTAGATATCGGTGCAGTCCAGGGTTACAAGTTAATGTAAAAGTCCACCTCTATGCGAGGAGGTTGACCGGGGACATCATCAGGGAAAAAATATGTGTACCAATCCACCACTACAGAATAACTTAGACTCTCTACATGAACTGCTCTGAGGGTAAGTCAAGCCAACTAATGAGTGATCAGATGCACCCTTCTCCGGGTAAGTCCGTCCTGTGCTTCAAAGGCTCCCTTCTCGTCGATAAAGGTTATCCTGGTCCCAACCATGTGGACACAACACACATTGAGCCTAATACAGTCAATATGAGCATGGAATGTAGATAACCAGTCTATACACAAGATGACATCGTAAGGCCTCGATGCCACTACTAGGAGATCCCTGCTGAAGTTATCGCCTCCTAGAGTAAGCTCACACTACTGGAACCAGTGCGTAATTGTTGAGTCTGCTTCTATAGGAGTCTCAAGCCATAAGGATCATACCAATGGCCCCGTCAGAAACTCTGAACTCCAAATGAAGGCAGTGGAAATGAAAGAGTGACTGACACCGGTGTCTATAAGAACAACATATAAGGTGGAATAGACACATATGGTACCTCATATCATCTTCAGAGCACCGTGATCATAAGCCTTAGCTGTATGGAGCTATGCTCTACCTTGTCCACCTACTCCCTGCGGTCGGGGTGGACCTCCTGGTGGTGGTGGCGGTAGCACCTCGAATCATTGTCCACCACCAGCTGCACGACCAGCTCCTCTGCCATGTCCGCCTGCTCCCTGTGGACCGCCTCGTTCAAATATCTGTCTCTACCTGGGTAGTCCTTTGACCATCTACTGATAATCTGAATGGAGGGTCAGACAGTCATGAGCCATGTGACCCTGCCCACCGAATGCAAAACACTTCCCGCACCTGGCATGTATTTCTCTACTCCGGGTGCCCCGCACAACCAATCCAGAGTCATACGGTCGTCCACCTATAGGTCTGGTCCTCTTTGACCTCTGTGACATCTGTCTGCTGCAATTTGCAGAAGACTCCTCTATGTGTTGACTGGTGGTGGATCTCACTGCCCGAGACTGTTTAACAAGGAAACTCTCCACTAGGAGGGATCTCTATAACACCCCTACCTACGTTGGGATACTGAGTGAGATCACTGAAGCTCTGATCTCCTACCTGAGTCCCTGGTCGATGGTACAGGCCCTAAAGAATGGGTCTCGTACCATATCAGGGGAGTAGCGTGAGAGGTCTGTGAACCTCGCTGAGTACTGATCTACAGTCATTCTTCCCTACTATAGACGAAGTAGATCCTGTATGGGCACTGTGCGAAGAGTCACTGGGACAAACTCTGCCCAAAACATGCTCTCGAAGTCTGCCCAGAGAAGCATCATCTCATCGTGAACTTAGAGCATCAAGCTCCACCATCTTCCCCAACTTCCTGTAGAAGGATGGAAGTAAGAATCACCATGAGGTCGGTCGGTGTCCCTAGCAGTTGGAAAACTCTCACCAAAGCCTTCAACCAATCCTCAGCTGCCTGTGGGTCCGTCTCTCCCCTGAACATGGGTGGCCTTTGGTGCTAGAACATGTGCAACATGTTCAAGAAATGTGCATCATCTGCTGTTGTGGCTGGTGGCATCGGTGGGCCAATTGGATGTGGTACCACTGGTGCCTCTACTAGAAAAGGGCCCTGCACCGAGGACTCGTCGCTCGGTGGGATATCAATATGTACAAATCTAGGGACTCTAGAGAGTCGTCCGTGGGGAGGCATCTTAAAAGAATCAAATGCGACTTGGTCAAAAGATTATCCATGGTGATCTGACCTGGTTGAGCTGACTTAAAGAAATATTTTGAAAACACACACGTAATCATTGTTTTCAGCACTGAGTCAGAAATCAGAGGATAGGGTTCCGTTATATGGATACGTCGGTTGCTGCACCAACACTAGACTCCCTGAACTGAGAACCACACTCACTACACTTAACACTAGTTATTCATAAAAAAATAATGATCAGAGTCCTATGTTATGTAGTAGAACCAACTCCTCTGATACCAATTTGTCACGACCCGTCCCCTGGGGCTCGTTCTGTGACTACCGTAAGCCCGCCTTCCATAGGATAGGGGTTGGAGACTAGCACCAATGGTGTAATTCTCTAAAACCGGGATGTCATTTCCTTTAAAACCTGTAAACATTCAAAAATGAGCACAAGCTGGAAACAAATACTATGTAAAACTGTATAAAAAAAGTGTGATTAAAGTAAAAGGGGCCAGAAATTAAATCCCAAAAGTAAAGTACAAAAAATTGAAAGTACAACTAAAGAAAAGAAAAATTGCTGCTGGATCGTCCTTTGAGCTTCCTACCAGAAGGGTAGGTACATATCACCTCCTCAGCAATCCAGGTATGTCTGTCTCATCTGTGTACCATCACGCTATAAGTTCCACCTCCAGGTACTGTCCAGTCCTAGTACTCTCTGCCTCAGTCAACGCTATCTGTCGTCGGCATCTAGCACAACGAGCTGCGAGCATAGTCCGTGCAAGGGTGTGTATAACGATACTCATTAGGGACCCCGAGACCCTTATGGTCTCACAAAATAAAAAAAGTATAAACCACAAAGTTTGAAATAAACAGATAACCCCACTTACGTATATGGCCATACATATACATATGTTATCAAGTAATCCATATTTGTCATGAGGAAAACACAAAATTTACTGACTCATCTCAACTAGGATTTTTATTCACATTATCGAAAAAACGGCTGTTGGAGAACTCCTCCTCTGTCGAGTACAGTGGACCTGCCACGACACCAAGGAACTTCCCACTAACCTTGGACCGCTGAGGTACTCCTCCTGTCGAGTACTGTGGGTCTGCTGCAACACCAAGGAACTCCCCACCATGCGTCTTCCGCCACAACCAGGTGCTCCCCCTAATAGCCTACAGAGGTACTCCTCCTGTCGAGTACCGCAGGTCTTCCGCCACAACTATGCACTCCTCTACTGTGGGTCTGCTGCCCCAACCAAGCACCCCCCACTAGTATAGTCGAGTCACTTCGAGTCAATCAGTCAGCAGTCGTCAAGTCTCACCCTACTACTAGATCTCCGCACTCTGTCTGCTCGTCTCTGGAAGGATCTTCTCCATGAGCTACTAGTCGATACTCCAACTATCAAAAAGTCCCATGAAGATGTATCTCAAAGGTCCGCCACATCATAAAGGTCTCAATGAAATAGACAACGCATCAATCGAACCCCCGGTCTGGGAGTTATTAGATTTTTAGTCCCGGGGGCCTGGTTGGATTTGTGAATGATCCAACCTGACCGTATCTCAACTATAACCCAAACTCTAGTGGGTTATATTCCAAGGGACTATCATTCTCCAAGATTACCAGGTCCACTGACAGTTTATTAAATGGACGCCCGGTGCCAATGATATGGCCAAAGAAGGTAAAGGGTCGTAGTGGGCCCGGGTCTTGTCTGACCTAGTCTGACCGACCTAGACCGACCCAGTCTTGGCCGACCCGGTTCAGGTCGACCCGGTTTGACCCATTGTTTTTGGCCTAGAATTTTAGGTGGGCCAGCCCATTAGGTTTAGCCTGGACCACTGGGCCCAGCTCGACAGGCTGTGAGAGCCTGGACCAGTTGCGAGGGCGCAGACCGACCACAGGTCGACGTGAGGGAGGTTCAGTCCGGAGGGCACCACGTGGGCACGTGCCAGTTCGGTCGAAGCACTGTGAGGGGAACGTGTGGTTGGATCAGCTAGGGTGGATCAAGGGAACATTTCAGCCAGGGGCTTGGAAGGCTGGGAGGGCGCGGGCGGCCGAGAGGATGCGGCAGTTCGGCCGGCGGATGGGGTGGCCGGGGCCAGTTCAGCCGGTTCGGAGGGTGTGAATATGGTGGCACAGACAGGGTGTGGTGCATCCGAAGCCGGTTTGGTTGGTGCATGGGGTGGCTCGGACCGGTTTGGCCGACAGGTGGCACTGCTGATGGGCGGTGCGGGTCACAGAGGCAATGGGTAGCACAGTTGTTGCCTTCGTTGCATTCGTCATCTCATCACCTTGTTGCCATTCTGAAGAACATCCCAAACAAGAAAAATGGAGGGGCCGGGAATTTTGGTTTGGCCTCCACCCTCTGCATTTAGGGTGGTTGCAAGCAGATCAATTCTTTCTTTGAATTTCAAAGAATTAATAAGAAGATAATATAGAAGAAAAATCAACAATCCAACACCCCACTTCTTCCCACAAAAACAATTCGCAGCCCGCAAGGAAAAAAATTTACAATGATTCTTTACTTTATAAGGGAAGAATCAAAGGAATAATATCATGTTCAAATAAATTCCCTACCTTGTTCGTTTTTCATCGATGTTGGCGCGAGAATGCGAACATCGATTCGTTGTAGATGAGCACATCCTACGTCGAAGGAGATTCTGAGGAAGAACATTGAAGTCGTTCTTCATCGGTGGAGTGTTATTCATCAGGAGATGAAGTTCTTCATTGTAAGCCTTCAAACAACCTCTCTCCCAACTTCCACCAAAATAAAATTGAGCCAAGAAAAAATAATAGATTTAACTTATCTATTATTTAGTTTTAGGCATGAAATTTAAAAAGATTTAAATTAATTAATTGATGTGCTCAATTAATTAAAGGGGAAGATTTGGGACATTAATGGAAAGTGAATTGGAAAAATTAATTGGGCATAGGAGATTAAGTGGCTCCCCCTCATTAATGAGGGGATTTGAGAGGTTTTCCACAATTAAAATGGGGTTTTAGTCCCGGGTGGTCCCCAACACTGTAACCTCTTCCGGGAGGTTAGGTTCGGGTGGCCCCAACCACCATAACCTCCCATGGGAGGTTATGGTCGGATGGTCCCCACACTTCAACTCCCACAAGGAGGATTAGTTCTGGTGGACCCCACCTCAAACTTCCACATGGTGGATCAAAAATAAAATAAAGTTTAGTTCATTTTATTCTATTATTTTCCACGAAAAACCCAAAAACTATCTTTTATTCTCGACCCACTCCCATCGAGGTGAAAGTCTCCTTAAGTGAATACCGACGCTGCAAGTTCAACGGTACCCTTAGATTTCAATTCCGAGCACCGGTTCAAAAGTTATAAAAACCCGCTCGTACGTTTACTAAATGTACCTGATCAAAATATCATAAATTGATTCTAGGCACTTCGGGCCTTAGAATCACGCACTGTCAAGTTTCGAGGACTCGTAAAATTACCATTTAATTGAAAAAATTTAAATATAAATTCCATGTATTTATATTGAAATTATATATTTATCCACATACACATATCTCTTAGCTGAATATCAATTTTTTAAAACTATTATAAAAATATATACATTATTCACTAAAAATTAATACTTTTATAAAATTTATACTAATCCATGTGTGTGATTGTAATATGAAATCACATCATTATCATTTTTTTGTTGGAAAAAATATATTTTTTATATGGTACATAATCCCCCAATATCCCCCACCCATATCTGTGTGATTGCACATTTCTAAAGGGTTTTTAATAATTTAATTAACTATGTTTGTGATTCATAAATGTGGAATTACAATTTTAAAAAATCATTAAAATTATTTTTAAGTGATTCAACTAAAATTTATTATTTTTTGTATGTTTTATGTTAATGTAGTGAATTAATATAAAGAACTATAATGGTTTTACTATAAAGATTAATACATATAGAAAATACCTAATTATACTATTAATGACATTATAGAATAAACTTTTATTCTTTATTGAAATACAAGACTTTGTGTTTTTCAGGGATAATAAAAAATTAGGATATTTACTTTATGGATCTTCTATGAAAAATTGGGTATTCAAATATTAGAGCCTCACATGAGGTAACATACTTATAAAATAAAGACACAATTTTAGATCTAAAAAAATATATAATAAAATGTATTCAGTTGAATACATTTATTCCATTAATATATTTATATATATATATAATAATCAAATACATGGTGTATCATTACTAGGTATATATATTGATCATCCACTTATGGTATCATATGAAAATCTCAATCACCTAATGTGGAATCTTTAATAATTTTCATCATTATTATTGAGGTGGAAACTAGAAGATCTATTTTAAAAGATAATGAATAATGTTTCAATTTATCTATATCCATTAACCCTTAATAACTATGACATGAATTTGACACCATACTCCCCCTCATATAAAATACCTAAATGTTTTTTTTTGTAACTTTATAATTTAATTATTTTATTTCAATAATACCATATAATTTTTGTTCGATCTTATGGAAATAAACTACAAATTAACAATATTTAAAAAATGTAAAAAATACCAAAAATTTAAAAATTGAAATAAATTTTCGTAAAAATAGGGATAGGATAGAGAAAAAAATCATTTAGGGAGATTCATGGATGACCATATAGTGTTATTTTTTCCTTCTATGGAATATTTCATACCAATAGAATAGAATAATAATAAATGTATTTTACATCATCTCACACTTGTATTGCTTTTATCATGTGTCTATCATCTTCCCATCAATAACACACCATATACTAACCACACCTATATATCAATTAAACTCTACGACTGATAGGAAACACTAACTATATGCGTAGAACCCTGACACTAAGATGAGATCCATGACAACCCAACCAAGATACCTTATTAGTGATTTTTTTTTAAATTGTAAACATATACCACTAAAATGCATCATCCCACTAGGAATGATTCCACCATGATATTCTCATTTTTGTAAATGTATAATAAAATATTAGAGATTAATCAAAATATATTTAATTAAATTACAAGGTAGTGATTTTCAATTAACTATGTAAAAAAAGAAATATGAAATCAAAACCTTCCAAGGGTATAATGAACTGAATGGGGAAGAAGATGACACCTAAGATCCAAATATATAATAGTATAATTAATATAGCAAACCCATTAGTATTCACATGTACCAAGATCATGTATTATACCAAACAAGAAACCCAAATACTAGACCATCATAAGCATTATACCTACCACTTCTCCATCACAACCCCATGTCTCTAAATGCACCACCATGTATGATTGGAAAAGAGAACTCTAATGAGGATATGGGGACTGTCTATTTGTAGTAATACACAAATAGAATTAAATATAAAAAGGATAGTAAGGTACTCAAATCCCTATAAAATATAAGGAAATGATATATTGAAATCGAAATGAGAACCAATTTTTATAACTTTTATTATCCTAGGATAGAGAAAAGATGATGATCAATAAAATAGTGTAATTTAAACAAAACCAAATAAAATTAGAATTAGGTTAATCTGATGAATAATAATAATGAAGGATGATACTATGATTCCATGTGAACAGATTCCTATAATATGAGATATAAGGTTCTAGTATGGGGTTAGAATAGGAATAACCATGAGATTAAAAGGACATTTTATATGAAAAACCAAATCAATGACAGAGAAAAAATCCTATATGATGTCACTAATTTATTAAAATTTTCAATTTATGTTTCATTATCATGATATACCTCCATTAAATCTATTTATTCCCATATATCATTTATGTTATGGATAACTATATTGAATATGCAACCGTGAAACCCACCAACCTCAATGATCACAACAAAATACTGAGTCTATATCTTTTGACAACCTAGGTCATCAGGGGGGGTTGATTGAGCTAATATTTTAATCATTTTTATAGTTATTTTAATAATTTAATCCCTCAAAATTTATCAATTTTAGCTTATTTTCCTTTTTTTGTGATTTACAATGTGTTTTGGTCTAAAATGTGAAAATTTTATAATACTAGAATTTGGATAGATTTTAATCACTTTTGTATTTTGAGAATAACATTAAGAATATAAATCTAATTGATGAGATTATTTTTTTAGGATCACTTAATTAGTGGGATACAAAATTACATTATTTTCCTTAATCCAATTCAAAGATAAAAATTCCTAAAAAATAAATCAATGTTAAAATCCTTTTGGGCAGACAGAGTGAGTCCACCTCTAGAAAGTAGGAATAAATCATGATACACTCCTCCAATTTGGGTTATTATAATTATATTTTAAATATTATTACCTGAATCATTCCCACATTAATTTTATATGAGTTATTCAGTCATTAAAATGGCCATTTAATGATCAACATTGAATGAATATTCTAGAACCATTTGTCCATAATAACATTTCTGAGTAATTGGGATATAACTTCTCCTAACTGTTGATTATGGATCCAACATTTTAAGGTAAAATGTCCAAAAAATATTAAAAAAACTTTATATAAGATACATTCTCAGATCTGGACAAAACAAAATAGGGTACCACATACAATATTTTTAACGATAGTTTCTTGGAACATAAATTTTAACTGTTGATGACCATTTTTGTTCTAAAACGCATTAAGGATAATTTATGAGACCCTCATGCCTCTTAAATTCCTATAAATAAGTATATTGGGGTTTAATGAGGATAATATATATTGGAGAAGTAATATGTGGATGGAGGCTACTCCTTTAGTATTTATCTTTCTTTTTCATTACATTTTAGTTTTCTTTTCCCTTGTAACACATGTATTTTTTATTAAATTGGTTACCTTTTCTTCTTCTACCCGTTTTTCTATTCGAACCCTAATAACATTTTCTCTTTATTTATCATTACACCATGACCTCTTACACTAAAAATTATGGGTTAACCAGAGGTTTTTCCCAAGGGAGGTATCCAACAATTTCATTTATTTTAATATTATATTCTTATGTTTTTTTAAATATGTGATGAGAAAGAGTGATGTGCATGGGTGTAGAAGTTTTCCACTATGGAACTGATATCAAAATAATTTCCATTCTTTTAATATTTTTTTCTATCCTTAATAATAGATACAAGCTCCTAAAATGAGGGATTTCAGACATTAAGTGGATGAAGTAGTATATGGTAGAGTCAGGTCCTAGGGGATATCACACTCTTGATCAAGGTGTTCCATCAAACGTGATTATAGGAGGATCTGATATTAATATAGATAAATGAATTAAATATTTCCCACCACTAACTAAATTAAAATTAATTCATGCATGTTATATCAAAATTTAATTATAAAACATAACCTAAACAAATGAAAGTAGAATGATGTAACCCATAAACCAAACCATAACAACAATATTTTTACTTTACTAATTAAATTGTTGAATTACAAGTTAGTTTATTTTTTTCATTTAAATTATGACCATTTTCTATATTAAATAAAGATAAAAAAATAAGTAGTTTAGGTTAATTAGAAAAAATGATTGAAGAACTTATAATGATCCTCAAATGACAGGACCATGGTCTGCCTCTCTAATGCTTTAGGAAAATAAAATAGATTTTTCCACGCCATACAACAGACATGTTTAAAAACTGTAATTACTTCATGGGATCTAATTTGTTGTTATATTTATTTTTTTATATTTTCACATTTTATAATGATTTTTATTTTTTTCAAATAAATAACTATAAAAAATAATTCTTTTTTCCCATGATGTATCTAAACTACTATAATTATGCATGGAGAAATTACTCATACGTGAAATATCAAGAACATGAATTTGATTATAGTTTTCTTAATGATCATGTGAAAATGATCGGTGATACTCTTAATGACATGGGGAAAAATATTGAATGAGTTTTTGAATATTTTGTTGCATAAATGGAGCAACATGACCTTGAGCTATAAAAGAACCTATGATAGTGGTGTAAGAAATTTCACCACCCATCATTGAAATTATAAAACCCGTGGAGGTAAATGTGGGGGTACTTGAATATTCATTCATTATCACTCAACTATTTCAATAATAAATAGATGAAATATAATTTCATATTATGATACATGTAGTATATAAAAATGAACTAGATGACTTCTGGAATGAATTTTTGGAACTACATTATCAGCCCAATCCTTGAAAAAAATAGACAACAACCTTGAAGGAAGACAACAACCAATTTAATGTAATTCAAAATAGAGATATAGGAGCCCGATTAAATACCTCCTACCATTGAGATCCAACTTGAAGAGGCAATGGACACTGAGGTATAAATTGATGTTGAACCAATTTAGGGAATTTAGTGTTTATTACCACTGTTATGAATTTACAAATTCAGTTAATACTTTCTATTTCTTGGAGGAAGATATTGAAACTGGACATGCACCTGTTGAGGAACCAAGGATCTCTTGGAAGAAATTGAGTATTTACAAGAGATATTACAAAAAGAGATCATATTGTCTCTTCCATAAGAACAATATATACACAATTCTAACATTAAAAAGAAGATTGGGAAATTAATTTTTAAAATTTAAATTTTAAATATCGTTTTGATTATTATTTCAATTAAAAAATCTAGATAAACGCATGTATTGTGAAGAATACGTAACACAAGTACAAAAAAAGGAAGAGGAGGATACATAGTTCATTCTGTCCCTTCCATTAATGATATACAACATTAAAAAGGATGCAGATCTATTGTACTCCTAACATAGAAGTCTCCTCATCAAGAATAATAAAATACAAGCTGGGATGAAAAATATGTGGTGGTTAAAGTCAATAAATATCCACCCATCATTAGATTATAGGAAATAATTAGTAATAACCTTAGGAGGTAGAAAAATTTCAGGGCCCACTAGGGGGATCATACAAAGATTTATCTTTACATGATTTTGAGGAATTTAGATTTCAAGTTCAGTCTTTAGAATTAGTCCACCATGCAACCCACTCCCTCCGATATGTTTTAGCATTAATAACATGATCATTATGAATAATTGAGTAATTTTAATTTATTATTTCATGATAGAAGAAGGAATCCAAAAATATTATAATAAAAGGACTAAGATTCATTTCAAAAGGGTGTTCACTTTTATTAATTATCTTATAATATCTCTACAATTTTTTTCAAACATGTTTTGGGAATTAATGTGAAAATTGCATGATGACCTCTGAATTAATGTTTTAATTGACTAGTCTAGGAGAGATGAGTTTCTTATAAATACTTTGATTCCATGTTTTATATTTTAAATTTAATTAAATTGAAAGAGTAAAATGAAAAATGGAAAGATTTAATGTAAATTTGGATATTAAAATGAGGTCATAATATTTAATATAATTAATTGATTATTGTAAATGAAATTTCCCAAGCATTTATCATGCATTGAATTTTTGATACTTATATGAATATATTTTTAATTTTTTTAATAATTCTTTTAGTGATTGTCTAATATTATATTCTCATTCTCGAGTGGATTTCTAGATGAAATACTTAATTTTTTTTTCATGAGCATATTTCTTATGTGATATTGGAATATGTCACTAACTAGAACATTCATTAGATCTAGTCAATTTTATGACTGTGAAAAAAAAATTTAAAATAATTAAGGCATATTTTTATAGACCACTTATACATTAAATACATCCTTTACTTCAATATTTGTTCATCCCTTAAACACAATGAATGATCTTCATAGGAATGATCCATGTTGCAAGAAATATTTATCCGTTCCATCCCAACAATGGGAATTTTCTGATATTTTAAATTTGATATGTGGGGTGAATGAAATCATGGTGGAGGGGATGATTTACAATATACTAAAATAGTGTTGGTGTTCATGTTATGGGATAAATTAACTTTGTTTATTCATTCATTATGATTCATTGTTTTCCCCTCTGGAATTAAAAAAATTGAAAATGATAAAAAGAATTAAAAAATATCATAAAATCGGTTGTTTTTTGGAAAACCAAAAAAACTATTACTAGACCTAGTATTTTTACCACATGTGGTTAGGTGATTGATATGAGGTTTATTGTTAGGCCCACTATGTAAAATACCCATAGAAGGGGGTGAATCATAGTATGACCGATTAAAACTACCACCCATTTGGATCTTGTTTTATCATTAATCAAAACATGATTATCTCCTTCTCCCACAATAATGTATGAAAAGAAATTATATCATGCACAAGACATAATAATTTTACTCGGTTCACCCTCACTGGGATTCATCTAAGAAGGATAAAATGGCGATATTCCTATGTACCAAATCTAATAAATCACAATTAAATTTACAGGGTTCATGCTAGATCACTTTCATGCCTTGGTCCATTGCCTTTACAATGTTTAGGGTCATCTCACTACTTTCCAAAGGGTCACTCTTTATATTTCTTTATATAGACCACTACTAGAGAAAAAGATCATCATCTTCCTCTTCCTTTGCTCACTACTCTTATAATGGATCCACAGATAGTTTTTGGACTTCCAGGTCCCTATATTTTTATAAAATCATTCATCCTAAACTATAGATAAAATCTCTTTTAATGTTACATATTTTTCCAATTGATAAATATCACTTTACCACAAGAAATGTGGGGAAACTAAAAACTTCTCTACAACTCTTGGGTTACTAGAATGACACTTAAATGCCTTGCGCACAACATGAACCTTTCTGTGTAAAAAAAAACTATTTTTCCCACTTTCTACATGTACCCAACTATTATGTAAAACTGACCACTTCAACACAAATCCCTTATTGTGCGCAATATAATACATGACCTCAACTGCCTCCTTGCATGCCAATAACTATTTTCATGATAGTCTATAATTTCCTGATCCCAATATGATATTTCCTCTAAGTAATGATCATCCATAAAATTAGGGGGGTAAACCACATATATATAGTCATTTCTGACAATATGTCCATATTTTCACAAATTTTCCTTGAGTGTGGAAGTATCATTCATGAAGGACTCTTTTTACTACCGATAGAGCCTTATTTTTTTCATAGTTCATTATCTATATATTTTTTTCAGAAAAATCTCTGGAGCTCCACAACTGACCATGGTTTCCCCCTTTTTCAACAAACACAATAAACTGAAAAATGAATCAATGTTTACCTTGAGTGATTTTTTCTCAAACATTTATTCTAATAATAGATTTAGATTAAAAGAATTATAATTTTACATGAAAAAAGAAATAAAAATTATAAAACTAGGGAAAAAAATATTCAAGAGGGTGCACAAATCAATCATTATGCTTTATTTGATCATGAACATACATTGAGTTTTAGGCGAAAAAGGAGTTTCAATTTAAAGGGGATAATTTTGATGAGATTTTAATTTTGATAACATTAAAATTTATTTATATAATAATATCCTCCTTGAGAATTAATTTTTAATTCATATGAATTGTAATCCTCAGATTCATTTGAACATTTATTGCAACTTATCATGATTTTGTGTTCTTTTTGCCTTTATAAAGTAAATAATGTCGTTCCTTTACATGCATATGGATTGGGATCATATAATCATGATAGGATCCTAACTCCACATGAATTGTATCATGAGAGATGAGATAAAATATTAAGGTGAGGTAAATCATGACTTATAATATTTAATAATAAAGAATTATGGAACTTGATTGAATGAAAAGATAACTACCATCATTTTTCGATGGGAGAATGTAAAATACCAGGGTTTATTGTTTCTTTGAAAATTGATAAATTGAATAGATATTTTATGTTGAACATGGAAATTTTATTTTACATTGAAAATTATTTGATTTTATTACTTGTTAATTTTAATAATGGGAACATTGTTTCCATTTGAAATTTAATGTTAAGATTTTATGATTGAAAAACAAAATGGTTTAAGTGTGGGTGATTGATATAGATAATATTTTTATCATTTTTTATATGTATGTAAATTATTTAAACCCTACAAATTTATCAATTTGATCTAATTTGTATCAATTATGTATTTATGTTGTGTTTTGGGAAAAATGTGAAAATTACTTAATTATGGGATTTATATATATTTTAATCAATTTTGTTTTTCAAGAATAACCCTAAAAATATAGATCCTATGATGTGATTTAATTGTAGGATTTTTAGATTATTGGAATACAAAATTTCCTTCTATACCTATATCTAATTAGAATATCTAAAGGCCCTAAAAATCCATATTTTTTAACAACCTTTCGAATTGACACAGTGGACCCCACCTCTTGAAATGAGGCATAAATCAGGCTACACATATCCAATTTAAGTGATTACAAAAATATTTGAAATATGATTCATTTAATCATTCCCCATTATTTTTATATGACTAATTCACTCATTAAGGGGTCATTAAACCCTCAACATTGAATGAGGATTAAAAAAGCATTCAACCAGTATAAACTCGATGAGTAATTGGGCTATAACTTCTTTTACACATGGAGTATGGTGCTAATATTTTACTTCAAAAAAAAAACAATTGGAATAAATTTCTTGAAGACTACATTCATTTATTTATCGAAAAATATGGGGAACCATAAACAATATTCTTGTACACTAATTCTTGAACAAAAATTTAAATAGTTGACAACCTATTATGTCCTGAAACACATTAATGGTCTTTATGACACCCCAAAGCCTATTAAAATACTTAAAATAAAATTTTAGTGGTGGATTGAAGAGGATATCGATTAGTGAGTGATGTTATATATGATGGATTCTGATTTAGTATTTTCTTTTCTTTTATTTATTATTTTAATTATTTTCCCATGTAACACATGGATTTTTTTATTAAATTATTTTCGATTTCTTCTGAAATAAGTATCTATATTATAACACTAATATCATTCAACATTTATTTCACATTCCACCAAGACCTATTACTCTCAAAAAAATAAGGGGATAACCGGAGGCTTCACCCAATGAGTTTTTTTCTAATTTTATTTATTTTTCACATAAATTCATATGTTGTATTAGGTTTGTGATGAGAAAGAGTGATGTGAACAAGTGTGGAGATTGTCCACCACAACACTAATATAAAACAAATTTATATTCATTAATTAAATCTTTTAACTCCCATTATGTGGATACAATATTATCATTCGATGGAGTTGATCCATTTAGTGGATGAAATGTAATACAATGGAGCTAGGTCCTAGGAGATGTCACACTCTCGATCAAGGTGTTCCATCAACATCGATTATCGGAGGAGGTGAAATTAAGATAGATAAATGCATTCAAGATTTTACACCACAAAATAAAATAATATCAATTCATGCATGCGATATAAAAATTGAATTATAAATCTTAATCTAAATAATCACAAGGAGAATTGTGGAACACACAAACCAAACCATAATGTTAATGTTATTTCTCCACTAATTAAATTTTTTTCATTAAATGTTATTTTAATGTTTTATTTCATTTAAATTAGATAACTTTATTAGATTAAATAAAAAACAAAAATGAATATGTTTTGGTGAGTTATGTTTAGTGTGTGAACAACTAAGAAATCTTCTCAAATGAGATGACCTTGGTCAGCCTCTATGCTGCATTGGGAAAATAAAATTACTTTTTCTTTGCCATAAAACAGACATGAATCAGGGATCCAAGGAATCAAGGTGTATATATATATATATATATATATATTAAAATATCACTTATATAATTTCATGTGGTATAATATTAAAGCTACATAATAAGATTATTATTAGTATTTTGGAACTACCGCATACATTTGGACTAGACTACTAAGAGGTTTGAAAATCAAATTCATTATCTTATTATACACCAATGTTTGTATATATGGGTATTCAAACAATAATTAAATAATATCTATATATTTATAATGCATATTAAATATTGAAATTCATAATTTGTGATTCTCAAATGATTTTTTCTCTATTCAATCCTCTATCATTATTACCACATTGGACCAGTGAGCCATTTTTAGTTATCCCTAAAAAATTTGAATTAACATTTACCATAAAATTTAGTGGTGTCTGAGATAAATATTATTTATCACACACTTCATCATAAGGATTTGTTGTATTTTTTACTATCTATTGATTGATAAAAACCGTTAATGTGGTATATTATTGATCATGGGGTATATTATCGTCTTCTCTGTTATTAAATATTATATATTAGAGTTCTTTGAATATTATTTATAGGAATTATTGATGGTCTAAATGATTATAATAATATGAAAATTTTATTAAGAATATTTTAGTTAAGTATTACTATGTTATTTACAACGAACTATCTCTAATAATGTCACAATGTCAATAGCCAATGTAACCCTCTCTATAAGTGAGGGTTCCCAAATTATTGATGGAGATACTATTACCAGGTATTATAGAATAAATGTTTATAAAAATTGAGGTGAAAAATAAAATCTTAGACATATGTTATTTAAAAAAATATGATAGTAATAAATACATGGAAAATCATGATATAATCAAGAAACTAGGTCCTCCACATCACCATAACCCTTTGTACCCCCAATAAAAGGGAGTGAAATAAAAATAACTTGGTTAATATTTTGAAGAATATCATAATTTTGTTTTTAATTTCTTATATCTTCAACGTTGGGATATCACTTAAAAACCCATCAATATTCTACGTTTATTTGACCACTACACTCATTTATTATGCTACTATATCATATTTAGATGACTATAACATCAACACTATATAAATAGATTTCATAAATAAAAAATGGTTGAAAAATATTTAATGTAAATTTATTTAAACTACTATTGATAAGTGAATGATGTTATATATTTATATGTTAGACTATAAGATGAATCTACATAAATATAAACTAAATATTGTAAGAGGAAGAATAATTTCTATATTATGTAATCTTGATAACCGCTATAAACCAAATGACATCCAATTCTTATACATAGGCCTATAAATCAATGAGTTGGTATTTTAAATAAATTTTAATGGGAACTATAATTTAACCAATTAATGGGATATAAACACTTATTTTTAAAAAAATAAGGAGGTTCTTAAATGATTGATGGGACCTTCATGCATTCCATGACTATTTTATAACACCCTTGTTTTGGGGATTCATTGTTTATAGAAGTGGATTGTTATAATTAATCATAAATAATGTTTTGTGAAACAATATAATTTAAATTTAATAAATTATTTCATATTTGTTAAAAAAATATGAGTGTTGATGGAGACATTTAATTTGAATGGGGTGTTTACCTAAGGAGATGTTATTTTGTTTAATCTGTATTTTTGAAGGAAGTGAGAGGAAAGTTTTCTATGATGAATTCTCCACTTCATGGTACATGAATTTTTCCAAATATAATGATACATGGGATATCATTATTAGAGTGACCTATAAGTTTATTACAAGATTTCGAAATAATTGTGATGAACAAAAACACTGTTTTTGGTGTGTATTGTTCTATATAGATGATACATACTCTCTATGACATGAAGGGTGAATTTATACTCACATTGTTTATTTGTAAAAAAAATAGAATTCCATGATCACCTCCTGATCATCCTTTTCTTCCGACAATAGTCCCTTAAAAAATTACAAGGTTATTATATGATGGTTTTTTAAGCATCCAACCACCCATCAAATGATCAATGTTTTCATTTTTCTACTGGTCAAAAAATAATAGATAATATATATATATATATATATATGACTATTTAATCTCTTGTTATAAAATGTATGAACTCTCACTCTATAAAATATTATTATAGTGGTGGGGGTCATGTCATAAAATTGGGAGACAAATATTTTGGAATATTATTCTTCTTGATAGTGAATTGTGAAATTAATCAATGTAGTATTTTTTTTAAACCATGAAATTAGGTAGACATCATGAAAAAAATAAATTTTTAGGTAGATAATGTAACTTCTATAAAAACCAACAATTTCAAATGAATTAATCATTGATTATAATCAATTTAGGACTTCATTAATTAATTTCAACTGAAATCATGAATTCATCAAAAATGAGTATTCTTGGAGTAAATTAATTCGATGCGTTTTCTTTGAAAGTGTTTCATAGCCATTTTCTTTTGGTATTAAATTGTAAATTTGAACATGTATATTTTCAAATATCATAATTTTCATATATTGGATTTTAGATATATGGTTTTTAAAATTGTAGTTTATGTTTTTTTACCAAATATAAAAAAGTGTTTTCAACGGTACTGTGCTTTTTAAAAATAACTTGATTTCTGATAAAATGTTTATGTTTTTCTACATTGGATGGAATAACTATGATTTTATTGATATTTATTAATTTTTTAATTGTGAATGGTGGTTTTTAATAAAAAATGGAACAATTTTTCATGTATTTAGTAATTATGTTTTTAATATTTTTTTGATGGAAAAGATATTAAATTTTCAAAGATATATTATTTTCAATTAAAATTATTGGGTATTGATGAAAATCATATAATTTTTGTTAGATTTGATTCCATGGATTCTCCTTGAAAATATATTTTATTTAAACATGTGTTTAAGAACATTTATTATTATGTTTGCATTAACCCTAGGTAGTAATGAAAATTAAAATGGGTATTTGAGTCCTTATTTTAGAATATATAAATTTCAAACAAAGAAATGATACCTCTTTGATGAAAATAAATTTGTTTTATAAAGAGTGTGCATTATTAAGATCACATTTTTGTGATGTCTATAGAAAAGAAATTAAAAAATCAATTTGATGTGGGTTTTAATATATAAGCATAGTTCATATATGATAAATTATATCTATCTGGGATTTAGGCTTGTAGTTTTACCTATGGATGATTATTTTCAATTCCATATTAGTGGATATGGATTATAATTATCAAAATGTTACATTTTCAATTAGTTTTTTTGGAAATAAAAATTTCTTGTTACATATTAAGGAAATGTTAGTATTTCTTTTATATTTTGGGAAATAATATTTTTATTGGGTTTTTAGAAATTGAAAATTTATAATGGGTTTTTATAACCAATTTATTTATTAGAAATTAGTAAAAATGGGGATATTTGGAGAAAATTAGATTTCAAATATAGAAAAACAATTTTTTGATTATATAAACTTAATTAATTGAATATAATATTATCATAACCAATTATATTCACTCTAATAGGTTTCTTAAATTTTATAATTATTTGTTAAAAGTAATTAGATAATGTTTTAAAATAATAAACTCAGATTTAACTCAGTTTATAAGTATTTCATTTGAAATTTTACTTGCATTGGAGTAATTGAGAGTATAGGGGAAATCCACAAGTTTTTATAATCACCCCATATATATTATTTTATAGTTGACATGGAGGCATTCATTTTCATGATACAGTGAAATTGGTGTTGTTCATCTTCATTATGAGAGATGCATAGCTCTATAATAATGTTATTTTCAATGAGAGAGTAAATCATGGTTTGTAATTTTTTTCTATGGTGTTAATGTATAATTTTATTTTCATTCCTTATGATTTTTTTCCTAATTTAAAAAATCTTTAATTCCAATTATTTAGTATTTATTAGAAATTTTATATTTATATATATTATAGATGATAATTTATAAGTTATGGTTTTTTATATGAAGAAAAATTAGAACTCTAGTTGTATATTCTATCCATTTTGTCATGTTGATAGGCATTTCTGGTCGAAGGATGCACTAAGGTTCATGGTAAATATAGATTCCATATGAATTTTAAACACCATTATTATGGTGTTAGAAAATTATATCATAATTTTGATTTAAAGTAAATTAGTAGTATGTAAGATTTTCATGAATACCAGGATGGTTTGGATTCAATATAAACCCATAAATTGATGTATCTACATTTTTTTGGTGAACTTGAGAAAATTTTATTTCGTTTAAATGTGGGTATCCTTACAACATTATAGGAATGAAATAAATAACCTGTAAAAAAAATTAGCATAAAATTATCTAGAGGCTATGAAATATGGTTGAAATAATATGAAATCAACATATTGAATGGTTCAAAAATATAATGGTTTTCATATATATAAATTAATCTCCATTGACTCTTTTATTTTTAAGCATTCAAAATTGTATTTAAATTATTGTTTGGAATTGATTGAATAGTATTGATACAAGATTATATTTTTGAAAAATAATATTTTGAATAAAATTATCCAAACTAATATGGTTCTATATATTCAACATGTCAAAAATAAATTTTTTTCATACTAATCTATATAGCTGTATTGTTGATTTTGTGTAGATTCTTTTTCATAATATATAATATTCCTCCTAAGAGTGATCCAGTAGGGAACATATGGGGGTAGGATTTTGGGATACATTCTCTAACTGATATTTATTTGGAATTTGTTGTTAAAGAGGATTTTTAGTTTATTTTTTTGAGGCCATGATGAGTAAAATTAGAGATAAGAAAATTTAATCCTCATCCCAAAATTAGAAATATATGGGAATATTTGGTAGGAATTTTTTTTTTTGTATTTTTATATATGTGATAATTTTTTTACAATGTATTATAAGGATTTTGGTGTGTGTCATAAATTGTACATGGAATATATATGGAGTTACTTAGTATTAGTAGATTTTAGGTAATATTTTAGAGTGATAATCAATGCATGAGTGGATTGTGATCATTTTATTATTTAAAAATGTTAATAGATATTTTACACTATAATTTGAAGCGTGGTTGGTGGTTTATAAATGTTTTTTAGACATAAAGAAGATTAATTATCTCTTTATTAGGTATATTTTCCTAGTTCCAATGAGATACCACTATGAGTTTAAAGTGATACAATATATGTAAGGACTGAGCCTTAAACACTACATAATCTAGAATTAAATGAATAATTCACATTGATGATATTTTTAGGTTTAGAGTTTTAGAGAATTAGGACATAACTATTACATCTCAAATGATTAAAAAGTAGACACTTCTACACAAATTCCATTTTTTTTGCATAAAATAAAAACTCTTGAAAAAAGGGTCATATCTAGTTCCATGTTTTAGACAGCATGACTTTTCCTTGATCCCATCCTTGACCCTATTCATCTTTAAGTCCTGTGAAAATATTTCAAAACATGGGATGAACAAAAAAAGCTCAGTAAGGGTTATAAAACAAAGAAAGAAAACCTTTGTTAATAAATACATACAAAACATGAACTCTTTTACTTACCTCATGAAATCATAAGATTTTATGAATAATACATAGAAATCATAAATCATAAAGGTAACTTGTGGCATCCATATCATACTTACATTGTTGCTATCACAGCTACATAGGGAGGTATTTCAGAATACCCGTCACAGTATATTCCCTAAATATCTTAGGAGAAACATTCAAGTTTACCACCATCACATTACCCAATGAATTTGAGAGCTATCTCGGGCTCACCAGCCCTAGGTTTATCACAGAACCACCCGTATAAGTAAATAATACTGAAGAACCATAACATGATCTTAACACATACCATAAGCATAAAGGAAAGATAAAATTTCCACATTTCAATAAAAAAATATAATTTCAAGACATTGAAATAAAAAATCCATTCTCAAAATCATTTTCAATACAAAAATACGTAAAAATAGTATATGGTGTTTATTTTTCCTTTTTAAAAACATTCTGGCTTGTTAAGGAAGCCAAAGATCAAATAATACTCATGGCGGCGGAAAGGCCATTGTCACCGCTTATGTAAAAAAACATTCTTTCTTGTTGTTTAGTAAAACCCTTTATATAAAAAGATTCCCTTTGAATGAAATTATGAGTCAAAGGGTTTTATACACCGAATATAAAAAAGTTGTGTATAAAACTAAATATGCCTCAATGAAAGGAGATTGATTCGAAGTCCCTTACCTCATGTCCGACTTGACTCGATCGTTATTTAATCTCCTGAATAATAAACTAAATATAATTTATACTTTCTTAAGAACATTTTCCAAGATTATTATTCCTTTTTTATCACTTATTACCATGTTATGAATATTATGTAATCATTTCAAGTTAATAATGGTTATTTTGTCGATATTTGGTACTTGAGTAAAAAATGAACACCTTATATTTAAAATTTTTCCAAGTGGTCAATATTCCAATATATACAGAATAATATTCATGATTTAGATATCATATCAATCATATATATCCAGTATATACATTTTTTTATAATAGTACATAACATTTGGAGGTAAGAAATGAAATGCACCGTTCACGGAGACGGTAAGTCGTACGTACGCATGAATGCTACTTTCATTTATATTTATTATTTTAATGGAATTAAAACATAATGATACATAGTTATATCATAATTACAGTATAATATCACATATAATATCATTAACTCTATCCTTTACACATCTCACATAAGGCATTAATGAGTCACATCACTTTGAGGGGGCGGTAGTCCGCACTTCCTCAAATGAGATTAACGTATTTACGCACTCTGGAAACCATAAAGGAGTACTATAAATGGGAATTACAGAAGCATAAGAAAATAATAAATATAATATATATCATATATAAATACAGTTCCATCATAATGGCGACCATGAGAGGCGGTAAGAGGTAATTGAACAATCATCGTTTCGTGAGGTGTTTGTTTTCCATCCACAGAAACATTATGTTCTTCACCCATTAGATGGAGATGTGTCTAAGTGTAGTTAGAATCCTTCTTATAAAAACATCCTCGTATATTGAAGATACTGGTGTTGTTACAAAATAAAGGAATAGAAAGATTTTAGGGGTTGGAGAAGTAAAATAATAGAAAACAATTTAAGAGAAATCCTTACCATTAATTTGGGTAACTCCATTTGGTTTGAACCAAAGGACTTATTGAAGTGTCTTCTGCCTAAGGTAAGGATTCTAGTAGGAGGATAGTAATGTAGGAAGCTCAATTGGGCTGATTTTGGATGAGGCAAAATTTCTGAGAGGTGTGTGGAATTGGTTACAAGTTGTCTCCTTTTATAAGGGAGAGGAGGGGCTCTTTAGGAAAGTGTGAAAACATTATTTTATTATACAATTATATTCGGTTTCTAAAGGTCCAAAAATAATTATAGTCGAAGATAAGATGACTCATGGTATAAATAAAATAATCCAATAATAATTTGAAAGGTTTTGGATAATATTGTAATCATTATAATCTGATTTATGTAAATCATTTAGTAATGAGGTAAATAATGTATCATTATTATGTCATGAATAATTTATTTTATATGATGTATAAAAATTAAAAAAAATTCCATAATGTCTGAAATATTTTTATATTTCCAATGAATATTTATAGTCAAAAATATAACTTATATAACCTTATGTAAAATTAATTTACTATGAGATATTGGTTTATGTCATTTTTTTCTTTACTTTGAATTAGTTAATCTAAAGTGTTATTATTACGCACAGGTGGCTCCATGGAGTCCCAAAATCAACCCAAGGATTCCCTTAGTCATACATGACTCATCAAATAAGTTTAGGACAAGTGTTAAGATAATTTTGAATTATTATAATATTCTTTTTACCTTGAATTACCCTATTTACCATTAACCGTGGAAAATAAAAATCAAAAGTTACTGTTCACCAAAAATAATTTTTATCTTATTGAACCACATCTTATTAACTAATAATATCCATGTATGTTGGAGTTTCTAAATTCAATTCACAGAAGTGGGAAAATTTCATTTAGATGAAAAATTCAGTTCTTTTTAACTATTACTAAGTGGTTTCACAATTCATAAAAAATTGATGTTATTTAGAAAAATACCAAAAATTCAGCTTAAGATCTATTTGATATTCCTAATTCAAAAGTGATTTATATTTTGAAAAATTCAAAACATAAAAGTGTCATTAATTTATTTTTAAATTAATTCCCATTATTAAAACAAATAGCGTGTTTTTAAGAAACAATAACTATCAAAAGATTGACACTTATTTATGTCCAATTTCAAAGTGAAATTAATTCCAATGACCAAAATTGGATTAAATGGTTAAAATATATTCTAATTAAACTTTAAAACCAATTAAAAAAATAATCTAACCATATAAATAAATTATATTAAAAGTCACTTTTGAAATAAAATACAATATTTTGAGTATTCATTAAAAAATGAACTTTATCGGAAAAATTCCAAAAATTTACACAAAGTAAATTTTAGTATCCCGATTCTAAATAAGGATTTTATATAGTCAAATATAATGTGTTAAAGTGACAAAAACTATATTTAATGAGGGTTCACCATTAAAAGGTAGTAAATTGTCCTTTTAATGTAAATTATGCTTAAAATTAGATTCATTCACATTTTAAGCCTCTAAATTTTATTCGATAAATGTAAATATATTTAACAAACCTGTATAATAATATTGTGGTTAGTTTTGTTCATTCCCGCCAATACAATGGCTACGAGTTAACTGCCATTTAAAATAATAATATTATATTATTAGGGTGCAACGTAAGGTTTCAAAGAAACCCGTTGTTGCGTATCAGGTACGCTAACGAACATAGAAACCCCTTAAATGTATAATTAATATTTGATTCACAAATTTTAATAAATATAAAATATGTATTATTCATTATTTACCTGGGATGTTACATCCTTTCCCCTTTTGGGAATTGTGTCGCAATTTTAATTATCCAAATAAGTGGGGGTATTTATCTCTCATAGCATTTTCAGATTCCCACGTTGCCTCTTCAACCATATGGTTTTTACACAAAACCTTTACCTGGTAAATTACATTATTCCGCAACACGTGCTCTTTATGGTCAAAAATCTAGACTGGTCATTCCTCATAAGAGAGATTCTCTCTCAATTGAACTACCTCTAGGCTCAAAACATGAGATGGATCTAGTATATACTTCCTCAACATCGATACATGAAAAATATTGTGTACCTGGGATAAACATGGAGGTAAATCCACTCTATACCCAACTGATCCAACTTTCTCCTTAATTTATTATGGTCTAATGAACCTCGGACTCAAATTTCCCTTCGTACCAAAACGCTTCACACTTTTCCATGGAGAAACATTGAGAAATACATGATCACCTACCTCAAAAGAAAGATCCTTCCTCTAGTTATCTGCATAACTTTTATGTCTGCTCTGAGAAGTTCTCATGTGCTTCTGAATCAACTGAACATTCTCTACCATCTCTTCTACCAATTCTGGTCCCATCAGTTTCCTTTCACCTACTTCATCCGAAAAAGATGAAGTTCGACAACGCTTTCCATATAATTCTTCAAATGGAGCCATTGGTATACTTGAATGAAAATTGTTATTATATGAAAACTCTACCAAAGAAAGATGTTGGTCCCAACTTCCCTGATAATCCATCGATCAAGCACATAACATATCCTCTAATGTCTGAATTGTTCGTTCTGATTTCCCATCTGATTTAAGATGAAAAGCTGTACTTATATTTAATTTAGTACCCAATGAATTCTGAAGGCCTTTCCAAAAGTTAGATGTAAACCTAGGATCACGATCAGATACAATGGAGAGGGGAACTCCGTTCAACCTGAATATCTCTTTAACATACAACTGAGCAAGTTGATCTTTAGACAAAGTATCTCGAATAGGAAGGAAATGAGAAGATTTAGTCAATCGATCAACTATAAACTAGATTGCATTATTACCTTGAGATGTCTTTGGTAATCCCACAATGAAGTTCAGGGATATATTTTCCCATTTCCACTCTGGCACCAGTAGAGGCTGAAGCATCCCTTTCGGTAACTGTCGCTCTGCTTTAACCTGCTGACAATTCAAAGACTTCATAGTAAAATGAGCAATATCTCTTTTTATTCCATACCACCAGTAATAATCACAATGATCTCTGTACATCTTAGTACTACCAGGATGAAATGAAAACAGGGAACTATGAGCTTCACATAACAACTCATTCTTCAACTGTGGATCACAAGGCATAGATAATCTCTTCCCAAATCTAAAAACACAATCATTATCAATGTTAAAATCAGGAAACATACCCTTCTGAACCAACACTACCTTTTTCTGCAGCTCACTGTCTTCTTTCTGCGCTTGATTTCTTTTTTCTGATAGAGATGATTTCACTGACACCTGAAACAAAATGAAAGAATTTCCTGCATAAACAACTTCTATGCCAATTCTCATCAAATCAAAAACCAAAGGATCTCGTTCCAATCGTAGCGTGGGTAATGAGACATTACTTTTTCGACTCAAAGTATCAGCCAATTTAATTGATTTTCTTGGATGGTAATGGATAGTGTAATCATAATCCTTGATTAATTCTATCCATCTCCTCTGTCTCATGTTCAATTCATTCTGAGTGAATATATACTTTAATCTTTTTTGGTCAGTATATATTTCACATTTTACTCCATACAAATGATGCCTTCAAACTTTTAAAGCAAAAACAATATTAGCTAATTCCAAATCATGGATAGGGTAATTTAACTCATGATGATTCAACTAATGTGAAGCATATGCAATAACCTAATCATTCAGCATAAGGACAGATCCAAGTCTTTTCAACAAAGCATCACTGTAGATAACAAACTCACCATTTCTGTATGGTAGTACCAAAACTAGAGCATTCACCAATCTTCTTTTAAATTCCTAAAAACAATCGTCACATCATTTTTTCCAAATGAACTTAACACCTTTTCGAGTTAACTTAGTCAATGGACTAGATAACCGTGAAACATTCTCAACAAATCTCTGGTAATAACCTGCCAAACCAAGAAAACTACGAATCTTGGTTATATTTTTGGGTCTTGGACATTCTTCAACAACTTTTGTTTAAGAAAGATCAATAGTTATTCCATTTTTTGAAACAATGTGACCAAGGAAAGAAATTTGTTGTAACCAAAACCCACACTTGCCGAATTTTCCAAGCAGTTTCTTTTCTTTTAAGCTTTTCAAGACTACCGTTAAATGACATTCATGTTCCTATTTTCTTTTTCAATACACCAGAATATCATTAGTGAACAAAACCAAAAACTTATCCAAGAACTCATGGAAAATTATATTCATAAGATCCATGAATACAACAGGTTCATTGGTTAAACCAAAACACATAACTACAAATTCATAATGGCCATATCTTGTACAAAACAAGGTCTTCAGAATGTATTATTCCTTTACTTTCAATTGATGGAACCCGACCTCAAATAAATCTTAGAAAAATACTAAGCTCCCTGGAGATGATCAAACAAATCATTGATATTAGGAAAAGGATACTTGTTCTTTATAGTGATGTTATTCAATGCTCTATAATCAAACAAAAATCTCATTGAACCTTTTTTCTTTTTAACAAAAAATACCAGAGCACCCCATGGTGATGTTCTCGGTCAAATGTAACCATTATCTAATAACTCCTGTAATTGATTCTTTAACCCTAAAAGTTAAATTTTATCCATTCGATAAGGGGGTTTTGAAATTTTCTTAGCCTCAGGAACTAAGTAAACAGTAAATTCAACTTCCCGTTTAGGTATATTACTAGGAAACTCATCAAGATGGTCATCAATGTAATCATTAACCACTAGCACATCATTAATCTGAAGAGTTCAATTTTTTTCAACAATATGTGCAAGGTAACATTCATTTATATATTTTACTAGTTTCTCATCTTCTTGATATGTTATCAAAAGTAAGGGTTCATTCTTGTACACAAACTGAAAATCTTTCTGAAAAGAAACTTATTTAGCTCCATATTCAATCTTAGTATGATAAACATTAAGCCAATCCATGCCCAAAATAACATCAAACTCTACTAGAGGTAAAACAATAAGGTTTTCTGGTAGATTCTTTCCACACACAAGGACATAAAGGTTCTTATAGTATCTGTTGGTCTCAACATTTCCTCCAGGTGTTTTTACCCTAAGTTCAGTATTCATATCATGAGATGGAATTCCCAATTTACTAGAAAACTTCTCAGAAATGAAAGAGTTTGTAGACCCTGAATCAAACAACACATTAGAATAATCTGAACAAATAAATAATGTTCCTGATACTACTACATTTGATGGACCAATATCTGCTGAAGTAGTTGCAAAGGATTTCACCACTCCTTTCTACTTTTATTCTGGCTGCTTTCCTTCAGTTGAGTTCTTTGTTGGACACTTATTTGCATAATGACCCATTTCATTGCTCTTAAAACATCATATTTATTGTAAATAAGATTTTGTCTAACCATTACCCATATATTTTTTAGTGCAATTACGTGACTTATTTCCAATTTTACCACATAAGTAGCACTTACCAAAATTCAAAATACTTTCCCCAACATGCTTTTTACCACAATTTTCACAAACTGTAAACTTACGTTTCTTACCATTAGAATTTTTTAAAGAGTTCTTCCCTTTTGTCCACCACCTCTTCCTCTTATAATATTATTTGTCAAAGAAGACCTGATCATCGAAAAACTACATTTTCACATTATCCACACATCAAACAAGTTTTTAATAACTTTTGAACTCACAAGAAGATAATTCCCTTAGAAACTTTGGATTTAATCCTGAGTAAAAACTGTTGATTTTATAATCAAGATATCGTATGAAATTTGGAGCATACCTTGAAAGTCAAGTGAATTTTTCTTCATAAGATGCCACTGAGTCATCTTCCTACCTTAATTACAGGAATTGTTTTTCCATCCTAATATGAAACACCTTAGGAAAATATTTCTCAAGAAATATACCTTTGAATTCATCCCAATCAAGAGCATCAATCTCCTCAGTATCCCTGATATTTTTCACCATCGACCACCACTGATCAGATTCACCTTCAAAACGATAAATAGAAAGACTAACCTTTTGATGTTTTGAACACCAAATAACATCGAAAATCTTCTCCAGTGCTTTAATCCACCCTTCATATATCACAGGTTCAGATGATCCTCTGAATGATGGAGGATGCTGCGTCATGAAATGCTCCCCTACTGACATGTTCCTCTGTGGTAGATCTGGATGATCTCGTGCATGGATACCACCACCATTTATAGCCTCAGTCAACCATTCCATCACTATAACAAACTGTTTGGTTCTGATTCCGACCAACTCAGGTTGCTGTTTTGGAAGGCTTTCTTCCTCCTGATGTCGCCCCAACATAGCTGCCTTGTTTCCTCTGCAGAAAACCATTCTGAACATAGAAAAATATCTTAGGCAAAGCCACATGGTAATCTGTAAATGATATATCATTTCAATATTAACATAAATTACTTTATGGATATTAATTTAACAATACCCTAACTCCTAAAGTTATCTAAACTGACCTGTGATACCAACTATATGGACCCGACCTTAAACATTACATAATCTAGAATTAAATGAATAATTCACATTGAGGATTTTTTCAGGTTTAGAGTTTTAGAGAATTAGGACATTACTATTAAATATCAAAAGATTAAAAAGTTCACATGTCTAAAGTGTTTCTATATGTTTTTTGCATAAAATAAAAACTCTTCAAAAAAAGGTTCATGTCTAGTTCCATGTTTTAGACAGTATGAATTTTCCTTGATCTCATCCTTGACCCTATTCATCTTTAAGTCCTATGAAAACATTTCAAAACATGGGATGAGTATAAAAAGCTCAGTAAGGGTTATAAAACAAAGAAAGAAAAAATTTGTTAATCAATACATACAAAAAAGGAACTCTTTTACTTACCTCATGAAATCATAAGATTTTATGAATAACACATAGAAATCATAAATCATAAAGGTAACTTTTGGCATCCATATCATACTTATATTGTTGCTATAACAGCTACATAGGGAGTTACTTTGGAATACTCATCACAGTATACTCCCTAAAACTCTTAGGAGAAACATAGACGTTTACCTACATCTCGTTACCTAATTCATTGGAGAGCTATCTTGGGCTCACCCACCCTAGGTTTATCACAAAACCACCCGTATACATAAATAATTCCGAAGAACCATAACATGATCATAACACATAAAATAAGCATAAAGGAAAGATAACATTTCCACATTGCAATAAAAAATATCATTTCAAGATATTGAAATAATAAATCCATTCTCAAAATCATTTTCAATACTGAAATACTTAAAAATAGTATATGGTGTTTATTTTTCCTTTTTAAAAACATTCTGGCTTGTTAAGGATGCCAAAGATCAAATAAAACTCACGACGACAGAAAGGTCGTTGTCACCGCTTACATAAAAACACATTCATTTTTGTAGTTTAGTAAAATGATTCATATAAAAAGATTCCCTTTGAATGAAATTAAATGTCAAAGGGGTTTATACACCTAATAAAATAATGTCGTGTATAAAACTAAATATGCCTCAATGAAAGGAGATTAAGACGAAGTCCCTTACCTCATGTCCGACTTGACTCGATCGTTCATTAATCTCATGAATAAAAAACTAAAGTTAATTTCTACTTTATTAAGAAATTTTTTCAAGTTTATTATTCCTTTTATATCACTTATTACCCTGTTATGAATATTATGTAATTATTTCAAGTTAATAATTGTTGTTTTGTCGATATTTGGTACTTGAGTAAAAAATGAACACCTTATATTTACAAGTTGTCCAAGTGGTCAATAGTCCAATATATCCAGAATGATATTCATGATTTAGATATCATATATATTATATATATATAGTATATACATGTATTTACAATAGTATATAACATTTGGAGGTATGAAATGAAATGCACTGTTCATGGAGACGGTAAGCCGTACGTACGCATGAACGCTAATTTCATTTCTATTTATTATTTTAAGGGAATTAAAACATAATGATACATAGTTATATTATAATTAGAGTATAATATCATATATAATATCATTAACTATATCCTTTATACATCCCATAGAAGGCATTAACTAGTCACATCACTTTGAGGGGTGGTAGTCCGCACTTCCTCAAATGATATTATCGTATTTACCCACTCTGGAAACCATAAAGGCGTACTATAAATGGGAAGTATAGAAGCATAATGAAATAATAAACATAATATATATCATATATAAACACAGTTCCATCATAATTTCCTCCATGAGAGGTGGCAAGAGGTAATTGAACAATCATCGTTTTGTGAGGTGTTTGTTTTCCATCCACAAAAACATTATGTTCTTCACCCATTAGATGGAGGTGTGTGTAAGTGTAGTTTGAATAATTCTTATAAAAACATAATATTATATTGAGGATATTGGTGTTGTTACAAAATAAAGGAATAAAAATATTTTAGGGTTTGGATATGTAAAATAAAATAAAACAATTTAAGAGAAACAGTTACCTTTAATTTGGGTAACTCCCTTTGGTTTGAACCAAAAGACTTATTTAAGTGACTTTTACATAAGGTAAGGCTTCTAGTAGGAGGAAAGAGATTTAGGGAGATTAATTGGGTAGAGTTTTGACGAGCCAAAAGTCTTTAGATGTGTGGAATTTGTTAGAAGTGGTCTCCTTTCATAAGGTAGAAGAGGGGCTCTTTAGGAAAGTGTGAAAACATTATTTTATTATATAATGATATTTCGGTTTTTAAAGGTCCAAAAATAATTATTGTTGAAGATAAGATGACTCATGGTTGGAATAAAATCATCCAATAGCAATTGAAAAGGTTTTGGATAATATTCAAATCATTATAATCTTATATATTTAAATCATTTATTAATGAGGTAAATACTACATCATTATTGTGTCATGAATAATTTATTTTAATCGATTTCTAGAAGTTATAAAAAAATAGTATCATGTAGGAAATAGTTTTAGAATTACAATTAATATTTATAGTCTAAAATATAACTTATATAACCTTATGTAAAAATTAATTTACTAAAAGATATTTGTTTCTGCCATTTTTGTCTTGACTTTGAATTAATTAATCCAAAGTGTTATTATTACTCCCATGTGGATCCATGGGGTCCCAAAATAGACCCAAGGATGCCCTTGGTCATCCATGACTAATCCAATAAGGTTAGTACAAGTGTTAAGGCAATTTTAAATTATTATAATATTCTTTTTACCTTGAATTACCCTATTTACCTTTAACCACGATAAATAAAAGTCAAAAGTTACTATTCACCAAAAATTATTTTCAACTTATTGAACCAAATTTTACTATCTAATAACAAACATGTATGTTTTATTTTTGAAATTAAATTCACATAAGTGGGAAAATTTCATTTAAATGAAAAATTCAGTTCTTTTTAACTACTACTAAGTGGTTTCATTATTCATCAAAATTGAAGTTTTTCAGAAAAATACCAAAAATTCAGCCTAAGGTATATTTGATATTAAGAATTCAAAAATTATTTTTATTTTGAAAAATCCAAAAAATAAATGTTTCATTAATTAATTTTCAAATTAATTCCCGTTGTTAAAACAAATAGCGTGTTTTTAAGAAACAATAGCTATCAAAAGAATGAAACTTTTTATGTCCAATTTTAAAGTGAAATTAATTCCAATGACCAACATCGGATTAAATGGCAAAAATATATTCTATTTACACTTTAAATCCAATTAAAAAAAATAATCTAACCATATAAATATATTATATTAAAAGGCACTTTTTAAATAAAATACCATATTTTCACTATTCATTAAAAATGAACTTTATCTGAAAAATTTCAAAAATGTACAAAATGTAAATTTTGATGTCCCCATTATAAAGAGGGATTTTATATGGTCAAATAAAATGTATTAAAGTGAAAAAAACTATATTTATAGAGGGTTATCCATTAAAAGGTTGTAAATCGGCCTTTTAATGTAAATTATGCTTAAAATTAGATCCATTCACATTTTAAACCTATAACTTTTATTGGATAAATGTAAATACATTTAAGAAACATGTATAATCATATTGTAGTTAGTTTTGTTCATTCCAGCCAATAAAATGGCTAGGAGTTAAATTCCATTTAAAATAGTATTATTATATTATTAGTGTGCAACGTAAGGTTTCAAAGAAACCCGTTGTTGCGTATTGGGTACGGTATCGAACATAGAATCCCCTTTAATGTAAAATTAATATTTAATTCACAAATTTTAATAAATATGAAATATGTATTATTCTTTATTTACCTGGGATGTTACAATATATGAATAAAAAGTGAAATTTTCATATTAATTTTATAAATAGAATTATTTTTAAATAAATAAAAATTAGGAACCATTAATTAAGTTATTATCTATGTTTTCTCATTCACTAGGATAGACATAGTGTATTTTTATTTGAAATATTTGAATCACATAATATTGATAAAAGAGTGACACGATGTCTTGAATAAAATCCCTTTTCAATAGTGTTACAGGTCTTGAGGGGTATCAGTGGGATTGGAATAGAGATAAAAACACTTTATATCATCCATATCCAAGATCAAAATCTCGGTATTTCATTAGATATATCTTAAAGATATCATATTGTAATTTAACATATATAATAAAAAATTATGGTATCACTAAGAAATAACCATGAAGGCTTTATGATCATGTTTAATTTTAGATAGTTTTCTTGATTGGATAAATGATGTGAAAAATACTAGTGTTCATAAAATGGATTGAGATAATTTATAATTTTTGTTTAGGAACACATGGAATATTCATGGGATTTTATGTCTTTTTTTTGGGATTGGTAGATCCTATTAAAAAATAAGCATGAGAGCTTTAAAGAGGGTAGTTATGTAGTGGGGTGCATGTCATTGGTTATATTTATGTGTAAGCATTATATTGGGTGATTCTTATTATTTTAGGGGTAATTTGTTAATGTTATATAACCCAATTTTCATTGAGTTTGGGTGTCAGTGATAGGGTGTGACCATTATATATGTGTGGTTTATTATATGATGTTTTTACAAAATTATTATAAACCAGTCTAGAGTATCACCAAATGATTTCATCAAATAATTTTTCAATTATGGTAAATCAAAAAATTCAATGAATGATATAATTTATGGTTTGATACTATAAATGATTAACCTTCAGTGTGAAGTGGTTTCATACTACTCCATATTTGTAATACCCTGAGATTTTTTAATTTAATTTTTTTTCAAATTAATTTATAAATTTGATATTTTTCATTTCACAAGATACTTGAAATATATATATATATATATATATATATATATATATATATATTAAAACACTATGTTAAACATTCCATTCACATGGCACTGACTTGGATTTTTATACAAAAAATAATGACTCGGCTTATGCTACATGTAATACCGACTTGGCTTGTACTACCTGCAACACCAACTTCACAAATGTTACATGCAACATCAAGTTTCTATAATGTTTCATTTTATTATATATTTTTAAAGGATATAATTATAACCTATTCATTAAACATATTGATTTTAATATTAATAACTACTTTAAAAATATTTTTTATAATGGTTTTAAAGAAATAAAACATATTGATAATAAGAAGCTATAATTTTTTGGTAAAGACTTCATATGTTTAAAAATACCATGAACTACACTACATATCCTTATATAGAAAACAATTAAATTAGTTTCAAACACATATATAAATTTATTTTGATAAAATAAACTTAATTTTTGAGTTTATTATGATGAAATTTTCTTAGGGTGAGTTTTTGGTATTTTTATGAGTAATTTAATTTCTTATGAATAGTGAAAAATATAGTTTTTAGTTAAAAACTACCCTTTTGTTTCAATAAATATTAATATTAATTATATTTTATTTTTTAAGGTCACATTAAGAAAATTATAAATCTATATAAGTCATTTGAGTAAATTTCACTTTAAAATTTAATATTAAAACATAATAAACATTGAACTTCTTTCTACCTTAAAAACATGTGATTTAATCTCATTTATGAGCTTATAATTAATATTAATTTTCTACTTCAATGAAATGATTTTTGAAAAACAAACATAATTTATTTTAATCAGTATAATATTTATAGTTTATTAACTTCAACGTAATTTTTTCCAAAAATATTACTTAAAGATATTAAAATTAATCACAACGATTAGGGTCAAATTAATCTTATGTTGGGACTAATCCTCAATATTAGGGGCCCAAATGACTTAGGCACTTTTCCAAAACCCATTTTATGGGCATATTTCATTCATAAACCTCGTATTATTAATTCATGTCAGTTTTTATAACTTTTTTAGGTAAGAACACGTGTACACCTAACTTGTATTCAAAAAATCCAGGTGAGTCCTTTTCTATCCCTATAAAAGGTCACCACCTGTCCCACTTTTTCACACATCTAAAAAATATTATTTTCAGCTAATATTTTACTCATACACTTCCCAATATCCCTCTATTACTCATATGGTCCATACCTTGCATAGAAGAAAATCTAATGAATCATTTTAGTGCAATCCAATAGAATATAGTTGATTATGATATAACGTCTTCCCTCAACTCATTTCTATTATATTCCATATCCACCCCTCCAAGTACCTTTATTATATGACTATATAAAAACAAAAGTATTATAAATATACTAAGAAGTTTTTATGTAAATGGTTTGACCTAAAATTAGACACTCCTCTATCTAATGGGTAACAAACATACTATTTTTTGTGTACGACGAACTACTGCCTCATGAAACTATGATGATTCATTTTTCCATTACCACCTATCACAATATCCATTATAATGGAAACTCTTTTTATATATGATATATATATTATTTAAAATAAATTTATTCTTTTATAATTTTTATTCAGAACATTACCTTATAATTTCCCTCGTATGTAAATATGATAATTTTGTTTGAGGAATTGTGGACTACCTCCCCCTCAATGTGATATGATTCATTTATACACTTCATGGATTTTATTAAGGATTGTTTTAATGAATATATATGATATATATGATACCATAAAGTAACATTAATAATTATATATATATGTACATATTATAGGTATTTATTATACAAATGGACAAGGTAAATTTATTAAATCAATGGAAGATTACACGAGTCTAAAAAAGGCAATTTTGTAACAATCATTCTCATAAAGATGGATCAAGCTATAAGGATTATCATTAAAATAGAATAGATCCTTGTTGATTCCTTTTTTATCAAGACAAAAATCCACTGAGTTATCTTTTTAGTAAATATATCTAATAATTTAGTTTCCTATCAATTGGGATGTGAGATTTTTCATCGATTTATTAGTGAGTTTCCAAGATATATGAATCATAACAATTAAACATTAATAGTGTTGATTCAAACGTATGACCTTATGTTTTCAATGAAAATGTATTCCATTTCATACTTATATATTCTATATATTATTATAATAAAAATATACTATATATAAATGATATCTAAAAATTGTATTATGTTATATAAATCATGATATAATGTATAAGTACCAAAGATATAACAAATTAATACATATGCGAAGAATAAATAGAATATTACATGAAGTGAAATGTTAACATAATATTATTAACTAGAAGGTAATATAATGTCATAAAAAAATAAATTGTATTATATATTATAATATGGTTCTATAGAATATTTAAAATAAATTTATCTTTATTATAAATGTGTTTTGAATGAGTACGGCAAGAGTCAAGACTCACGGTAAGGGGATTTCATCTCACTTTTTAATTCCACGAGATACAAGATATGATTGTTACTATTTATTTTTTTGTGGTGTATTTAATTAATAGGATTGTATTATATGTGTATTATAAATAAATTTATTAGTATTAATATATACATTTTATAATATTTATTTCATGAGGATTTAGTTTCAAAAGATACCAAATTAGTAAAATAGTTGTGTCTCAATTTTTCTTCTTTGAGACTCATGTTTTTTTGGGAACCTAAATTATTTTCAAGGTTAATATAATTATATCTTACAAGATATATCATAAATATAATTATTTTCATGGTATTTTATGCTTCATGAAATTTCCTTTTCATACATGGAGATTATGATCCCAAGTTACCAAGTAATAAGAGTTTATTGAGACAATCTCAACGTTTTTCGATATTGTTTATGTTTACGCTTTCTTTGATGAAATATTATGATCCATATCTCAAAAAAATACTATAATTTTATTATCCTATGGATATTAATAATATAATAATGTATTGGTTCTATTATTATACTATTTTGTAGGTAATATAGTTATGAAAGTGTTTCTAGGAAATGTCGACATTACACACTCTTTGGTCGGAAATTTGTGTCCTTTAAAAACCATGTTCTCTAAAAAGGGTTTCCAAGAATATTATAATAATATTATATGATCTATAATTTTTTTTATCATTTTATTCCAATTTTAAATGGAATATTTTTGTCTCTTTCTGATGAAGGAATTCTTTGAACCTTTTTACTGTGAAAAAGAAAAATTTATTTTACAACATAAAACATGTAAAAATTTACCTTTTATCTTTTCTTTGAAGATTAATTTATATTTATAAAGGTTTAATTTTTAAGAATGTATATTTTTAAAATTTTTCTAAAAAAATGGTTTTCAAAATGTTTTGAATTTACTTTTATATGATATCATGAAAAATGGTTATCAAAACATTTTTAGTCTTCTTTCATAAATTTTCATGGAAAATTGTTTTCAAAATGTCTTCAACCATTATTTATAATTTTCAAAAAAAAATTCAATGAAATAGCTTTCAAAATAATTTCAATATTTTTTTATAAGTTTTCAAATTTTATTCAATGAAATGTTTTTATAAAATATTTGATGATTTATTTATATTTTTTAAATGTGTTTTCAAATAAATGGTTATAAAATCATTTTATGATTTTTTTTATAAGAATTGAAAGTGTTTTCAATTTTATTTTAATTATTCAAAACTTATTTTATAAGTTTTCAAATAAAAAGGTTCTAAATGATTTCAAGTATTCGTTATAAGTTTTAAATGTATTTTATATGACTGTGATTTTCAAATGGTTTTATATATTAAATATCCTTTTTCATAAAAGAAAATATATTTTCCCAAATATTTAGTTTTAACATATATTTCAAAATAATTTTTTATATAAGGTTAAAACCATTGATTTTACACTTTCCTTTTTATCAAATGATCTAAATGTTCCATTCATATTATATCCATAAATGGGGTTTTTTTTAATATCATGGTCTTTGTGAAACCCATTACTCTTTCATGGGGTATATGGTTTTGAAACCTACTTCATTTTATTGGGTTTTTTACGATGAAATGAATATGAAACCTGTATAATTCTATAGGTTATGATTAAATTTCATGTTTATAAAACCAATTTCATTTTATGGGTTATGATCTTATTATTTAGGATCATGTGGAACATGTATGTATGAATTTAATATGAGAAGGGTGTGATATATATCTCTATAAAATTTAATGAGAAAATATTTATATATGATTATATAGACTAATATGGTATTTGGGATGAACCTTGACTACTAATATGGAAATGGGAGTGAACCATGAATACCAAGAAGGTATGAGGAGTGAACTCATACTATTGAGATACCCATGGGAGTTAACCATGACTACCAATATAGTATGGAGAGTAAAACCATAATAACATAATGTTCTTGAAAGTGATGTATTAACTATTATGGAAGAAATATTATATTCTAATGTGTCTACCACAATTCCATGTTTTATTCCTATGGTATGATTTCATGATTTATGTTCTTTATTACCTTAAGATCTGTGCCTTATGAACATACAATATTTATTTAATGATTAATTTACATAATCATTGATATTAATGGTTTGATATAATATTTTCCTGATCATGTTCTCATACCCTTATGCTCATGATTTTATTTACATATCTCCCTTTTTAGCCTTATTGGTCATTTGAGATCACACCGTTCTTATGTTTTCTTTCCCCAGCTGATTAATAAAGGTTTTTGATAGATGTAATAAAGGTGGAGATAGTTATAGGGATGTTAAATATCATTCACCAGGATTAAATATTTTGTTTCCATGATTCCAAAGACAATATACTATTAAATTCCTCGAACATATTTTTTTAATATACAAAATATTCATAAAAAATGATGTAATATCCATGTATGTCTATCATCGGTCGCTATAGTTGGTATAAAAGGAAAATATTAGTCAACCTTTGGGAATGAGGATAAGAAAAATTTAATGATACCCCTAGGTTTATTTCTAAGGATATGTATACGGATGTACCTAATGATAAGTACAAGGATGGTTCAAAATTTAAAAAAATATCCTGGAAGATTGTTAAAGGGTTGAGTGAGTGGTTTCTTAAAAATACATTGATTTCTATATAATAAATGTGGATGTGGATTGGTAACAAATGTACATAGGTGTAACAACTCCAACAAGTTGTTTCAAGCCTGACTCTGGGTAATCTGGTAGACGAAAATGGCCCTTGATACACACCTGATTTGACACTCATGTGGGATATGATTTGAGAATTCACAAACTCTTAATGAACCATAATTAAGTTTTTAAATATAATTTGGCTATTAATAACCTAGTATAAAACTATGGAGTCATGTAACATGGAATTTTTAATGATCTTCACATCCTATAAATAAATATTTTCAGGATTATGTAGTAGTATTCATTTATAATTAAAGATCACACTATAATTTTGGTTATAGTCAATGGTGGGAACCAAAAGTAAATAAATTAAGGTTGAATGTTTTGGATAATTTGATGATAATTAGTCGAGTGGGTTGATCACTGTGGTGATAGATGTTGTCATCATTATATATATTTTTCACGAAACATGATTAACAATGTATACCTGAAACAACTCTGAAACTCACCAAGGATGATAAATATGGAGTTTGTTGAGATTTCAGGTATAGTATTCCTTGTACGAAAGGAGATTCAGTTTTATTTGTGTCATTAATGTCAAAAGAATCACCTAATTGAATGTACTATAGTTATAAGAATATGTATGTACTATCGAAAAGGACACAAAGATTGTTATTGCAAGGAAAAAATAAATATTTCAGTTAATGAAATGGATGAGAATGTTTGCCTAACTAATACATCATTCAAGGTTATGTGTTTTGTGTTTATAATAAATGGTTATTATGAAACTCAATGTCCCATTATGAAATCTCTTAAATAGAACCAATAAGGTTGTGTGGGTAATGGTTACACTATTGACAATGAAGATACTAGAGAAGAAATGTCAGTGGAAATAATATGACGTGGTATCCTTGTTAATGGCCTAAGGATGAAGTGGAATAATCAATTTTTTTATGTTTTTGTGATCCTAAATTATTATATATCAATGATGAAATATACATTTACTGTTATACTTATATTTTTTACTCGGTATTTAGAAGTTTATATTGAATTTTCTTGATGGAATGATGAAGTGATTTAATGATTAAGTGATATTTTTACTAAGGGAAGGTAACCCTTAATATGTTCTTTATGTTAAGATAATGTTGTTATGAATAATAATATTAGACGGTACTGATTACTTTTAAACTAATTAAGAAAATGTTTACAAATAGTTAAATTTATCATATATGAAGCTTAAAAATTATTTGATTTATAGAATATATCCAAAAATATATGGACTAATGAGTCATGATTGTTTGAAAAAAAATTTATGGTACTTTAGATTGTTACCATGTTACAATAGAATTTACTTCAAGGGTATTCACATGTTTGGAATGTGAAAACCAATAGATAATATTTGATATATGGGGGATCTATATTATGCTCGTTTCAAAAAAAATATCTAAGTATTTTTATTTTCAAAATTTAAAAGGGTTATAGGGTTAACAATTCATGAAAAGATTATGTTAAACATCTAAGGAAGTATTTATACACCAAGGGTGTGTTTAAACCCATTTTTAAATGGCTATTTAGTGATAATCTTTATTTGAGGGATGTCCATCATATTTTGAAAATTATATTATTGTGGTTTTAGAAAAGGACATCAGGTATGTCTGGTGAAAACCAATCAATTTTGGAAAGGAAGTAGGTCTTGAATGCATGACTGAAGGATGATAAGGGTTTGACGCCTAACACTAGACTATGTGATGTCACAGTTAATATATAAATATTTTTAATGAATAATTAGTTATGACTAAACAAAAATGTTACATTTTTTGTTTCTAGATTAATGAATTAACCATGATTAATTTACAGATAATTAGTTATTCTTTTCATTCTTTTATGGACCCTAAGATCTGCTAAAATTGTATTTTAGAACTATAGGAACCAAAGTTAATTTTCGGATGTCCATTACATGAATTAATGGATGAATTGAAAATTGATAAAACCAAAAATAAAGAATAAAATTCTGTTTATATAAATATATAAAGTAATCAAATATCTTTATATTATTGGTCAATAAAATATTTACTCAACATTGTGATAATTATAAAAAAAATGTGTTGTCCTAATGCATTTGTTTTTGTAGAATTTATGGCCTTATAAATCATCACATATTTATGAATATTAGGCCCTCAAAATTTCTTTGATAATTAAATTACTTTTTATTTATGTCCTCAATGAATCCCTAAAAATATTTACGCTTTTACTCAATGTCAAATATTAATATACAACCTAGGTTATCCTATGTGGAAACATAGTTATATGTCAATTTTGGTAACCTTTATTGTTCCAACATTCCCTTTTAAAAAAAATATTTAGTTATAATTTTTATGATGTGGGTTTCTATGAATGAAACTTTTAAGTATTAAACCATTGGTAACCCAATCAAATTTAGAGGGTGATATACATTTTTTTGTGGGGTATAATGTAACACCCTGATATTTTTTGGATTTTTTTTTCAAATTAACACATCTTTTTATTTTTTTCATTTCACATCAAATTGGAATTTATATATATATATATATATATATATATCTGTGTGTATGAGTGTGTGTGTGGGTATTAAAACACTATGTCAATCAATCCTTTAACAAGACACAAACTTGGCTTTCTCTACATGAAATACTAACTCGGCTGATGATAAACGCAATACTGACTTTTCATGCACTACCCACAACACTGACATGGCATACATTTCACACAACAGCAAGTTTCTATAAAACATCATTTTATTATATTTTTTTAAATGATATAAATATAACCTATACGTTAAACTTAGTGCTAAAAATATCAATAACTAATTTTCAAATATTTTTGTTGTGGTTTTATAAAAATACAACATATTGATAACAAAAAATATAATTTTACATAATGTACTTATATATTAAATAATACTATGAACTACAGTTCATGTCCTTTAACAAAAAACAATAAAATTAATTTTAGGCTCATCATAAAAATAAATTAGGTAAAATAAACTTCATTAATGAATTTAAAATGCTTAAATTAGCTTAAGGTAAATTTTTTAGATTTTTCTGGGAAACATAATTTTTGATGAATAGTAGTGGTTTTAATTTTTTACTTAAAAAATAAATTTTATTTTATATAATTATTAATGATAAATTACATTTTAAATTTGTTTTAAGAAAAAATTCGATCAGTTATAAATCTATTTAGGTCATCACAATTAATTTCACATTAAAATTGAATATAACGACTTAATAGACCTTTGAACTTCATTCTGCCCTAAAAACATGTAATTTCATCCCATTTGCGATATTAGCATTATTCATAATTTTTAAAATTAATTGAATTAAATATATAAAAACCAACATAAACCAATTCAATCATTAAAATTTTTAGAGTTTAATAATATCAATTTAATTTTTTTCAATTGATTTTAGTAAAAGTGATTAAAATTAATCACATAGATTAAAATTAAACATTGTGATTAAAGTTAAATTAATCTTTATTAGGGACTAAATATTTATATTAGTTGACCAAATAACCTATATAATAGTCCAAAAATACATTTCTTGCCATATATTTTCCATAAACCTTCCATTATTGATTTAGGTTGGTTTGGTATGACTTTTGTATGGTAATAACATGTGTACACTTAAATTGTTTTCAAAAATTTCAAGTGAATCCATTTTATTCCCTAAAAAGGCCACCTTCTCTCATTCTTCTTCAAACCTCTTTGGCCTATTAGGTTCCACCAATATCTACCCAATACACTTTCCAACATCCCTCCCTTCCTCCGATAATCCTTCCTTTTACCCGATTAAGAGGTAATGTCGTGTCTGAAGTCCTTTCAATTATTTTCCTTCTCCTCCATCTCCAAATATCATTATTATATTATTATATAAAAAAACATATATGGTAAATATATTATGTTATATTTATGTAAATGGATCCACCTAAACATACGCACACCTCCATCTAATGGGTAATTAAGATACAGTTTCTATTTAGGGTGAACTACTACCTCACAAAACAATGATTGTTCATTTTTCCATTACTAGATATCATGGTGGCCATTATGATGGAATTTATATTTATATATATTATATATAATATATATATAATATATTTTTTATTTTGTAATTTTTCTTTATAACATACCAATATGCTTTCCATCTAATGTAAATATGATAATTTCGTTTGAGGAATTGTGGGTTTCCACCCACTCAATGTGATATGATTTATTTATAGACTATATGGATTATATTAAGGACTGTTTTACAAAGTATATATGATATATATGATATCATAAAGCAACATTAATAATTATATAGGTATAAATATATGTATTTTACTATTTACTTTCAATAAAATAATTAAATAGGAATACCATTTATGCGTACATATGACCAACCGCCTCCATGAACAGTGTGTTCCATTCCAAACATACATATTCTATAGATTATTATAATGAACATATATTTTATATGAATTATTTTTATATAATTATATTTATTTTTCTTAATAATGATATAAATTATAAGTTCCAAAGATATAACAAATTATGACACATGCGAAATATAAAGTAAATATTAACCAAATTAAAACCTTATCATCAGATTGTTAACAAGTAGGTAATATAAGGTCGTAATAAAATCATAAATGGTTTTAGATATAATAATACTTTTCAATAACAGATATATAATAATTTTTTATTTATTATAATGTTGGTTTAAATTATTACGATAAGATTCAAGAGACAAAGTAAGGGGATTTCATCACACTATTTAGTTCAGTGAGATACATGCTATGTTCGCCACTCATTCCTTTTATGTTGTGTATGTACGGACCATGATCATATTATATTTATATTATAAATACATTTAGGGATTTTCACGTATCCATTTTATAATATTTCTTTCATGGGGTTTATGTTTCAAATTTTTCTAAATTTGTAAAAAATTTTGTTTCAATTTTCTTTCTTAGAGACTCATGTTTTGTTATGCACCTAAATTATATTTGAGGTATATATGCTTAAATTTTACATTTTATAACATGAACATCATTCTTATCATGATATTTTATGATTCATGTAATTTAATTTTCTTAAATAGAGCGTATTATTCCAAGTTACAAAGTTATAAATGTTTATCAATGAAATGTTATCTCTTTTACAGATTGTTTATTTTTATACTTTCTATGATGAAATATCATGATCCATCACCCAAGAAAAAACATTACATTTATTATCCTATATATATTCATAATATAATCATGTATGAGTACCATTTTTCTACTCTTTGTTACATATGATCTTTAATAATGTGTTTTTAGGATACCCCATCATTACACTCCCTTTGGTCAGAAGTATTTGTTCTTTCAAATCCATGTTTTCTAAAAAGGGTTTCAAAAAATATAGTACAAATATATTATAATAATTTAAAGTCATTTTTATCCTTTTTTATTTAACAAATATTCATATGAATCTTCTATTCTCTTTATGATCAAGGAATATTGTTATCCTTTTTACCATGCAAAAGGGATATTTGGTATACCTCTTACAACATGTATGGACTTACTAGATGTCATTTTTGGGAAGATTTCTTGGAATATTAAAATTTAAATTATTAAAAATGAGGTTTTCTATAGTATTTAAAAAAAATTAAAAAATTTTCAATATTCTTTCATATGTTTTCAATTATATTTATTTTTAAAATGTTTTCATGATTTATTTATATGTCATCGAAGTATTTTCAAATAAATGATTTCAAAACGTTTTAAAATTTCTTTTATATTTTTTCAATTTATTTTTAATTAAATGGATTTCAAAATAGTTTCATGCTTTATTTATAAGCTTTCAAATGATTTTAAAAGATTTTTTTCAAAGTTTTTACAAGAATTATTTATATATTTTAAATATAATTTTAAATAAATGGTTTTTGATATATTTTCAATAATTCATGGTAACATTTAAATTTGTTTTCTATGAATTTTTTTTTGAAATGTTTCAAATATTATTTCATATGTTTTCAATGAAAAATTATTTAAAATTATTTGTATCCTTCTTTATAATTTTTAACTTTATTTTCAATGAAAATTATTTTTAAATTATTTTATGAGTTAAAAATTATTTTTCAAAGAAGAAAGGGAATTTTCCTCAATAAAACTTTCAAAAAGTTATTTCAAATTTATTTTCCTTCTATGATGACATATGTTTATTATAATCATGCCTTTTTTTTAAAATAATATAAATGTTCTATTCTAATTCTTTTTGTGAATGGGTTACTCTTAATTTTATGGTCTTTAGGAAACTCATTTCACTTTCATGTGTTATATTGTTTTAAAACCTACTAATTATTCATGGGTTATGTTTATTATTAAATGATTATGAAACCCATATTCTTCAATATGTTATGAGTTGATTACATTTTTATAATACAATCATCATTTCATAGGTTATGATAGGATTATTTATGATCTTGTGGAACATGTATGTATGTTTTTATTATGAGATGGGTGGAAACTATATATTCCTCTAATGCATTGGGTAATGATTTATATCTCATGATATAAATTACATATTCTTGTTAATTAACTTATACTACTAAGATTATAATGTGAGTGAATGACTATTACCATGATAATATGAGGAGTGAAGTTATGTCACTATGATGTCTATGGGAGTGAACCATGTAATCCAAGATGGTATGGAGAGTAAACCCATACTACCAATATGGTCTTGGAATTGATGACCTGGCTACTATGGAACTCATATTACTTGTTTATGCATCTCCCAAAAATTCCTTGTTTTATTCTAATGTTATGCTTTAATGACTTATGTTCTTTATTTCCTTAAGGGTTATGCCTTATGAATTACCAATAATTATTCCATGATTCATGTAAATAATATTTTATATGTAGGGTATGATCTTTTATTTTCATGATCATGTTCTCATACCCTTATTCTCAGGATTACTCTTACATATATTCTTTGTTTACCATTACTACGCTTTTGAACTCACCCCTTTCTTATGTTTCAATTCCCCAGGTTATGAATAAAGGTTGTAGGTATAGGTACTGAAAGTGGAGATCTTTATGAGATATATTGAAAGTATTTCACCATGATAGATGATTTTGTTTCCATTCTTCCAAATATAGTAAACTATTATAGTCCTCAGGCATGTATTATGGTAATTTAAATAATATTTATCTCAAATGATGTAAAATACTTGCATGTCAATACTCGATCACTATAATGTTGACATCATAAAACTGAGTTGTCCTATCGACATTGGAAAATTATATTATTTGATCTAGGACCTAGAGTAGGGGGTTTAAATAATATTAGACATCAAATATCACCTTTTATTATTATAACATTATGCATTTTCTTATAATTTGAGTATTATATATGTCCCTTGGTTTTCGAGACCATGTGTTAGAGGGTCACATGTACTAAAAATTAGTAGTTGGATGATTTAGGTATAAATATATATTGTTGGTGAATGAGAATATTATATATATATATATCACATCAATATATACAATATTTGTAACTAATTTATGTTATATAATATGTTTTATTATTCAAGATAATTGAACCAAAGCACAATTCAATACACTATTTAAGTACTGATTAAATTTTTTGTATATTACTACACTCAAGAAGACTATAGTGAAAAGCTATATTCTTCTATAGAGTTATATACAATATCTATTTATGAGATGAGGCTTAAATAAAATGAGAACATTTTTGTTGGCCAATGATTCATCATCACTACCCTATAAAATATTGCATCCATGTAGGTAGATCATGGTGATTTTAGAATAAGTTAGAAAAGTGAATAAATATTAATTACATTTATCATAAATTAAATAATGTTAACAAGGAATTTGAGTTTGATACAAAATTTGGAAAATTAATATTTTATATTAAAATTTTATTATCAGTGTATTTATAATAATAATTATAAATCCATAGTGGATAAAAATTCTTTGAATATGATGTATATTTTTTGATGACATGATCCCATCCTATGTTAGGGAATGTGAGTGTAATTACTACATATCATTATTTTCAAAAACATGTTTAAACAAGTGATGCATAATGATAATTTATGTGTTGGTTAGTGGACAATCACATATATTTTATAGTATGGTATATGTTGTAAAAAATTATAGATTTTATACGACACAAATGTTATTAGAGGAGGTGAAAGAATGGTATTTTTCTTATGTGTACTAAAATAAGATGAGTGATATCATCAATGGTAGGGAAACTAACATTAAATGGAAAGTATAAATTTAATTAGTTTTTATTTTATAGGAAGTAATATTTTATTCTTTTGTATTATATGATATCAGTGGTATATCTTGGAGCGGTCAATGTGTGTCTTGAAAAAATATAATGTTTCAGATATTATATAATATTGAAGTATAATTATGTTTATGTTTAGTTAATGGGATGTTTATTATTTGTGTGACTAAAATTCTTAAAAAACATGGAGTATAGAGGTATCATCAATAAAATGAATGATCCCTGGATTACATCAAGATTTTTTGTAGGTGTATAGATGTATTTGTGGAAATATTGGAAAATATGCTAGTCTCATTATCCATATAACATTATGTAAATAGTGTGTATTATCAATGTATGTAGATATTCTATAATATATTTTTCTTTATTTTAAATAAATGTAGTAGTATATTCTTATCTTAATAAATTTCATGAAAAATTCTATTTATTTGTAATTGAATCATATAGAATATATAGAGACAATTTTTGGTTTTCTATTATGATCAAAACTCTATTAGCCCTGTCACCATTATAATGATTGTTTATTTTTTTCTAGAATATATACAAAGTCATACATTATTCATTTATGATAAACATTGAGGTATGGTGTTGATGAATAATTTTTTTTAAAATTTCCCTTAATGATAATGTAATTTGTAACTTGTTATATTTTTAATATGGATTTCTTAGTATATGTGGTCAATTGAAATTTTTAGGAAAATTGGTAAATTTATTATAATTTATATTTTATGTAACATTAAGAACTAGTTTATAATATCCCACATATATCACAATTAGGATCTTATATATTGTATATTTCATATGTTATATAATGGGAGATAATGAAAAATTAAATAGAACCCAGTTATCTTGTCTTTAAAAAATTATTTAGTTTTTATATCCCTCTAAAAAATCTTCTAGGGAAGGAAAGTTTAATTATTATGGGTGTTATAGAAGCCTATGAAAATCCAGAATGAATCTTATGATGAAGATAGTTTTTTGGAATATGTGGAAATAAAGATTAAATTATTAGAGTTCATAGAGTCCTTTTAATGATGTAATTCTATATAATGTGGATAATTATAACACTATATTTTGTGAAAATATTTTTTAGAAGTAGTGTGTACTCATTATTCTTAATGTATGTTTCATAATCTATTCCAAAATAATTTTGAAAAATTTATTCCTAGATGATCTGAATTTTTTTTACTATAACTTTTTACCCCAAGTTAATTTTTTTTAGTTATGATTAATATTTCTTATTATATTAAATAACTGTTGGCTGAATAGAAGTGATCTAGCCTATATTGTCTAATAACTAGTTCTAACATCATATTAGAGACATTGTAACATAGGAAATATTGGGAAGGGTAATATACACTAACAATACATTATGATAACATAATCCTGAGTTAGAGGAAAAGAGCCCTTTATGGTCCCGATACTTTTTCATGTATCATAGATACTAAATATTTAGTCATGTTTTAAAATAATGAATCAGTATTTTCTTGAAAGAGACTCCATTAAAATGAATGATTATTCCCCTAAAACATACTTGATTGATTTTAAGGTTATATTTAGTGCTTATGATCATTTTTCTCCCTACCATCAGTTGATCAATGATTTTATTGTTGGATTGGTCAATGAATATTAGTTAACACCAACATAATCATTCTCTAACCACTTTTCCCTCTTTATATCTCTTTAGTTGATTTATTACGTTATTATATTTATAAATCTAAACTCATTTATTGATAACTCTCATTAATCTATATAATGATTATTTAAAATTTATTTCCTTAGTATGATATTTTGACAGTGGAATTATGAAATCATTATGGACCCCATGTCTTCGTTTTGGAACCAATAACATCAATGAATTGGAAAATTTAATAATATTCATTTTTTTATTAAGATTCACTAATTACTAAATTATTTTATTTCATGTTACTTTATGGATTAATAAAAAATAGGCATTTTTTATTATTATTTTTGGTTGATAATTTATTGGCTTTTCTAAAAATTGATTTTGGAATTTAATTAGTGTTATTAAAATACTTAATTTCAAAAATAGGAATTAATATTATTTTCAAGATTGGAAATAATTTTTTTAATGGGAGTAATATACTTGTATGAAAATGATTATAGATTTTCAATGGATTTGGTGGTTTTATAAAATGAATTGAGTTTATGAATATTGATTATTTTTTTCTATATTGAATTTATTAAACTCGACTTTATTGGACTTTATAAATTTTAATATTGGTAAATGAAATTTCAATTAAAATGAACTTTATATTCCTTAGATATTAATGTGGCGACATATTTTGGTTATTTTGATTGTGTTGTAATGATAAAAAAATCAATAATAAAATTATTTAATTTATCATGAATAAATATGGATTAAAATTTTTGAATTTTTTTAAATAAATTTTAATGACATGAATATAAAATTTTAATGGGGTGAAATGTGTGGTTTTCAGATTTATTTTTTAGGTTTATATTTACAAAGGGTTGGTGTTTTTATTAAAAATATTTTATGATATGTTTTTTAATACATTTATATTCCACCCATCGAAATTTTGTTTCATTGATGGAAATGAATGAGTGTCATAGTGAACAAGAATTTTGGTGGTTACATGTTTTTCATGACTATAATTTGATTAGAAATAATATAAATAATATATGTTTAGATATTATATTGGATGTAATTACTGAGTAATAATACCTATAATGGATTTTAAGTAATATTTGTTCTAGATTCCATGAATCAATTAAATTTTCTTGTTTTTAGGATTGAACATTATTTCGAAAAAGGAAATGATTTAAATTACATTTTGGGAAACATGTGGTTTGTGTTGGACTGTAGTAAAATGAGTTTTTTTATTAATGTTTTGGGATACAAGGATTGACCATTATAATTTCAAAAATAAAGAATTTATAATTAATAATGAAATGTGTGGTTTTCAATGAAATTTATAAATTAGTGTTTTCTAAAAAAAGGGTATTCAAGGTGAAATTTTTGATTTATTACACATATAGAAGTTCTATTTTAAAGAAATAATTTAAAAAAGTGATATTTATGGAATAATAATGATTATTATTTTTAATAATGGTTTTATTCAATTATTTTGTAATAATTTAACCAAATTTAGAAATTTTTATTAGCATTGAAACAAATAAGTATTGTCTTCTAGCCATAAAAGTTCATTTTATTCAAAAAATAAAAAAATATACTGATGAATAATTGGAGTCTTTTGGAAATATAGACATGTATATACCATCCTTTAATTATTCACCTTGTTGAATGTTTATACATATATTTTAATGATGCATGTTACATGGATACGTTTTTTGATAAATGGGGAGTCAAAGATGCCTATTGGAGTTCTAGTGAAGTGATTAAGATATCGTGGTTTAGGATTTTTGTCATTGGTTCAACATGTAATTTAATTATTATTTCATAATTGTATTTTGTTTTATATTGTAAACATAATTTCATATAATTTATTATTTTTTAATGGATTAATTAATTGTATTATTATGATAAATTATGAGTTGTGGTTTTTTATTTTTTTTAGAATTTTTCTTAAAGGATTTATTCTATACTTTTCATATCATCAACTGATAATAGAAAATAGATGGTGTGTTTGAGTCTATGAGGCATCCTATCTTGGGACATGGGATTGAAACTCCCTATTCATAGTGTGACATAACATTATTTTTTGTACTTGTTGATCAATGATATATAATTTCATTTCATAGAATCCCTATTGGACAATCATAACTAGAGGTTCCTCCAAACATTATTCATCTATGTCTCTTTACCATTCATCTACAATATGGGATTATTTATCCTTATCGTCATTAATTTCCTTGAAACCATATGTCATCCAAATCCATGTAATATTTTTTTTACCATTTTTATTTTGGAGTATATCACCCATTATACTAGATAATTTTACACTTTAATATAAAATTTGTTTACGAAAAAGATCTTACTCACATATTTATGAATTCAAATAACGATTTAATATTTAAAAGGAATGGTTCCCAAACATAAAAAACACTCATACACTATTATCAACAACAATTGATGTTGAGAAATGGTTAGTTTGATCTTTGAGTTTCGTGATGGGATTCAGATTGATCATTAAAAGAAGTAGTAACATTGATTGAATCACTAATGTGTTTGTAGCTTAAAAGTATAAATTATTTCAATCAATGTCTAAATATTCCACCATTGAATGAAATAAAATACAACATATCCCCATAGATTAAATTTTTCTCTCATAAATTTCCCTATGCAACACATCTCCTTGAATATATATTATTAAATATTTGTAATTCCTAAGTATATCAATGTTTTCTTTTGGTCATATAGATATTATATGAACATCATTGATTATGTTGTGGAGTGTAGTAAAAAATAATCATTATATGGATTTTTAAAAATAGAATTTATAGTTCTTTCAATATTCATTAATCCATCACCAAATGATTTAAATTGTGTAAATTCTATAAAACAATCTTATCCTTGGTATAATGACCACAAAATCAATATTATTTTAGCTAATATGGAACTACCATGATATATGAAATTATAAAATAAGGTTTTTATGACATGATCAACGAGTTTCAAATTTTCCTATTATGTTTGTCTTGGATTAGTTGTAACAACTCACCGAACCATGTAAAATAGAATTTCTGAATACATACATATAAATCCATGAAAGTATTTCTTAACCACTTCTAAGAATGTTTATTTTATTTTTTATATTGGATAGTGAACTCTAAAAATTTCTTCATTATAAATTATTGGTGATACATTGGTCCCTAAAACATTGAAAATGTATTATCTTACATTATGATGATACCAATCCCTCTCTATATGGGAAATTATACTTAAATAAGCATTCTATCAAATGTATTGAGTATGGAGTTGACCAAAGATAGTGTTCTAGTGTCTGTTTCATTTATATATCCTTCCTAGGATAAAAATATTTAGAAACCAATATATGTTTCCATGAAAATAGTATTTCCTATAATAAATCAGACATTCTATTAACTGATGCTAACCTCCCCAATTATTAATTTGAATATTCTTATTTTTATGATATAATAATTTAATTAATCATGAAATATTTTTTGGGTGATATATAATTACTTGTGAGACCTATAGGCTTTCAAAAATATGAAAATAATAATAATTTGAGATCAGAAATATATCTTTAATAAAACAAGTATAACCCTTTTAATTCACATTATAATACACAACCTAAGAAAAACACCCAACACAACCTCTGTTCACATGGATTATCAATAATTCAGTTCCACTATACAGTGAATTATATATAATCATTTAGTTCCAAATTTTATTAAATATATTTTATGTTTTTAATGAATAATAATAATCTTTTCATGGTTTAAAATCATTCAAATGAGTGTATTTATCAATGAATTTGATATAAAGAAAAAAATTTCTAGAATGGTGGTCTATTTCATTATTATATTATGGTATAACAAAAAATATTATATTCATTATAGAGTCCATGAAAATTTATATGAAGACTAATGTGGGAATGGAACTTCCTAAAAATAGTCCTTTAGGTAATTATTAAAATCTATAATGGAGATGGTTGGGTTACATTATTTTTAATTTTTTTCAAAAAATAACACACACTATAATGAAATGAAATCAAAATACATCTAGAAGTAGTATATGCCATATTTTCCATAAAAAATTAAATTATCCAATATTTGAGAAGAAAATTTATAAAAAAAATTAAAATTTATAGTTATTATCTTTGTTTCATGCAATATTTTATTCATGTGACGAAATTTTTTGTGGTTAAATCACTTATTTCACAAATAAAATGAAGAAAATTGTTTCAATCAAAACTCATGAGAATGAGGAAATTAGAAATTTATAAGGAATTTATCTTTCTAATTGTATCAAAAATTACTAATCATTATAATATTCAAGGTCCCCACACATGATAATGGAACATACTCTTTATAGGGGATACATATCATCCCATTTTGCAGTTCCAAAAATACTTATTGAAATGATTCAATGACAAATTTTTTCCATAATTTGATCATTTTTCATTAAAAAGATTCAATATTAGGTTGATTAATTTTTATTCAAGTAAAATATAGTCTATCCATTAATATATATAGAGACGATACGTTCATTTGATATTTGAATTACGAAGAATGTTAAATTACGAATCATTAAACATTATCACATATCTACCGAGATACATGGTCAATTATATTTCACATATTTTATACATTAGTCATTCCTTGGTAATGTGATTCATATAAAAATATATTCAATCACACTGTAGACAGACTTTATAATTTTGGAAAAAAGTCAAAGAATAACATACATGTGAAAAAAAGGTTCCCATATACCCCTGAAGTAAAAAAAATATCTTTTAGGATTTAGGAAATGAAATAAAAAATGATCATGAGTACTATAGAAACCCATAACTAACATACATGGATGTTACATAATTTACGATTAATATTTTGTACATTGCAAAAAAAATGCTCAAGGACCATAATAGTTTAGTGTCTTTTGAATCATGGAACACAATATTCTAGTTTGGTTAAAGAAATTAAATGTCTCCCTTAAATATTTTCCCATTAATAATTCCTACTTAATTCCTTGGTTCATAACCCTGGGGAAAGGAATCAAAAGAACGATTGAGCTCAGATTATCATTAAGGAAAATAAGGGAGAAATATAAGCATAATCCTGAGTGTAAGTATATGATTACATGATCCTAACATTATAAGATACGACACTTTATATCAAATATCATAATCAAGATTCATGGAATAATTATTCATAGTACATAAGACATGAATCTTAATGGAATCAAGATAATAATCCATGAAATCACAACATAGGAATAAAAAAATGGAATTTTGAAAGGCATATAAACATATAAAATTATTTCCATAGTAGTAAAGGAATACTTAAAAGGTAATATTAGTGGAATGGGTTCAACCTCCAAATCGTCTTAGTAGATAACTTTTATCCACAAGACCATATTAGAAGAAAAAGTTTATTACTCTTCTGGGTTAACTCCCCATTCCATCCCTATATTGCTGAGCTGAGTTCACATCTAATCCTATAAATGTATTATTTATCCCAGTTCACTCCATGTTCCATCCCGTTATTACTGAACTATGTTCATTTCATTTCCCAGCCCTATATTACTAAACCAGGTTCACATCCATTTTTATCCCTATAATAATGATCTGATTCCATTCATAGTTTTGGATCTTTATTAGTGAATCAATTTCACTTCTCATTAAATTTATTTATTACCGAACCATGTTCCCCACCTATTCTAGCCATGTATTATAGAATCAGTTTCACTTCCCGTTATGGCACTGTTTTAATGAATCAGGTTCACATCTATTTCTAGAACTATATTACCTAACTGAGTTCACTCCTCATTTTAGCCATATATTAATGAACTTGATTTACATCATATTCTAGGAATTTATTACTAAACTGGGTTCACTCCTGGTTCCTACTCAGCATTAAGGAATTAATCTCAGTCCTCCTTCCAACCATGTATTACTGAACCAAGTTCAATTTATAATCTAGTATTAACCTACTGAACATAGTTCACCATTAATTCCAACCATGTATTACTGAATCGAGTTCACTCTTTATTCAAAACATGTATTATTTAATTATTTTCAATTTCTATTCTAGCCATGTATTACTATGCAAGGTTCACATCTCATTCTAGCCTCGTATTACTGAACTGATTCCACTCTACCTTCCAACATTGTCTTAGTTACCCGGGATTGATTTCCATTCCATGAAATTATTACTAAACTAAGTCCAATCCTGATAACAAACCTATATAATTGAATCAGGTTTAGATCTCATTCCAGACCTATATTATTAAAACATGTTCTCTTCCCATTCTATCCTTTTATTACTAAACAGAGTTCACATCCCATTCTATCCCTATATTACTAAACCTGGTTTACATATAGTTCCAGCACTGTATTACTGAACCAAGTTCACTCATCATTCGGGACAAGTATTACAAAATCATGTTCACTTATTATATAGGATTTTATGGTTAAACCAAATTTACTCATCATTCCAATCATGTATTGATGAACCATGTTCACTTCTCAATCTAGACATGTATTACTGAACCAATTTCATTACTTGTTCCAATCCTATCATACTAAACTGAGTTCACTCCTCATTCTATCCCTGTCATACTAAACTGAGTTCACCCCTCATTCCTTCCCTATATCTATTTTGAGATATATTTACCCATTGAAATAGATGGATATTAGGTACCAACCATAAAATAGTGAAATCATACATAATTGTTCCATAAAATAATAAAACATTCATTATTTCATGAACCATAAAAATATATTGGTTTCGTAAACATAATCTCCTAACCAATGAAATGAAATGGTTCATATAAACATTTAACCATATTATAACAAATAAAACTAGACATGTTTCATTATAATTTAATAATATAATAACTCATGAAATAAAGTGAGTTTTTAAGTGTTTTAGCCTCATATATCCTATAGAAGAGAAACTTATTTCATAAAAAATTTGTCATCTTCAACATAAACCACTCAATGAATGAATAAAAATGTTTTCATTTGAACCTGGTTACTTTTAAATTACTTTCCTTCCCTCATACTTGGAGATCCCTTCTGGCTCCTCTACTAGGATACCTGGCTCCTGATCCCTGGGGGATTCACCCCAATCTCCTAATTCATCTTACATTCCCACTGTCCCTATTGCTTATTCATCTCTTGTCGACTCTTCCTTTCTGAAACCCTAGTTTGGATCATTCAGATAGGTTATATATGGATCGTTGGGTGACTATTAGTAGTAGTGGTTCCTAGAGGATGGATTTTTACTCCCAAACGGTTCAAGGGATGGTGGTTTTTATCCCCTAAATTTCCTGAGACAACCTTCATGTTGTAGTGTTCCTTAAGTGGACCCTTATACCTTGCTTCCGGGATGTAAAACGTCTGAACGGTGTCTGGAAATGATTTATCAACTCTGTGTGTCTTTGTTGACCATCGAATATCTCTCTAGTTCATCATAATTATTTACTCTCCATCCTTTCCATAGAAGAGGACTTTATCCACACACGGTGTAAGGTCCCTCAGTCCCTCGGCCGCTGGAGATTCATATTGTTTCACTCATCCCTCAATTTCTCCCAAGGCAAGGAGAGCCCACTCACTGTAGTCTAGATCAACATAATCGGGCCCCCGCTTCACTTTTAGAATAGAAGATTCCTCAAATAAATCATATATTCTTTTAGAATATTAATATACTCAAATGATTTGACTAGATGTCGTGTAGATATGTCGATGGATTGTATCTAAATAGAGATGGATCCCACACCACCCTTCGTAATGGACTCTCACTCAGGGACATGATTCTTTATTTGTGAGTTAAGACAACACCTACCCATCTTCCCAAGGTATTGAACCCATTTCTTTCTTCATGGAAGCTACATATTATTATGTACAAGAAAATTATAAAGTGATAGTTGCAGTTCCCTAAATGATGAAAATTCCCATGCTAGGAAACCGACCTCGGCTTCCACCGGCTCTCCTAAAACAACAATGGTGGTGGACCAGAACTCTGACAGCACCCTAGTGAAGCCTCCCCCTAGCCCCTCAGTCTCTAGACATGAGTTGTATACAATACACTCACCTGCTTGTGTCTCAAAGATGTGTCAGGACCTGGTTCCCTCCATTCCAATCTGTTCTCCCTCCTACTGGGTTGGGTTCGTTCTTCCTCCTCTCCTTCATTCTCTAGTTACTCAAGTGATCCACCTAGGGGACTACTTGAAAATCTACCATACAATCCATAATAGTATGCTGGCCTTTCCCACTCCCTCAACAAATCCGTATGAATCTCCCACATAGGCTTCTGGCATTGTTGATCAAGCCATCATACCCCAAAACTCCCCTCGGCAGGTCTTCTACTTCTCTTGCCCCAGGCTCTCCCATGTATCCAAAGGATGGATCTCCAAGGAAAAGATCTAGAGACTAAGGGCAGGCATCCAAACCCTCCTCTAATGTTTGGATCCAATTTTTCCCTAGACACTGAGGAACCACCTCTCCCACCACTATTATGTCGTCCAAGTATGGTGGAGTGTGCATGAAATCATGATCAATGAACCTAAATGAGCATACATCCTCCCACTTCAAGAAGGCTATGAGTTCTCCATCCAATGCCAGAACACTATTTGATAAATGATTCCAATAATCATATGGAATTCTCATAGCCACAGTTCCTAGTTTAAGGCATACATCCTCACTACTGAAGTGAGGAAACAGAAGGCCTCAGTCATATCTATCGTTGAGCATAATCAACATTCCACCAAAATTGGTAAATTCCCATGGGAAATTATACTGTATGGTTATATGCATATTGATCCAATTAACAGTCATATATGGATATTAAGGAATTGGAACTCCTATATTGATATGGTTAAGGCCGAAAACTTGTTCATCACAAAAATGATGCCACAATGTGACTCATCTCTCTTCATATCCTTAATCTATGGGAGTTGTGACTCCCTCCAAAGGGAAACTCAATCGAAATACCTCATTGCCTTCTATACTAACAACCACCATGTATTGTTATGGGGTAATTAAATATCATTGCTGACCTAGAGGAGAAGAAAGGAAGGGGTCCTTTTGACAAGAAAGATAATATGGATTTTAAGCAGTTCACAGATGGGAAATGCCTTAGTGATCATGGATTCTCTAGAGACTGATTCACCTGATTCAAAAACTGAAGATGGAATCACTGCTCAAGGTGGTGCCTAGACCATTTTCTAGAAAACATGAAATACCTTGCTTTTTTCTCTAACACTATCGATTGTCATCTTGTTCATGGTTATTAGACCACTCCCCTATCCTATTTGACCTATCCTCATAGATTTATCACCAAGAAATATTCTTATTCTATTAATAATGTGTCAACTCTCTAGGGTTCCATGACCTGGTCAGAGATGTTTAGAGTGATCATACTCAGGGGAATATGTTGGTGGTCATCCACAACAAACTCAGTTTCCTCAATAAAAGACTCCATGTGTGGGTAAAAGAGATCCCTCTCATTGATAGTGAAATTGACGCAACCATTAAGGAGGTAGAGCATCTTGAAAATAGCCTTGAAGAAGTTTGGGGTGATCAAAATTTTGAGCGTCTTTCCAGAAAAAAGGATTCTTTAGGTAACATGATCCTCAGATAAGTTAACCTAGAGGGTGAAAATAGATAATCAAATATCTCATCGAGGGATATTGGAATACAACATTCTCCCATGATTGTGTTAAAGAGAGGAAATAGACGGTGATACCCAATATACTACTAGAAAATGGCACATAAACAAATGAAAAATATATCATTTGTGGTTTGTCTCATTCATTATTTAAGGATATCCTTACTGGTACCAAAAATTTCATACCTAATGGGTATCGGGGAGAAATTATGAGCTCTATAACATGATCCCTAACTAGATATTGTTGTAGGACAATGATGTACTGGGATCGATCCTGGATGAAAAGGAGATCCATGACGAAATGATGAACCTAAACACTAAAATTTCCCTTGGACCGAATGGTTTCTTGGCCACGTTCTACATATCCTCATGGGATGTGGTGAAAGGTGATATTATCTCGACTATCCGAGATTTTTTATGGGGGGTTAACTTACCTTGTTTCACTTATTCCACTACAATCGCGATCCTTCCCAAAACCAAGAACCCCTCCTCTATAATGAAATATTTACGGGTGAGTATATACAATTTTCCATACAAGATCATGGTTATTATCCTAAACACATGAGTGTATATACATCTTCCTCTGTATATATCCATTGATCAACATGGGTTTTTGAATGGAAAGTCAGTCCAGGGATCCATTTCACTAGAACAAGAGATTATTAAAGACATTAATTTCAAGACACATTGTTCTAAAATGGCCATCAAGCTGGACATGAACAACTCTTTTGATCACATAATGTGGGGCTTCATAAACAAGGTGATATAAGGCATATGTATCTCATCCTAGAATATTGATATAATATTTAGGTTCTTCAGATAATCTTTATTGGTGGTTATGTTTGTGTGAAAAAAAATGGATTATTAAAGGACATAGATTATTTGGAAGTGTGACATCTCTTTTTCACATAAAAAATGGGTCAGAAATACCCTTATCTTTCCTGGGTCCCCTGTCGCTTTTATCTCTATCGAGGAGGCCAGCTCTCACCCACCATTCATCAAGGTTGTATTGGATGATAACCAATAGGACCTCTTTAAGCTCAATGTTCTCAACTCTCAACATGATATGTGTGTCTTCACCCCATCTTCCTTATGGGACTTCTCCATTAGATATTTACACTACACCTTGGATACTTATGAGTAGACTTATATATAGAATGATCCCTTTGGCTCAAAATCATCCCTTTGAAGTATAACTTTCTCACACAGAGGATTCATAACAAGTTTTTCCCTACAGATGAGAATATCAAACATCACAGTATCCCTCTAGATCCAATATTTCCATGTTGTAGAAATCATAAGGAGGATATTGATGGCCATATATTCTTTGAGGGTGAATGGGTGAGTGTAGTGTGCTAATAATATGAAAATTTCACCACTCTACATTCTCAAAACATGACTGGTACGTCATTAATAGAATGGTGGTTTTATTATTTGGGGGAGAGAGTTTAATAGAGGATCTCTGGCACCATGGTTATTCATGTAGGTTTATAGTGTATATGGAAGCCTTGGAACATGGTTTGAAACAAAGGGGTACAAGTCTCAGACAGTTCAGTCTTCATCAGAATGAAGAACCACCTACTCAATATGGTCATCCTCATCTGCAACTGGTTGGAGGATCCCATCCTTCAATTTATTCAGGTTAATAATCAAAATTCTTATATTGGTAACTAGAACACAAGAGGACACTTGGTTTACTTTCCTCCCCTCTATTTAAAACAAACTCAATACACATATGCCTCTCAATATATGGTTCCTATGAGGAGGTAAGGACATCCACAACTACACTGGGAAAATCATCTTGTTGTTTTCTAATCGCATGGGTCAAGGTTCCTTCCTTCGGGCAGAGGAAAAGTTGTTACTCTATGGGCTTATCTTATATCGCCAGAAGATGATTGTTTTATCAGAGGCTAAAACTGGCTCAATGATTCTTCACAAAACCCTACATAGCATTGGATCCACTCCATGGTCGATTCACTACATCATTATAAGGTTCATGTGCATGTATAAAAGCAAAACTATAGTGTTTCACACATGGAATTAGGGCAAACAAGTCGCTGATCACCTTGCTTCTCTTGATAACCCTGGTCCCTTGCCTATTTTCATAAAAATGAGCATATATTTTAGAAAGATGGTTCTAATTTGGTTTGGGGGATTCCCTTGGTCTTTAGTATTTCATGAAAGCTTAGGTTCTTCATGTCCCTAGCTACTCAGGGTGGTCATGTCTTGTTTTATCCCTACTTATTTCATTAAAAAAATTTACATTGATTATGAATAACATTTTTCTATTAAAATAAATTTAAAATTCAGAAAAGGAATATTTGAAGAACATAAAAATAAATTAAAATCTTTTCTTTGAAAATTATCTTATAATATCATTTGAAAACATTTTTGAATGAATTTTTTGGAATGTTTTTTTAATAAAATAGATTTCAAAATGAAGAGATAAATAAAGTCTTATTTTATAAAATACATTTTATTAAATTTCATAAGTACAAAAGAGTGGTTAAAAATATACCATAAATGAATATATATATATATATATAATTATCATAGAATAATAAAACTCATTAGAGTTCATAAGATTTGAATAAAAATATTTTATCAATGGAAGCATAATCATAAACAGTCCTAAAACTATGAAATTGTAACAATAAACTATTTCCACTTTGGTAACATTGAATTATGACTCCCATGAACGATTTAAATTAAATGAAGCGTGAAATATCAACATAATAATTATATTAATTATAAAACATTAAAAATGGATGTATATACACCTTGTAAGATAATATAGGTGTATAACATAATATGTGCCTCAAAAATGAAAATTGAGACAATATTACATTACTGATTTGGTATATTTTGAACTATAGATCCCATAAAGAGAGATCATAAAATGGATATTAAAATACCCAATAATTTAAGGATAGAACCATATAATAAAATCAGGTGCATTATATACACCACATAAAATAAACGAGTTGTGAATAAGGGATAATTCAAGTAGAAATAAAACTAAAACTAGAAATCCCATTAATACTTGAGTATATTTTGAATAATGAGATACATGAATGAATAAAATAAATGGAAAGATTCAATATAATTAAAGAAAATTAATTACTGATATAACATTTCATAGGTTAGTATATATATAACACTAAGTCATATAATAAAACTATTACCTTATGTCTTGAATTTCATCGTACAAATTCAAAACATGTGTTTAATAAATATAAGTTAATTATAAATTTACCAAAGAAATATATTATTATATATAATACCATATATTATTTTATTATGACTTTATATTACTCATTTATTAACAATTTCAGGTTAAAGTTACGTTTCGAGTAATAACCATGTTGTTTTTCATATATGGTTTGACTTGTTATTCTTGATCCTCTTACATAGATCATTATTTTCTTATCTCTAGATTTTACATCATGATATTAATTTCATAAAATTCATTATATAAGTATTTATAATAATCTATAAATTATTGAACTATGAAATTAAATACACAATTCCTGGAGATGGTAGGCCATAAGTACGCTTCGACACTATTTCCATTTTCTTATCATATTTTTTAAAAAATAAAAATTAAATGATCTAGACACACACACACACACTCACACACACAAATATGTATATTATCATAGGGTAGATTTTTTATATCATTAATATAACATATATTTAATAATAAAATCCTTCATACCATCACTATAATGTGTGAACGAATCACATCACTTTGAGAATGTTGTAGACCACATGTCCCCAAACGAAGTTATCATATTCCCCAAAAAACCATGAAAAAATGAGATATATAATAATTAAAGAAACATAAATATATAATAAATATCATATAATAAAATTATTTTCATCAATATTTACCACCTTTAAGAGGTGTTAATAGAAGGATGATCGACATCGTTTTGTGAGGCGATAGTCCATTATACACACAAACAATTGTTGTGTATCACATTTGATTTAAGTATGTGTAATTTTTTGGAACCCTTAACATAAATACATATTATAATATTTTTGATATTGATTTTATTATATAATAATGAAATAATAATAATTAAGGGTGTGGATAATTGAATAAAACAAAAGTTCTTGTTGAAAGATGTTACCTCCCCTTTGGTTAATTCCTTTTGGTTTGCACAAAAGACTAATTTTGTTTTCTTTCTACAAAAAATAAATATTATAGGATGAGGGGAGGAATTTTAAGAGAATATTTTAATAGGGTTTAGAATATCCAATGGTCTTTATATTTATGAATAAGTGAGGGGTTTATTTTCCTTTTTATAGTGGATGAGGAGTGTCATTATTGTAAATATTATAAGGTAAACACTACTGAGAGGTATCCCTAACATAATGTGAATCAAATAATTGTAAATTATTGATACAAGGAAGGATGTGGTTTATATATTTCTAAAAAATGGATTTTTTACATTTTTAGTTTATTTTTCCCTATAAGTTGAACTCAAACCACTAAGTAAACTAGTTTTTACCTAAATAGTTGTTTTTAATTTTAATTACTTTCACTATTATTTTTGATCAATTTTTTTTTACCAAATTAAGAATTAAAAATTATGATTAATAAAAAAATTTAATACATCTTTATAAATAAAAATTAAAAAATTAGAGGATATTAATTTAAAAATAATCTCACATATGACATAAACCAACTGGGTTTTAAGGTGAAAAGGTTCAAATTTTTTAATTTTTTTATATCCAATTTCAATGTGAAATTAATAAAAATGGACTAAATTGTATTAATAGGTGTATAATTTATATAAATATACATTATAAAAAAAATAAAATTTATCTACATAAATAAATTAAAAAAAGTGGTTTTGTATTAAAACATAGAATTTTCAATATTCATCCTCCAATGAAATAATTCATTAAAATACCAAAAATTCACCTAATGTAAATTTTGATATTAAACATTCAGAAATGAAGTTTATTTTGTCAATTATAAATTATAAAATTTTTAAAATTTATATTTTAAATAAGTTCTCCATTAAAATATCACAATATTACTTTTTAGAAAAATATATCTTTTTATTCATATAATTGAATTTATTCATATATTATAGATATCAATTCTGTTTGATAAGTGTCAAAACAATTATTGAACATATAATATATAAATTATATTGAAAAAATAATCTAATTTAGTTTCTTTAACTTAATAAGATAACATTTTTTTATATAGAAAAATAGTTTTCATATAAGATGAATTTATCTGTTTTTAGATAGTTTTTATATTCATTTATAACTAATTGATAACCAAATGATTCTTTTTATATGCATGTGTAAATAATATTTTCACAATTTAGTTAACCTTAATTGTAACCTTTATTCTAATAGATATGTGGTGAATATACCAATAATTTAATAAAAATATCAATAATATATTTTAGTTTGGTAAAAATTAGTCTTGCTTGTTACCGAAGTTATCAATGGAACATGAAATTGTGTGTAAAAAAATACAAACATATTGTATTGTTTAAAGAATCTAGTATTAGTGTTGTTTATAGGACAATATTAACTTGGCGATCCATGAAAAAAAACCAAACATAGATATTTCATATAAAACAAGTTATATTATTTGTTCTATTAAATGAAGACAATTGAAATGATTAAATTTATTCAAAAACAATATTTCAAAAAATCTCAAGGTGTTAAATTATACCCCTTAAAAATGAATTTCACGATATAAATTGGCTTGGTTTATCATTGTTTTAATACATCCATGTTTATTTCATCAAAAAACCACATCATAAAAATGAATACTAAAACATCCTTTTAAAAGGTAATGTTGGAAATAAAATGGTTACCTAAAGAAAATCCTAACTAGGTTTACACAAAGGATAATATAGGTGGAAAGTGAAAACATTGAAAATGAAGAGTAATATAACTATCTTGTTATGATGGAGAGTGATAGAGAACATGGTTGGGAGAATGTTAATTATAAGAAATCCATCACTCAAAGTGCCTTCAAAAAGGCCATTGATATCCCCAAAAATGATGTCAATGAGATTAAATTTTATTTAAATACCACATTCTTAATGTTGATGAACTTTAATGGGATGATATAATTACGTGATTCAACACAATTCCACCTCATTTTTTCCTAGATTAATTTCCACTTCATCTCTTATTCCTAGAAAAGAAGGTGAATTATTCATTCTTGATGCATTAAAGGGTCATGAGATGCAAAAATATAATGACAAGTCATTCTATATATCATTTCACAAAAAATGGTTATCACATGTTATCCAATTTTCATAAATTATTATATGGTGATATAATAATTTAATATTTAAAACCTCATCTAAAGAGAAACTTAAAGTATTCCCTAAATGGTTAACCTTGTAACCCTTCTCAAAGATGACAATCCAAAACATTAGAAAGAAGGTCACTACATTTCATAAAACCTGCTTCACATTAATCCCCCATATATTATATTATTGCACGTGGTTATCATATACCAAACATCAAAATACCTTTATCAGAATTTCTATTAAAACATGGTAATAGCCAAAATTACCATAAAAAAATATTGAAGCCATTCGTGATTTATTATTCCAAATATTATTAGATATAATCCTTACATTCAAAAAATGGTTGTAAACTTCATCTATGACAACATAGACCACATTTTTAATAAATCCATAATATGTTCCATGGTAATAAATACTATCCAATTTAATTTATCCATATCGTTCATCTATTTATCCAATCTAATCACATTTTCCTCAATATCAGGAACAATTTAAGGGTTTCCTTCTCTTAAAAAAATATTACATTTCTATTAAACTAGTTTTCTATGTCATCAGCACCATTCTGTAAATTTTTGAAAACCCGTAATGGAAAAAAATACAATGATTCATATAACATAATTATTGAATTCTAGTAAATATATACATAAATCATCCAAATTATTCATAAAATATTACATAGGTTTCATCATCTTATTCTTTAATACCCCATTCATAGAATATAAAATACGAATCACATATTATTATTCATCAACCTCTATTTAATCATGCTTCTTATAATTATTGTAAAATATTCTCCTAGAATAACCCATACCTATCAAAAGTCATTCACAATATTCTTATATTTGGATGTATAATAAATACTCATACCACAATACTAATTTTTTTTATGATATTTCCACTTATAAATTTGATTTTTATAATTCCCAAACATTCTGTATTTGATACTTTCAATGATAACCTTATTCTTTTTAGCTCCCACAATTGACTAAAACTAGAACACTTAGTGTGAGAAACACTTATCATAATAGGAAACCATATAATCCTGAAAATCAATTAAAGGATGTCTAAATCATGATTCTTATTTATTTAAACTATTACATCTTATGTATATCCTAGTTTATTAATAGTTATATTCTAATTAATTCCTTAATGATATTTTATAATTATTTTTTCAATTACAAAACCATACCTCCTATAGTGTCAAACCGGGTGTGCAACAAGGCATGTTGTTGTGCACCAGTTAACAATCAAGTCTAGCTCAATATAGTTTTTTTGGGGGGATATTACCCCTATTTAAATCTATTCCAGATATTCATAAACATTTATTATCCATTTTGGTATTTAATTTCATGAGACCACTCTATAAATCATTTATAAATATTATGGGACTATTTTCTGTACTTTTATTCATCCATGGACTTATCCTTAGAGACATCCCTATACCTATCCTTAGAAATATCTCCAGATATATCAATAAATTATTCTAGTCAAAGATTCTAAAGGTATAATAAAACATTACTTTGATACCCACTATATAAACCGAGGCTTAACATACATGGATATTACCTCAATTTAGATGAATATTCCACACATTACAAAAATACATGCCTGAGGATCGTAATAATTTAGTGTCTTCGAAAACAGGGAAAATAATATTCTTGTTTGGTGAAATATTTTCAATGTTTACCTTAAAGGTAATCCCCTATATAATTCCAACATAAAGACTTACTTTATAACCTCAGGAAAGGAAAAATAATAAAGGATAAGCTCATATTCTCTATAAGGGTAAGAAAGTGAGATATGTCAAAAAAATCACGAGAATAAGGGTAAGAGAACATGATCATAACATTATAAGACCAGACACTGTATATAAAAGATCATAATAATGATTCATTCCATAAATATAGGGAGTTATTAACACATGAATCATAAGGTAATCAAGAGAATAAATCATTAATCAATAACATATAAATAAGATATTGAATTGTGAAAGAGATATAAACATAAAAAATGATTTACACCATAGTCAAGGAATTTTTCCAAGTACATTTCAGTGGAATGGTTTCACTCCACAAACCATATTTTTTGTTATGTTTTACTCCTAATACCATCATAGTAGAAAAATTCCTTTACTAAACAAGGTTCACCCAATGTTCTAGCCTTGTATTACTGAACTGGGTGCACTTCATATTCTTTCCTTATATTAGTGAGTTTAGATCACTCCCTATTTCAGCCCAATATTATAAAATTGTTTTCACACCCCATTCCAACCTTGTATTACTGAACTGATTTCTCTTCCCATTATATACCTGTATTAGTGATCCAAGTTTAATCCATGTTCTAGCACTATATTATGGAATCCGGTTCACATATCATTCCATCCCATTATTACTGAACAAAGTTCAATCTATGTTCAAGCCCTATATTACTAAACTTAGTTCACTTACTGTCACAAACTATTATTACTAAAATTTTTTCACATCCCATTCCATTCATGTATTGATGAACTGAGTTGAATCCTTGTTCCAGCCCTATATTATTAATCCTGGTTCACTTCCCATTCTAGTCCTTCATTACTGAACCAAGTTCACCCCTATTCTATCCCTATATTAATAACCCTATTTCCCTCCTGATTCCATTTCAGTATTATATAATAGAGTACACTCCTAACTCCAACCCTATCATACTGAATAGAGTTCACTCCATATTTTAAACCTATATTACTAAGTTGGTCTAAGAACTTGTTTCATACCTTTATTAATGAATCGAGTTCAGTTTCTATTCCAACCCTTAATTACTAGTTCATTTTCAAATTCCATTACAGACCTATATTATTGAACTGAGTTTAATCCTCTTTTTATCCCATTATTAGTAAACTAGATTAACTTCCCATTCCATCACTTTATTACGTAACCAAGTTCACTCCTCGTTCTAGCCCTACTCTACTAAATAGGGTTAAATACCCATTCCAAAACCCTATTACTAAACTTGGATCACGTCCAGTTATTTACCTATATTACATAACTGGATTAACTTCTAATCCCATCAATGTATTACTTTTCTCTCTTCACTTCCCATTCAAACCCTTTATTAATGAACTTAGTTAAATACTCATTCCAGTCCTATATTACTAAACTGGGTTCACTTGGCATTACATCCCTTTATTATTGAACCTAGATCACTCATCAATCCAACACTATGTTACTAAATCGATATCACCACTCCATAGATCCCAATATTACTAAACTAAGTTCACTCATCATTCTTTCCCTATCACACTGAACTGAGTTCACTCTGTGTTCTATCCCTGTTATACTTAACTGAGGTTAGTACTCATTCTAGATTTTTGTTTCTCATGATAAATAAATATTTTCCAAATTAATTGGATGGATAATAGGTATCACTCATCACCTAATTAAATCACACATATGTGTGCAATAATATAATTAATGATTCATCATTACAAGAACCATAAAAATTTATTGGTTTCATAAAAATCAAATTATAACCCATGAAATGAAATGGGTATTATAAAAATTTAATAGTATTTTTAACAATGAAAAAGATAAATCTTTCATGACCATTTCATCATTCAATAACCAATTCAAGGAAGATGATTTTATAAGAGTTTTATCATTGTATCACCAGTAGAATATATTTTGGTTTCAAAATAAAACTTGTACTATTTGACATAAACAATTCGTAGAATGAATTATAATGATTTACTTTTATTATATCTCTAATAATGCATAAAACATAACAAATTAATTCATATTTGGTGTATAATTATATTTAAATACCATTTAGAAAATTTCATAAAGAAAATTTGCTTTCCTATTTCAAAATTTATATCTAAAACATCTATCATATTGAAATAGTTTTTTTTATTTTATAAGAACTCTGAAAACCTATAATGTAAGATTTGGAGAATTTTTTTTTAAAATAAATTCCATGAAAATGAGCTTAAAATATCATTTATAAAAATTAATTTTTTTAAAAAATTTTATTTTTGAATAAAATAGATTTCTAACCATTGAGAGAAATAATGGCATGATTTCTAAAAAATATTTTATTATTTATAGTAAGTAGCAATGTGTGTTAATATTTTAGCATTAAATATATGTATAATGAATTGTTAGGGGATAATAAAATTAACTAAAGTTATTGAGATATGGATCAAAAGATGTCATCAATTGGAGCATAATCATAAACAATTATGATATGATAAAATTGTAGCAATAAACTGTTACTACTTTGGTAACATTTAATTATGACCCCTATGAAATAATTACATTACATGAATCATAAAATTTCATTAGAGGAAGGGTATTAATGATAAAATATTTCAAATGTAAATATATAGATCTTGTAAGATAATATAGGTGAATAACAAAACATATATCTCAAATAAAGAAAACTGAGACAAAATCACATTATAGATTTGGTAAATTTTCAACCATTAACCCCATGAATGATATATCATAAATGGATAATTAATAAAAAAAATTAAAGGATATTAATAATTTAATTAATTCATGGTCGGTATATACACCACCCCAAACAAATGGGTGGTGAATATTATGTTACTCTAAGAGAAATAAAACTGAGAATAACAATCACATTACGACTAGAGTTACTTTTGAATTGTGAAATTTGGTAAATAATAACCTAAATTTAAACATTTAATATAGTTAAATAAATTATATAACATTTCATATGTTGGTATATACAGAACACAATAAGAATAATTGGTTAATATAGAGTATATATCATATAAATAATAGTGAGACAGGAAAACCGTTACGTTGAGTCTTAAATTTATCTATAAAAATTAAAATTACATATTTTATAAATATATTTTTAATATACATATACAAAAACAATATTCCTATATATCATAATGTATATTATTTTATTATGACATTATATTACCCATTTTTTAACAATTTCATGTACGATTTATATTTTGGGTATGAACCGCTTTTTTCGTATATGTTTGGACTTGTTTTTATTGATCCTCTAACATAGATCATGATTTAATTATTTCAATAATTTAAAACACGATTTAAATATAATATATAAAATATATAAATATGAAATGAAATACACCATTCATGGAGATGGTTGGTTGTACAGACACATTAACGACACTTATATTCTCTTATATTATTTTAGAAGAATGAAAATTAAATTATTTATATAAATAACTAAAATATAAATATTGAATAATTATTATATATTATAAATGTCATATTTTTAATAAAACACATCATTCATACATTCCATTTAATGTGTATACGAATCAAAATTCTTTGAGAAGATGGTAGTCCACACGTCCACAAACAAAGTTATCATATTCCCACAAAATAGAAAAATGAAGGTATGTGTTATAAAATAATTAAATAATATTTAAAACATCATAAATATAATATATATCATATAAAATTAGTAATTACATCATTATTATCATCATTTATTGGTGGTAATGGAAGAATGAAAGACATTGTTTTGTGAGATGGTAGTTAGTCGTACACACGAACGACGATTGTGTATCCCTTTTGATGGAATTGTGTGTAGGTGTAGGTACAACCCTTAACATAACAACAAATAAGTATATTAAAGAAACATATTTTATTATTTTATCATGTAATAAGATGAATTTATTGGGTGGGGAATGAAACAAAACAATTGTTCTTGTTGAAGGATGTTACCTCTTCTTTGAGAAGTTCCGTTTGGTTTTCACGAATTGACTAACTTGGATTGCATTCTGCCCAAATTCATGTTTTTTGGATAAGAGTAGGGAAATTTGTATCTTATTTGGTATGGTTTTTAATGATCCAAATGTATTTTTAGGTGTTAATAAGTTAGGGGTGAGTTACCTTTTTATAGTGGAGGAGGTGTGGTATTCATGTAATTATAAAAAGGTAAACACTATTTTGAGGTATACCTTACATCATGTGCATAAAATAATGGTACATTTTCTATTAAATGGATGATATTGTCAACATATGTCCATTACATTTATTTTTTACATGTTTGTAGGTTATTTTTCAATTTATTTTGATGTTAAACCTCTAAGTAAACTTGTTTTTACCTTAATTAGTGTAATTAATTTTAATTACATTAACTAATATTTTTGGTAAAAAAAATTTAATTATTCTATATGAAAAATTATATATTATTAAAAATAAAAACATTCAATCCATTTTTTCAAATTCCAAACATTGAAGTGGCAAAAATTTATTTTAAAATAATGATGAAGACTGGACGAAACCACTGGTTTTCAAAGTGAAATAGTTAAAAGATAGATTTTTTATATCCAATTTCCATGTGAAATTGAGTCTAATGACAAAAAGTTTATTAATATACATATATTATCTATATGTATGCCTTAAACCAAAATAAAAATAAAATTTATCTATATAATTAATCTAAAAGAAAAATAATTTTGCAATTAAAATTCAGTATTTTTCAACATTAATGCAAAAATGAAACTTCTCATAAAGATGCTAAAAATTCACTCAAAGAAAATTTTGATATTATAATTAAATTTTTTTTTGAAAATTGAAAATTTTTTAGAATAAAAAATTATATTTAAGCTACTTTAACCATTTAATCGTTGTAAAATTTCCTTTTAGAAATATACATCTTTTATTCATAAAATTAGATTTATTCTTATCTTTTACCTACAAAATAGATTATATGCGTGTAAAAAGTTTTTATTGACTATATAATATACATATTTTATTAAAAATATTCATAAAAAGTGGTTGTTTAATTTTTTGAAATAAAATTGTGTTTATAAAAATAAAAAAAAATTTCTTATAAATGTAAATTATTATTTTTCTAGATAGTTTATAATTTAATTTCAAAATAATTGATAACAAAATGATTAATTTTAAATTAATATGAATAATATTTTCAAAATTTACTTAATATTAATTTTGGTATTAATTCTAATGGATAGGTGGTAACTATATAAATATTTCAATAATGATTTTAATAGTGTATTTAGTTCTGAAAAACACTAAAATTCATGTAACACAAGATGTAAATGGAACTCGACATTGTGCGTGACAAGAGGAAAACATAGTGTTTCAGATACTGCAAGATAATCTAGGTGTTGTGTGTAGTAAAATATTAACTTGTTTTTTAAACAAAATCCAAACATAGTTCTTTCATATAACACAACCTAAATTCATTATTTCATGAAATAAAAAATATTGGAAATATTAAATTAATTAGAAAAACTATTTCACCAAATCTCAAGTTGTTACAATTTCATATTCTATATAATCCTTCCTTATTTAACATGTTCAAGGGTCTTTAAATATAATCCTCAAAATGAAACCAACTTATTGTTCATATGGATGTTAAAAATCAATCGATTATTTACATAGTACAACAACATTACCCACATTCTCGGAGGAAAAATTCATATATGCACTCTAATCATTGAAAAATGAATTTAATTCACATAAATTATTATAATCCATAACACCATAATATGAAATTGGAAATAATATTATGGGTACATTGGACCCCATTCCCAACAGTACCAAATACATAATGGAAAAATCATGAGGATGTAATTATATGGTATAATACAATTAAACCATCAGAATAGCCATTATTAAAAGAAATTACATCCTAAAGAATATATTCCTCATAAAATTACTCTACTTTTCTAGTGTCTCTAAAAATAAATTAAATTATTCCGATCATCTATAACATCAAAGAATTTATTTTTTAACCCAAGAAATTACATTCCTTCAAAGAAATTTAGAAGGGATTTTTTGATACACACTTGTTCTCATATGATTCCTTAAAATTTATCCCATACTATTTTATATAATAATCATCCCAATGTGTATTATAATATAGTTGATCAATCCAATTTTTGAAACAAAATCTTATTAAATAAAATAAATTACTCTCTCCACCTATCATTGTGGATCACCTAATAATCCTTTCTATCTTATTGATGGTTTTCATTATCTATGGGTTTTAATTTATAAATCCAATACAGATATCATCTCAATGAACCATTTACCTAGTAGTCCTGGTGAAATGACCTTGACCTTTTAGAAATATAGGTTTAGTCATATTTACTAAAAGTAGAATATGGTTTTTCCTATTCATATATCCTATAATTATATGATGGTTGAACTATGTAAGATGGATATAAATGTTAATAAAATGACCCATATTGAATGAAATAAAGTTAAATAGTATAGTCCTTAACACACCTTTTTAATCTATATTGATTGTTTTTCTTTGTATAAAATGTTATGGATGACAGTATACCTACTTATATCAATATAAACAATAGAAACAATTATCATTGATGATCTTCACTCCCAATTCATATCTCTTTTAATTTATTTGTTGTGTAATATTTGTCATCCTAAAAATGCATTATATTTTTATTAAATATTGGACTATATCCCTATCACATAGATTTAAACTCTATCCCAAAACTGTGGTAATATTTATACCCTTCATTGGAGATTCATAAAATAGTATCTATAATAAAAATCACAAAATTGTGGATCATTGATCATATTTTAAAAACCTTCCACCATCCTTATTAAAACACATCTCCAATGATACATATAAGTCACAATGATCTATATAAACTATTTTATAAACACTTAAACATCCTAAATAACACAAATTTCATCTTAAATTTTATATCTAACAAGATAAAATATAAAAAATAAAAAAACTAGTGAATTACTATATTATAAAAACACTTTTATGAACATTATATATTTCATGATAACCGTAAAATAATTATTAACCATGAATCCATTATAAAATAAATTATACTATTGTGTGTTATACAATATATATTTTAAAAAAGACTATAAATTCTGTTCCACCTGAAATAATCATAATATGACATATTCTTTCAGAAAATGGTACTTTAATTTAATATATTTTTCCACCTTGAATTTATCTATGTTATCTATTTTCATTTATTATAGATCTTCTCCTTGATAAAAATTTATATAATGAAACTAATTGGTGTTCATAAAGTATAGGACTTTCTGAATGTTTCATGGATATTTTATAAAGTATTAATCTAGAAAATATAATACTTTATGAAATGTTTCAACATCATATTCATTCAAAAATTGGCCCAAATTCTACTTTCATATCCTATATTTTGATAATAATAATACACATTATTAATCATTAAATTTGAAATCATTTTTTTTATTTACTTATTCTGAAAATTAATGTTGGATCATTAAACATAAAATAAAAAGTTTTAGTTCTACCTAGTGCCAATACATTGAAAAGTTGAATTAAAATATATTCAATGGTTATTTATTCATCTCTGATGGAATGTTGGGTTATGCACATTGGGTGAAAAAATGAAAACCAAATCAATTAGAATATGAGGTAATATATCCAATATTGTAGAAACTAGTCTTCAATAACATGGAATCTAACCGTGGGTGTCAATTTATTATATTTCTAAAAACTAAACCTAACGATTAATTGAAATGAAGCTAAATAACATGCTATGTATACCATTATGAAACATCTTGTTCAATATCTCATTTTCGAATCGGTTCATATAACATCAGTGTTTTTAGTATTAAAATTATGATATGTTTTATTTTAATTTTATTTTTGACTAATAATGCTATTTACTAGTAATTGATCTTTGTCTTATCGTTCATGATTTATAGGTTCTGTGAATTGAAGCTGGATATAATGATCAGTTTGATTGTGAGGTTCTAGTTATAGGGAGGAGGGACCCTTTGGATGTGGTCATAGTTGATTATTTTCATGGTGTTTACTCATCCATGTATCGATTCAATGTAATTAATGGATTTTGATACATGATAAAAAACACTTTTCAATAGGGTTTTCAATCAAGGAAGTCTCCAATTAATTGGATAAATGGAATAGATTCTAATGAATTTGATTTAAAAATGCAATAATATCCTTGAAAAGATAATTTATTTTTATTCAATACTAAAATTATTGATTTTTTAAAATGAATCAATTTCATTTCAATTTTAGTTGTTAATAATATTTTATCTCATTGTTTTTATTCTCTAATATTGATCATTTGGTTATATTTACACTATTTACTCTAATATAATACTTATTGATTAGAAAATTTATTTTTTATTCAATTTAAGAATTTAGTGGGATCAATGGTTGTATAGTACTTTTAACTTATAATTCATTGGCACTTGTAGTGCCACATACACTTATTTTTGAATATAAATGGAATAATATGAATAATATCTTTATTATTGATCTATTTTTGAATTATATACTAATAATTGAAGTCAAGGATAGTATCTAAAATTTATCTTAAGTCATTTCATTTTACAAAATGTATACATTTACTATTTAATTATCTTAATTTTTAATATCTTCATTATACTAACATGCAATATAATAAAGATATTTTTTAGGTATGGTAGGAATTATTCATGTTGGGTGTTTAGGGAATTTAAATCCAAATAGAACCCCAATTATTAATGGTATAAAATGTTATTATTAGAGAGGACACATGGTTACTTGTGTTATCAATATCAAAGTAAAAAATTCCCTCAACCTTAAAACAAAATTTATAACCCTGGGGTGATTTATCCTTGGTATCATTTCAAATGAAAATTTATTGTTTCAATACAAAATTTGTGTGAGTAATACTCATCTTTATGTTATTAAAATAAATATTTAATGTCATGTATTGTCATGACATATTACAAGCGTTATTTAGAAGAAGTTGGAAGTCATCTATTTCATAATATTAAATGTTCATAGGACAAAACTAGTTATTCAAAAAGAATATTGTCAAAGTGTTGATTGCTATTGGTGAAAACAGTGTTCAAATGACCACTTGTTTATACATTTTTATAGTAAACCATATGATGTTGCATAAAAATATGTATAAAATGATCATCTAGATAAAATTATTTCTTATATCCTTCAAAAGGAGTGTGAATCAATACAAATGATGAAGGAGGATATAATGATTATGACAATACAATTTTAGGAGGATTTAATTTGTACACAGATTCAATATAATAGAATATGTAAAACATATTCTAAAAAATAGTATAAAAATAATGGAGGTGATTTTTCTCAATGTATTGGGATTTATATTCTAGAAGAAAGACATGAAATTTTATTCCATTGACAAGAACATGTAATATGTGTTTAGAAAAGAGATATTTTGAACAAATTGATGGGTAACTAAGAAAATTTTTCTAGAAAGAATTTATAATATCATCACATCATAGAATATTAAATGAATGATAAAGTGATATAAATGGTTATGATTTTCATCATCATCATCAAATGAACAATGATATTTTTTGATTAAAAATATAACAATACAAAAATAAATGATGTTATGGTAGAAAAAAATAATGAAAACCAAGCGCATCATCCCTAAAAAACCAAAAAACTCAAAAGGAAGGGATAAAAGTCTTGAAAACGAAATGAAGTGATTATTTTAAGGCCTATTTGAAGAAAGATAATCCATAACCATAATACATTTTTTTTCCAAATGCAAACAACCTTCACACAGTCATTCAGAAGAAGGATAATTCTATGTATGAGGTAGCTAATGGTCCATAGAATGGAGACATTATTAGGAATAAAGGTGTGGTTGATAAATGAAGAATTAATCACCGAATCAAGGAATAGGTCCATATCCTATTAGTAATGCAAATTGGAAACCATTTTAATGTTATATATACTTCTCGAAATGTGAAATTTATTATATGAATAGTGGCATATGAGCCTCAACCTAGTTGGTGAGATATTCTTAAGTGCATCCACATGACCCAGGTTTAAAACCAGGTAGAAACATATTTCTGGGGTACTGTAGCAGTACTGTAGTAGTCACTGTAGCAGTACTATACACTATGCGGGTACTGTAGGAGAACTGTACACTGTTCAGGTACTGTAACATAACTGTACATAGTTCGGGTACTGTAGCAGGTATTGTTCGGTACTATAGTAGATGGAACTACTCACCTTGGGCCACCAGTTTGGGCTTGGAGTCCTTAAGGCTTTCTATCCACCCAGGCCTTCGGGTCAGTAGGGATTTCGGGCCACCTTTAAGGCCCTCAGGCCACCTCTAGGCCTTCGGGCCACATGCAGTTGCCCCGAACACACTATAAAAAAGGAGCAGCCCCAGAAGAGGATTCAGAGAAAGTGCACTCACTAAAGAAGAACCAAGTGGATTCTCAGAATTAGAGGGTATGACTATACCACCGGTACCAGCCTGTCCTTGCACAGGAAGATTAGCCAGATGGCCATGTAAAGGTGGTGAGCTACTATTATGACACAGATGCTAGGGAGGGGTAGTTCCTTGTAGATAGTCTGGCTGAATTCCCTAAGACCTTCATGTCATGTAATCTTGTAAGCCTATGGGCCTTGTAATATCTAAGCCTACAGACTTATAAGGGTTTCCCCTCATCCCTTGAAAGGGGGGTTATCAAATTCAATAAAAATTAAGGCCTTCAGGCCATTCAGGATATTATATGAATAATGTCAATAGATTATCTATCTAATTTAACAATGAGAGGATAACATTTATTTTCCTCAAATATATAATCAAGATATCTTTATTAAGAAAAAATTCCTCATAAAAATTTTAAATTAAATAACATGTCTTTGAGTATGATGAAATGTTCCCATAACAGCATTATAAATATATAGAATATACAACTAAAGTATTACATTATAATATTGAACTTTAAAAATATAAAGGTAATTTTACTACGTTAAAAACTAAAAAGGTAATGCATAATTATATGTGGGATAAGAAAAAATGGGGAAGTCTCAATGTAACCTCCTATGTGGAAAGCTACATCTCAATAATTTTTTAGGGTATAAGAATGATGTTTTTTTGTTAAAATAAAATGAAGAATGTTTGAATAAATTGCACTTAAACCTCATTATGATAATTAAATTTATTGATGTGCATTGGGGGGAATTATGGGTTGAGGTATATTTTATGACCAAATTAGTTGTTTTATTTTTTTCATTTACTTATTCCTTTTTAGGATGTGGCTTCCTCATAGAGGAGGTTTGAACTCAGGTGAAAGTCTTGGAGTAATTCAATTTAATGCTCAAAATCTTAGAGGTTGTTGAGACTGATTCCCAATTCATTCAAGAGTATATCATAGGGAATATCTCCATCCATTTTTTAATTTTCTACAACATTATTCATGGTTATAATTGAATCATTGTTCGATTGGACATCCTTTACATTTTATGCAATGTAAACTAAGAAGCCCACTATCTTTCTTTTAGATTTTATCAATATAAATCATTTTATTTAGTTGCTAGAACTGTATCCCTTCACAATTAATGTGTTTGTATTATAAGAGGGGATTTTCATGGTTTCTATTTTTTTAATACCCCCATGATTTCTCATTGTACATTTTATTGTTTAAAGGGTTTTTGTCCTGATCTTTTTAAGAAAATTTTATTTTTGTTTTTTGTAATGAAATGTCTTTAAATTTTTTAAAGAGAAATATGGGCTTGTAGAAAATTTTTATGACATTGATGAACTTAGATTAAAACATTATATCATACAATGAAAAAGTATTCCTCAAGAATTGCACTATTCTACACCAGATCTCATATACTTTTGCATTATATATATAAGGCCCCAACCTTAAACCTTAGTTAATCTTGAGTTATTACAAGATTACACATTGAGGATCTTTTCGGGTTTAGAGTTTTAGAGAATTAGATCATAAAACTTGCATTACATTTCACATATAAACAAAGTGGTTACATAAGGATAGTATTCTTAATTCCCATCAATGGAAACGTATTTAAAATAAAACATGGATTATTTCTTGACACTTCCTTGACACTATAATCATATCATGTACCTTTCCCTTGACCTGTGAAAAACATTTCAAAAAAACTTACGATGAGCATAAAAAGCTGAGTAAGGGTTATAAAAATATGGAAAGGAAACATGAGTTCATATATACATAAGAATGAAATCATAATTTACCCATAAAACATAAGCACTTTAACATACCTCATAAAATCAAAAATAAATCATTGAAATCATAAGACATAAAGGTAACTTGAGGCATTCATAACTTTCTTACATTGGGAGTAACCCTCTTGGTTACGTTTGGAATACCCATCACAGTATATTCCCTAAATCTCTTCGGAGAAACCTTAACATTTCACTCCTTCGCGTTACCCAATGCATTCGAGAGCTATATCGGGCTCACCCGTCCTTAGTTTATCACGGAACCACCCGTCTTCATAATAATGCCCAAGAACCTCAACATAATCGTATCACATAAAACATGCATAAAGGAAACATAACATTTCCACCATTCAATCACAAGATATCAATACAAAAAATTGATATAAAAACATTATGAAAACCATTTTCAATACCAAAATAAAAGAAAAGTAAAACATGGTATTTATTTTTCTTTTTTTTAAAAAAGGTATGGCTTATAGAGGAAACCGAAACTCGAATAATGGTCACGGCGGCGGAGAAGTCGTTGTCGCCGCATACGTACGACAAAAAAAACATTCCCTTTTGTCATTTAGTAAACGATTCATATAAAAAATATTCCTTTTGAATAAACATAAAAGTCAAAGGGGTTTATACACCGTATAAAAGAAGGTTGTGTATAAAACAAAATATGCCTCAATGAAAGGAGATTGAGACGAAGTCCCATACCTCGGGTCCGACTTGACTCGATCGTTTTTTAATGTCCTGAATAATCAACTTGAGTTAATTTCTACTTGTTTAAGAACCTTTTTCAAATTCATTATTCATTTTATATCACTTATTTCCATGTCATGAACACTATGTAATTATTTAAGTTAATAACGATCGTTTTAACGATCATTGGTACTTGAGTAAAAAATAAGCCCTTTATAATTACATGTTGTTCATGTATCCATTATATCCAGAAAGGTATTAATGATTTAGATATCATATATGTCATATACATCCAGTATATACGTGCATTTATAATATTACATAATCATTTAGAGGTAAGAAATGAAATGCACCGTTCATGGAGACGGTAAGCCGTACGTACGCATGAACGCTACTTTCATTTCATTTTCGTATTTTATAGAATGGAATCGTAATTATATAAAGGTATATTATAATTCCAGTATAATATCATATATAATATCATAGTTCCATCCTTTATACGTCCCACATATGGTATTTAACGAATTAAATCACTTTGAGGGGGCGGTAGTCCGCACTTCCTTAAATGAAGATATCGCGTTTACCCGTAATGGAAACCACAAAGGTATGACCAAAAAGAAAAATACAGAAGCTTAAGGAAAACATAAACATATTATATATCATATATAAATATAGTGACATCTTAATTTCCACCTTTGAAGGTGTTAAAAGAATTTTGAACAATCATTGTTTCGGGAGGCATAAATTCACCATCCACGGAAACCGTATGTTCTTTAACCATTAGATGTAGGTGTGTGTAAGTGTAGCTAGAATACTTCTTATAACAACATCCTAGTATATTTAAGATACTTGATTTGTTACAAAAGAAAGAAATAAAAATAGTTTAGGGTGTTGGAGAAGCAAAATAAAACAAACAGACTCAAGTGAAGTCTTTACCTTAAAATCGGGTAACTCCCTTTGGTTTGAGCTCAAAGGCTTCCTTGGGAAGTCTTCTGCCCAAAGTGAGGCTTCAAGTAGTAAGATAGGGAATTGGAGAGACAAAATGGGAAGGGGTTGTACGAGCCAAAGGCTTTGGGAGTGTGGGTATAGAGGTAGAGGTGGGGGCCTTTTATAAGAGGAGAGGAGGGGCACTCTTGGAAAGTAAAGAAAGGTCACTTTATTTTAAAATTGTATTCGGATTTTAGAGGTCCCAAATTGATGTATTTCAATGCTAAGGTGATAAGGGTTCTAAATCCACTCATCCAATAGGTTTTGGACATGTGTAGGTCTTAGAGTTTACATTAACTTTCCATTTTATTTAAATCGTTAAATAATGAGGTCATCGCTGCATCATCATGATGTCATAAATAATTTAATTTATTAAATGTCTAAAAATTATAAAAAAAATACTATTATGTAGGAAATCGTTTTAGCTTTCCAATTAATATTTATAATCAACAATCTGAATTGTATAACCCCATTTAAAAATTGTTTTTGTAAAACGTATTATGTTTGTGTCATTTTTACTTTTACATTAAATAAAAAGTTATTTATGTCATTTCCCAACCAAAGTGGAACCATGGGGTCCCCAAGTTGATCCATGGATTTTCGTGGTTGGACATGACACATATAATAAGGTTAGGACATGTGTCTAGGTCATTTTATATTATTAAAGAATTATTTTTACCTTAAACTACACTAATTACCACTAATCGCGATTAAAAACTTATTAAGTTACTATTCACCAAAAAATTATTTTAATCTCATTCAACCACATTTTACTTATTAATGAAAACCATGTATGTCGGATTTTTAAAATTCAAAACACAAAGGTGGCAAAATTTCATTTAAACGAAAAATCAGTTTCTTTAACTACCACTTAGTGATTTCACTATTCATCAAAAATTGAGGTTTTTCAGAAAAATACCAAAACTTCACCCTAAGCTATATTTGATTTTCTGAATTCAAAAATGAATTCTATTTTACAAAATTCAAAACATATAAGTCACATTAATTAATTTAATAATTAATTCCCACTGTCAGAGCAAATAGCGTGTTTTTATGAAACAATAAGTATCAAAAGATTGACACCAGTTTAAGTCCAATTTCAAAGTGAAATTGATTCCGATGACCACCATTGGATTAAATGGTAAAAATATATTCTAATTTCACTTCAAAACCAATTCAAAATATAATATAATCATATAAATAAATTAGATTAAAAAGCAGTTTTGATGTAAAATGCAGTATTTTGCACTATTCATTAAAAAATGAACATTGTCAGAAAAATACCAAAAATTCACACAAAGTAAATTTTGATGTCCCAATCATAAAGAATAAGTTTATTTTGACAATAATAGTTTATAAAATTGTCAAAATATAGATTCAAAAATGGTTTTCCATCAAAAGGCAGTAAAACAATTTTTTAAAAATATTAGTGTATTCCATGCTTAAGATTGGATTTATTTTCATTTTAAGCCTCTAAAACCCTATCTAATTCATTAATAGGCATAGATAAAATATATATTATTCATTACTTACTTGGGATGTTACATCCTTCCCCCCTTAAAAAATTGCATCCCCGCAATTTATTTACTTATCAAATAAATGGGGGTACTTATCCCTCATTGCATTTTCAGATTCCCATGTTGCCTCTTCAATCATATGGTTTTTCCACAAAACCTTTACCTGGTGAATCACCTTATTCCGTAACACTTTCTCCCTGTGGTCAAGAATCTGGACCGGTTGTTTCTCATAAGATGGGTTCTCTTCCAGCTGAACTACCTCTAGACTCAAAACATGAGATGGATCTGGCATGTACTTTCTCAACATCGAAACATGAAAAACATTGTGTACCTGAGATAAACTCGGAGGTAAAGCCACTCGGTAAGAAACTGATCCAACTCTCTCCAAAATTTCATATGGTCCAATGAACCTTGGACTCAGCTTTCCTTTATTACCAAATCGCATCACACTTTTCCATGGTGATACTTTGAGAAAAACATGATCACCTACCTCAAAAGATAGATCCTTCCTCCTGTTGTCTGCATAACTCTTCTGCCTACTCTGAGCTGTTCTCATGTGCTTCTGAATCAGCTGAACTTTTTCTGCCATCTCTTCTACCAATTCTGGTCCCATCAACTTCCTTTCACCCACTTCATCCCAGAAAGCTGGAGTTCGACACCGCTTCCCATATAACGCCTCAAACAGTGCCATCTGTATATTGGAATGAAAAATGCTATTATATGAAAATTCAACCAAAGAAATATGTTGGTCCCAACTTCCCTAATAATCCATAGAGTAATAACGTAGCATATCCTCCAAGGTCTGAATTGTTCGTTCTGACTGCCCATCTGATTGAGGATGAAAAGCTGTACTAAAATTCAATTCAGTACCTAGTGACTTCTGAATGCCTTTCCAAAAGTTAGAAGTGAACCTGGGATCACGATCTGAAACAATGGAGAGAGAAACTCTATGTAACCTGAATACCTCTTTAAGATACAAACGGGAAAGTTGATCCAGGGAAAAAGTATCTCGTATAGCAAGTAAATGAGCAGACTTGGTCAAGCGATCAACAATAACCTAGATTGCATTATTACCTCGAGATGTCTTCAGTAATCCCACAACAAAGTCCATGGATATATTCTACCATTTCCACTCTGGCACTGGTAGTGGATGAAACATCCCTTTCGGTAACTGTCGCTCTACTTTAACATGTTGACAAGTCAAACACTTCACAGTAAAATCATCAATATCTCTTTTCATTCCATCCCACCAGTAATATTCCTGCAGATCTCTATACATCTTAGAACTGCATGGATGAATTGAAAATGAAGAACTATGAGCTTCACATAACAACTCTCTCTTCAAATTTGAATCACAAGGCACACACAATCTCTTCCCAACTCTCAAAACACAATCATTATCAATGTTGAATTCGGGAAACTTACATTTCTGAACCAACTCTACCTTTTTTTGCAACTCACTGTCTTGCTTCTGTGCTTGCTTGATTCTATCTGATAGAGATGATCTCCCTGATACCTGAAAGAAAACAGAAGAACTTCCTGCACCAATAACTTCTATGCCAAAGTTCATCAAATCCTTAACCAAAGGATCACGTTCCAAATGCAACATTGCTAATGAAGCATTAATTTTTCGACTCAAAGCATCAGCCACTTTATTTGCTTTTCCCAGATGGTAATGAATTGTACAATCATAATCCTCGATTAATTCTAGCCATCTCCTTTGTCTCATGTTCAATTATTTCTGAAGGAATATATACTTTAAACATTTTTTATCGGTATATATTTCACACTTTACTCCATACAAATGATGCCTCCAAATTTTTAAAGCGAAAACAACAGCAGCTAATTTCAGATCATGTGTAGGGTAATTTACCTCATGAGTCTTCAACTGTCATGAAGCATAAGCAATTACCTGATCATTCTGCATTAGGACGCAACCAAGTCCTTTAAATGAAGCATCACTGTATATAACAAACTCATCATTCCTGGAAGGTAGTGCCAAAACTAGAGCATTCACCAATCTTATTTTCAATTCCTGAAAACAATCATCACATTCTTTTGTCCAGATAAACTTAACACCCTTCCGAGTTAGCTTAGTCATTGGACTAGATAACCGTGAAAAATTTCTAACAAACCTTCAGTAATATCCTGCCAAACCAAGGAAGCTACGAATCTCAGTTACATTTGTGGGTCTTGGCCATTCTTCCACAACTTTTGTTTTTGCAAGATCAATAGTTATTCCATCTTTAGAAACAATGTTACCAAGGATAGAAATTTGTTGCAACCAAAACTCACACTTGCTGAATTTTCCATACAGTTTCTTTTCTTTTAAGGTTTGAAAGATAACCCTTAAATGTCTTTCATGCTCCTCTTTACTTTTAGAAAACACCAAAATATCATCAATAAAAACAACCAACATTTTTCACCCGAGTCAACTGAGCCGTCACTGAAAAAAACTTTTTAGTTCCAATTCTGACTATCTCAGGATGCTGATTCGGAAGGTTATTTCCTTCTGTATGCCTTCCTAGCACTGCTTCCCTATTTCCTCTGCGGAAAACCATTCTGAACAAACATGTCTTAGATGAATCAAAATGGTAATCTTCAAATTCTATATCATTTCAAAAGAAAATATTTTTGGATAATCATTTAATAGAATTCTAACTCCTAAAGTTATCTAAACCGACCTTTGATACCAACTATAAGGCCCCTGCCTTAAACCTTACTTAATCTTGAGTTATTACAAGATTACACGTTGAGGATATTTTTGGGTTTAGATTTTTAGAGAATTATATCATAAAACATGCATTACATTCCACATATAAACAAAGTGGTTACATAAGGATAGTATTCTTCATTCCCATCAATGGAAACATATTTAAAATAAAACATGGATTATTTCTTGACACTTCCTTGACACTATCATCATATCATATACATTTCCCTTGACCTGTGAAAAACATTTCAAAAAAACATGGGATGAGCATAAAAAGCTCAGTAAGGGTTATAAAAATATGGAAAGGAAACATGAGTTCATATATATATAAGAATGAAATCACACTTTACCCATAAAACATAAGCACTTTAACATACCTCATAAAATCAAGAATAAATCATAGAAATCATAAGACATAAAGGTAACTTGAGGCATTCATAACTTTCTTACATAGGGAGTAACCCTCATGGTTACGTTTGGAATACCCATCACAGTATATTCCCTAAATCTCTTCGGAGAAACCTTAACGTTTCACTACTTCGCATTACCCAATGCGTTGGAGAGCTATATCGGGCTCACCCGCCCTTAGTTTATCACTGAACCACTCATCTTCATAATAATGCCCAAGAACCTCAACATAATTGTATCACATAAAACATGCATAAAAGAAACATAACATTTCCACCATTCAATCACATGATATCAATACAACACATTGATATAGAAACATTATGAAAACCATTTTCAATACCAAAATAAAAGAAAAGTAAAACATGGTATTTATTTTTCTTTTTTTTAAAGTTATGGCCTGTAGAGGAAGACGAAACTCGAATAATGGTCACGACAGCGGAGAAGTCGTTGTCACCGCATACGTACGACAAAAAAACATTCCCTTTTGTCATTTAGTAAATGCTTCATATAAAAAATATTCCTTTTGAATAAAAGTAAAAGTAAAAGGGGTTTATACACTGTATAAAAGAAGGTTCTGTATAAAACAAAATATGCCTCAATGAAAGGAGATTGAGACGAAGTCCCATACCTCGGGTCCGACTTGACTCGATCATTCTTTAATGTCCTGAATAATAAACATGAGTTAATTTATACTTGTTTAAGAACCTTTTTCAAGTTCATTATTCCTTTGATATCACTTATTTCCATGTCATGAACACTATGTAATTATTTAAGTTAATAACGGTCGTTTTAACGATCATTGGTACTTGAGTAAAAAATAAGCCCTTTATAATTACATGTTGTTCATGTATCCATTATATCCAGAATGGTATTCATGATGTAGATATCATATATGTCATATATATCCAGTATATATGTGCATTTATAATATTACATAATCATTTAGAGGTAAGAAAGGAAATGCACCGTTCATGGAGACGGTAAGCCGTACGTACGCATGAACGCTACTTTCATTTCTATTTCGTATTTTATAGAATGGAATCATAATGATATAAAGGTATATTATAATTCTAGTATAATATCTTATATAATATCATAGTTCCATCCTTTATACGTCCCACATATGGTATTTAACGAATCAAATCACTTTGAGGGGGCGGTAGTCCGCACTTCCTTAAATGAAGATATCGCGTTTACCCATAATGGAAACCATAAAGGTATGACCAAAAAGAAAAATACAGAAGCTTAAGGAAAACATAAACATATTATATATCATATATAAATATAGTGACATCTTAATGGCCACCATTGAAGGTGTTAAATGAATTTTGAACAATCATCGTTTCGGGAGGCATAAATTCACCATCCACGGAAACCGTATGTTCTTTAACCTTTAGATGTAGGTGTGTTTAAGTGTAGCTCGAATAATTCTTATAAAAAAATCCTAGTATATTGAAGATAATTGAGTTTTTACAAAAGAAATAAATAAAAAGAGTTTAGGGGGTTGGAGAAGCAAAATAAAACAAACGGACTCAAGTGAAGACTTTACCTTAAAATCGGGTAACTCCCTTTGGTTTGAGCTCAAAGGCTTCCTTGGGAAGTCTTCTGCCCAAAGTGAGGCTTCAAGGAGTAAGAGAGGGAAGTGGAGAGACAAAATGGGTAGGGGTTGGCCGAGCCAAAGGCTTTGGGAGTGTGGTTATGGAGGTAGAGGTGGGGGCCTTTTATAAGAGGAGAGGAGCGACACTCATGGAAAGTAAAGAAAATTCACTTTATTTTAAAATGGTATTTGGATTTAAGAGATCCCAAATTGATTTTTTTCGAGGATAAGGTGATAAGGGTTCGAAATACACTCATCCAAGAGGTTTTGGACATGTGTAGGTCTTAGATTTTACATTAACTTTCCATTTTATTTAAATCGTTAAATAATGAAGTCATCGCTGCATCATCATGATGCAATAAATAATTTAATTTATTTAATGTCAAAAAATTATAAAAAAAATACTATGATGTAGGAAATATTTTTATATTACCAATGAATATTTATAATCAAAAGTATGACTTGTATAACCCCATTTAAAAATTGTTTTCGTAAAACATATTATGTTTGTGTCATTTTTACTTTTACATTAAATAAAAAGTTATTTATGTCATTTCCCAACCAAAGTGGCTCCATGGGGTCCCCAAGTTGACCCATGGCTTTTCTTGGTCGGCCATGACACATCAAATATGGTTAGTACATGTGTCTAGGTCATTTTATATTATTAAAGCCTTATTTTTACCTTAAACTACACTAATTACCACTAATCGCGATTAAAAACTTAATAAGTTACTATTCACCAAAAAATTATTTTAATCTCATTGAACCACATTTTACTTCTTAATGACAACCATGTATGTCGGATTTTTGAAATTCAAAACACAAAGGTGGAAAAATTTCATTTAAATGAAAAATCAGTTTCTTTAACTACCACTTAGTGATTTCACTATTCATCAAAAATTGATGTTTTTCAGAAAAATACCAAAACATCACCCTAAGCTATATTTGATATTCTGAATTCAAAAATGAATTCTATTTTACAAAATTAAAAACATATAAGTCACATTAATTAATTTAATAATTAATTCCCACTGTCAGAGCAAATAGCGTGTTTTTATGAAACAATAAGTATCAAAAGATTGACACCAGTTTAAGTCCAATTTCAAAGTGAAATTGATTCCAATGACCACCATTGTATTAAATGGTAAATATATATTCTAATTTCACTTCAAAACCAATTCAAAATATAATCTAATCATATAAATAAATTATATTAAAAAGTAGTTTTGATGTAAAATGCAGTATTTTTCACTATTCATTAAAAAATGAACATTGTCAGAAAAATACCAAAAATTCACACAAAGTAAATTTTGATGTCCCAATCATAAAGAATAAGTTTATTTGGACAAACATAGTTTATAAAATTTTCAAAATATAGATTCAAAAATGGTTTTCCATCAAAAGGCAGTAAAACAATCTTTTAAAAATATTAGTGTATTCCATGCTTAAGATTGGATTTATTTTCATTTTAAGCCTCTAAAACACTATCTAATTCATTAATAGGCATAGATAAAATATCTATTATTCATTAATTACTTGGTATGTTACAATAGAATTCAATTAAATGATTTAATCATTCATCTAACAGTGTGATTATATTTCAAATGATCTTATAGATTTTTATCCTAGTAAATATTTTTAAATTTATGTCACTAAAGTACACCATTACTATACCTAAAACCTAAAGTAAGCTTGGATTTTGATATAATAATTTTAAAACATATACAAGTACCTTATGTAACTAAATCTAAAAACATGTAAACTGTACCTAATTTTATTTGTAATTTTTTTATATTATATATTCTATTATAAATTAATCTTTTGTATTTAATAGGAAATGTTTATTACTAAAATAAAATTCACATAGATAGGGTCAGTTTTTTTATTTGTTATATAACCTATATAATTATGTCATTTAATACAACTACTTTAAATTGAAGATACCATATGTGAACATTTAATTTCTTCTAGAATAATCTAAAAAAGAATAAGATCATACCATATTAATGAAATTTAATTCTAGAATATTTCTCCTAAAATAATAATTGAACATATTTTCAATTTTTATATTTCATAAATGTAAATTCTCATATATCATTTTTTTAAAAATTTAATTTTCCCTAATTTATGCTAAAATTATATATTTTATTAAGTTTAAATAAAAAAATTGATCTTCACTTATTATTTTAATGTTAACTTAAAAATAATTATAATATTTAAAGGTTGTTATCAAATCTGTGAGGTTTAAAACATATTTAATAATAAGAAAAAAAATATTCATATCTAATGGAAAACCTCCATTTATAAATTTAAATAAATTAGATAATATCGTTCTATATTATATATTTTTTATAGGATTATGCTTCTGAAATAGTAGAAATTATAATTTAATTATTTTACTCTCTCTATAATAAAAGAAATTGGTTTTACCTTGCTAAACCTATTAGGATAGATTAGATATTTGAGAATATTATAGGAACGTACATGATCCATAAATGAAACAAATGTTAGTGGGATAGAAATATTCATTCACATGGGATATCAACTACTCATGGAGTTAATTATATACTTTTATTGAATATATTCAACAGTATGTATTTTAAGAAATCAAAATTGAATTATATCTTCTATCAATTATAGAATGTATGTTTACTATTGTATTTATAATTTCCACTTATAAATCAAAATTGATTTATTTTTCTATGAATACATTAAATAATAATTTAGCATTGAATTTTTAAATTATTTTCTATATATATTATTATTGTTTGTATATAAATGTATTTTATAATACAAAAATTAGTGGGCCATAAAACATTTCTCACATAACATAAATAATAGTATTTATCAGCACCATTATTTAAACCATAATGAATACTTATACTAAAGATATAGTATTTATTAATATTTTTATTAAACTATGATGAAAGAATTTAGAGGAGGAAATCAATAATGATGAACTGTGTCCCTATATTTTATTTATTATGAAAATTATCGCATTTCATAGTTATCATTGAATTATACCATTGGTGTGGCTTTCTTATTCATTTATATCATTGTATTTATAGTAATAACATTATATTACTCTCAATTTGTGTTACCTTTTTGAAAAATAGTATGGGGTGAAGTTTTAAGAGATTGAAATATGTTTATATCTTTAAAACCATTCTATTTAATTAATAATAACCAATAGGAGAAACCTATTTATGAAATATTTAAAAAACAATTAAGGATTATTTTTATATGAAATAAATTCATTTTGAATATAAAAATTTACTAATATAATCAAATAATATATATAATTTAATTCTTCTAAATATTTTCCTTCTATGAGATATGAATTTCTATTTCGTTAATATTTGTGATTAAAAAATATAATATATATTTGTTTTGAATAATGATTTAATAATAATATAATTAGTAAATTATAGTAAATATGAATTAGAATGGATAATATTCTTAATAATATATTTTCATATAAAAATTAATTTCCATTATATTTTCAATTTTTATAAAAAATATAAATTAAAAAAATCAACATTTTAAATGTGAAAAAATGAACATTTTTGTATAGTTATCATATTATAAATTTCCTAGTTATCTTTTTTGTGATTTTTCTAAAAAGAATAATATTATTTGAAATTATAATTTTTAAAAGTAACATGAAATTTATTACATTTTTGTATATAATATTGTGTTGGAAAATTTTTGAAACATTTTTTGAATGATAAAATTCATTTTTTTATATGTGACATTATGATTTTTATAATTTTTTTTAATTTAAAAACCCCTATTTTATGTTTTATTATTATTATTTTATTTTATTAGAATTTATTTTTAGTACAATATACATTTTTAGGGTATAAATAAGGATTTAACATGGTTAGGAATTAAATTAACCAAAGGTATTTAAATTTTGAATGAATCAATCAAATTTAGCTTACAAGTACTGCTTTATTTTTTGGAATAAAAATTATGTTACAATAGTAAAAAACTAGTAACTATAGTAAAATATAAACTGTTAAAAGTAATAATTTAAGGGTTAAATGAAATTAATTTTTTTTAAAAAAATTATACTAATAACATTACAATGTTTTTGATCTACCATAAATCCTTCCCACCATATTATTATTCAAATTTTTATCTAGATTAAATGCCATAAATATTCTCCCATTTTATTAAGATTAAATATTTATAAAAACTGGAATTATTTTATATTACAAAATTCCATTCTGAGCACCTTATCAAAGAACATCTAAAAATTAATTTTACACTAAATAACCAAACATTTTTAATTTCCTATATAATAATAATTCACTATATTGAGGTTTTGGTCAAAATATATTCTCTTATGACATCCATTTCTAGGGGAATATCCATGAAAAACTCAAAGAAATGAATATGGTTAATCATTTTTACTTAAATCATTTCTTTTCAATTGGTCTTTTAATATTTAAATTTTAATATCCATATTTAGTGAAAATTTTAGTTTTTATATACATAATTTTTTAGGCTATTTTAATATTCACAACTCATCTTGTCACTTTTATATAATTAAAAATGAAACTACAGTTAGTGTGTTTTACAGATCACCCCCACTAGAACGCAATGTGTTTAATTTCTCTTAATAACCATAAATGTATTGTATACATGTTTAATTCAATAAAAATTTATTATATTTATATTATTTTTATAATTTTTAAATAATAAACCTTATTTCCCATTTCTCACATTCTATGTAAAATAAAATCATCAACAATGTGTACATGTGGAAAGCTACATCAACGGAGTGATGTTTTTTCATATTTGTTATCATAACCACCTTACAAGTCTATTAATGTGGATGTGAATAATGTATAAATATTATTTCTACTATTTCATTATGAAACATTTATGAAAAAGTAGATAACCTATTAATTATTTGACTAATAAATGGTCATTGTTAATTTAATAGTTTAAAATAAGTGTACTAGGAGGAACATGTTCCCCTAATTTTGTGAAATGTATTTATATAAATTATCATCTCAATAAATATAAAACCCCATAATTTTATATATCTCTCCATCAAATAAATAAAGGAGGCATTGGATAGTGTGCTTTACACAAAATACTATGTTTTAATAAACCATGACATAATATTATGTTAGGATTAGTTAAATGATAGTGTTATAACATAGATATTAAATTGATAATAAGAATAAGAATATCAAAATTATAATAATTATGCATAATTTATCTATATAATTAAAATACATTGATAAATGTATCCTAAATATGTAGTCAATTTCTAACAATTTAACTTTATGCTTCATAAATATGTTTTCATCAAAAGATAGGTTTTATTGGATTTTCTATAGCAATATTATAATATATTTTAATAAATTTTAAGAATTTAATTTTATATATTGGATATATTTTTTGAAAATTTCATAAAAAATAATTATATTGTAAAATTTTAGAATTAGTTTAAGCTGAATAATTTTTTAGTAAATAGTGTAAAATTTCTCATTTTTTTTAAAAAATATCTTATATATTCAAGAATTTAAATATAAATATTTAGTATTAAATTGATTTTAAAATTATTATTATTTTATTTAAAATAATAAAATTATTAAAATTGGAATTAATATTATAGGTTTTAGAACATTTCTATACACAAGAATGTAATTTTATTGAAAACCATTCTTCGCAATGTTTTTCTGAAAAATTTGAAAATGAATTTATGAGTCAAATAGAAATATATTATTTCAAAATAGATTAAATATTTCGAGTAATAGTAATTAGTACTATGTAACATGTTAAACATAATTTATGAACATAAATATTAGTAAATCCATATTAAATTAATCTCCACTTGTAGAAGGTAAATTTGGTTATCCTAGGTAAAAACTAATTAATATGGCCTAATTTTTTAATATTAATTACTTCTGGAGGAATTTATTTAGACCATTTTCACATTACTCTATACATATAATTTTTATGGTAATTATAGTAGTTTAAAATTTTAAATTATTTAGAGTGTCTCCCACCCAGCACTTATAAAAAAGAAACACATATTCTCTTTTCATTAAATATTGTTGAGCCACCATGGTCAATAATGTCCCCAAAAATTCACATATAAAGTTTCATTTCCATGATTGAAAAGATATTTTCTTCTAAAAATTCCATTATAAGTGTCTTTATGAAGGGATCTAATTGAGGTTTACCAAAGAAAAGGTAATCATCATACCCCAACACATTCAATTTATTTCTTCATCCACATTTTTTAAATCATTGATAATCATCATAAACACATATCATAATTATCTTAAATATATTGAAATTTCATAATTATTATGTAACCATTATTATCCCCCAATCATTTTTAATAAATGGGAAATTAAAGTATCGATCATGTGTAAATGCGAACCACCTCTTCCATTTAGGTAAGTTATTTGTTTTCCATCACCATCACTAATTGTTAGTTATTATTATTGTTTTATTATTTATATATGATATTTATGATTTATTTATGTTTATGTAATCATGATTTATATTTTATCATTATTTTTTATATTTTTTTAAGAATATGAAAATAACATTTTTATTTACGTATGTACTATCATCTCCCTGAATAGAGTAATTAATTTTTTTATATATGTCATTTATATTTGAAAATATATATGAATATAATAAATAAATATCATATAAATAGAATTACTAACATTCTAAATATTTTTTATTCATTATCAGCAAACAATTAACAGATCTTCAAAATATATCCATTTAGAAAAAACTAAATAGTTAACACCCATAAACGATTATATTAAAATTGAATTATTAAAAAATTTGTGTTCAGAAGTTGTAATTTTATTATATTGGATATTATATGTATATAAATATATATATTGTATATTTATAATAAATTCAAATTTATTATTAATATATTTAGAGTTCTTTCAAGACAATACAAACTTATGGTAAGGGGATTTATGTCACTTTTGTTTCTATGAGAAATATGAATTATTCATCACATTTTTCATTCATAAGGTGTATATAAAAACCCGTTATTATTTTATAAAATGAATATATTAATCTTAATGGTATTAAATTTTTCTTATAATGTTATTTATTTCATGGCGTTATAATTGAAAACATACCAATGCGATAAGGATGTTATATTACAATCTCTTTTCTATGGTGATTTTTTATGAATACATTTATGATGATGAAATTATATGATATATATATATCAAAATAATATTATATATCTAATATTATATTTATATATAGAGATGACATGTTTTCCATTTATTTTCCTCTATTTAATTATGATACATATAAATTGTTTTTATGGAAAAAAATTTATTTCTCTCTCTAGTTAGAAATCTTTTCTTCCATGTCAATATTTCCCATTAAATTTTTTGAATTCATATCATGATTTATAGTTTTTAAATATATTTTTAAGAAAATACCTTTATTTTAAAATGAAATTTTCCGTATAAATTTATTTTTTTTGGAATTATCTAAATACATAAACTAAAAAGTCATTTTAAATTAATATAATCATATATTTTGGATATTTGTGTCATGAATTGTAATTTTGGTATCAAATAAAATTTGTAATGTATGTTTTTATTGGATAATATTTGAGATCATGATACTGGGGTTTCATAATATTAATTATAATAGGCTTAGATAAATTTTGAGATGTGGTTATTTGTTAAAGAAAATTAATTTCCTGAAAATTTAAGGTTGATAAAATTTTTAATTATATATATAACCATTTAGGATATTTTATTATGTAATTATAATTAAATAATGAAAAATTTATTATGGGATTGAGATAAAATAAAATTAATTGAAACCCTTGAGATATTCCGAGGATGCAATTAAATTTATATGATAATATGCATAAGTTTTGGTAATTTATATATTATATGGTTCATCTTGAAATTAATTCCCAATAATAACACTATAAGTTGATGTAGGCTATAATATATATTAACCAAGGTTTAATACCCATAAAAAATTTAAATTTTGTATTCACGTGATCATCACCTCAAAAATAACATTGAAAATTTTTATTTCGTAAGAAATTTTATGGAAAATTTTTATTTCGTAAGAAATTTTATGGAAAATTTGGAAACAATATATATTCAGAACAAACAATAAATCAAAACTCATATGATAAAATCAGTCCATTTTGGAATAAACTAAAATGGTTTGAATGCTTTTCCTAGTGCATGAAAAAGAGGCGTAACTAAACACCTAATTTGAAATTCCTCAATTGTAGGCTTTTGTTTACTCATGTTTTATATTTAAACCATTATGATGGATTTAAATACGTTTTGGATAGGAAGCCCAATATGAATGTTACCATGGGTAAAATTTATTGAAATATATATACTAATATGTTAAAGTACATGTTTATCGATAAGTGTTTTCAACGAATAAGGCCATTTTGGATTCATATAGAATATATTTTATAGATTATTAGGTTTAGAATATATTATGAATGTTTATGGTAATTTAGGATATCTATATTAATGTTTTTGTTATTATCTATAAGATATCCCAACACAAATAATCCTAGGAATAAATGAGAATGATATATGAAAAACTTATAGTGATATTGGATTAACGAAGTCTGGCACAAGTTGAGTTATATAAACATTATTCTTATATTATTTTATTATAATGTAAGATATCTTGTGTTAAATTATTCTTGCAGTTGTTTTTGATTATTGAATTATTATGATCTTTACACATATTTACTAATTTGATTTTAGTAATGAATTATGCCTAAGATAATTGTATTACTATTGGATTCTATGGATAATATATAAACATCCCAAGTAACACCATAATAGAATAAGGTATGGGCTGGTAAATCATGGGATTATTAAAACCCATCTATCAATTTTTTTTTGACTAACCTGACCATATTTGAAGTTACATGAAGATTAAATAAGATGGGGATGTAATATCATTGAAATATGGGTGACCAAGATGATATTAAAATGAATATTTTATTTCTTACATGTAAAAAATGTGAGAAGAAACATGGTGTCATTTCCATAAAGGGATAGGTAAATGATATATATTTGTGGATAAAGATCATTAGTATGACATGTTTCAGGAAAATAGAGAAGTCATCAAAAAAATTTGTGTAAATTGGAAGAGACTTGGGAATAATGTGTCTAAATTTTCAATTCTATGGGCTAAAAAGAGTTATATTTACAAGCATGAAAGAAAAAAGGGGAATAATATTCAAATACTTCTAATGTATCAAATATTGTTTTTTCAGACATGATTTTGTAATGACATATTTCATATAAGTATTTATAATCTACTAGATATAGAGTTATTGAAAAAATTCATATTTTTATGATAATTATTGAAATAAACATCTTGGTTTGTGTGAATTCATTATTTATGAATCAAGATCTTCTTCCCTTATTATAATTCATTTTGAAATTAGGAATAGATTATATCTGTTTATCAATCACATATAATAATCTGGAAAATATATGTAACATCCCATTACCTTTATCAGGTATGTTTCCAATTTTTCTAAGTTCCATTCTAGTTTTAAAATCCTTTTATATGATTTTTCTTCTTTTACTATAGAATGTAGAATTGGTACACATCGTGTACTTGTTGCTGGTCTTATGTCATGGACTGGAAAATCACGTTGTGAATGAGTAGATCATGTTTTGAGCTAGTAAACATAATGTTCTTGAGTTAAACATCATTAAGGGGTTAAATAGAGGATTTTTAACCTGAGGTTATGGGTTTTCGGCATAACTTGTCTAGCATGGACTATACGTTGTGACCAAGGGGTACAAGTCATGACCTAGATTGTTCCCAAGTTAAATTCATGCATTTAGTAGTTTCTCTCATATTTTTTTCATATCTCTTGGCTCTTGAACCAGATTTCTCTCTAGGTGATTTTTAGAGGTCTCTCACCTTTTGGATCAATCCTATCGGTGTTGGATCTTCATTTCATTTTTGATGCATCTCACCGAGTATGTGTTCTCTCTAATTCATCCATGTGATTGATCGCGGTATCACCCTAGCCTTACGTTATCAGATCTATTGATCCAAGATAGTCGATCCATGTCATATTCTTCTAGATCTGGTGTGAGATCTTGTTTTGATTGTCGTTTCTTGTCTATATGTTGTGTAGTTGACATTCGTTCTTGAGGTACGTGGGTTTTCTTCTATCCTCCAACCCCGTGTCTTATATTTTGAAACAATTCTTTCTGGTGATGTTTTGATTCTAGGGCCTTCGTTTACGGTGTGGTTGGGTTTTGTTTCTTTTAGATTCCACTGTGGGCATGCGTGACCCAAACTATGAGGTAGGTGGTTCCGTCTCTAGCCTATGATAATGAGCCACACTACTATTTTATTATAAATTAATTTATTAAATTTGCATGATTGTGTGTGTGTGTGTTGAAAAAAGGGTTTGAATGGAAAATGTTTTTTCCTAGATTTTGATACACTGATTGTGAAATGGTTCTAAATGGTTTTCAATGTATTCTACTTTAATTATGAAATTGAAAACATGGGTTACCTTGGTTACATAGGTTGAATTTTTTTCATGATGCCATCGTCCATTATTATTTTTATAAAGGAGGTTTTTATTAGGGCTTACCTATGTCCCCCCATGATTGTTGTCATAGGAGACCGATATTTTCATTTTGGGGAGATTACTCTGGGGTTCTACTTTTCTTTATAGTCCTTTTGTTCTAGGATCTTAATTATGCACTTGATTTATTTGGTACGGGTAGTATTCTACCTAAACCAGTAGTATTCCTTTATTTTGTGGTATATGTGATTCTATTTTGTATTTCTAGTTTTTATTAGTTACCCTTGATATACATGTTTTTTATTATGGAAAATGATATGGGAAATGTGTTTTGAAACTAATTTACCCACTATTGTTTAGAACTGTGGAAAATGGGAAGTCTACCATGTTTTCTATAAAACCCCTTTACAAGTGATCATTTCATGTTTTATTTTAAAAATGATCATATAATATTTTTATATAGATATTTTTTATGGAACACCTTTGTGGGATCCTAGTGAGCCTATTAGCTCAATCCCTACACACTACTTCAGTGGTGCATATACCTTTGACTATCTTCCAGTGAAAGGAAAGGCAAGTTGTCGAAGTGAGGCAACAAGGTTCATGTCCACTGGGATGGGTACCTGGTGGTGATATGGTTGGATTTCGTCCAAGACATTATTTTAGTTTCTTTTTGGTTTTGAGTACCATGTAGTTGGACATGTCGTTTGGAGTTTTTTGCTACTATTTCACTTATTCTGTTTCTACTATTTTCCTTATAGTTATGGCATATATACTTCTTAGTCTTCCATGGTTCCTTTATTTCTCAATATATGTATGCCATGTCGTTTTTTAGGATATTAGAAATCATTACCACATTTTTTTATGTTTGATGCATGGGTTCTTATCACTAGCCTATAGGGTTCGCGAAATCACATCAGGTATGTGATGGATCGGGTCAGGTGCTGGGTTTGAGGGAAACCGGGTCGGTTCATCACAATTAGGCATCAAAGGAGTTTTGTCCCTAATAAACTTTTCTTGGGATGTCTATTAGAATGGTGATATGATTTTTGAGACTTGAAAGGTATGTTTTGATGAGTGCATGGCCAGCTATTGTCACAACGAGACTCAAGTTACCATGGGATTTTATGATATCTGTCTCTAGTGTTGGTTTTGGATTTTAGAAATCTCAATTTTTTCTCATGGTATTTCTAGTCTTAATTGAGATTTGTACTGTTTATAATCGTTTTTTGTATTTCAGTGTGCAGTAGTATGCCTCCCAGACATCTCCCACAGGTTCCTTAGGAAGGTGCATCTGATGCTCCTCAAGGAAATCCATCTATGGATCAAAGTCTCATCAAGACTATTGTATGGTCACCTATTGAGATCAATTGTTTATTGGGAAGTGGTTTTAGAATTTGCTTTGGTTGGAACAAGTCTAGTTTAAGAGACGTCCAAAATTATTCAAGAGTTTCAATGACATATGGTTACATCCCAAAGTTAATAGAAATCGTTTGCAGATAGATGACATCGTTCTTTGGAATTTTCTATTGGTGACTGGGTTTTCATGAAAGATTATCCTCAGTTAGGTCACCAACAACATGGAAAATTGGGAACAATGGATCCAAGATATATTGGACTTTTTGAGACCACTGAATTTCTTGGAAAAGATTCTTATCGGTTAGTACTGTGAGTTTAGTTTAAGAACATTCATGATGTTTTCCAGATATTAGAGATTAGGAAGTATCACCATGATCCCACATAGGTTTTGAGTTGGGAAGTAATTGAGATAGATCCAGACGCTTCTGTTGTACTGAAACTAGTTCAGATCATTGACTCAAGGATGAATGTCTTGCATGGGATGTTAATTCCATTGGTTATATTTCTATGGAAATAAGGATAGGATTCTCATGAGACTTTGGAAAACGAGTTGTAGATGAGGGAGTAGAGGCATCATCTTTTTCGAGGGAGTACATTTTCTACATGACTTCTCAAGAAGGGAAATTATTTATGGTTGGGAGTTTGTAACATCCTGTTACCTTGATCAGTTATGTTTATACTTTTTATAAGTTCCCTTCCAGATTTAAAATCCAATTATGGAATTTTTTGGTTTTACTGCAAACCGCAGAACAAGTACATGTTGTGTACTTGTGGTTGGTTCTATGTCATGGACTGGGAGATCATGTCATGAATGAGGATATCATGTCGTGAGCTGGTACATGTTGTTTACGTGTGTCGCATGTCGTGTATAGGTTAAATAGAGTATTTTTAACATGAGGTAACAAGATTTTTGGCATAAATTATATAGAGTGGACTACCAGTCATGAGAAAGGGGTACATGTCCTATCCCAGCCTGCACCCAAGTTAATTTCATGCATTTAGAATTTTTTCTCATATATGTTTCCATGTATCTTTTCTCTCATACTAGATCTCTCTCTAGGTGATTTTTACAGGTCTCTCACCTTCTGGATTGATCCGATCGACATTAGATCTTCATTGTGTTGGCAGTGCATTTCACCGTGTAAGTGTTCTCACAAAATTTTCATTGTGATTGATCACAATTGCATCTTATACTTCCGTTATTGGATTCTCCGATCCAAGATGGTTGATCCTTGTCATCTAATTCTAGATTTTTTATGAGATCTTGTCTTTATGGCCATTTATTGGCACGTTTTAGGGAAACATACATTTTTTCTTAAGGTACGTGGGCTTTCATCTGTCTGTAAACCACATGTCTTCTATTTTGAATCAATACTTTGAGGTGTAGGGTTGATTTGAGGTCATTCTGTGACAAAATTTTTGGGTTTCATTGCTTTTGATTTTCATTATGGGCATGTGTTTCCTGAACATTGAATTAGTTAGTTCAATCACTAGCCTATGATGATGAGCCTGACTTCTATTGATTTAAAAATTGATTTATGAAATTGGCATGATTATTTGTGTGTGTTGAAAAAGGGTTTTGAAAGAAAAAAGGTTTTCCATGGATTTTGATAAATTTATTGTGAAATGGATTTGAATGGTTTTCGATGAATTGAAATTGAATTGTGAAATTGAGCACATGGGTCACCTTGGGTATATAGGTGGAAGGTTTAGCTTGATGCCACTATCTATTTTTTTATTATCAAGGAGGTTTGAATTGGGGCCTTTCTCTACTCACTATGCCATTTGTTCTAGGAGATAGATATTCACATTTTGTGGGAATTACTAATAGGGTCTTCCTCTACTTCCTATGCCCATTGTTCTATGATCAGAATTGTGAATTTGATTATTTTTGTATGAGTAGTCTTCTTCGTAGACCTATAGTATTATTTGGTGTTGTGATACATGTGATTTTTTTATTTCACATCTTTCTAAGTAGCCTTGATATTCATGTTTATGCTTGTGGAAAATGATATGGAAAATGTGCATTGAAACTGAAATACATTCTTTCGTTTAGAACTATGGAAAAGGAAATTATGAACATGTTTTCTATAAAAGTGTTTTGCAACTTATCATTCCATTTTTTATTTAAAAAATGATCATTAATTATTTTTTATATAGGGACTAGCTATGGAACACTTGGGTGGGATCCAACTGAGCTTGTAATCTCATACACTGCACACTGCTTCAGTGGTTCATAGACCATTTTTTGTAATCCATTGCAAGGAAAAGCATGGAAATATAGTGAGGTAGTGAGGTTCATGTCAACTAGGATGGGTAGTTGGTGGTGAGGTGGTTGGAGTTCGTCTATGCTATCGTTGGATAAGATATTTTGCATCATGTCACTTGTATTCATACTTGTTGTTTTGAGTTTATAGGCAATGTTTTGATTTGTTCTATTATTATTAATTTCCTTAAAGTTATGGCATATATACTTGATAGTCTTTTATTTTACCTTTCTTTATATTTATATGTATTCCATGTGGTTCTTTAGGTTTGGGGAAATTGTTCCGTCATTTTTTTCCTTTGAGGCCTGGGTGCTTGTCTCCAACCCATTGCGACCGGGAACTCCCTTCGAGTATGTGATGGATCTGGTCGAGTGCCTTGTTTTAGGGAAACATGGGCCGGATCATCAAAATATAGATAAAAATCCTTCCACATCCTTAATAATCTTGAGACTATATAATGGTTTTGGTTAATTAAGAGTTCACTATATAAATTATGATGTTATTAGGAGCCAAATATTGGAGATGCAGTTTATTTAAAGGAGGGAGAATGTTACATCCCAACAATTCAATAGAATATTACCCCTAAAAAATTCAAGGTGTTCAATAACATAATATGTATGAATCAAAAAATTAAAAAATACCATGATTTGTTTAGATTGTGGTGACCTATCCATTTCATTATCTGTAATGAATATGGGAAATCTGTTTATGAAATATTTATAGACTGAAAATAAAATGTTATAGCTAAAATTACAAATATGGTCATTTTATATGTACAAATATATTTTTATAAATATTACCTAACTATGTGATTTGAATATCAATTTTAAGAAACACATGATTAAATATTATAAAATATTTTTCATAAGATTATCTGGAAAATATTAATTTATTTAGTTTATGATTGGAAATGTGAATGAGAATGGATAAAATACAATAAAAAATATTTTCCTATAAGAATATATTTATTTTATCTCATATTTTTATTTAATGTTTACATATTTAAAATTTAGAATTTGTATATTATGAAATAAAAATTAATTTATTGAATTATAATATTATTAAATTTTATAAGTGAATTTTCCATAAATTTATAAAAAGAATTACATTAATTGAAAATACCATTTTTACAAATTAAATGACATTGTGGATTATGTTAGTATATATGCATAAATTGGTCATACATGAAAAAAATATGATTTTTTTATTTTATATTAATCTTTAAAATTTTAAATTTTTAAAAAATTATTAACAAATATTAAATATTTTAGATAATTTGTAAATTTTCCTGAATATCGTTTTTAGTATATTATGATTTTTTAAAAAATATGTTAACTAGTTTACATTTATGAAATTAATAAAATAAAATAAATTTTCAATTTAGATTAACGTGGTTAAAATTATCTAATATAGACTACAATTTATTTATACAAAACTTTCTACATTACATTTGGTAAAACTACTTACCCAGTAAATGCTAAAATGGTAAAAGTAATAAATCATGGGGTAAAATGATTAAAAACTGATAATAAAATTTTTTATAATTATGTTTATGTGTTTTGTATAATACCTATATAACCCAAAATTTATTATTTTTCAATTTAGTAGAATCATGAAATGTTTTACATGTGATTTGTTTATATTATATATAAATATTTGATAAAAAATTATTTTCACCACATATAAATTTAACATATGACCAACCCTTCAAGGAATATTAAAGGAATAAATTTCATATTAAAAAATATTCATTTTTATTACTTAAATAAGAATATTATTTTAATAACATCAGCATTTAGGGACATGAAATTATCCCATTTGATCTACTTCTAAGGGATATTCCAAGGAAATATAAAAGTGGTCAACATGAGAAATCATTTTTACTATGATTCATTAATTTCTATTTTTATTTAACAATTTAAATTTTCAAATACATATGAAATAAAATAATAATTTTTAATATAAATAATTTTTATACTATGGTATTAATAATTAATCACATTTTCAATTTTATTTTATGAATAATTAAATGGAAATTTATGTACTAAGTAGCCTGCCACCTCTACGACATTACATGATTCAACTTCCTCCACCAGTATAATAGGTTAATATAAAATTTGAATTTCAAAAATAATTCAGATATTTATATCCTTATTATGAATCAAAAATAATAAAACACATTACTTATTTACAATTTTCATTAAAAAATGAAGTTATAACATATTCACACGTGTGGACTACCGCCTCCATAAAATGATTTACTTTATTTTTTTGTATCATTGCCTTATATGACTCGAAATGAGAATTTAAAAAGGAGAAATATTATTTTCATTATATAATTAGGTTTTTAGTATGAAAATTTTTCGATCTTACAAATGATATGATAAAAAAAATCTTCAGTAATTCATTCATTTATACAGAGCACACTATAAAGAAAATAATCACCTCAATCTAAGAAATGACTATTTATAAATTATCATATCTTTCTACATCATTAAAATTATGACATATAGTTGTAATAAATATTAAATTATATCATTATGATTCTTTTTAAAAGGTAATACTATTAAGGCACATGAGCCTTACCCTAGTTGGTAAGGACTCTTCAAGTCCATCTGGGAGACCCGGGATCAAATCCAGGCCGAGACATTATTTCTGGGTACTATAGCAGTACTGTAGCAGGTACTGTCGTGGGAATTGTGCAGTACTATAGTTGGAACTGTAGCAGGTACTGTTTGGCACTATAGTAGGTGGGAATAAGCCCTCGTTTGGGCCTTTGGGCCACCGATTTGGTCCCCCAATCCTTTAAGGCCTTCGGGCCACCTAGGCCTTCGGGTCAGTAAGGCCTTTGGGCCACCTCAAGGCCTTCGGGGCACCTTAAGTGAAGATGCAAACCAGATGGCCAACAAGGAACATGCTCTACAAGGAGGATGAGCAAGGAGCATTCACCATAGTAGAATCTAAACGGATTGCAAGAATGAGAGGGTTTGGAAGCTTCCATCGGGACAAGCCTGTGCTTGCACGGGAATGCCTAGTCAAACAACTATGCGAAGGTGGAGAGCTGATTTCATGATGGAGATGCTGAGGAGGAACAATTCCATTTAGTTAGTCTGGGTTGTATGAAATGTTTGAAGCCTATGGGAAAATTATTTCCTATAAGGCCTATGGTCCATATAATACTTACGCCTACGGGCCTTGTAAGGGTTTCACCTCACCCCTTGAATGGTAGATTATCAAAAATCAATAAAAAATGAAGGACTTAGGTCCATTGAAGGTATTACTATTAAGTCTATTCTTGGAAATCTATTAATCCTAGTAGAATCATGTTTGGGTATCTTAAACAAAATACTTGAAAAAAACTATGAATTTATAGCATTTATGATAGTGATATCTTGTTAATTTGAATAATAAATTATAAATACATAAATACTGATTTGTTTTTTGTTTTATAAATTTTATATTATCATTTAACTCATTTATTCCTAAACCAAAATTCATCTATTAACAATCAGTCAAATGTTTTGGTGACCAATTATACCCTCATAGATCATAATTGAAACATCCATGAATGATGTTCTAGATTTATAATATATATTTTAAAAATTATTATTATCCAATAGGTGGTCTAATTTCTATGTAATTTAGAGAAATTATAGATACTATAACAAACATTATGATACAAGTTTAAAGTGATAATTATTACATAAAAACTATATTTAAGATAGGTAAAAACCAAATAATATATAAATGTATAGAATGGTAATAAATGATGCGTATAAGTTCGTATAATTATGAATAAGTTTATTTTCAATATTTTTAATTAAATTAATTTAATTATTTATGATATTTGGTGCATGTTCAAAATGGATCATGATACAGGTAAAGTTATTCATCCCTACATCCTCTCCCTAAGACATGTTTGAAATTATAAACATAATTTCATTTATGGAATCTATGTAATTCTCATTTGAGTCATATTATGCTAAATTATCTTTTAATAATGTTATTTGATGTTTAATTGTATTTCCTCTCTTTAAATTAGTTTTTATTAAAATGTTACTCATGCAATAATGGTTTTCTTATTCTCAATTTCCCTTCTCTGAGACATTTTACACGTTATTCACCGTGATTCTATACAATTGTGTTATATTTATTTAATATATCAAGAATGTAGTATAAAAAATTTAATTGTAATTCATATGATAAGACTAAAATATTAAGGAATATTTTTTCAAAATTATTTTGACTCATGTTTTACCCAAGTCAAAAGAGTTCTCATTATCTACATTTTTCTTCATTAAGTGATGATCATTTATATGAACATATTTCATATAATTTGGGTACATCATACACTTTTATTGTTTTTTGTTGGGTTATCACATTTTATATATGTTTACAAAGTAATCCCATTTTCATATGTTTCAAGCTTCATTGAGTATGATTTTCATAAGAGATATTGATAACTCAAATATTTTTATTTGAGTTATAATGCTCCATCGTGAATTTTTTTTCCATGAAATGGTTCTCCCACAATAATATTTCATCATATGGTATTCTATAATAATAATTGTGAAAATGATTTTTTAATTTAATTTTTGAAAGAATGTATTTTAGTAATAGTAAATATTGGTTCCCCTTTCACATTCAAATGATTTTTTATTCGTCATGTTTTTTCACTAACATAAACATTATGAACATTAATAGATCCATTATTGAATATATTTTTTAGTGTAATGTTTTAACATCACCTTTTTTGTTTAATTTTTAACTATGAAATCAACATTGAAATATGAATTTGATTACAATGTGAAATACGTTTCATAAATGATATTTTATTTATTTTCATTATATTTCATTATCATTTTGAACAATGATTTACCCTAATGGGTTTTTATTAACTTTCATCAATTTTTTTTGATTTAGTGTTACCATTCTAGAGATTAAACTCACTGCATTAATAAATTTTTTCTTGGACTGTTGTTTTTTATACCAATCCAAAAATTATTTGTTCTAGTGTGTTTTTTTATATATCTAAACACACTTTTATATATAATTTGTTAAACTTGGGTTATATTCTCATAAAAAATTACACATTAATTATTCTAATGGGTTATGATAATTTTATCCCTTCTATTAATATGGGGAAATGTATTTGAGTTCCAAATATTGTTTTTTCCATATAGATAATTATTATAAAGATGATTATTTGTTGTTTGACTATACATGTAATATCTTAGTATGGTAATAAGTCTTGTTATCCACTTAACTGTCATTGATAAATGTATTGTTAGTCTTGATGATTATTAAATTCCAATATAGGATGATTATTTATTAAAATTTCATATTTTTCATGATATGGATAGCCATGATTTTATTTATCAAGGGGTTTCTTCAGTACTGGTATGGAATCTCATTTTGACTCTTAAAGTGACAATGATGGACATGAAAAAGTTATATGTGGGGCCTATATTTATATAAAACCTTGATTTATGGACATGTATCCTGATATAAAATAACATGGGGTTTTGGGGGTATCTTTCCACAAATCATTATTTTTTATCGGTACAATTCCATGAGAATATGTTTTTAATATTTGGATTTATAAATTCCATTATTATGAGATTAATATATTTTATATCAATTTTTTCCTTTTTAATGCATATAGAATAATTCTAGTTATATGGAATATAGAAATATTCAGAGTATTTATTAATTCCGTAGTACGTATACCATGCTTATGTTTTTTACACCTTTAAATATATTTTTTAATTTTTAATCATTTCAACTCACTAAATTTTAGTTATTCCAAGGAATATGTCATAATTTTTTTTAAACTTGACATGATTATAAGGATAACATGTGTGGAAGATATTGAGGTAGATTTTGGAGGATTACAATTAATAAAGAATATTAATATATAGTGGGGTAATTTTTTATGAGTTGAGAAAGATGTGGCCCTAATGATTTTATTTTATATTAAAATGAAATAAAACTCTAAACCAAAAAGGAATAGGAATTAATTTAGTGATGTAAATATTGTATTAATGTTTTTGAAGCTGTATTTTGTATCAAGTCAATTATATAAATTATGTATATATGACAACAGATCTCAAATCACTAGTCTAAAGTGCAATAAGATTCATAAGAAGCTGCAGAGAATTTTTATTTTACTTTTTTTCCAAACTTATCATACTTATAATTTAATATTATTTTCAAACAGTGATATATTTTTATGATAAATACCTAATTCATATCATCTAATTAAAAAATCACAATACACATTATTTTGTGTTATTATTTAACTAGTGTTGTTTTATTAATTATTTTTTCAATAGATAAATCTTATAAACATCTAATATGTAGTATATATGAAATACAAAACCTTGTTCTTATACCCTTTGGTGTGTAATTGATGTAAATTAAATTCATTTTAAGTACACAATGATAGTTTAAATGTTTATTTACATCATATGATTGAAGAGTAGTTATATCCATCTAAAATGAAATATTTCTTCTAATAATGTTACAATTATTCCCAAAAAACAAACAATTTGTCCATTTTATATGGTTATAAAAATTTGAATAAATTGATTAGATGTTTTATGGATAAGAAGATAATAAAAATTATAATTGAACTATATAGATGATTTATGTGAATCAACTCCTTGTATAATGAGATATTATAATTATAGTGTTTTTAATGTGTTATAAGAGACATGTATTTTGATCTTTTTCTTTGTAATGTTATTAGTATTTAATTTATAATTTATCCTTATCTGATCCTTAAATATATAAGGACCTATAGTTTAGGAATATATAATTTCATATTGGAGGCATAAAGGGATTCTGTGTTCTAGAAATAAATATTCTTTTAAAATGATTAGAGTAGATGAAGACTAGGATTCTATAGATTTAAATATCATAATCAGTGTGAACAAGGTGTTTTAGTAGAGGAAGAGAGATATTGTCTGATTTAATTTTATATTGAGGGCATTCTAGGCATGGAACATGGATAACTAGAAAAAAGTTTTCAAATTCTCTTATAACATTTAATAAAATATAATTATTATTTTAAATTTGAATTATAATTGAAATAATATTATTTATGAGGATTTTATATGAAATTTGATATGCAAATAATAGTTTTCATGTTACCATATTTTATTTTTAAATTCCACTATGAATACTGTTTTATCATTTAGTTCCTATTAAAAATAATAATTATTTCCATAATATTTACATTTTCTACAATTTTATATTTTTTATTAATTGGATATTTTATTTCATAATATGTTTAATAATTAATTAGGATAAAATTTGGTAGTTTACATTTTTACTAAAATTCTCCCAATAAGTAGTTTCAACTAAAAATATCTGGAAAAAAATTAAAAAACAGTTTTACACCTACACAATATGAGAAAAAATGGTTCATGGAATTATAATAAAAAATAATAAATAAAAATTCAATAAATATAATCATGTTTCAGATATTCATGTTTAACAAAATGTAAATTAAATCTATTTATTATGTAATTAATATGTTGTTTATTTATACACTAGTGAAAATATGGAATTGAATTCTGAATTAAATTTTTAAATTTGAACATGGGATAACTTGTATGAGAGGAAAAAATCTATATGAATTTATTTTAATTAATTATTTGATTGGTTGAGGTGTGATATATGTTTAATGAAATTTTGATAACACAGTGACATGTAAAGAAACTATGATGTAGATTTTTTGATCCCTTTTAATAAATATTTTTGTAATGTACATAATTTAATCTTAATAATCATTTTTCATGGTATATAAAATAATTTTATCTCCTTAATTTGAATATCATATAGCAATCATTAGCTAGTAATTTTATTCTATTTCCTTCCAATTATTTAGAGATATATAATGATAGATAAAACACATATTGATTATCCATTTATTCTTTAGCCATTATACAATGATCATAGATATCATATTAGTATTTTATAGAATGTAATAAAATGTGAAACCATTATATGATTTTAGAGTGACTTTGAGATCTTTTGGGGGCATGTATAGATGACTTCGATGGGTCTTAAGTTGGATATTTTGAGTTATGAGGAACCACTTATGAGTAGATAATAGATCAATCTAGATGGATGATATATTTATAATTTTTATCACATGGTTATTTACATTAGATTATATTAATGGGGAAATCCAACGGTTTTTAGATCTGATCACGTGTTATAGAAATGATATAGTAGGAAAACAATGAAAATTCAAAAACAATGACTTCCACTACACTCATATTCTATCTATATCATTTAGAAAACATATAAAACAAATTCTTCCTCAATTTCAATATGTTTATAAACCCATTTAATTATAACTATCATATTTTTTCTCCAGTCAAAATTACCTTATTTAACAAAAATATTGGTGTTTTCATTATCAACTAGGAAAAACCATCCAAATACAATTAATTGTTTTAACATATACAAATTTCTCCAATATATTTTATAAAATGTGATTTTTAAAATCATAATGTCATAATATTATTTATATATATATATATATAATAATTTATGTATGATTTTTGGAAATACATTTAATGGGTTATAAAGGAGAAAATAAGATCTTATAAAAACAATTATTTAAAATTCAATACTTTCATATCAAATGAGATGATAAGGTATGGGGAGTGATCCCATATACTCATAAGAAAACTATCCTAGTAGTAATACTAGTATTAGGAAAAATGGGTTTCATAAATATTCCATATTTTATTTTTAAGCTATAAAGGTGATATTATTTTATATAAATTTTTAAGGACAAATAAATGTTTTTTTAAAATATTATTTTTGAAATTGAATTTAAAATTAAAAGGTTTTTGTTTTTTAAAAAATTAACATGTATTTTATATATCAAATAAATTTATTAATTAAAAAAGAATTAATATGTTTTTAAATAATTATTTATAAAATTATTTTTTACAAGTTTTAAAACCTCTTACAAAGAAAATTGTATGCACATCCTATGTTTATAAATTACATTCACATGTATCATAAATGGTAGCAAATGAATGGATTCATTTAAGGTGTTAGTGAAAATGAAGACAGTAAGAAACATTATTATTATTTTTTAAAACTGTGATTCTATGTAATTTATTTTCCTAATTCCCTAGAACATATACTAGAAAAGATCCTCGATTGTGTAATGTAATATTTCTTTTTAGTTATCTTTCAATAAATTAAATTTACACAACATTTTTTAGTAACAAATCAAGATGTATGGGTTCAGGTTGTGATAGTTCATACCATTAAGAACATTATTTCCAAAAATAGAATTAAAATATTATATTATAAATTTTAAATAATGTCATTAGGTTAATTTTATTTTTGTTCATTAAAATTAATAAGTAGCGGTAAATATTTATTAACCTAGTAAATAAAAAAATGACAAAAATACTTTTACTAAGGGGAAAATACAAAATCATGCTTAAAAAATGTTTATAAATGGATGGGTGAGTTTTATAATAGTAAAAACTAATCCCATTTACTCATTTTTTCCTTTTAAATCTACCAATCGTTTAATAAGGAAATTAAATTGTTGAAATTCATTGGGTATTTCTAAAACTACTATTTACTTATCTTATAAAAGGAAATAATCATCACCACATCAAGATACACATATCATTTAGATTTCTAAATGAAAATTTGCAATATTTCCTTACTAGAAACCTATTACCATTTTAAAATCTTTCAGTCAGCACTATTCAGAAAAATTCTTTTATCTCCAGGGTGACATCTTTGGAAAACTGAAGTCCTTGATAAGAATAATAAAAACTAATTAGTTTTATTATTAATTTTATTATTAAAAATTAATTCTTTACACACAAATATAATTATATTAGTATCAATTTTACACTGTAATGTTAATATATTAATAGAATTATCACATTTTTATTCATATAATCCATCCACTATGAAAAACAACATCATTGTTTGTGTGTTGTGTGGACTAAAACATCCATGATGTAACTTGATTTTCCCTAACCACCATATAATTCTCGATATAAGGATGAGATTAAAAAATAAATATTTTTTAAATGTTATCATTAAGATTCTATAATTAAAAATTTGATAAAATTTTAATGATATAATTAATAAATGTAAATCTTTAATTTAATAATTTAAAATAATCCTATAAATAGGATAAGATTTTATTAAAATAAATTAATGTTTTCATATAAATTAATTATTATTAAAATTAATTCAAATTATACTATATCACCCAGATAGAAACTTAATATGATAATTATTATTCATTTTAATTATATTACAAAAAAATTACCACATAATAACTCATTAAATCATGGTATGATCATGTTTAGTTTTTTGTTTCCACCTAATTTGATGATACTATGAATTTATATCCTTAAATAATATGGGAACATAATTACTTATATATTATATTTTAAATGACAAAATAATGAATTCATTTTGGTATGGTAAAATTTATTTCCATATCTAAATCATCAATTATTGAAACACCCTTCAATTGTTAAGAATCCCTGAAACATTATTATTAACAATTTCATCATCAAGGATAAAGACAAAAACTCAAATGAAAGGATTTTTGAACAAATTAAATGATTATAAAACATAACCATATGAAACAATAATGACCTTGAATTTATTTATATTTAGATAAAAATGAATACATATATCGTTATTATAAAACAAATACAAATTATAAAAATTATAAACCCCAAATGGGGAAATTTAGTGTAATTCATATAGTTATTGGACTATTATGAATAATATAAAATAAATTTAAATGAGTAAGATTGTTAGTTTAGTGATTAGTATTTTTCTATATAGGAGTTTGAAGCATGTTTGTGGATAGTAGAAAAATAAGTAAGGATTTTTATCTCAAATTTCTCTCTATGATACATGTTTCATCCTATTCACCTAATTTGTTATTTATTGTGTAAAAACTGACTATTTGAGATATTATAGCATGAATTATCCATATATCATAATATTTTATTTTCAATTACAAGATAAATATTTCAATGGTATTTTATCAATTTATTTCCCAAGAACCATGGGTTTTCTTTGTCTCAACTTATATTCTTCCAATCATGTTATATGTTACGCAACATGTTCTAAATGAATGGTTTATTCACGGCCCAAGGATATATTTATATCATTGATGTTTTTGTTTAATGGTATTTTATATCCAAATAATATCCCTTTATTCATCTTTCTATTTATAAGGATATTTCCCTAGTAGTAAGAATTTTATGTAAGTCAAATATTCTACTTTGAGAATTTATTTTTTCTCAAAAACATTTTCATTACATTAATTTGATATTGTGTTAAAAAATAATATTATATGAAATTTTATAAGCCCTTTTGTAAATATTTTTTATATAATGATTTACTATGTAATTTTTCAATAAATGTTATTTCATATATTAAAATTCTTTCTTTCATAATAAAATGTGATAGATCAAGAATTTCATAAAGAAAACATTATATAAGATTCAAGGATGCATTATAGAAGGTTCCATTAGATGTAATGGTATTAAATTATTATTCCCATCACAATATGAAAAAACATTTATTTTTGGATTCATAACATACTATTTTATATCCACATAATTTTTTTTCCTAAAATATCTTTTTAGTTTTAATTTCTATTTAACATTCTATTTTAAAATATTTAATTTATTAATAGGGTTTACATTTGATTATTTATCCCCTAACATATGTATGTTATCATTTTGTGGATTTACAATCTCAATATGAAACAATCCAATTAATGATCCCTTTAATGGTGGAATCATTCTAGAAAACCAATTCATGAATTTTATTCATCATTATAAATATCTGTCCCAGTTTTGTTTATTATATTGGGTATAAGTTATTTTGAATCCATCCAAATCAATCCCATGGATATCATATGATAATGTTTTTCAGGCATTGAATGATCATATTCTCATTTTTATGTATAGTATTGACATGACATTTTTTATAATTTTTATTGGATGATGCTCACATAGAAATAAGGACATTATATTAACATGGGGAAAACTATTATTATTTTTTATAGTGTTATTTCAATATTATTGATCATTGGAATGTTTTCAATGTATTTGTTAGTGGTCTTTCTTATTTAAATGAATGAGTTATGATCAATTTTCACTGTTTTTGACCCAGTGAAAAGTATTGTCCTGACATAAATTTTTATTTCAATATGGATAGTTATTATAATGATGATTACGTATTTCATGAACATATATATTCTATATCAAGATGTTTTATGACCATGATATCCATTTTATTAACATAGAAAAATGTATTATCATTCATGATTTTTATTAACTTCCAATGTGTATTTATCATATTTTCATATATGGTATTATTTATTAAATAGATAACAATGTTTTTTTAGTAATATTATCATTAGGAAATTGGAATAATAGTCATGATTTCTCTTATAGTGAATTAATAAAAATAAATTAGGTGATGGGTGGGGACCAATATGATATAGAACCTTTATTTATCAATAAGTCTCATGAGAGAAAATGGGTTTGGGTATTTAGTTTATTCCAACATAATTTAGTAAGATGTCTTAATTATGTTCTTTTCAATAAGATATGTGTCTTGTTATAATGCCCTGAAAAACGATTTCTAAGTATTGAGTTATTAATTTGATTAGTATGAGATTTGTATTATTGATAAAAATGTTATAAATTATTTTACTTAATAATCAATGCCCCTAGTTTAATGATGATTATAGATTCTTGTTGCTCACTTATTCTTTCTATGTTTTTTATTCCGTATTTATTCCATGATTTCTTTATTTATATGTTACCCCTATATAGAAATTGAAAACCAAACTTTCTAATGTTTTAATTACACAGGTTATCGATAATTTTATTATAAGTTAAATTTTTAGTAGGACAGTTGTGACGAAATATTTTTGGCACCCAATGAAGGCTCATTATAGATTAAGTAATTTTTTATATTATGCTTCCAAATTATTTTATTATCTAAAACTAAAAGTTCCCTTTTTATGAAATAGATTCAACAAACAGTAATTATTTTTCAATAATTAAATTTTATACCTTGTATTTTACAAATTAAATCGAACAATGTAAGTAAATTATGTTTCAATAAGAACCTAATTTTAGAGCATGGGTATGAGGTTTCAATGTTTGTATCAATGACATGGATTGGACAACATTGAATCTTAGAAATTTTTTTGAGGATAATTTAAGGATTGATAATTTATGGTTAATCATGATTTCAAAGGAATACATAACCATTTTGTGAGAATTATATTAAATTACTCTATTGAAAATATGAAAATTTTATTAGTGGATAAAGATAACATATCATTAGAAAATACAATAATAATAAGTCTAACTGTTGGATATTATAATGATGTTCTGTTAAATTAGGTATTATGTAATTTTTCTTTGAAATAAAACCATGTCAAGATGCTGACAAGTTGATATGGCTATTTCACTAGTCCACTCAATGGTAATCACCATGATTCAATTTGGATAATCATTAACTCAATCATAAATTAGATTCAATAAAAGAGGGCCCAAGACTTCACACCTATATAGACACCCTCAGGGGTTATGCATCGGTTAATTACATTCTCCTTATGAAAAAATATGAAGGATTCAACAATGATGTCTAAAAATTAGGTTAAAGAAACTAAGAGAATGAAAAACATGGATCGATAAATATTTAATAAAGGATTTTTATATTAATCAAAATTTATGATATGTTAAAAAATGGTTTCTAAAAGGAAGAAATATTTAGACTGATTTTTTATACTCATATTATGAATATTATCATATCAAATTTGGTTTTATAATTTGATTGAAACATGATCAGGATTACTAATAGGAGAAAGGAATTTATTTAGAAACCAATATATACTATAACTTAATAAGGGATAATTCTTAAAAAGATTAGGGTCATAATATTTTCTTTTAGAGATGGAAAAAGTGAGTTTCGAAGTCCTATATAAAGTAGTGATATTGTTATGGAATAAATCTTGAAATTATTAATTATTCTCATTAGTTTATAATATTCATCTATTAGATTTTTTATATTATAAAATTTATGAGGATTATGTGAATCATGTAGGTATTGTTCTCCATTATTTTCATATTAATGAGTTGGAACATAATATTAAATTATTTTAATAACCTAGAAATGTGATTTTATGTAAAGGGTATATTTTTTGGGATAATCATTGGATGAATCATTATTGAGGTATGCATAACTCTTATGTTTAATATACACATGATGTTGAGATAATAATATGTCGTGTTATTTTGAAGATATAAGCTCTGTAGTAATTCAAGTCCTAGGGATTGATAAATTAATGATGATATTAATGGATAATCACATATCATTTTTGGATTATAATATATAATGACTAGTGTGTGACCTTATGGAGAAGTTGTTAATAGTATTTGATTGTTTATGATAGAGTTATATTTGGAGGAATATATATTCTCATGGATTTGTACTGTCTTCATTATTAAAAAATATATGGGAATGGTATTTTATTGAGAATTTATGATTAAGCTATACACATATTGGGAATATGATTTTAGGATTGATTAATATATTTTTAGGATGGGTAAGTTAGATTTTCATCAAATAAATTCCTATTATTATCAGGATTTGAATACTTTAAGAAGTTTCAGGGTAATTTAATATCCCTAATGTGAGGATTAGGAAATGAAGTATAATAAAATCCATCTCAATGTAACTTAGGTTGAGAAACTAATGTTATATGTTAAAATTAAAGTGATGTAAAATTAACCTACTATGGTAAAATTTATGTTCTAACAACTATAATCTAAAATGAAAATTTTATAATGTGAGAAATCATGAAATTATGCCCAACAATTGATTGAAAATTATTATTATCAATGTGACCATTGTTGAATTCCAAAACACACCAAAAAAGAGGCATAATGATACTTATAGATATTATGTGGAAAAATATAATTAATGAAATTAGATTCAATATTATTCATGTAAAAAATATGGGACAAACAAGGGAGTAAATCCTATAAAGGTGGAGTTTAAGTCCATTAAACACAATATTGTTTGGAAAATAGAGAAACTAAATACATTCACTACTTCAATTTCTAGGGATTTGGGAATCATGCAACTCAATGTCCTAATCCAAGTTCTATAATGGGAGATAATCACTAAAAACCATGAAAACAATGAAAATCCTGTGAAAATATTATAAATGAATTGGATACTATTATATTATTATATCTATTCTAGACTCATACGTTTTTTTGAATTCACCAGATAATAGATATTAGGCTATAAATAAAATTCCATGGTGGTATAACTATCATATAAATAATTTTTTTTGGAATTTTAGGAAGTTGTTCCTTATTGATATAGATCTACATCCCATTTTATAAATATATGTTAAACTAGATATGATTTATCTCTATTTAAAATGATCATATGATGACTTTTCATAGATATTAATCTCACTCCACGTGCTAAATAAATGTCTGATTATCTATTAGTGTTTGTTTTTTTAGTTCCATGTAAAGTTACTACGATATTATGAGTCGAATTGGGAGGATATAGTTTATTTAATTAGGTAAAATTTAAAATCCTGATATTAAATTGTTTGGTTACCCTTAAAAAAGTTAATGAGTTTGAAATCATTCTTCACATGCAATAGTAATGTTAAATGAAACCATGATATATTTTGATAGAATTTAAATATTAATTTATAATCATTATAAAATAGACTATAAATTAAAAGAAATGAATAGTTGGAAATCATTATTAATTATATGTATACAAAAAGAAAGGATACTATTAATTTTAATGTTGTCTAATTATTTTAGGTAAAATAACAAAAAGATTAATTTATAATTTTAAAATTGACATTTCAAAATAATTTTAACCTATGAGATACAGATTTATATTTTAGTAAACATATGATTAAAATTATTTTTGGTGTAAATAAATTTTTAACAAATATTTAGTATCTATAAGGTATGAAATAAGAATAATAACAATTTCTATTTGAAATTTTTATTTATTCAATAAAAATGGTCATTTAAATTTTATTTCATGATTTTATTCATTTTTAGAATTTGAAATTATTGGAAATTTAATTTTAGAAAAATTGATATAATTTTTTAAATTACTCAAATCAAAACTTACTTAGAATTACTTTTTATTCTTTATCTATGATTGTCAGTTTTTACTTGAAAATTACTGGTTTCTATAAATTTATAATTTTTTTCCTTTATCACTATTTAAGAATGAACTTGAAATTTATAGAACCATATATGAAATAAAATATTAATTTTTGGTATAAAATTATTCATATTGAAATATTTAATATACTTAAAGATAGTGAAAAAATTTATATCTAATAAAATTGCTTCTTTAATATAAATCAATTGCTAATGTTTTCATTGAATGATGTTTTTATGTAAGATTTGGTTTTATAGTCCCCCTAAATCCCCATATAGGCTATTATTATTATAAAAAATAAATTTATATCAATGGTATATATTTGAAAGATTATTTTCAATATTCATAAATATAAAATCTTTGTAATACTAAATAAAAAAATATACATGATTATGTGTTTTTGTTTTGAAAATAAAATTTTATATATATAGAAATTTTATATGATTAAACTGTTTTATAATTTTAAATAATAAATTTTAAATTAGTTATTCATTTAAATTTTATTTTTTTCAATTAAATAAATTTCTATGGTTAAAAATTAGTTTTCCTAATAAAAAAATGGTAAAAATAATTTTATAGTGGGGTAAAGAGAAAAAATGGGGGAAAATGTTTCTAAATTGATGGATTAGTTATAGATAAACAAATCCACTACCCGATTCCTCATTTTTTTCTTATTTACTACCTTGAATATTTAATAGTAAAATTAATTTATTGATATTCGATGGGTATTTTGAAAAATACAATTTCCATTACATATAAAAGGGTAACATCATCCCTACTTCAAGATGTACCTAAAATTATAATCTAAACTTGAAACTATTCCATTATTCTACACCTAAAACCATATACCACTTTTAAACACTTTTGGTAACCAGTATTTAGAAAAAGGCCTTCATTTCAAAGGACACATTGAAAATATAAGTCACCCACAAAATTATTATAACTATATTGTTTTATTCTTAATTATAATCTAAATATATTATTTCCACAATAATATAATTAATATAGTATCATTTAAATAATATATTGTTTCTGTATTAAGGTAATTTTATTTTGATTATTCATATACCCCATCCAATAGGAAAAATTTAACAAATATATGTGCTTTATGCCGACTAACACCTCCCCAACATAACTTGAATTTTTGACTTTAAAAAATTAGAATTTTTAATACAATTATTTTATTAATGTATAAAAATAATTATCATCATATCATTATATTTCTAAAATTTCAAGTATAATATCAAATTAATGATATGATCAAAAAATCATCATTGTAAATTTAATCATTTTTGATAAATAAACTAAGGGGTAATATATTATTTAAAATATGTAATGATTTTATATCCATTAAAATTTATTTTATTTCTAATAAATATTATTTTATCCCATAAATAAATAATAAATTTAGTCATTAATGTTCTATTTTTATTATATTTGAACAAAACTAACTCATATTCATACATTAAATCAGGATGTGTCCATGTTTAGGTATGTTTAACCACCTAATTGATTAATACATGAATTAATATCATGAATGAATTTAGAAACCTAATTACTTGTATAATATGAAAAATATTATTAAATACATATTTTATTTTGGGTTTGGATATGTTATTTTAAAATTTAAATCATTGATTAAGAAAACATCCTTCGATTGTTTTGAATATACTAAAAATTAATTATTATCAATTTCATTATCAAGGATAAAGGCTAAAAAACTAATGGAATGATTTATTAAAGTATTAAATGATTATAAAACATCCATAAAAGTATACATAATGACATAGTATTTATGAATATTGAAAAAAGACATATAGAAAACATTATTATAAGACTTGTTAAAAGACCATAACATTAAACAAATAATTAGAAAAATATTTTGATTTTATATAAAGAATGACTAATTATGAAAAATATTAATGAATATAAATAAAATAATGTTTTCTAATAATGCTACTATGTAATTATTGTTTTTTATAATGGAGGTCCAATTATGTTACTATAAACCAGTAAAAGAAATATCCATCATTCCCGCAAATTCCTCTCTGCGAGACATGTTATGTATTAGAAACCTAATTTCCTTTTTTTGAAGTATATACATCCTAATTGAGATTTAATCTAATGTATTATTATTTAATGATGCACTACTAGGTATTAAACTATTTTTATTGTTCATTTGCGACGGGCAAATTCCCTATCACAAATACTCGTTGGACATGAACTATTTACAATGGATATATTATTTTTTCACAAATAATAATTAATTTAAGGGAATATTTCATCAATGGAAAATAGTTTTGGTGGTATTTCCCACTGGCCAGGATGAAACATATTCGTGATGAGAATTTTATATGGGATTTTACTTTTATCACAAATGTCCATTGACTCTACAGTATTTATGCTGTCACTAATTTTGTCACAAATATTCTGTCATAATAAAAATGTCTATTTAAGAGAACCCACACAATATATATTTTCCCTATTATGTCATTCTCCCTCTACCACTATTTCATGATAGGAAGCACCCAACCGCCTCACTCCATTCCTCTCTATCAGATTTCTTTTGATGCTATTTTTTACTGATTTGACTTCGATTCACATTGGTATGGACTCCTCTTGTCTCTATTTTCATTGTTTTTGGGTTTTATTCATTTTATTACATTATTTCCTTATGGAAAACAATAGGCTAGTAATTATAAATTATTTTCATGCTTTATTTATTATTTAGGATTTCTGTAAATATTTTATTCCTTGTTTGATATTTATGTGTGTGTGAGTGTGTTTTATATATTAATATATTATCTATTTGATATATATGTCTGTGTGAAAACCTAGGTTTACCAATTTATCTAATTCTAGATTATATTATTCTTATTTATTATTCCATATTTAACTTGGAAATTTTATGTGGTTGTATATATATATGTGTGTGTGTGTGTGTGTGTGTGTGTGCGTGTGTTTGTGTGTGTGTGTGTGTATAAATTACTATATATGTTAAAATGGGACCTCTCATAATTTTTTCGGTGATAAGAAATAATAATTTTGATTATTATTTGGACATGGCTAAGAAAAATTGGTCATTACTCATTAATAAGGGATTTTAAATTTTACGATTATACCTTTTTTGTAGTATATAATACATTTGATTACTTTACGTTAAATTATACTAATTTCAATTAATTTATAAAAAATATGTTAATTTACACTAATCAATGATGAATATAAAATAATTTATATGAAATTTTAATAAAATTCTTAAATTCATAAAAACATAAATTATTAAGCACAAATTTAAAATATTTATTAATTATATTAATTTTAAAAAAATTAATTTTTTAATTATTTTTAATTTTTATTATTTTTATAATTATTTTTAATTTATATAATCTTTATAATTATTTTTTATAAAATTATTTTTTAGATTTTTAAAAAAAAAATTAACGACATGTATTTTATTAATTTTTTAGTTATTTGTAAATATTTTAATTATTTGTATTTTTTTAATATTTTTAGTTATTTAAATTTTTTTAATCTTATTAATAATTTTATTAAATTTTTTAAATTCAAATATATATAAATATTTTAAATTATATTAAAATTTTAATTGTTTTTATTTATTTAAGTAGTAATTATTATTTCTAATTATTTTAATTTTTTATATTTTTTTTAAAAAAACATATAACTATTTGGGAAAGATCAAATATCTGTAGAAAATAATATTAATTGTGATGTTCCATCATAATTGATATTTTTAGACAAAACATAAATATTTTTATTACAGATGCTTTACCAATCACAAATATTTTTTATTGGTGATGGTGCAATTCAAAAACCCCCCATTGTGACTCCTATTTTGGAAACAGCACATTCTCAATGGACCCAATCACAAATTTTCCATTGAAAATTCCAAAATATATAATAGTCATTGTATTGTGAGTTCAATTAAAAGTTGTTACTTTCATGGGAATTCGATCGATGTGTTTCTAATGGCGCCTGGCATTACCCGGTCTCAGTTCTTATTCTTTATGACATGTTATATGTCATGAAACATTTTTTCATGATATTATTTATTCGTTGAACATAAATATATTATTAGATTAAAAAATTTATTTCAATGGATTTATTTAAAAAATCACATTCCCATATTCAAGTGGCTATTAACAGAGTCAATTCAATACATTAAATTTTTTGTATCTCAAAATATATTCTCAAAGTTATAATGTTTTATCTTTGAAATTTTTTCCCATAATTGGGTCCTCTAACCCTTATATTATATTATATGGTATTTTATATTCATCATTTCTATGATAATGTTTGAATTAAAGGAGGGTTTCATTTTTATTTTTAAAATATGAGTTTTTAACATAGTTAATTTCAAGTCTTCAAAATTCCCAATTCATTATCAAATATTTTGGATCTATATTTCTTAATGAACACAATATTTAATTTTCAATGATCCATTATTAGATATTTTTTTAAAAGTCAATAATTTCAATTAGTATTCAATTCAACTTTTTAGAATAATTTTTTATGCGACCTGTAGCATCCAATATTTCATAAAAATTATAAATATTTTCTAAAATAAATTTTATGAATGGTAAGATAAGGATTAAAAAAAACTGGACTAATGCTTAACGAATATATTGGTTTTCCCTCAAATTTCATGATCTTTTGTGGAAAACTTAGCAAGGTCATTCTAGGATTATTCACCCTTATTCATCAGTTCTAGATTTTGGATGATCTGGTTAGGCGTTTTTTTTTCAAGTAGGTGTCGACGTCTTTAAATATATGGTTTGAGACTCTTGTAGTTCTTTGGTGATGTGGTATGATTAGATTGTTATTAAGATATAGTTTTTCAGGTGGAATTCAAATATTATCTCTTATAATTTTGATATCCCATACCCCATTAGTAGTAGTGATACGCCCTAAGAGTAAATAAACCTCCTAGAAAAATACTTTTAGATCCAATGCGTCAAAGAAACATTATTTATTTCAAACCAAAAGTGAAAAAACTAGAGGGGGTCATTCCTGGTCTCAACAAAGTTGATAGGTATAGATTTATATAAACATGGCTACAATATTGAGACCACGACATGAACTAAATCCATTCCTTTATAATGGATAATTTTTGGTTGCAATGTCAACATGCTCGAGGGGGATAGTTCTAAAACTATTTATATTTTTATTATTGTCCCTATTATAGATTCCTTCATTTTTTATATTATATCTAGTACTAGAATCTTACAGTGGGACGGTTTCCCTAATCTAATGGGGATGATATATTCTTTGAAAGTGTCCCAAATTTATTAAAATATATTTTTAATTCATGTATTGAATCCATCCCATATGAAACTAAAATTATTTCAACCAGTAAGATATTTGATGATGATAGTTCTATGGGAACTGATTCATGCCCTGTGTAATTTTACCATGAAAACTAAGTCACTGTTAAAAATAAATTTATCAAGATTTTTAAATACCTTTTCAGGGGTTTGAGGGTTGTATCCATGATTTACCATGTCTATAACCCTTGTTGTTATTCTAAAGTTTATATAGTCCAATGGATTCGGACAACACCAAAAAATTAGTATGGGAAAGATCTCATATAATCCATTATCCATGATCAAATAATAATTGTCTTCATCTCCACTCACCTTCCCTGGACTTTGAGATGCATCATGTTTTATTGAATACGTGGAACATCTAGGGAACCATTGATCTGTCTAAGGATATTGTTATATACATTGGGAAAAGAGTTGTTGTATGTAACATTAAGATCAAAAAATTTATAGAAATGTCCTATGTTAAAATAAAATGGTTCTTTATTTTAAAAATCCTAAAAAAATGTTGTTTCTAATAGTGGTTGTGAAACCAACTTTTACTTTTTTTCTCTTCACCATGAATCTCCATTTCCCTCATGGAAATGTAATTTAAATTTTTAGTAGAATAATAGGCTAATACCAAGGGTCAACAATTTATTCAACAATTTTTTATCTTGAAAAAAATTTATTAATGATAAATATCATTATTGGATTTTCTAAGGGTTTTCATCATCACATTATAAAACATTATGGTTTCTCTAGTATCTTCCACCACTTTTTTGTATATTATATTACATTCATTACAAATGGAACAACTAGTTCTACCCAAATCATCAATGTGATTATGAAATCATGTACTTATAGATTCCATAAAATCACATATATAAACAATGTAGTGTCCAAATCCTAACAAAATGAATAATATGTAAGGATAATATTAACTAGGATTGACATTTCATTTCAAGAAGGTATTTTACTATTCAGTATCTAGGTACCCCTATATCCACTAGAAGGACTTTCATTCATTTATTTGATGGTGTTGTAAAAAGGATAATGAGTAGGCTACGTAATTGTAAAATCTATTTCATCTCATTTAGGAGAATAATTTATCTAGTAAATAAATTTTCATCCAAATTCCCATATACTTGCTTTCGATTTGCATAACCCCAATTACTATAATTATGAATATGAAAAAAAAATCATAAATATATTTATATGAGATTCCTATCTAGAAGGCCATCACCTTTGGGATGGTTGGAATGGTCTCTTCAATCCTATTAAATAATCTGTGATTGGATTTAGAGTTATTGAGAATAAAATGATATTTAGGAAATCATTCTTGGTTTCAGATAAATTTTTTGGAATCTATATGTTGTCTACTTAATCAGAATGATGTATGGTACACCCCTTTTAACTGGATTGAAGAGACCTCTGGCTCTAGTATTAAGAAGAGTGTCCATACCTTCACTTATCCCATTATATACATATCTCATTGTATTATTAGGTGAGTGGATATTTCATCTTATAATCCCAATTGTGTGCGATCCCCCTCTTCTTACCAGATTGTTTTTAACAGACTTCCCCATTAAGAAAGAAACTACCTTCCTTTCATTCATTGATATAGTTATCTATGAGGAGTAAAAAAAATTTCATGGAATTCATATATCAAATGAGAATGATTTTTTACCTTTAAAAAATCCACCTTGGGTAGTTTCCACTATTTTAGTATTGATAGAATCCTCCATCCTTTCTCTAATTTTTACTGTTTATCAAGAAAATTTTGATACAAGGAAATCACTTAAAAAATCATCTTACTCATTTAGATAATCATGAACTAAGCCACCTACATCAATTATAACATTCAAATCAAAGGTGTCAATCTATTTTCCAAATATATGTGTATTAATAATTTTCAAAATAATTATTGTGTCCATTTATTTCAAGAAAGTGATTGGGGTTTCTTCTTGTGTCATTTTAATATTCTTTTTATAGGTATCACTGGTCATATCTATTACATGAAGGGCGTTTTTGCAAAAATATCAATTCATTATTTTTCACATGATATTTATAGGAGATTTATCTTCTTTTATATATGTTTTGGGGTGATATCAGAATCACATAACAATTATTTCCACCATGTTTAGAAGTTTAACTCTTCATTACTCTAATATCTATTCATGAAACATCTCTATTATATCTTCCCTATGTGAAATGAGACTTCTACAATTAACTCTCTACATGACTCTCTCTACTATTCGTTCTATCATGAATGGATTTCAAAACAGGGTTGGTTTATGAAACATAATTCTGTGGAATTATTAATTCCAAGTCATGAAATTGAATAAGGAAGACTCTTATTTTTGTGACCTAAAGTGTATCAAGAACTTTTTCTGATAATCAAATGTATTTTCCCTCCAATAACTATCAACATTCATCATATAGGTATATTCTATTCAAGATGAGTTCCATGATATAATCACTATTATTACTCTATATAAGAAAATTAATTTTAATAACTCAATGGTTATGTGTGATTTTTTTTGTTATTTTGGACACATTGGGTAACCTTTCAGTCCATGAATTATTAAATACTACATACTTGTCTTTAAAAGATTCCTTCACCAGTGTGTAAAGTGTTCCCACACATAGAGGTAGGGGGATATGGTGGTAGTTTCTCTTACTTCCAAGAGAAACAGATTTGAATCCCTCATTGTCTATTTGAATCTTGGATATCTTCCTTTTGAATGTATTTTATTTTTCTCTTGTTATTACCCTGACCTTTACATTTTCAATCCACCATAATCATTATGTTCTTTTTCTCCCATATAATAAAATCTTAAATTTTAAGCTAGTGAGTAAAAGATCATTTATATTTTAACATACAATTCCTTTATGATTATCAAAATATTTTTCACTAATAGGGTTTATATTTCATGATTTATACTATATATGTGTGTGTGGGTGTGTTTTTGTGTCTTATAATTTAGTGTAAATTAACTCAATATACAAAACAATCCAAATCACGATCTCTTATTATGTTGTATTAATAATTAAGTCTTTTAAATTTATGTTTTTATCTAATTGATCATCCTTATAGGGTTCCTATGATACATTTTAGATATGTTTTCTTAAAAAAATACCATCCATATCATTGATGGAATATTATCATGTCCTTTAGGTATTGATATATCTATATATGTGTTTCTCTATATGGTGTGAATATTAAAATTTTTTTAATTGTGATTTGACGCCGATCACCTACAATGAATGTTATCTTATTGACATGGGGAATGTTATTGGATTTTTTTTATATTATTTTTGAATAAATTTCATTATTTCAATGTTGAATATATATTATTTAACAATTTTAAATCATCCTTTGTATGGTTTAATATCATGTTATCCAATTTACTAGCATGGTGAAAATTATTGGTGTTCCATAAAATTATTTTCAAATATGGAATGTTATTTCGAAGTTGACTATGTATTATTTGACCATCCACCTTATTTCATAGGATCATTTATCATCATATTTTTCCTTACACACACTTGGGTAAAAGGATCATAACTATTTATTAATATTTACTTCTAACTCATGTTGATCATCTATTGATATTCAGTACTCTTCATTATATAAATTTTAAAGTTTTATTCATTATATGGTACATAAGGAAATTATATTAAATGTATTAATGATGACTATTATTAATGAATTAGACTTAATATGCTGATAGGTGGTTCTTGAAATTATATATTCCTTCAATACAACAACGTGTCTCATAATAGAAAAATGATTTTTGTATTTGCTTTATTCTGTCAAAATTCAACATTATTCCTTAATTGAAGTCTATAATAAATAATGTGTCTTTGAATAAGGCCATAACATCATATTTAATGACATAAATTATGCATTTAATCAGTATGAGACTTTTATCATTGATATCTATGCTTTTATTAATTTTCATTGGTAAATCATGATCATAGTGTTAATTTTATTATGATTTCTTATTGTTTACAAATTTCTCCCTTAATATTTAAGCCATGTCTATAGCAATACATATTTATTTATATTTTACCTTACTAATAATTTGATCTCACCACTTTTTTATGTTTTTACTCCCGATGTTTGGAAGAAATTTAGTACACATGACATGTTTAGAATGATAACGTGGGTGGAGGTATTTGTGAGATATTTTTAAGACTCAATATAGAATAAATAGTTTCTTATATAATGGGATATATATAAATTTTTTATAATAATTAATTTATTTATTTGATTATGATAGTTCTATGTTTCATAAAGAAATAAATTTCAAAATATCATATGGGTGAATGATATTGAACAGAAAAAATATATTTTTAAATTATTAATTGTTTTATATGAGATTTAATAACTTGTTTTGATGATATTATGTAATGAATGTTTTTATAGTCCCTAGATATAAGATTTTGGGATTATTGAATCACATGGATCTAATTAATAATTCAAAAAAAAATAAATATAAAAAATTCATTTGATGTTTTTATAAGTTACGTTAAATTTTAAACAACTTTTCATAGTGTATAAATAAATATTAATGAAACGAATATATAATCACACAAATTATCCATGGTAAATGATTTAAAATAATAAATTATATTTTAATTTAATGATTTAATTTTATCTTATAATCAATTTGAATAATAATTATTCTAAATAATAAAACTAATTGAATTCATCATTAAACATAAATAATTATTTCATATAACATGTCAACAGTGACATCTGACCATAAACTAGAATCCTAATTCATACTGTTTTAAACAACTATAAATATCATAGATGTCATTACATCATAGTGGTCTACTTGGTGTATTCATACATCACCTATGAAAATATTTCAAATTCACTATGACATTTTAACAAAATGATTTACATTTTGATAAGTAGAGCATGAAACCCAAAATTCATGGTAAAAATTTGAATAAAAAAATAAAAACCCACATAAAATTTAACTTAAATAAATAATATGTTTTTATAGAATAAGAAAAATCAACTAATATAACATAATTGAATTTATATAAAATCATAATATCATATAATCAAAAAAATTGAATGGGGTTTGATATCGTAGAAAAAAGTGATGAGCATATATGTTATTATACCTTCATTATATACGTGTCATTTTCCATGACTGTTTGTGTTAATATTAATCATCATACATGTTATCCTTATAACACTATGTGTCATATATAATCAACATATATGTGAATCAATCAATATTATCGGTCATTTGATAGATTGAGACATTAAAAAAAATTATCTCTGAAACCTAATAAAAAATGTGCAATATGGTCCATTAGAGTTATAGATTGATAAAAATATATAATTTAAATCATAAATAAATAAAATAATTAAAACCATAATAAATATAAAAAAATAATTGATATAATAATATATTAGAAAAATATTCATAAAATAGTGTATCTTTAAGTCTATATTTGTGTAAATGTCAAGTTCAAATTCATTGTAAAAGGTAGTCTGATATTTTCTATGGAATGGTTTGAGAAATAATTTATGTAAATTTAAAATGAAATTTCTATAAAAAACATAATATTACATTAAATAAAAATTTCATGATGGATTATTCGACATAGAATATCAATATGTAAAGTTATTTTATATTTTAAACTTATGGGTAATGTGAAATCATTAAATGTAAAGGTAATCCAAAATTTATCTATTTATTAGTAATGAATACATATCTATGTTAAGGTAAAAAAAAATTTAAAATGATTTTTATGGTTAAATGATAACCATATAATTGAAAAACATATTTTATAATATTTATTTCTGAGTAACAAATAACATACATAAGGGTAAAATAAATTATTAACAAATATTTTTTCACACAATAGAGAATAAATAATTTATTAAAAATAAATAATATATTAATGAATATTTAAATAGTATTCTTTTCAACAATAAAATAAACAAATCATGATGTGAATTTTCTAAAGATAAAAAAAACATCAATTGAGGCACATTAACAAGTGGGTCTATTTTTCTATCATCATGGTTTCATATTCACATGAAAACCATTAAAAATATAAACACCCAATGGGTATAGAGAAAAACAAGGATGACCACTAAATTTGAGATGGATATTAATTAGTTTAATATAGATTACTCTATGATCACATTGATAACTTGTTTCATCTTAATATATTTAAAATATAATCTCCTAATAGTGTATTAGTGTGCATTCTACACAAATCGATTCCACAAATCCTATAAATATTAACATTCAACATATTTATAATGAAAGTAGTGGGGTAACCACCAAATATTATATCACAAATTATAACTCAAAAAGTTGATTATCTGCTTATTATGACTTCTTTATCTTCACTTACTATTATAGTAAAACATAAGTTATACTTCTTTACGACAATAGGTGATGTCCACTCTATTTTTTATAAAAAAAATAATTGAAGAATACCATTTAATTATTCACATAATCATTAAAAAAATTATTCTAATTCTTCTCAATAAAAATTATATAAATCCTATTCAGTGAGAACTCTGATTCACATACAATGCATTCTTTATACTAAAATTTTTACCAACTCACAGGCTCCCTTATTTTATATCTTTATATTTTTTTGATTTGGAGTAAATAACATGATTCTTCTTATACTACATAAGCACAAAACATTACTCCTTTTACCACTTCCCTTCATTACTGATTCAATGAACACAATTTCAGTAAATGTTCCATCTCAATTTTGACTTACGAGATATATGAATATAATATTTCTAACTGGTCAATTATGAAAATAATAATTTTACTATGGATTAAAATAATTGTGTTAGGGTTCTCAAATCACTTCATCCAAACATTAAAATATTCTTTTTCATATTCTATATAATATATATAAATAAATTTATTTGAAAAACTACAATATATATATATATCCTAAAATACATACAATGTCATTTTATTTTTAATAAGAATTCATTGAGTCACATGAATAAATAATTTTAAATTTATAATATTTTATTTAATTGAAACTATTTGGACCATTTACTAGAATAATAATTATATAGAATCCCCACCTCCTTAAAAAACCCCTAAAACTTCTTATATAACAGTATGAAACACAATGTAGTAACAGATATGATAGTGTTAGTATTCTCCCATCATTCTCCACATATTCACTACAATAAATGAGAATCAAAATTCCATAAAATCTATTTTATATATATGCATGCATAAATGTTTATTTTGGGATCCTTATTAATATCCCATAATAATCTCTTACTTTTTTTTATAAATTATTCTATAATTAAAATAAACTTATTACCAAAACAATCCATAATGAAAAACATACATGTTATTATCTTGATTGGCCATTTTCCCTAAGATATCGTCAATTATTATTCCAACTGACGAAGTGTTATGATAATAACATATCTAATTTTTTTAACATTTAATGGCCTACAATGAGACTATGTAATATAATAATTATCTAGAATTCATATTAAATCATACATGTTATTCTAATTTATATAAATATTAATAAAGTATATCACTTTTTTATATTCTTCAAAATAATGTGTCATAAAAAATTAAATATTATTTTCATACATCATGTATTTAATAAATTAATCCATTTAATTTATCTTAGGAATAAATCTTCATTTTATATTTTGAATCAGGACCAAGTAAATGAATCCCTTAAGAGATTGTAAAAATTTCCACTATTGATATAGTAAGATATCATGATCCCCATATCCATGATACATAAAATTCTCTAGAACATCATGCCTTCTCTCAATAGAAATTATTTTTACATTACTTAAAATTTAAAATTCAAATAAAAAATAGCATTCCAAATTAAAATTTATGGAATTGTTTTCTCATTTTTCTTCATATAGAATCAATTCACCCGTTTTCATAAACCACCATGATGTAGTGTTGTCACATGAAACTTATAGGTCATCTCTTCAAAAAAACCTATTCATTTGAATTACTGACATTATTATTTATTATTTTAATAATTTGCATGAAACCTATGATGATAAAAAAAATTGCATACGCAAACATTGTGAAATATAATTACGAAAAACTATATATCCAAGAATTTAATGGATGTATACCTTAGAATAAACTCTCTTTATTGTAGAGTAAATGATTTTCTATTGAAGGTGGATTAACTAATTAAATATCCTCTAGATAACATGTGGGTTTTTAGTGATGAATATTAATTGTTCCAATTGTATCTTACATCAAACTAATCCTCGAAAATTAGTTCATTTTTATACTATATAACCTCATACATGTATCTACGATATTTATACCTTATCTAGTGATATTTTATGTTATTTCATGCTAATAGACATTGTGTAGGAAAATCACCATGCATTCATCTAACCTCATGCTCCAATATATACACACATAGGGTATATTATTTTAATATTGTTCACATATATGACTTTTATGGTCACTCAATGCTAGTTTACACCCTTAAGATTGATCGGGGATCCTTTTTACAACCTTATCTACTAGATAGATGTGTTTGGAAAAGTTGAAAATATTTTTCCCAACTCCTCCAAATAAATTCCATAGAAAAGGTAATAGTACTTCTAAAATATAAAACAACCTTACAGTATTATGCTTATCTTATATAAAATATTTTAACATCAAAGTACACCAATGGGATAATAGAATGATCATCGCATATACTCAATGGGAGTTTAAATATTTATATGAATTTTCCCTAAATAATAAATTATTCTCCAACAGTAATTCTTGGAGATATATATGTTTTTGATATAAAATATAATAATAAACTTCACCAAAAATACCAAGATATAGCTTCCAATAATTTCAAACCTAATATATCTCTCTTAAATATATAGATCATCTAGTTTTTCATGAATAATTAGTTAAACATCAACTCATCAATGATATTTTTCATCATTCTTATTCACATCCAACATATTGATATTAAATTCCATTTATAAGTCAATATCATAGAAATTCCATTATAAAAACAACAACATGAAAAAATTTTCCCTGAAAATACCCCCATTTTATTTACTTTTGATACACATATTACAATATACATCAAAATGTTCATCCAATATTAAATATAACAACTCTTCCTATTTATCATAAATCATTCATTTCTATTTCTCCCTCAATAAAAATAAATAAAAATTACTTGAATAAGTGAAAATATTTCAACTCAAACACATTAATTTTATCTTCAAACATTCCACTCTTTGCCTATATAATCAATTCATAATATATAAAATAATATTTCTTTATTTATATGATAATTTATTCCATTATTCAATGTATATGATATCACATAAAATTGGAGAACTCACAAAATCTATTAATGAAATGTTCAAATTGTATTATGTTTTAAAATGTTATACATACCAACAATGAAAAAATATAATTTCAATATGAATTTCCCACATTAACTTGAATACATTAATGGTAATATTCTACCATGGAAGGATTTATAATAGAAATGTGACTTCTTTAACTATTACACTATGTCATTGATAAAAATTCATCTACCCCCCTTAATATTATGATATTATTATAGTATGAAATTATCATATATTAAATCCCAAATACAATTTCCAAAATACTCCCTTCAAGAAATATCCAAAATATTTGGATTTATATGATATATTTAATTATCATGACATCATAAAAACATTCTTCACCTACCACCCCATCATGTAGAAAATACACATGATCATTATCATGGTGGATATCTTACATAAATAGATTTAATTAAGTTATATATATGTAATGAAACAAATTTGATTAAATTATATTGTTTTCATGATTTTACAACATTCCAATATTCATTATTAAAGATTTAGACATCATAGTTCATTTACAATTCCAATAAAATAAATCAGTATAGGATTGTCTCTTCTTCATACTTATCATACAGTTTTGTATAGCTAACTCATCTTATCATGTTCTCTCTATAAGACCATACTTAACCTTAAATATACTACCTCAAAAGAACACAAAAATATAAAAGGTAAGGTAATACAGTGGCATTTCTTAAATCTAAATGTGAACAAAAAGAATGATATGATTTCCAAAACTATGTTTCTTTACTAATTTTTTAACATATAATAATAATCAAATTCCAATCATAATTATCAATATATAATGAGAAATATATAAATTCATAGAAAATTATATTCAATATCATAAAAATAATCAATTTTCTAATTTTAATAAGGTTGATAATTCATATGAAATTTTAATAATTATTTTATTTATCTGATGTTTAGGAAATCTACATGTTTTTTATTTCCTAGGGAAAACAATTATTTCATTCTTTGAAAAAAACCTCATCTTTTTCCTAACTTATGTGATAATAAGAATTCCCGTAGATGATAAATCATAATGAGGTTATAACCATTTCCATGATACCATGTGTTCTATAGTCCACCATAACTTCTCTCTGTTACATAAATAAGACCATCCATTCGAAAATATGAATATAATTGGGAAAACACCCAACCAAACACATATTTGAGGAATATCTCAACATTTTTTCATCCCAGAGGTTATCTGTTAATATTTTAATGGATTAATATCAAATTTTGTTTCACCTATAACTTTTAATTTCTATATTTGACCAAATTGTTTTACATCTAACTAACAAATATTAAACTTTTATTCTTTGAAGTTTCTAAAAGAAATATTGGAAAATAAACACACTAATACTAATTATTGCAGAACATAATTACTCTACTATTGATCTTCAAGAATATAATGTATGTAACAAATACCACAATCTAGAACACTTTAGATGAAAATGACCTGCAAAGGATATTGATTAACTGATATCATATCACTACAAAAAAGATCATTTTTATTGAATAATGCTAATTAAAACAACATCCTTCATTAATGTTATCTTTAACAAGATTTCCTTTTGAATAATGAAACACCTCATCCAAATCATTATTAAATCCCTAAAAAATATAGTGACCTACAATGTTGTATGTTGTCATCCAGTATGGTGTGGGATAAGAACCATGCACTCCAATAACCTCATTCTCATTCTCTTGCAACATAATTAATTCTCCTTAAATATAATTCTTATATGAAACCAAGATGTCCAATAAATGTGGTATTCCACCATTAAGAGTGGTCATGAATAGTTATTATGACCTGAGATACATGGGTAGATATGATATCCAATGTTGGAAATATATTTGAAAACTTCTCCTCACAAATTCGTTATTATAAATTACATCACTTCAAAGACTAAAATAACCATCATGACTTATCATATTATTAGATAATTATATTTAATGTCATATTGTTTCATAGATATATAATAATATTACTTCTAAATTATTATTGTGAAATCAAGTAATTAATTTTTTTCCTTCAAATATAAACAAGTTTAACAAAAGAATCATTTATCACAACTTCTTTTTTCATATAAAATTTTAAAAAAATAACTAAGACCCCCATGAAATTTATTTCTATGTTAGAATACATAATACATATGATATAGTTATTGATATATTCTCCTTAACCAAAAATATTTTTTTCAACAACTAATCTTCAAATCTGTTCTAGTTAACTTATATTCCTTGATGACATATTTTCATATAAAAAACTATTGATATATAAATCTCATTGACATTCCTTTATATATAGAATAAAATACACACTGAGATCATATCACAAGAATAGACATCACTATAAAATAATTAGGTGAATCTTTTTTCATTATTCACATTCCCTGTAAATATTTTAATTGTGTTTGATATAAAGAAGAAATTTAGAATTGAGATTAGGAAACCTATAAATATTAATCAGAGAAAAATGAAAATGGACGAAGTTGTTTAAAAGTAAAGAGTATTTTAAATTAGTAAATAATTATTTATACCCCTCTTATTGTGGGGTAAACCCATAACTAGCATGATGTACATGGATTTCACTAGTATTTCCATAATTTTAATTAATTAGTTTAACCAATTTTTATATTTATAGTTTATTTTTTGTAGTTTTGTAGTAATTTAGAGATTTTGATGATTTTTACTTAATTTATATACTTATATTAGTAATTTATTATATCTATTAGATATATTAATTTTATATATTATATTTTACACTATATTATTATTATTAGTTTCTATAATTTTAGTTTAGTTTATTTTATTAATTTTTATTAGTATGTATATTTTAATTTTAATTTTAATTTATTTCATTATTTTGTTGCATTAATAAAATAGTTTTTGTTATTATTTTATTATTATATTTAATATTAATATTATATTTAATTAAATGTGAATTAATATATTATTATTATTTATCTTAATTAGATAATTAGTGTTTCTTTTTAATTTTAATTTTACTTTTTATTTACTTTTTTAAACTCTCCCTAACTACCCATGTCTATGTCACCTCCCTTTGATCTTTAATCCCACTTTTTCCTCAACTTATCTCTTCTCCCATGGCACCCCTCTACCCCCTCTCATTTTCTCTCTCCAATCCCACTCCCCCATTTTCCCTTCTACACATCGCTACAACCTCTTATGACTCGGACCCCCCATTCCCACTCCCTTCCTCTGCCGCCCCTCCCGATCTCGCCTACCTGCTACCCCCGCTACTCTCCCCTACTGCCTCCCCTCCCCATCCTGCCTACCCACTACCCCCACCCCCTCTTCACTCTCCCAATGCCCCTCGGTCCCTTTTCCCCAGCACGTCTGCAGGTACAAAACTGATACATTATCAACACAGAAACCCTCCGCCGATCAGCACAACTTCCAAGAACCACCCCACCTCCATTTTGGTAGTGAAGCGGTGGTTCGGACACATCATCGATGTGTGTGGTGGTTCTCTTTGAATTTTTTAGATTTACTGTGACAACTGGGTCCCGGTGACAGCACAGACACCCCTCCTTAACATGGTCGTCGGGTCCTGGCCCACCAGGTACCACCAGTTGCCCCGCAGGCACGGGGGGCCCACCCCAGGGTCCACCCACATGCCTGAACGGGTCATCTGACTAATGATAGTCCCCACAGGCCAACACATGTCGTTTCCAGTGTGCTTTGTCCTCACTCACAGACACCCTGGGAAACTTCCCAGGAGGTCACCCATCCTGATCACTACTCCAGGCCAAGCATGCTTAACTGTGGAGTTTTAATCAGGCAGGCTCCCGAAAAGGAAGGTGCACCTTGTTGACATGAGTCATATCATTTAGTCATTTAACCCTTTATCATTTGGGGATGTTACAATCACCCCCCCTTTTGAGCACAACGCCCTCATTGTGGGCCTTACATCTCAACCCAGGCAGTGCACCACACTTAAGGCTGGGTACCACCTCTGATACCAAAAGTAGCGGTCTGGAATTACTTCCAGTGGACTATAATTGATACCTATCAGGGCACTCCATGGGCGGCTACACCCCCTGGGTGGGACACACCACCATCCCCAGTGGCAACCATTTCCTCATGAAGCCCTTGGGCGGAGAGCCATGTTTCGTCCAACGCTCACATGTGAGAGTACCCAAGAATCGGATACATTCCTACCTCCTTTGCCTCTGATACCAAATGTGACAACTGGGTCCCGGTGACAGCACAGACACCCCGCCTTAACATGGTCGTTGGGTCCTGGCCCACCAGGTACCACCAGTTGCCCCGCAGACATGTGGGGCCCACCCCAGGGTCCACCCACATGCCTGAACAGGTCATCTGACTAATGATAGTCCCCACAGGCCGACACATGTCCTTTCTAGTGTGCTTTTTCCTCCATCACACACACCCTGGAAAACTTCCCAGGAGGTCACCCATCCTGATCACTACTCTAGTCCAAGCACACTTAACTGTGGAGTTCTAATCAGGAAACTTCCCGAAAAGGATGGTGCACCTTGTTGACATGAGTCATATCATTTAGTCATTTAACCTTTTATCATTTGGCGATGTTACATTGACGTCGCACAGCGAAAGAGAGCACAGATCAGATCATATCTTTAGGGGCATGGTGGTTTGATTCGGATGTAGTGTCGGTGACTGCATAGAGCGGAGTGATTATTATAATTTTGCGATCATTAACAACATCTTGTGGTGACCAAAACAACGACACGAGTGTGGTGAAATCTTAAATTTATTATTTTATATGCCGTGTCGTCATGATGATTGTCTAATATAATTTGTGATGGATTTCTGACAAAGTTGACAGTGATTGAATGTATTTAATTTTTTCCAATGTTTGATTGCCTTTGGAATTAATTTCAAATTTGATGTTTATTTAATTAATTGTATCTATGTTTAAATTAATTGTCATTTGGGCTCTGCACACATGCCTTAGTTCCCATTCATGTGATACCTAATAAGTAATCACGAATGGGAGTTCATCAGAGATTTTATTTATCTGGAATTAGATCAAGCACACGAGCGAATTTGGAATAAATAAATATATTAATTGAAAAAATTAATATTTTGTGTGTGGGCTTCTTCAAACTTGGGTGATTGATACTGAATAACTGATCTCATGTGAGAAAACCCAACGCAGGTAGATACTTCAACTTTGTGAGAAACAGGTATTCGTATTTCACCAAGATATCCAGTGTTATAAAGACGCGAAAATTATTCTTCAGGACAAAGAAGTAAATGATGGATAATTTGTGTAAACATTAGAATACTATCTAACATAATAAAATTATACCATATAATATTTTGATTAAATTCTATATCGGTGAAATTTGAATAAATAAATATTCCAATGTGGGAATTAAATATTTCACATTTCATGCCCTTGAACGGAAGTCACAACTCTGACACTTCCATATCCACCAATTTCTTTCATAGCTTAATTCACAGAGATAGTTTTTGTCAATTTAAATAGTCAATTTTAAAATATTCATTTAGTTTTTAGATCTTTGTTGTTAATCACATAATTAAAGCCCATCTTCTTGAAAATTCACCCAAGAGGACATTTCTAATGTCTAATCACATTCTATTTGTGGTTTGACCCAATTCTCCACTTCTACAGTTGTAGGTATGATAATAAATGTAGAAAATTTTCACGCATTGTGACACATGTTCCAAATTTCTAGTTCCATTGTCAGGGAGAATAGTAGAATTAGAGATTCCTTTAAAAGAGTGATTTCAGTCAAAACAAGTAAAAAAAATAAAGCAACAAAAAAATAGTTATCTACTCTGAGAATTTTACAATGTATGAAATTTTAAGACACCCAAATGTTCATAATGACATGGGGAATACCACACAATTACTACAAGTACCCACCCTACCCACAAACATTGTTAGGTATGGATTCTAATCTTTCATCACACATGCGCTCTCTTGGTAATCATGTTTACTTTAATGATTATCATTCAATCCCGTGTTATGATCTATATTATACTACTAGTCCTTCTTCACCATTTTATAATTTTCAATGTCAATGAATTCATGAAAATTTAGAACATGATAATTCATGTTAAAGAAATGATTCAATAATTCAAAACATGATGCATTTTGATATCACAGAGACAAATTAGAGGTTTGAACTTCAAGATGAATGTATCAAAAAGTTTCTCTCCTCAACAAAAGGTCTACAAAATCAATTGAAGAATTTAGTAAATCAAATGAATCATATTTCTGAAATAGCTGCATCGTTACCACTTGATGATCTAATTCAAAACAATTCTTTTGAGGAGAGTGCAATATAGGTTCCATTCAAACAACATCTATTTCCCTAATCTAATAATGAGATAATTCCTTATTCATGTCATACCATAGATAAATCCACTTCATAACAATTTAATTCTTCCATTCTAATCACATTTAATGAATATGAGTGCTTGGTCTTATTCCCCATTGAACATAATGGTCCCTCAGAAAACGTGATTTCGTTTATTTATTCTATGTGTTCACAACCCAATCATCCCTAAGTGAAAAAGGAAACATTCAATGTTTATAAAATTTCACCTTTTGAGGATGATGATGACATTGAACTAGGACGATTATTAACCATGATCGATTCAGAATTGAACCAAGAGATACTAAATTACCACACTCAAGAGGACATCACTTCTAATGACATCAAATCACCTCTTTCTGAAAATCATTGTGAGTATGATACTTTTTCTAAAATGGAGAAATATGAAACTTTTTTGGTTTCAGTTAATCAATCGGCATTGGTGGTAGAGAACACTCATAAATTTTTAGAAACAATAGAAGAATGGGATTTCTCAGAGGATCATGAGATGGCAGTGAAACATGTACCAATAGAGAAATAAGAATTATTTTCGTCACCATTATCTTTCTATTATTTGGAATGAGATGATTGAGGCTGGTTCTTGTTGATTTATTTAGTGTGATATTGGAAAAATTATATAATTTTATATAATTTTTTTTGTTATTTCATGTTTTCGTATATTAGTTACCCATGTAGTTAAATTTTATAATCTTCTAGTATGTGTATGTAGATTGAAGATATCGTCATGTTTTCTAATATTGTGGTGGATAAATAATTATGGAATCATGTATCTGGGTGTGATATTCTAAAAACCCAAACATCTCATACATAGATATTACATATCAATAGATGAATATTGATTAATTAATATAATGATATATGTTATAATTTTTTTAAGCCTAGTGACTTCAAAAACATTGATACATAGAGATCATGTTAATAAGTGATCTATATAATCTCACACTAGGTTATTCATAGTTATAAATCTTATTATACATATCATACAATATTCTTTTCTTCATAACCTAGTGAAAGGAAACATATGAATGGGTTAGATCAGATGCTCAGTATGGGTAAACAAGGTAGTTATCAGTATAACATGTGCACAATTGTATTATAACATGAGAATATCATTTTAAAACAATACTATAAATAAAATATAACATAAAACAGAGTAATGGAATTAATATTGGATGTTCCTAAGACATTAATCATGAAGTAATCAAAGAACATATTCTATGACAGTATAAAAACAGAATAATACCTAGATTTTTGGAATACCCAATAGCATATAAATTTTCTTAAGGGTATTCACTAATACATTCAAAACTTAATAGTCCTGGGAATACCACCTGTGTTCCTTATTTGATATTTAGATAACCTATCATATATACACACCGAGATCAATGAACATTAGTCATTACCCAATTAATTAGTAGAAGATATAGGTCCCACTGCTCACATAATCCATACATTTATATTCTATAAGATAAAAAAATTATTCATCCTATTAAGACCAATGAATTGAAAGGGGTTTCATAACCAATTCATCATAGAATGACGCATGTAAAGGAATAGTTTTCATAAAAATAATTTAACCATAATCATAGACCATATCGAAAAGGAATAACGATGCTACCATTGGATCATATCCTAATTTGAACATAATATTTACCATGTTATGTTATCATTAATTAATGATACTATTATAAAGATATCAATAGAATATTTTAGTGAAACATATCATATCCATTTTGAAATAAAAAATTTAAAATAAAAAAAATCCAAAAAATAAGGAAAACAATTTATAAAAATATAACTGTGGAAACTGGCCAAGTATTCATTGAATAATTGAGAAATAATTATAGTGTAAAATATTGGTCAAACCTTACATGTTAAGATAAATTTTCCTTTGAAATTTTCTGTAAAAATTCAGAATGGCCTTATTTGGAAAATGACAAGAAGGTTAATTTTAATCAATTTTGTAAAAAATCCATAAAAATAATATTATAATAGTAAAAACAAAAATTATTTTTAACATATACTCTGAATAAAAATGGGTTTCCAATGATGATAAAAATAGTGTTGATTATTCTTAAAAAACTCATCTTTTGTTTTTAATCATTTAATAAAGGAAAATGAAATTAAAACATGTATTATAAATAAATAACCTGTGGATAATAAAATTCATCATTATATTTAGAGTTGTGTTATAACATTTCATCATTATAATTATAACCATAAATAATCCCATTAAACAATATGATTCTAACAGAAAACACATACCACTATGGTAATTGTTGATTCATAAGCCCCATGAAGTAAAGAACCAAATATAGATATATAAATCCATATAAAATTAATATTAATAATTATAAATGGAAATCATGGTATTTATATATTACACATAATATAAATAAGTGGTGAATATGGCATGTGTGTCACAGAAATAAATGTGCGAGGAAAACCCTTACATGGTTTGGGAACTTTTGAATCATAATCCCCATGAATGAATAAAAATAATAGAAATAATAACTATCATGAGTATAAATTATTTCATGATAATATTTTAATTGTGTTTTATATACACCTCATAAAAAATGGTAGGAGGATAACACAACATATGTCTCATAGAAAATAGTTTTAGATAAAAATATCTTACATCAGTTCTTGAATTTATTCATATACATTCGAAACACCAATATAATAAAAAATGGTTCATTATAAATATATTTAATAACCATAATCATATATATCATACTATATATTTTTTACTTATAACCTTTTATTACCCATTTATTAATAGTTTTTATGTTAAAATCGTGTTTCGGGTAACAATTGTGTCATTTTTCAGGTACCTATTAGCTTTCTATCGTTAGTTATTTTATACTGATCATTTATTCATAATCTAAAAAAATTTAAAAAAAATTATATAAATATCTTATATATTAATTATATGTTTATTTATAGTATTCCATTAATTTTGGAGAATGAAAATGAAATACATCATCCCTGAAAATGGTAGACTATATCTACGCATGAAAACTATTTCTATTTTCAATATGAATTTAATGAAATAAAGGAAAAAAATATATAAAAATTATAGAATAATTTTTTTTGTAGATATTATATATAATCATTAATTTTATACTTATTACTATCCGTGCCAAAAAATTATCAAAAATGAATCACATCACTTTGTGGATGCGGTAGTGCACACGTACGCATGATGGATGTTATCTTTTTTCCAATCGATTTTAATATAAGAATATTTTTGTTATATTTTAATTAAATAGGTAAAATTGTTTTATAAATATAATCTAAATTTTTTATATTCATTATTCTATATAGCTGTGAGAGGTGGTCATGGAAAATGAATTTCATGTGTTCCAGAGGTTGTACTTTTTCGTACACAAGGTCGATGATTTTATTTCCCATTTGAAAGAGGTGGAGACTAATATAGATTATGAAATTAATAAAATATAACATAATTATATTGATGATATTGATTTTATTAGATCACAAAAAGATAATAATTTATTAAGGAGATGGATGATGAAATATATTAAAAATAATCAGTTGAAAACGATGCCTCTTCATTGGACAACATCCTTAGGTTAGCATGAATAGACTTCGTAAGAAGGTTTAAAAATTAAAATAAGTCCTCTAATATATGTAAAAAGAAGTATTTATGATATTTTGAAAGGTATTATTTGAATCAAAAGTTTTTTTAATTGTGAAGTGGATAGGATAGTGGTTTCCCTTTTATAGGTGGGAAAGATGACATAATTGGAATATTTGAAAAATAATTTATACACATGTTTTAAGATAATAAAAATTACTAAAAATTGGTTTATTAGGAAAAAATAGAATATATAATATACACATATAGATATAAAAAAATATTTTTTAAAATTATTTAGATCATTTTAACAACTATCATTTGAAATTAACACCTTATAAAATTTTTCTAACCTTAACTCCAATAATTAATTGTTACTCATTTTACTATTCATTATAACAAAAGATTAAGATCAACATATTATATATTATTAATGATATTGATTCAAAAAATTTAATTTAATTCCCAAAATTGAATTCCTAGAATTGGTATAATTTATTTTATTATTAAACCCATAGATACAACTAAAAAGCAGTTTTCCAGAGATATAATTTTCATAAGTATCAAAAGATTTATCTAAAATTTCAACATCAAAATGAATATAATGTGAAATATGAAAATTTATTATATAATAATAGAAATAATTTTACTTTTAAACCACTTCAAAATAAAATTTTACTTTGTACATGATTTAAATGAAAAAGTAATTTTCAATAAAAACAAGTATTTTCCACTATTTAGTAAAAAATTAATATTTTCTGAAAAATCAAAAAATCTCATCTTGAACTAATTATGAAATATTAATTCCAAAAATTAATTTCATTTTTTGAAATGATTATTTTTAAAAAAATGAAAAGGAAAATTTTTATTGGAGATCTTTATTTTGAGAAATTTGTATTTTCAATGTATTTAAAAAATTAATAAAAATTAAGTAATTTTTATCAATATATTTTATTTATCATAACATATGATATTTAATTTTAAAAACATGGTTATTACTATTCATGCCTATAATTTTATAGTCTATGTTTTATATTTTATATTTAAATATTAATATTAATATTATCACATGGTTTGTTACAAATTTTTATTGTGTGTATCACAAGTTATCAATGAAATAAAATTTATTGGATGAAAAATATTTCATTAAATATTAGGGTTTGAAATTCTACACACACAAAAAGATCATTCTCCACACAATTTGTGTTATCCCGGTATAGTTAAATATACTGAGAGGGGGTTGAATCTGGGTATGAAATTTTACATGGTTCATCCTCAATGTGCAACATCCAAGGAGCATACAACAATGATGTGCGGATGTACCAAATTCCCTATTTCTCAATTCCAAATTACAAGGTTCATGATAGATCACTTATAAACCTAGGATCACTACCTTTACAATGTTGAGGGTGAGATCTCTAAATTCCAAAGGGCCACTCCCGGAGTATCTTTCTTTGTCTTACTATCAGAGGAAACGACCACTTTTTTCCTCTTTCTTTTCTTACTTCTATTTAAAGTAATGCACCCATAGTTTATGAATTTATAAGTCCCTTCATTAAAATAATTTCACAGATCCTCAACTATAGGTAGAAGTTTTGTCAAATTATCTTTTTCACCGATATATTAATTCCTCTATTCCATATACTTATAGTTTGAAAAAATGAAATTTTCGAGCTGTTTTAGTGCATTTGAGAGTTTTCATGAATTTTTTGTGAACCATCATGAACCACATGGTGCATGTTCTTTACAGACCTCATCTTATTCTATAAACCATCACCACATCCATGTTCCATCTCTTATTCCCTCATCCACACGTTTTCAAGTGTGTGGGTCTACTGAACTCTATGATCTAGTCTATTTTATTCAAATTATTATTTGGTTAATTCCTTTGTCATCATATCTACAACTTTTAGTTTTGTAGGCACTTAATACAACTTCACAAGAACATTATCCACATTCTCCTTGATAAAATGATACTTTATTTCTATGTTCCTTGTCATTGAGTTTTGTACTGGATTTTTTAAAAGGTTTATATAACTTTTATTATTGCAAATGGATTCTGATCATAGGTATTACTTCCACTCCAATATCATAAAGTTGATACTTCATCCACAACAATCATGTGCATGATTGAGTAAACATGATATACTCAGCTTAAATAATGATCAATAAAATGAATTATTGTTTCATTTTAGCAATAAAGTCAAAAATCCACAAAGATAGATTGCACCATCAGGCATTGATTTTCTATCATCTACTGATTTGGCCCAATAATAATCTTTATATCCCCATAACTCTTGTTAATATTTATCATTTTAGAACAAACCGAAATCATCCATTCCCTGGATATACCAAATAATTATTTTTCACTACATGAAAGTGGTTTTCCTTGGTATTAATTTGATACCATGTTTCTATACATGTGGAGAAATCAATATCTAGTCATGTTGTTGTTAAGTACAAGAGGATTCAAATGATTTTCTTGTATTTTGTAACATTAACTACATTACCTTCCTCATATCATGATAGTTTCATTTAGGTATCCACCAGAGTCATTATATCCTTGGAATTATCTATTCCAAATATTCTCAACACCAACTTGAAATTTATAGTTGGTTAAAATAAAGTGCAATTATTTCCATATTTTACTTGTTAACTAATGAAAAACATCAATTCACCAATCATTGTAATTTTGAACTCACTTTTAATGTATTCCGAAAACTGTCTGCATAGTGCTTCGTCTGATCCGTTGAATATTATTTCATTGACATACAAGAGATCCATCATGCTTTAATTTTTTTCAGCTTTGACATATATATTGTAATCAATTATGTCACATTGAAAACTAAGCTTCTATAGAAACTAATCAACAAGGGAATATCATTCCCTTGGAGCTTGATTCAACCCATACAACACCTTCTTCATCCATAAAACTCTTCTCTCGTATTCATGAATTAGAAACCAAATGGATGCTCGATGTAAACATAATCTTCTAGAACCTCATTAAGAAATGCAGAATTGACATCCATTTGGAAAATAATGAACATTCATTGCAATGTTATGACTTGGAATAAACCGATTATTTCTAGCCATAGAATTTGTGAAAATTTCTCACCAACATCAATAAATTCTATTTGTGAAAGTCCTTTTGAGTCCTAATGACATTCTTATCTTGTGTCCTCGAAACAATGTCAAATGTTTGATTCTTCTCAATTTGTTCAAGATTGTTATTCATAGATTTATCCTAATTCTCATCTCAAGTTTCTCCCTAAAAACATTTAGACTCTACCATTGATAAGAATAATTATTGATCTATATTATTTATCCTCTTTGTCTTCAATAGCACAATCTGATCACCAATTATGATATATCTATCAATTTATCTTCCAATATTCAATATTTGTGTTGATAGTGAATTGTTATCGTTATTTTAATTATCTGAATATTCTTTTGAATCATCCTCTAATACTGGAACATCCCATGATCTGCATATCTCTTCATCACTATCCTCCTAAGACTGATCATGTATTTGTTGATGATTCCTCTCATTCTATACTATAGTGGCATAATGACTATGAAAAACATTTCCTGACCTCTTATTGAATCATTTATATGAATTTATTTACATTGAGTATCCAAGAAATATCCCTTCATCTCCATAGGATTCAAACATCTTATATTTCTCCTTATTGAGAATGAAACACTTGCTTCTAAATACTCAACATTACATCAATGTTGTATTATTTTCATACCATAGCTCATATGGAGTCCTCCCTAATTTTTGGATATAATAATTCCCTATTAGATCTGTCACCTGATGTCGTCACTTCTTTTTCCAAAACTTATCTCGAAGGTCATTCTCAGTGAGCATTGTTCTTTCCATGTTGGTGATAATTCGATTACTTATATCAATGACTCTATTCTACTGTGGAGTTCATACTTCTGAAACATGTTTCCTTATCCCATTTTCTTCCAGATAATACTCCACTGAGATATTTTTGAACTCTATTCCATTATATTTTCAGTTAATCTATATTGTTTGACCTAGAATCTTCTCAGTATACCTTTGATAATTTTTTTGAAACTGAAGACCTCAAATTTGTGAATGATGACTGAAACACATGCCATTTTGATAAAATCATCAATAAATAAAACATAATATCTCATCCCATCAATAGAACATTGTAAAATAATTAGGCACACATCAATATTCAACAACTCAATCAATTTTTTTAACTATTACTCTTTTTCATCACATTCCACTCAAATGATATTTCCTTGTTGATAAGAAAATAAAATATTAGTATGATAACGTTATGAACTAGGTATGTATTTAGTGGAAAACGTTTTTAGAAAATCATCCATATAGATTTTTCTAATGTGACCAAAAAGTTTATTCCGTAACTTTTTTCATCTCCCATAGACACAATGAACATATCTTATTCTCCACTCACAAGGTAGAGATTCCCTTTCATGCATTATCCCTAAAAATTCACCTTTTATTGATGACATGTAATTTCTTGTAAAATATTATTGCTTGTACTGAGTCACATAGTTTACTTACACTTAGCATGTTGTAACTGAGACCATAAAGAACTAATAAATTATAACTTCTCATGTCTCTTCCCCAAACATGGATTTTCCTGAGCCAATAATTTTCAGGGCTTTATCATTACTAAATGTTACTATAACTTCTTTTTCATATCTGATTATTTTCACTTGTTACTTATTTATTATCATATGGGAGGTGAAACCACTATCAAATATCAACATTCTAGTGTGCTATAATTCGTTAAAATAAATATCTTTGACCACTACATGTTTATATTTATTCTTTTGTATCCACATTTCTTACTTAATACTCAGTTCAAATTGATAATATTGATTTTATTCAAAGTAGGATGGATCAAATTCATCTTGCAATATTGTCAAATGATTTCAATTTTAATCTCATTTGATGATACATTGAATTGATTCTTATGAATACATTCATTCTTGTTTGACAAATTTCATTATATTTTCAATGAGTATTATCTTTCCACATACCCGAATCTTCTACACCTAAAATAGTAACCATTAGTTGATGTTTTGGAAAATTGAATTCGGTATGAAATCCTCTTTTTCTATTATTCCCTTTAGTATCTCTTGGTTATAGAACAGACATTTTGTGAGTGCCTCATTTTTCTTCAATAATAACATCTCATTCATGGTTCATTCCTCAATGGAAATACTACACTACTAGTTATCTATTAGGTTCATTGAATATTATGATTCAGATTTTTATAAAAATCAATCTTTAACCATAGAGTGGGAGATTCTGGTCTAACTTCAACCATTACAGATTTATATTTGCAATGAGGCCCCTAGCTAGTTGTATCATTCAGATTAATCTTTTTTCTTTTCCTAACTAAAACACTGAATTCTAATTTTTTTCATTTTTAATTATATTGTATGGTACTTTTCTAGAATCAATAGTTACCCTCGATCTTTTATTTTCTATAGATTATTGACATCTTCTTCTTTTTGTTCATTGATAAGTTTGATTTGATCATTTTTAGTTCTGTTAAAAATATCTATTTATCTTTTCTATTAATCATTTTTTATATTGTAACAAAAAATATTTGTTAATATCTCTAGAATTGAAGACTTTAGTTTTTAAATTTCAATATACATCTCATAATTTTCTTTTACTATTGGTGCATATAATGTTTGGCATCATAATTTTTTTTGGGTTTCTTCATTTTGGTTCCCCAAATATCTATTTCCAAAAGTGAACCTTAAAATTCATCTTGTATATCAAATATTCCTTCAAATTCTTCTTCACTATTATTTATTTATTCCCCTTTCTGGGAGCTACCAAAAACTTCCACCATATCATCTGCTTTATGATCCCTAGAGTCCTCCAACTCTTCTACCTTAGGTTCATTAGAACTTTCATCTTGTTTTGAAAGAAGATTATTCATTTTCAAGAAATTTTTCATACATTTCATATATGCTGAAGACAACTTCCATGTAATTTCAACATTATCCTCATCATCATCTTGAATCATATTTGGGAACCTCGCCACAAGATTTACAAACATTCCACATTGAATACATTCAATTAAAATATTCCATTTATACATTACATTACATATTTTTATATTTGATGAAAGAAATGAAATGACTTCATCTATATATTCTTCTTCCCACCCTTCTTGAATATTGATCTTCTTCATGGCCTTGAATGCCACTTCTTTGGACTTCTGATTTTAAATTTTATAGTTCTCATCATTTATCATCTCATGTGAACCAAGAATATTGTGTAAGAAATCTAATTTAAGATACTTTGGGTCATTATCTTCCAATAGAAAAACCCTCAGATTAAACTAAGGTAGAAGTTTTATCAAGATTCACTTAACAGTATTTATATCTTCAGTAATTTATCCGATACCATGCATGAATTCCAGAACAAAATTAACCATATCAAATAATAAGTTATTAGAATCACTAGGTTTCATTATGATATCCCTATACTTGTGCCATAAGACATGTATTTTTGCTTCTCTTGCTATTGATATTCCATTATAAATGTTTAGTAACTTTTTCTGCATAGTAGGTGATGAATTTCATGAAATCTCTTTTTTATAGAGTACATTGGATAGGACCCCCCCCCCCAATTCATTGATTCCTTTGGCATCAACATCCAACTATCTCCGTTTTTCTTATAATAACACCACACTATCAGTACTAGTTAAAATACCATGCATTTCATGTGTATATATATACATATACAATGATAAAAACAAGTGTTTCATTCAATTCATTGATAATTGAAAAAAATTTCTATCAAATATAGGAATCCCATTATGATTAACAGCTTCAATTTTATCAACCAAGAGAAAACCACTTACATTCCACCTTTCGCTCTAACACCAATTTTCCACCCAACTAGTTTAAATACCCTAGGAGAGGGTGAATCTGGGTATGACATATTAAAATAGCTTCCCCTACATATCATGTTTCTTTTTTGAACAAAACACTATTATCTCCATTTCTTATAGGAATGTATAGATAAAATTGAAATAATGTATGATACACCAGAATTTAACTTTATTCCCCCTCACTGGGAAACATCTAATGAGCATAAAATTGTGATGTATTGATGTACCAGATACACTAAGGAACACTTAAAAATTTTAATGTTTGGCCTAGATCACTTCTATACCAAGGCTCACTGCCTTTACAATGTTTAGGGGTAGATCACTACTTTTCCAAGGGTCGCTCTCTGAGTCTTTTTCTATATTTCATTTCTAGTGGAAAGAATCAACTTCTTCCTCTTTCATTTATCATGACTCTTGGATAGTATTCACCCACACATTATTGAATAGTAGGTTCCTTCACTAAAATGAATTAAGTCATACTCATCTTTAGGTAGATTCTATATTAAATTCCCATTTTCACTCGTAGATTAAATCAACTTTTCTTCATACTTTAATTTTTAGAAAATACATTCTCAAACTGATTTAGTTCCCCTATGAACATCCTTGAATCCTACATGAACTATCTTCCACTGCATTGCTTGAGTTATTCAGGGACAACATCTTATTCTGTGGACCGTTTCCTCTTCCATAGACTATCTCTTCTTCCATGTATCACCTATTCTTCTACACACAACCAATTATTTTCGATGGACGACCTCTTCTTCTATGAACCCCTTTTCATTGAGAACTTTAGAGACCGACAAAACACCATTTTCAAACTATTCCCATGAACAACTTCACCTTTCATGGATTCCTACCTCACAAACTCCTCTACTTCGCAGAATTCTCTCTCGTGAACTACATCAGACATCACTATATTCTTCCCATACAGATGATCATCTAAATAAATTTTCTTTCAAAAATTGTCTGATTTGAGGTAATTATATTGTAATATAGATCTAAAAATCCTACTAATGTGAATTACACAAAACATATATGTGATAGAGCCTTCACAACCTAATGTGGTTTACAGTTAGCAAAGATCCTTAATCCTTTTCAGCAGTCATTATCTTCTCCAAAAAACTATTTTCAGTAGCAGAAATCACCACCTCCCAATCAAAAATGATGCACATACCATGAATTGATTTGAGATAGTGCATATCACCTTTATGACAAGAATAATTCACCACCTATATAGGAAAATTGTAACTCCCTTCACGGTTCTGTAAAACCATATTTTGGTCTTTGAACTCCTTGCTTTGTAGCCACAAACTGTGGATGGTGAACTCCTATGAAAAAATAATATTCTAATTTTCATTCTCTATTCCATGTACCTTCTTTTTGGTCCTTCTAACATAACTCTTATGTAGAAATCATTCCTTTTCCAAAAGAAACACCATATTTTGAAGTCCAAAAAATTGTCTAACACTAGTAAATAGTGCAACCATAAACATCAACTTCTACAATACCAACCATGCTGATTCATGGTCATCTTCCTTTTTCAACAAACAAAATCACCAGAAAAACACCGAGATGATTCCTTGAGGTATTTTTTCCCAAAAAAATTTCACCTTGACAAAAAAGTTTGGATACATGTTCCTATTCATATCATTTGGTTCCCTTGTAGATTTTTCCAATTAGTCATTTCACAACAAAACATTGTCCAATTAATGGTATTTTAATAGAACATTATCTCTATGATCCAGAATCTCTAATAGTTAATCCTTATAAGAAAAATCATGCTCCAATATCTTTTCCACTAAGATTAGTACATGTGAATAGTGATAAAAACCTATCACATGGTGTGTAAAAAGATAATACGTATAATTTCTTAGTGTATAAAAATTAGTGGCAACGATCATCTCACTTGATGATCTTGATAGATATTTTATTAATAATAATAATTCAAATAAAACATCTTCTTTAGAATTTTTTATTAAGAATAATTGGAAATATTTTTCCATTTTTATAAAAAATAATTGCAAATGAAAAAATATCATATCATGCAATGTAATATGAGTTATGAAATGATGTAACATAGTAAAGGGTTTGGTATTGGCCTCTTTCATTATTCGTCTTATTTTTTAAAATTTTGTTTGATAGTTTAATAATGAAATATCATTATTAAAGTATTATTATTAAATTTATATTTTTTGAAATATAAAATTTGTAATTAAACTTAATTTCACCTAATCTTATAATCTAGTTTGATGACAAATCACAATTAAGAGTGTTCTATATTTAATGACCTAGCATGATTGTATTCCATTTCATCCATGTAATGGATCGACTATATTGTATGAAAAGATTGTTTTCAATGGAATGGAGGAGAATGTTTCAAAAAACGAATATAGATGATTTTGACTTCCATATCCTGGTAGACTATCAGCGTGCCCATAATTTTCACCTTCATTCACCACAAACAAAAATTAAAATATTATTAATTTAACCACCAAATTATAGGAGCTCCCAATCATCCCTTGAGGATAAGTCTCTGGTCATCCAATCATTATAGTGTGCATGATGTCACGTGGTTATAATGAAGAGAAAATATGAAAAATGAAATAAAATAAAGAATGAGAGAGAGATAGAAATAAAATAAAAGAGGGAATTTGAAAAAATATATTAAAAAACCAATGTACGAAATTCAATTGATCAAATGAAAAAAACATAAATCAATTATAAGAAAAATAATCAATGGGATTTAGAGAAACTAATAAATGAAAATTAAATTAATGTGTGTCGTGGAAATAAAAAAAACAATGTTTCATCCCTCTGGCCTCCTCCTTCAGCATGTGACCTATTGAGCCCTATCCCAATACAATATCCTTATTTTTTATAGTAAGAGGAAAATATCCCCCTCAGAGAGTATCTTGAATCTTCATAAATCATGTTTGATATCTTTGTATTTTAATTTAACCTTTAGATCTTATCTGGAAAATAGGTATTTAAAATAACCATGTTGAATCTCCGTGGAAATCAGGTATTTAATAATTTTTAGTGTATATAGCGAGGGATGAATATTTATGACATAGTCACTATATATTTTTTCATGGCATGCATGGACTTGATTTAGATCCTCCTTTTGAGTCCCCCTTGGCAACTATTCCGCAAGTGTGAATGTTGTGGAGTAGTGGCGCTCCTCGAAGTGGTGTGTGGTACCTACTTCATCTCTTAATATTTCTTAATGGACAGATAACACTATATTAACATGAAATAATTTTAACTCTTAATGTAGGAATTTTCGAGGATATATGTGGTTATAGAATGGATACATGGTGGTCTCGATCATTGAGAGTAAATATTGGCTGAAGTCCAATATTCCTCGGAGGCTACCCTGGAATCTCTAGTGGGTCTCAAATAGTAGATGGTGACGTCTAGGGTGGAAGATATCAGTGAGGTGTGTATGGGAATGAGGGAGCATGACCATTGTGAAGTGGAAACACTTTTTTTAATTGATGAATAATATGCACTAATTCTATTTCATGCATCAATAATGTGGGCTTATTCAATCTGATCAATAATAAACCATGTGACTTCTATTGGAAAAAAATCTTTTTGTGGGGATGAGATCCAATATATATGCATCACACACTGAAATGGGCATTATCCATCCCATTTTCACACATACAGGCCTTGGAAAACACTATTATCTATAGGTTCCTACCTAAATTGATCACTCTTACCCTACCATTAGGTAGGATTTACCTTGGTCCTTGTTTGGACAGTTATCCCACATTGGGATGACTATGTGGCATGATGGCCTTGAGGTTATGTTCTATCCTAGTTGGTTATATCTTTTTCTCTATGAAATAATAAAACTATTAATTAAATTCTACAAAAAACATATGAAAAATAAACATCTAAAATTAATTATTTTTATTCATTTCAGTCTAAATTCATTATCTAATAGAAACTAATCCTTATTATAACATAAAAATTAATTACATTTTCAAATTGAGTGAACTAGATTTAAAAATTTTAAACACATTTTAAAATTATACATTAAAATGTGTCTACATCGAATACCCATGCACCTAAACAATAATTTTTTTCAAGCATTAAATCTAAACATAGAATTTAATAAAAAAGAAAATTATATCAATATTTAAATTTTAATGAAATACAAACTAACAATTGTCAATGATAAATAAATTATTCATGTAAAACCTAAACTATCTTGTTCACTTATCAGTTTTTCAATGAAACAGATATTCCATGAAATTTTATTTTATTATTTGAAATATTATATATTTTATCCTTTTATTCGTTCAAGCTTCTTAATTTATTATTATTAAACTTGACATCTCATGATATAAATATAATTTAATATTTTTCCTCTCACCAATCATGATAAAAATTCTAGTAGAGTTATTATTTTATCATGATAACATGACCCTCATTCATATGTAGGTAAAGGATTAACTCTCTTTACATTATAAAGAGAAAATGGATATTAAATAAAATGGACTTTTCATTTAGGGTTCTAATAAATATATGGATTAATCTTGGTAGGTATTATTTTCAAAAATATTATAGAAAAATGATGAGGTTAACACTAATGTATAAATCTTGATATCCGATGTAAAAATATAAATATAATTCTACCCTTAAAAGTAACAACTATAACTTTCCAGGCTCAATGTGAGATCAAGATCATTGATAGAATAAATAAAATTTATCCTTCATAAAATTTATCTATTTATTAAAACATTTTCATATTTTTGGGAATGTCTTATTGGGATCAAACCACACATCTACCAATTATCTACAACTGTTAAAAATAAAATGTATAGTAAGGTTTTTTATTTATCCTTCTATATAAAAACCAATTAATTTTTACCTTTTTAAGGAAAAATATAATGCTCATTGAATGAATAAACAACCATTCTAAATAACAAAATTACCACCCCTACACTTCTTCACCACAATGTGTATCATACTTTCACAATGAATTCCCTCACCCCCACAATTCAACTTTAATATATCATGAAAAATACTATGAGGGAGAAGGAACATATATAAATTTCTTAAAATGTTTCCCACTCCTAACATTTTCATTCCTGAGATGTATGGGATACTAAAATATTGATGTAAAATGTTGTATTGTTGATATGGTCTTATAAATAAATTTGACCCAATCAAATTAAATATATGTTTTCATAGTCATAGATTTTAATGTTTCAATGAATGTTCTAGAATTTGACATTCCCCAGGATCACTCAATAAATATGATCAAGAGATAATATATTGTATTTAATTAAAAAACCTCATAGGAATATAAAATATGATTTGGGACTATCAAATGTGGAATGTCTAATAATGATAATTAAAATCACATAAATTTCAACAATTTAATGATTTAAAAAATCAAAGAGAAATTTTATTTATATGAATCAACCAATTCCCTAAAATAATGATTCTTCAAGTTAATATCATCTATTTACTCAAATAATTCAATTATCTCTTGTAAGTCTATCTTAAGCCTCTTATCATACATAGGGATGTTCTATACTAAGGCATCCACTGCGGTCAACTACTTAATCACTAAGAAGTGAGACGACTTAGTCTATCTATCCACTACAACCCAGATGGAATCATAACCTCTTTCAGACCTAGGTAGTCTTGTGATGAAATCCATTGAGACGTCATCCCACTTCCACTAGAGAATGTCTAAGGGATGCAGAAGACCGTGGGAACACGATTTTTAACCATCACCTACTAAAACATGTGAAACATTACCAAAAACTCTTCCACTGCTCGCTTCACTCTGGGCCACCAAAACTAACCCATCAAGCCCCAGTGAATATTATAAAATCTTGGGTGTATTTAAAGAGTTGAGTTTTGCAACTCATGGATAACTCATTGGTGTATCATCCTAAGAACAAATTACTTCTCGTGGAAAAGAATCAAATTCGAACCATTATCTTACCATCCTTTTGGAGCATTTACCTTGTCAACATGATCATGCGTCACTTAGTTCTCTAAGTCCCCCCACTGTGACTCCTCCAATTACCACCTCATAGATGAATGAACAGTGTTTTGAAAACAAAATTTTCTACCACCATCCACCCTTGTATCCAGGTATAAGGAAACCAACTCCTCCATTTCCTTTCATGAATCTGCTGATTCCCGACCCACATCCTTCTATAAAATCATGGTCAAGTCATCAGATACCACATTATCCATTCCTTATGTGATGGATATCTCAAATTCATATTCCTGAAGTAACTCCATCCACCTATACTGCCGCATTTTCAGGTCTCACTAGGATAAGACATACCTAAAGATATTGTGATCTGTAAAGAGCACAAAGTGTTCCCTGAAAATGTAATGCTGCCACATCTTTAGTGCAAGCACCATCGCCTCAAGTTCCTTGTCATGGGTGGAAAAGTTACATTTGTGATGGCATAAATTCATATACCCATAAGATATCACTCTCTAATGCTGCATCAGAACACACCCCAAGGCTAGACTAGAAGCATCATATAACTCTTCAAACGTTACCCCTTCCCCGGGTAATGTCAGCACTGGGGCAATGACCAACTTCCCTTTCAGATATCTGAAAGATCATTGGCACTACTCACTCCATACAGAATACTTGTATTTCCTGGTCAAAGATATCAAAGGGGCTAAAAATCAAGAGAATTTTGGTATTAACAACTAGTAGTAACATGTTAGACCTAGACAACTATGAACCTCTTCCACGTTCTTGGGTACTATCCAAGAAACAACCAGAAAGGCCTTCAATGGGACACCATGTGTCTAGGGAAGTGCACCTATCATGTGAAAAACTATCAATTGGACAACTTCCCGTAGAGATGGTGGTTTTAGAGGACCTTCGTATCTATTTTTAGATTCTTGGCATGATCCTCCTATGATCTTGAATAGATTAGGATGTCTTTGAAGAACACGATTACAAACTGGTCCAGATAATCGTGGAAAATAGAGTTCATGAGTCCCATGAACATTGTTGGTGTGTTCGTAACACCGAAAAACACGACCACAAACTCAAAGTGCCCATATCTAACCTAAAATTAGTCTTTGAGATGTCACCCTACTTCACCCTCAACTGATGATATCTATACCGTATGTTGATCTTAGAGAACCATCTTACTCCCTTCAACTGGTCAAAAATGTCATCGATCCTCGGGAGGGGTAACGGTTCCTGACCGTCACCTTATTCAGTCTTTGATAGTCTATACCCAACATGATACCATTTTCTACCTTCTTTGAAACATGACTAGTGCACCTTATGGAGTTGCGCTTGGTCAGATATAACCTTTCTTCATCAGTTCATCAACCTGAATCTACAACTCCCACAATTTAGAAGGTGCTATCTAATAGGGAGTCATCGTAACCGGATGGGCACCAAGTTGTAAGTCTATCCCAAACTCAACGTAACTTTGAGGGGGTGGAGTCACAAATATTCAAGGAAGATGTCCAGGAACTCACTGACTATCCCTAGAACCTACACCATCCCTGATTCGTCTGATTCCACTAAAATATCAACTAACAAGGAATGAAGTGGTTACACACATTGGCTAACCTCTCGAAAACCCTGCATGCCAAAAAAAGCTACACACTGGCTTCCCATATTTGAGAAAATGACCACTCCACAAACGAAGTCAATAATAGCGTGCACAAACAAATATCCATTTGATGCCTAGGATGACATCATACAGCTAAAAGGGGATCCCCACTGGACTGATGTGGCCCCAATATCTATCTACATCCGTGACAGACATCAAATAGGCTGGTTTGACTTCCAACTAGTGTAATCTACACCAAGGCCCTGAAAAGTATCTTTATTTCTAGACCCATGGCATGGGAAAGACCCAGTGCAACAAAGGAGTGTGAGGATCCTAAATAAAAGAAGGCATAGGAAAGAGTACTATATAGACTGATCATACCTTGAACGACCTCTGGACCTACAAGAATTGTTGTATCTGTGGTGTGAAACTGCTCACACCCAACTCCTCTTCCCCTTGGCTATTAGTCTCCTCCCCAACCACTCCCCATTAGAGGTCCCTTAAGAGTGCCCTGAGGTCATCCTCCTTCGGCATCGTCCACCCATGGTGGAGTAGGAGCTCGCTATCCTTGCTTCGGCTACCGAAATCTTCTCACTGAAATTGTTTCTACTAAGGTGGTGCTCAACCTTACCATCCACATTGTACTACACTCAGTCTGGGTGCTAAATTCAAAGATTCCAACAACTACAACATGTAAAGAAAACCAGTCCTAGGATCACTGAGAAAGAGCAAGGACAAGGAGATCGAAACTGGAATTGTTAAGGCCTACTCCTGGCCGACCGAAACCTGGAAGAACCTGATGCTGGAGGCAGTCTATGGACGGACTTCCCCTTAGATGAGCTCAATTGGATCCCCTATAATGGAAAACAACCTAGAGTGTGCATCCTCTCCACCATTCAACATTATTCTGAACCACCAGGTACATCTGTAGAGTGAATACAGTAACAACATACCGAATTGAATGTCGGAGAGGCTCCTCTAAGAGTCTTTCTCATGAATCCTCATCTGGGAAGAGGTTTGGAGTGAAACGAAGGAGATCCTTGAACATGATCCCCGACTCCCTTATTGTCACAATCTATTACTGAAGGGAGATAAATTCTTTCCTCCATTCTTCCTTCATCAGGAATGAAAGGAATTCTTCTCGAAACACCTTCTTGAAGTCAGTCCACAAAACCTCATATTCTTTTTTCTCTCTAAGATAGAGCTTCCACCACTGACACGATGCTCCACACATCTGGATTACATCCAGAGGGATCAAGTAATCTATCAGAGCATGGATCAAGCTAAAATCTATCACCATCTCCTCATGCTAGCTCCCCATCTATATGTCAAAGAAACTGTCCTCCAACTTCCCTAGAGCCTACCACTAGAAGGAAAGAATCATATTCATCCACTAGTTTTCCTCCTCCTCTTGATCATCCCTCAACTAATCAACTAGATCAATATATTGGTCCTCAAATTCCCTCACTACTTTTGGACTTCATCTGGGTTCCATAATTTCAATGTAAACAAGGAATACCTAATCATGAATAGTGTGGACAATTTATTTAAAACAATTTAAAGTTTTTATTTATTTTAAATTCCCAAAACACCCATATACACCCAACAACACAAGGAATTATAAAGAATGTACCTTTTCTAGGGTCTCTACCCTTAAAACGGTGTAGCCTCACTTGGTCATTCTATAGGTTCGGAGTCCTTGCATTGGATCACCGGGGGGTGTAAAATCTCGTGTCCTAGCCAGTATTCCCTGGACTCTTTCATGCACCATGATTTCCTAACACTATTTCCCTACCAACCCATGTAATACTCACTGTGCCTAACCCCAAACACTATCTTATCTCTCAACCATCACCTCTAATATCATTCTATCGTTACCCGCCTTCTCCAAGATAAGGGAATGGGTAGTAAACTGCCATACCCTTCCTTCTTCAAGTTGAAGGAGAGATAATAACTCCTGAGTCCCACCATTAATAGGCCATGGAGTGAAAACTAGAACCAAGGGTATTGAATCTCAAGAAATATCAAAGGAATTAACCTTTTTATAGATTTTTTCCATGAGATAAGATGATAAATCCCAAACAAATAAGAAAACAAAAAGTAAAAGTAATGTCAAAAATACATTCACATGTTCATGTTCAAAATAACCAGATACAAAGTACAAGAAAAACTCTGAAAGGATGTACTAAAAGAAAATAAAAGCAACAACCTCAAAAATACCAACATCTGAGCGAGTGTGGTCTATCATAGTCCTCAATGTCCTCACGGAAACCAGAAAGCAGTTTTATATATGTTGGGTGAGTATAGCAGTATACTCTGTAGGAAAACCAAAAGCAGTTATGCACAAGTGGAGAGGTATTCTAATTCCATGTGAGAAAGTAGTGGTATCCAAATAACATAATGAAGAAAACTATCCACCTAGCCTCATCAAGGATCACTCTCTAAACTACACATGTCGGGTAGAATAATAATAATAAAACATCGATATTTGGGTACACTACACCACTTTCCCGCTGGCTATTTAGGACATAAAACACATCAGAAATCCCCCACATGTTTTGTTGTAGTCCCACTACCCCCCCAACCAGAACCCTAGGACCATCACCACCACACATCCTGCCCACAGACACCTGGTCCACCACAACCACACATAACCACACCCACAGACACCTGGGCCACTACAACCGCTGCCACACCTGATGACACTTGGACCACAACAACCACACATAATCATGCCCACAGACTCATGGGATATAATAACCACCACCATGCCTGAAGACACTTGGACCTCTGTTTGAGGACTCTAGGGAAACAAACCTACCCACACACACCTAGGACAACAACCACAACACAACCTACCAACAGATTCTTGGGCTATTATAAACCTTAGGACATCAAATCCAACCCAAATATTCTTGGTCTACCTAAGAGAGGTAGACGAATGAAGATAATAACTAGCCACTCATAGCAATGTTGAGAAAAACTACCTCCTCCATATAATAGGGGTGTTTGACAGGAATTTATCATCAAGGGTGTGGTGCATATATTGAAACACAATAAATAAATTTTAACCATATATGTAAAAAAACACTCATCCCAACCTAAGGGTCCTAAAACTAGCAACCACGTCATACATAACCACTCTTGATATTATCCCTACATGCACGAGTACAAAAAAGTCACAACCAGAGCATAACCCATTTGCAAAAACAAATAATTCCACATCATACCAATTATCATTACCATTTTAAGACATTTAAATTTAAATATTTATTCACTACAGGGAAACTATTAGGCATAACCACTAGCCGAAACAACAACTGAAGGAAAAAATCTGAGTAGTTGTTTAAGCATCCAATCTCGGTTCTCTCGCAAGTAACAAACTAAAAAAGGGATTAGTGAGATCCCTTGAATTGCTAGAACTAAATCAAGACCATACTTACAAGGTCCATAACATTTACCACTGGCTTCTAATGGCCTCAGATTGAAAAACCAACAACCTCTCAACCATATATTCCATTCCCCTCTACGTCACCACACAAACATTAAATAATACAACCATCCATATCACCTAACAAGAGCAATGTATAATTCAAATTTTACCAACACAATTCATTATGTTCCATCATTTTGTTTGGTTAATCAGGGTGATCACACAAGGGTTCTTTTTCATCAAGAATCCATTTAATTCACCAAGTTTACATCATTAATTAGTTTACATGTTACAATCATTCAATCACAAGATTATCAAGAAAACATAGATTCATTAGTGTGCAAGAAAGGACCACCAACGACCACATTTTTCCAGGGACGTAATCCCATACAATTCAGAGCACTAAAATGAAGATAAAATACAACACCATCAACATATTTTCCACCCCTCCATTCATTAACATTTTGTTTATTATCTTCATCAAATTTGGTTTCATCTATATTTCGAGACAAAATCATCATACCCACCCTGAATGATTCATAGTTAAGAGACACCAAGGAGAAAACTCTACCAAAATGATCATGGATTGAAGTTTTATCTTTGCGCGAAGAACTGGGGTTGATGAGACTTGAAAGAAACTCCTAGAAGAACAGACCAAGATGGCTCTCAGATAGGCAACACTCATCTCTATAATAGGGTCTCCAAGACCACCAAATAAAGAAAGAGACCAATGAAGAAGAAGATCTCAATGTGATAAAAGGCCAACTACTAGACTTACAGGATGTGAAATCAGAAAGTGCTTAAAAAAGATCATGGATTGACCACGGGGTTTGGTGGTTTCACATGTTATAGTTTATTGGTGAGGTATATCATCTCATGGTAGAGAGTTATAAAGGTTACATTTAAATCTAGAAAAATTCCAGCATAATTGGAAATGTGGTAAGAGTGTGAAACTCATTAAAAGACCACACATTTTTGTAAGTAATAGTCTCCCCACTCTAATGGAATTTAAGATATCCCTTACTGGCCTTAAAATATTCTTAAAACTAAAATAGGAATAAAACATAAAAAAAGAAATTACGGGAAAAACTGGGGAAAGAACCCAGACACCCCTCTGTGGAACTGTTCAGGTGAAGCACCAATTGAGGCTGATTAGATGCACCCATCTGTGGCATCGACATGTGACACCATTGTGGCACCCTTTCACCAACACAAACACCAACCTGACTCACCGGTGGTGTCTAGGTCATCCTAAAATCCATAATTTGACATACTAATGGACCAAGAAGGTCTAGGCCATTACATGGGCATAACCATCTAGTATAGGTGGGTATTGTAGTTCCCTGATAACTAACTATGTGTAAGAATCCATCAAGGATGGGTAGTATAATTTCTTGATTACTTTTTGGGTGTTACCCTACAGTAGTTTTGGGTCGTGGAGTTCCCCAATGAAATTCTAGAGCAAAACCCTCGAGCCGAGTTGGGTAATGGAGTTCCTCCTTACAATCAGAGTTAGACCCTTCTATAGTACCATGGAATTATATCCATACCTAAAACTTATAGCTCCTACATTGTGAGGCACAATGATTAGACATGGTTGTACATGGATTTGGACTCATAAAGAAGGGGGACTCTTTACCCATCAAGAAGAATTTTTTTATGCGACCTAAAACCATGTGTGTGAGTCAATGTCAACCAAAGAGGTTAGTTTCAAGGTGTGATGATTGATTCCCTTTGTCTTATGTGTTTTTGGAAGACATGTGAGGTGATGGGAATCATAGATGGAATTCTATTTGAACTATTGGATACTCTTCTTCTTAGGTTGAGTTCTTAAATGGAGATCCCCTAATTTCTAGTTTGGTATTCTTTGGATGATCACATATATATATATATGTATCCATCTTTGGTACTAAATATTTTCATTTGATTACTCTCCTTCAAAGAGATGAGAAGACGCATGGGGTATTCCAAATTCATTCTATGTTTATAAATTCAAGGTTGGATGAGTTTACTCTCCTATTATAGGTATTGAATACACAACGATAAGATATTCTTCTCATTGTGTAGATATCCTTATGTTTGGATGAGTTTAATTTCACTCTATTGTCGGGTTTTGTTCTAATGTTTCACTATACCTTGATCTATTTACTAATTAACCACTTAAATTATATCTCATAATAATTCACCTTCACCCTTTATGGGTAATTCTACTGGGTCTAAATATACTCACCCCTAAGTGGGATTCGCCTCACACATGTCATGTATTTTTTTGATGGTGGGTAGGTCAGTCATGGAATTAGAGGATCTTAGGGATACAAGGTGTGTGGACCATCTGTGGTGGTCATAGCTTGGGATAAAGGAGCCGATCTCTCTCATCTATTTTAATTATCTAGTTTTCATTTAGGTTTGTACAGATTTCTAGTTGGGTGTTTATTTTTCCTCGTTTTCCTTTTCAGTTTATAGAATCGTAAATTTTTTTAGTGGTCCATGCATGTTTGGTGTAATTATAGATGTTCTTCACTTCTAATTTATCTTCCTTGTCACATTTTCATTGAGTTGGATATGTGTGTCTGTGTGTGTGTGTGTCTAGGTAATTAGGAAAATTCATCTCTAAGGTAGTTGTGCCTTCAGTTCTTGTTTCCACCCCCTAGCCTATGGATGTGGGATTGGGGTAGTTTTAGATCGAACCCTAGTTTGGGTATGGTCATGAAAGATTGGTATCATATGAAGTTCATTCCTTGGGGTTTTTTCATGTGTTAACCCTAAAGATGATTTGATGGTTTTTAGGGAAATAGTTTCAATGTGTCTTGAGTGTCACTATGAGGAAACAGAGTCCAGTGATGGTACAAGTGGCCGACATATACATTCCCCATGATCTTGAATACCTTATTTTCCACAAAAAATATTGAGACATTTGTTTTAGGGAGAAATGGAAGATGGATTATATTGGATTGAGTATTTTATTATCCTTCTTATGTAATCTCCCCATTCTTGTTGATATATATATATATATATATATATATATATATATATATATTCTCATCTAAAAGTGGTACTCCTTGATAACTCTCAAGATTCCTCAAGATGACAACCATCCGGGATTCTCTCTTCAGTTCATAAAGAAGGCCTAATGAGTGAAGAGGCCTCAGTTCAGGGTCCATCCTATAACCCCCTTAATCTAGGTGGGTAGGTAGAAGAAACTCCACCTATCGAGTAGTAGATAATGTTAGTAGAGTAGTCTGAGGATATGTTTAGTCTTTCTGTGCTCTATAAGTTCCAACATCAAAGACCACTATGGTTCCACGATGATCTAAATACTCAAGAATAATAGGACTGTTTAGAGTTTGAGGTCCACATATTAAGTCTTCTTTGAACCCCAATAGATCTGGGGGTGGCACTAGAAATCATCCTTTTCCACAATTATAGTTGAATGTTAGAAGAACTAGTTATACAGATGCAAGATGATTTAACACTTTCTTGAGAAAACATTTAATAGGTGTTTCATGAGGAGTATTACCCCTCCTTCTTACACTCAGTTCAAATATAGACGATTTTGTAATTTTTTTAGAGAGGGATGACAATGGCAGAGTATGCTGTGAGTTTCACCAACCTTACATGGTACACTCTCGACCTGATCTTGGATGACTACTTATGAGAACTGATGTTTCTTAAGGGACTCCATAGATTGATTAGAGCTAGAATTTTTCCTAGGTGCATTCCCACCTATGTTGGGATCTAGAGTGGGAACTGTCAATATAAAGATTTATGTCAAAGGGATTCCAGGTAGCTGGAGCTAGCATTGGCCACAATAGATTTGAGTTATATGCAGAAACTATCAGGATCCAAAGTTCTCAAAATGGGAGACCCTTTCTTGAGAAGGCTCAAAAACATGGTCGTATGTGTCTAAGTCTGCATAGAGTTCCCTATAATCCTAGATTTTGGAGGTTCATTACTTGTTATTTTAGATTTCACATAGCATAGGATTGTCCGACCAAGTTCAGAGAGCAACCTAGGAATGTAGCTGATATACCACCATGATAGAGACAACATCGTGATCATGGATCTCCCAGGGTTGGATTGGATGGTTCCTAGGGAGGTGGAACTAGAAGTGGAGTAGGGGGAGATGAATGTGGACGAAAATACTATGAGATCCTTCCACCACCACCACTAGGTGTCCCACATTTGGATCAGGAAGCTATTGGTCGGTGATGTGTACCATTGTATTCTTTGGACATCAATGATTCTATAGTTAATTATATGATTCATGGTGTGATCTTTTTTTTTCTATTCAATCCACTGTATTAGTAGACACAAATTCCCATCATTATATTATATTAATAATCCAATTGGATCTATAGCTCATAGTTGAGGTGCTGGCATAATAGCTTCATCTTGAGGATCCTACATGGTATGTTTCTTCTGTATCATTCATCTGCAGGCAGTTCAAGCTATCTCATGGTGAATAGAAGTTCGCATGGGACTTTTTGGACATCATGATGGAACTATAAGACATAATATAAGGTATTTATTATATTATAATTGTCCAATCATAGATTAGAAATCATCGCAGACAATTAAGATTCCCATGCACTGATGGGATGAGATTCTATTTTTTCTTATGAGAGAGATATCTCAGTTGAATAGGTATATGCTATGAGAATGATGTTGTATCATGTCAAACATTAGTTGGAAACTATATACTTTGGTTAGGTAGGCTCTTCATGAATCTAAGTTCCTTTAGTTGATGAGGATAATATAAACTTATTCCCCAAGGACCTTCCAGAGCTACCTCGAAGGTGAGAGATAGAGTTTTTCATTGACTTGAAACTAGTGACTACCATGATATCTTATGCACCATATCATATGGAACCTACCAAACTCTATATGATATTATTGTACTCGTAGGGCCTATGTGAGAAAGGTTTCATTAGATCCAATTTTTCCTTTGGGTGGCTCTATTTCTACTTGTGAAAATTGTGGATAAGCGTTTATGGATTTTTGTGGATTATCGTCGCCTAAACCAAGACATGATAAATAACAAGTACCCCTTAAGGAGTATTGATGTCCTCTTTGATTAGCTGTGAGGTGTGATTAGGTTCTCCAAGATTGATCTTGAGTCCGTCTACCACTACTTGTGGGTTTTTGAGGATGATATTCCAAATATGGCTTTCCGATGTTACTATGGACACTTTGAGTTTCTAGTGACACCCTTTGCAGTTAAAACGTCCTCCACCTTGTATATGGATTTGATTAACTAGGTCTTCCAGCCATACTAGGAATAGTTTTTTCATTTTCTTCTTTGATTACATACTTGTCTGCTATGTAATAGAGGATGAGAATACATAGAACGTAAGGATGGTTCTTAATTTACATCAAGAGAAACAACATTACGGTTATCTCTAAAATTTCTAGTTTGGGATACATTAGGTTCAATTTTTAGGGCACAACATTTCTAATAAAGGGTTATCTATTGATTCATAAAAGCTCGAAGTAGGGATTTCATGGGACCCACCTATGAATGTGTCATAGGTGTAATAAGGTCATAGATTGGTAGGGTACTATAGGATGTTTGGGTTGGACTTCTCCAAAATCATAGCCCCTTGGACTGACCTAACATTAAAGGGACAATCATTTACCTGGTTTGGGGAGTTTTAGAGTGACATTGAGGAGTTTAGGAAAAGGTGAATAGTTTACAAATGTTTCAACTACTAGAGGATGGAGTGCATTTCGTAGTGTATTGTGATTCCTTTGGAGATGAGCTTGGTTGCATGTTGATGAAATGGAAGGTATTTATCACATACATTTCAAGAGATTTGAGACCCCATGAGAATACTTATACATCACATAGCCTAGATCTGGAAGCGATGGTCATTGCCTTGAGGAAGTGGAGACACTGCCTTCAGGGAGATTTCATTATAGTTTACCCAGATCATTATAGTCTCAAATACATATTCACATAGAGATAACTGAACTTGAAATATTGATTCATGTTGGTATTCATATATGACTATGACATTGAGATGGTTTACACTCTATAGAAGTGAATTTTTGTATTAGATTCACACAGTAGAAAGTTTCGGGCTCACTTAGTGTGGGATGCTTCAGAGAGGTTAGCTTCCCTCCACCTGACCCTGTAGAATCAGGAGGTTATAGATTTTCTTTAGTCAATGGTGTTGACTTGTTCTGTCATCAAACATGTGAGAGATTGTCGACTGGGTGATATCAATTATGAGTTCTACATGATCAAATATCCACAAGAAACACACTAGATGATCATTTTGAAGAGGGAATCATGTCATCATGTTAAGGGTGTGAACAGTCATTCTAGTCACAATGTGGGAGGAGGTGATGCGAGAGTTCCACACTTCCCCCTTAGTATATATCATTGTGTAGGTAATATGTACATATATCTTCAATGGATGTTTTTGGGGTCCAACATGAGATGAAGCGTATATGTGTTCATCTCATGGTGTCTCACCTTTCAATAGGGGAAGGGTGAGAACCATGTTCAGTAGGTTTGTAACATCATCTTGAAGCCCCAGAGTGTAAATGGGATGAAATATCCATGGACTTCGTCACATGCCATCCACACATAGTGAAAGGCCATGACACCATCTGGGGGATAGTTGACCAACTCACGAAGTCAGCACACTTCCTTTCCATTAGGGAGCAGGGATCAATGCACATTTTGGGGAATTTATATATATACAAGATCATCAATCATCAGTGGGTACACTCGATGATTCTCTCTGATCGTGATGGCCAGTTTACATCATGATTGTAGAGAGTCCTACAAATGGAAATAGGGACCCAAATGAGGTTGAGTACATGCTTTCACCCCTAGACCAATGGGAATACTGAGTGCACTATCGAGGTTTTGGAGGATATATTGAGGGATTTCTTGTTTCACTTTGACTATAGCTGGGAAGATCCCTTTTCCCCTAGTATAGTTTTTGTAAAACAACACCTACCACTCCATCATCAACTAGGATCCTTTGGAGGACCTATATAAGAGACCATTTAGGTCATCCTTGTGCTATAAATGGATTGGCGAGTCATCTCTTAGTGTCCTAGAGTCGGTGTAGGAGACAAAAGAGAAGGTGCAGGTCATCCATGAGTGGATGTGGACATCCTAGAGTAGACATAAATCCTATGGAGATCTTTTTCATCAACCCTTGGAAGTTGAATAGGGATATTTTTTTTCATGTGAGTCTCCACACGATGTGAATTTTAGAGTTTACATTAGGGATATAAGATATCGCCAAGCTTCATTGGGTCATTCAAGATCATGCTGAGGGTTGGTGAGGTTGCCTACATCTTCACTCTACCCACGCAACTAGAATGGGTGCATGACATATTCCACACGGCATAGACGAGGAAATATGTTTGCAGCCCTATGCACATCATGGAATAGGGTGATCTAGACATTAATGATAGAGCCACCACTATAGATCACATGATGGAAATTTTGGACCGATAGGAGCCGACCATGTGTGGATGGAAAATCCCTTTTGTTCACATGTTGTGGAAACATAGAAATGTTCAGAAGAGTTTTCGGAGCGGGAGAGCCAGATGCGGGGTCAGTATCCCAAGTTTTTTTCTTAGTTTTTATTTTTGAGGATAAAATATTAAAGGGGGGAAGGATTTACAGACCTGTTTTTTTCTTATAAAACTTTGAAATATTTTTAAATATATTTCCAGTGGTATGCACTTAGACGATGTTTGATTTCAAGGCTTAGTGTGTTCGGAAATAATTTTAAAAAAATATTAAATATAATTTATATTGAACAAAAATTATAAATTAAATAAAGTAGGCTAACTCTCAAATAATTTATTGAATCAAAATTACATGACAAATTTTTGGTTTTGTAACATGGTGTTTACCCAAGGAGTAACATAAAATGAGTCGGTGCAGGATGTTTGGACCATTTTCTAGTAAGTGGCATGTCTATGTGAATTAAATTAAATTAATTATTTAATTAAACTCATTTAACATAAATTATATTCTTATAAATATGTAATTTGAGAGTTTTTGTAGGGATATTAGCTCATTATTCCTTCAATCCACTAGAAAATATATCTTTCTTCCTCCCTTTGGAGAATCAAGACTGTTGGTCGAAGTGGATACTCAAGAGGGGGGTGAATTTTGTTCCAATTAAAATTTCTCTTAAAAAACATTATAGTTAATAAAACCCCCAATTTTGAAAAGGGACCAGTTAATTAAGGTAGTAGAAATGTAAATGTTCAATTGGTCAACTAGTTTCTCAAAGGGTGATTGGTCCTCAGATAGATCAGTGTAGAACACTAATTAAACTTTTGAAATATGTCTATTGAAGTAAACAAATACACACACTAACCAAAACTAACTATCAAAGTGTAAGTAAAAACAGTTTTCTATTTAAGAAAATATAAGTAGCAGATAAAACAAAACAGAGTAATTGAAGATTAGCACAACAATGTAAACAAGAGGTTTAATCTCGGGTAGATACTTAATCCTCTACACTTGGAGATCACATACCACCAAGCAGTTTATATAAATAAATTTTTGATCCACACCCTGGATCGGGGTTTACAACAACACACCCGACTATCCAGGTCACACTTGACCTCTAACATAGTTATTCGTGGGAATCAAAACAAATATGTAATTGAGTATGAGGATAGTTTGATATCCTTCAGTTATGCTCAGGAGACAGTGTGTGTTATATCAATAAATATTCACACTACTCAAATAGAAAATATAAAACACAACATATTTAAGGATGAGAATAGGGTTAAGAATTCTCTTTGTGTTGTGAAGTGAGGCTCTAGACTTATTGAATGTTGAGAAACTAGTTTTAGAGTCTTCTTATGGAATAATTATATAGAAAAGAGTATCACAGTTTCTATAATCCAGCTTCAGGGAGTGAAAAGGTTTAGCTCGTTGATGTCTCGATTTATATTTAGCCTTTGTGGTGAAGATAGCCTGTCACAATATTCTTGTAATCTCATGCACTTAGTTCTTCTCTTTTCGTATTCGCATAGTCTGTGTCTCTGCGTGTACTACTACTATCTCATCATTTCTTTATTATAAAATATGAGGTCCTTTTATACTCCATGATCCTCTATGCACAAGTATCTTTTCACGTGCATGTACCTCGTACTTGTCTCCGGATTTTCCTATAGAAAACATTAAATAATGTCAGAAACATTAATTTTTCTACATATGATCGTTAGAAATAAATTTAAATTAATAAAATGGAAATATTTATTTATATAAATCAGTGAGTAATCTTTGGTCTCTTGTCTTCGGTTTGATAACATCGGTATGTCATCTTTGGTGTGTTATCTTTGGTGTGTCGAATTCGGTCTATCATACTTCAGTGTGTTGACTTCAGTCTGTCGAACTTCGGTATGTCGAATTTGGTCTGTCAAACTTCCGTTTCGGTCTGTCAAACATTAGTCTATCATTCTTCGGTCTTTCATTCTTTAGTCTATCATTCTTTGGTCTATCATTCTTTTGTCTGTCAAACTTCGGTTTGTTAACTTCGATTTAGTTGTGGTATCTTCGGTTTCAGTGTGTCATCTTTGGTTTTGGTGTGTCGACATCGGGGAGTCAAACTTCAGTATTAGGGAATCCAAGAAGGAATGTGAAGAGTATGTCTTTAATATACCATTACTAGATGAATTTTAAATCAAATTATATGTAAAAATTCACTTGTAAACAAATTGATTCATGACTTATAAGCAATTGACTTATTAAAGTATATGTTGTTGTATGAGAAAAATGATTCACATAGAGATATTAAAATTGCTTGAAAGAGTAGAATATGTATATTGAAATAATTTGTGATTATGAAAAATACAATATCATGATGATTTTAAAAATCTCTCCCTTTTTGATAATCACAAATTGTGGCATATATGTAGATATATAGAATAAACATGGCTGAATATATTTTTCCAATATAACTAATGTTTGACAGTGCAAGAATTTATTTAAAACAGATCTCCCCTCACTATATGGATTAAGAAGAGTATATTCCAACCTTATTTTCTCATATGACATCCTTACTTTCTCCCCCTTTGGGGATTAACAAAAAATGAAAACCAGAAAGGGAATATATGATAAAATAAAGATACCACAAGAATTTTCATTCAAAATCATAATAGTACAAGACAAACAAAAAGAAAAAATCCCTATCAAAAAGAAACAATCCATCATTAAGGTTTTGGATGGATAGGAGCTTTGCCTTTCCCTGAAGGATCCAATGGGGAAGGAGAAGGTTTGGTAGTGGTAGAGGGTAGAACTGATCTGATTACAACACCAGGAAGAGAAACACATGTAGGAACAGTAGCTGCAAGGGTAGGCCATCTCTCTTACATCACACGACTTGGAGACTGTTCAGTAATGATCGTTCGAATCTATATAAGAGCTTGAGAGAAAATCATTGGAGCAGGAGGCCGAGAGGAAGTACCAATTAAAGCAGCTGGAGGGACCACAATATCCTCATCCTGAACATGCATATATGGTTTGAGAAGGTTGATGAAGTCATTAATGACTTCTCCTCCATATTGCATTGCCTTCTCAAAGTCATCCTTATTCTCCAAAACATTACTTAGTAAAGGTGCAAACTCTTTCAACTGAAGACCTTGCATTTTGAAAGCTTCTGTAACTGGTGGAACTGGAAGATTTTCTGCCAGAAATTTGAAACTGTTGATGTGGTTGTTCTTGGTATATATCTTAGTGAAACACTTATCCACCTTTTCCCTAATTTCCATTTGAGCTACAGAGGCTTCATTGGTGTATTGTCTGACCATATTGTACACAAGATCTTTATTCTGATGTACCTTTTCAAGGGTTTCCTTATCTGAAACAATCTGAAGTTTCTGATTCTCTTCTCTCATTAAAGCCTTGAGAGACTCTAAATTAGCAATAACTCTTCTTCCACTCCTAGAACTAGATGGGGCAGTCAATATTTTTCCAAGATCTTCTGTAAACTTTTTCAAATCAACACTGAGTAGATGAGTTACCAAGTTCTTAAGAAGTTCCATGACACCACTAAAGGAGGTATTAGTGTCAGAGGTTAAGGAATTCAGCTCATTGGTCATCTTTCATAATTCTTATCTCAACAAAATTTTATGTCTAATAATATTTTATGTTGTAGTAATAAGATTCAGTTGAATCTCCTAAATCAAAATTCATTCAATTTTTACTGCATGAGCAACCGATATACTTATTGATGTGGATTCTTCATTTCTGGATCCCACTGAATATAGCACAGACTCACATATCTCATTCTTAAACTTTTCCAAATCAACCTTAGTGACATAGTCAATAGGCACTAACTGAGCAACTGGGGATACTACAGGAGGTGAAACTGTTGGAACAGGAGTAGCAGGCTCTGGGCCAGCATGGAATTGAGGAACATGATGAGTAGTTACCATTTCCTCATCTAAGTCATATTCTAAACTGAAAATAATATATCCTGGATTGCTATCCCACTATCTAACACATGTATAATATATTTGATCAATGGTATAAAGTTTTACAATTCTTCCCTGAGGCTCAGAAATATTGTCAATATCATCAATTTCTTCATCCTTTTCTCTGGCCATAATACCTTTTCTGGGGACATGAACCAGCCAAACTTCAGGTTCTACCTGAGCTCCAGCTATTTGGACTTCACCATGTACTTCCTCAATTTGTGGCAGTGGAACTACATCCTCATCCTCTTGTCCAGCATCCATTATATTATTCAATTACTTAATGACCTCTTTATTTTCAGCAATGGGATGGAGTGGTATTTCCTCGTGTCCAGCATCTCCATGATCATCAGCCTGTAGATCAGCAGGCTCTACTCCATCACCAGCTCTATGAATAGATTCCTCACTGAATCTTTCAACCACTTGTTGTTCCTCTTTTATAGAGTCACTCACATGCTCAACACTTCCTCTGTCATCACCATTTTCACCATCATCATCATCATCATTATCATCATCATCATTATCCTTAGATTCCTCATCTAATTTGCTAACATGACCTTCAACTCCAGTATCATTGGTTTCTTCATGTTCTTCATCACCTAGAATAGTTTCTCTTGAAGGTAGTTCCATAGATGGACTAGCAGGTCCCAAATTCATATTCTTGGGACTTTCAATTATATCAGGATCACTCCTATCATCAAAAGTAGATCCTTCTTCTCTAGGAACTTCAACCTCAGCTTCCTCATCAGAATAGACAGGAACTTCTCCAGGTTTGAGACCTGTATCATCTTGGTCCTTTGGTCTAGAAGGATGGTCAACTGGATTGAATTCCTCATATAGATTTTCTTCATCTCTTACCCAACATCTCTTCAATGGGTTCCAGAATATTTTCATCCTTTTATAAATGTCTTTATGAAGATAAAAACTACTACATGCATTTATCATTTCATCTCCATCTTCCACAAAATCTAATTTCATCAACATGAAAAAAATCATTAACAAATAGTTTAAGTAGGTTGCCTTCTTATATGGATTAATCAAATCAGAAATATGTACCATAAGATATCTACACAGATTCACCTTTATTCCATGTTTCAACAAAAATATCAAGAACACATCCTGATATTTCACCGTAGAGAAATCTCCCTTCCTAGGGAAGATTTGATATTGTATGAACTTAAAAATAAATATCCCATCTCCTTCAAATTGGTATGCAATAGTTCTCCTGGATTATTCATTTTCAATAAGCTCATGCAAAGTATCTTCATATGAAAACAAATTTGATGAATGTGGAATATTACCATGATAGTCAGCATAGACACCTTCCTGAGGCACCTCTAAGCATTCATCCCATTCCGTAGAAGAGAAAAACACATACTTTACCTTTATTATAGATCTAATCTTTTATACCTCAGATTCATTCAATGTTATACTCAAATGATGATATAACTCATAAACTAGATGAGGATAATAGGGTCTTTCATTGTTGGTAAACCAATAGAGCCACCCTTGAGATTTCAGTGCCTTTATCAGAAAATATTTTCTTGACAGAAGCCACTCAGCAGATACTTCATTTTCAGCTATAAAAACCCAACTTTCTAAGCTCGGTATTCCAGTCCAACTGGTTTCACCCTTCTGACGCATAGAATGAAGAGATTTTTGAGTCTCTTCCATTGTGTGCTTAGTCCAAGCCATGGCGAAGTTACAAATTATAACTATATTGAGAGGTCGAGAGTTGAGAAAGAGAGTGAATAAATGTTGGAGGCTTTAATGCTATGGAGAAGGTGAAAGGTTGGGATGGATTGGAATTAATATATCATTTAGGTATTGTAAATCATAAAACATAAAATTTAAACAGGGCAAGGTGAAGGAGATAAAACAACATCGTTTCACTTAAATTAGACGGAATTTACACAACTGTCCTTAAATATAACGGTGTCAAAGAATCAATTTTAAGAAGATCAGTTTCACAAAAATCGGTTTCATAATGATCGGTTTCAAAAAAATTGGTTTCATAAATATCAGTTTTATAAAGATTGGTTTTATAATGATCGGTTTTATAAAGATCAGTTTTATACAGATCGGTTTTATGAAGATCAATTTTATAAAGATCAGTTTTATAAAGATCGGTTTTAAAAAGACCGGTTTTATAAATATCGGTTTTATAAAGATCATTTTTATAATGATCAGTTTCATAAAGATCGGTTTTAAAAATATCGGTTTTATAAAGATCGTTTCTATTAAGATTGTTTTTATAAAGATCAGTTCTATAAAGATTGGTTTTATAACGATCGGTTTTATAAAGATCAGTTTTATAAAGATCGGTTTTATAAATATCGATTTTATAAAGATCAGTTTATAAAGATCAGTTTTATGAAGATCAGTTTTATAAAGATAGGTTTTATAATGATCGGTTACTGATTTATCATTCCCAGTTCATGTCTGATGTAATTCATTCTCTCAGAATTTAAGGGTTTTGTGAATATATCATCAAGCTGATGTTCAGTTCTAATAAAATCAAGATTTATATCACCTTTTTGATAATGATATCTCAAAAAGTGATGTCTTACATCAATATTCTTTGTTCGAGAATGAGATATTTAATTTTTAGAAATGTTAATAGCACTTGTGTTGTCACAGGTAATGGAGACATGTTTGAATTGATATCCATAGTCTAGTAAAATGTGTTTCACCCACAAAATTTGCGCACAACAACTACCAGTAACAATGTATTCTACTTTGGCAGTAGATAATACAAAAAAAAAATTTGTTTTTACTGCACCATGATACTAGTAACTTGCCTAACATGTTACATGTCCCAGAGGTGCTTTTTCTATCTAGCTTATAACCAGGAAAGTCAGCATCTGAATAGCTAATTAAATCAAATGATTTTCCTCTTGGATTAAATAATCCTAAGATGGGAGTATATTTGAGATATTTGAAAATCCTTTTAACAGAATTTAAATGAGATTATTTGGGATTAGCATGAAAGTGAGCACACATGCATACACTGAACATAACATCAGATTTTCTAGAACTAAGATAGAGAAGACTCCCTATCATGCCTCTATAGTTGGTTTGATCCACTGATTCTCTAGCTTCATTAGCATCCAACTTACAAGTGGTACTCATAGGTGTATCACTAACTTTACTACCATCCAAACCAAAACATTTTAAAATATCTTTATTATATTTACTTTGATTTGAAATAATACTATATTTGTTTTGATAAATCTGAAATCCAAGGAAAAATTTAAGTTCACCCATTAAACTCATTTGAAATTCATTTTTCATTATTTTTGAAAAATCAGTACATAAAGAGTTTTTTGAAGATCCAAAAATTATATCATCTACATGATTTTTTACTATCAAAACGTCTTTTTAAATCCATTTAATAAACAAAACAAGATCTATTATTCCTTTAGTAAAACCTTTTGAAAAAAGAAAGGAACTATGTCAATCATAACAAGCTCTTGGAGCTTGCTTTATATCATATAATCCTTTAGAATGTTTAAAAACATGATTTGAAAAATGGGGATTTTTAAAGCCCGGGGGATGTTCAAAAAATACATCCTTAACTATATACCAATTAAGAAAAGAACTTTTGACATCCATTTGATAAAGTTTGAAATTCAGATGAGCTGCATAAGAAAGTTGTATCCTTATGGCTTCTAACCTAGCTACAGATGAAAAGGTCTCCTCATAGTCTATTCCTTCCTCTTGACTATAACCTTGTGCAACTAATCTATCTTTTTTTCTAACTATATCTCCAGATTCATCAACTTTGTTTATAAAAACCCATTTAGTGTCTATGGTCAAGGTGTCCTTAGGTCTTTCAACTAGTTCCCAGAATTCGTTTCATTCAAATTGATTTATTTCTTCTTACATAGCCATCACCCAAAATTCATTATGGTTAGAATCATTAATATTTTTAGGTTCAAGATGTGAAATAAAATCTTGATGTTCAACCTGATTTCTCAAAGAATATCTAGTTTGTGTTCCTCGATTGAAATCACCTACTATAGAATCTAAAGGATGATTCATGAGAGTTATAATACCACTATAACAATTTGAACGAGACTCCTCATGATTTTCTATTTGTTCATACTCAACAGCTGTAGATTATGGAAAATTTCCAGTACTGGTCACTTTTACAGGGGATTCACTTTCGTTATCATTAAGCTTCAGAATTGACATATCTTCCTCAAAATATTCAAGAAAGGTTTTGGGTTCATAGGGATCAGTTTCATCAAACTTAACATGAACTGACTCTTCCACACATTTGGTATTCTTATTGAATACTCTATAGGCATTACTCGATATTGATATATCTAGGAAAACTCCTTCACCACTCTTGGAGAAATACTTCTCAAGATTTTCCTTAGTGTTAAGGATAGAGACTTTGCAACCAAAAACTCTGAAGTAGTTAACCTTAGGCTTCCTATTGTTCCAAAGTTCATAAGGAGTCTTCTTAATAACAAGTCTAATAAAGACTCTATTAATGTTATAATAAGCTGTATTTACAGCTTTATCCCAAAAATAAATAGGTAAATTGTATTCAATAAGCATAGTCCGAGCTATTTCTTGAAGGGTCCTATTTCTTCTTTCCACGACTCTATTTTGTTATGGTGTTATATGAGCATAGAAATTGTGACTATAGACATTGTGTGAGCAATAGGATTCAAAATACTGATTATCAAACTCATGCACATGATCACTTCTCAAGGCCTTAATTATATGTCCACTAAGATTCTATTCATACATGGAGTATTTGATAAAATAAGAACAAGCTTCACTTTTGTGAGCTAGAAAGTATACACAAGTGTACCAAGAAAAATTGTCTACAAGAACATAAACATTGTGCTTCCCATTTAATCTTGAAACTCTTGATGGTCAAAAAAAATCCATGTGAACCAACTCAAGCGGTTGAGAAGTATAAACTTCTTTCTTTCGTTTGAAAGAAACTTTGTGTTGCTTTACCTTTTGACAAGGATTGCACACTTTGTTATGTGGGATTTCCAGTTTAGGTAAGACTCTAACTAAACCTTTCCAAGTCTGTTTCCTAAGAAAGTGCACATTGCAGTGTCCTAATCATATGTGGAACAACCAGGATTCCTTATGAAAAGTATTTATGCAAGAAACATTTTTCTTAGCTAAAAAATTTATGTCAAAAGAAAACACATTATCATTTATGAGAGCAGTAAATATTAAATCATTTTTGGAATTAAAAACATCACATGAATCATTATTAAATTTGACATTGAAACCATCATCACACAACTGATAGATACTATGAAAATTGTACTTTAATCCATAAAAAAGTACATTGGAAATTAATACCGTATTAGGTTTACCGATCTGGCCTAAGATGATGATTTTTACCTTTTCATTGTCACAGGAAGTTACATTACAACCATAAAACTTGATTAGGCTTTTGAATCATGAGTAGTCTCCTATCATATGTCTTGAATATCCACTATATAAATACCAAAGAGTCTTACAAGGACTCTTTAAGGAATATCTCTGGAAAACAGATTAGACATGGGGTAACTTTGGTACCCAGACATTATTGGGTCCTGAGAGGTTATCAAGTAAAATTTTGGGAACCCATACTTGTCTCACATATTTCACATAATCAGAAGATATATTTTGAGACATAAACACTTTTTTTGGTCCTTTGGAGAATTGTTTCTCATGAAATGGTCTAGAACTTGAACCACTAGTGAATTGTCCAGATTTTTGAATAAATTTAGTTTTAATGATCCTCCTCTATCAAGGATGATATCCTTGACCAGTTGTATATTTTGGGGCAATCTATTGTCTTAGAAACTAAGTCAGGGTATCTCTAATAGCAGTAAAATTTTCTAGATCTTTCTTTAATTGTTCATTTTATAATTTCAGTTCGGCATTTTCTTTTAACAGCTGAGCACACTTTTCTTTCTCAATATCTCGACTAGACTTATAATTTGAATTTAAATCATGCTGTCTTTTTAATGATTTATACTTGTCCTTGAGCTCATTAAAGGAATCCTTATGTATTTAAAAATATTCAAATAGTTCATCCTTAGTCATATCTTCATCATTATGTGAGTCACTCTTATTCACAGAATAATAGGCATTACATACTGGAGAGTTAAGTGTTACCTCAGATGTTTCTATCATGAAATATAAGATGGAATGATTGTTTTGTTCACTATTAGAACCATCAGATCCACTAGAGCTGATTTTTGAAGCACTCCAGGTATCTTTTATATCCTTTTTATATCCTTTTCCCTTGTCTTCATATTTATTATGGAATTTCATATTGGGACGGTCTGCCTTCACATGATCTGTTCGTTTGCACTCATAGAAGATTATTTCATTTGAGTTGTCATTCCATTTTCTATATTTCTTCCATTTTCCTTTACTATCGTACTTTCCCTTGTATTTTGACTTCCTAAAGAATTTATTTTTTCCATAAAATTTTTTGAATCTCCTTGCAAGATAACCCATCTCCTTGTCACTGTCTGAATCTGACTCTTCACTAGTGGAAATGTCTGCAAGAACTTGAGCTTTTTCTTTGTTTTTACTCTTTGAGGTAGTAGTCTTGAATGCTACTAATTTTTCCTTGGTTCCTCATTTTCTTATTGATTCACCTTATGTTATTCCTCGTACATCATAAGTTTTCTAATTAGTTCCTTCACTGGACGCTTTCTTATATCACATGATTCTCGGATGGAAACAAAAGTTACCCTACATCTGTCAGGTAGGCATCGAAGCAGTCTCATTATTTGGTCCCTGTTGACCACGTGTTTTCCAAGAAGACTAATAGTGTTCACCATCTCATTGAACCTGAGATGAATTTCATATATAGGTTCATTCGGCTTCATTTTAAATTATCATATTTAATAGTGTATGTATTTAGCCTCATTTCATTAACATTAGTTGCTCCCTCATGAGAAACATGTAATGTATCCCAAATTTCATATGCAGTTTTACAAGCAGATATTATATTGAATTCATCACCACCAGGAGAATAGTACAAGGTATTCATTTCATTTCAGTTGTTATTATATGTATATTTGGTTAACTGAGACCTTGTTTCCCTAGTAGTAGCAGGCAATATATGTTTCTCTTAAATTGTGTCCCAGATTTCAGGTCCAATACTCTCTAGATAGATTCTCATTTTTATTTTCCATTGACCATAGTTAATACCATTAAAGAAAGGTGGCCTGTTAGTAGTAGCACCCTCATATCTAGTATCCATAATTACTTAAAATTTAAAGAACTGTAAATTTAGATATGACAGAAATTTTAAGATCATAAAGATACAGCTAAAATCACAGTTGAAAATAATTGGAAAAACTTGAAAATAAATAAAACACTGATAAAAAAATGTTGGTCGGAGTGGATACTCGAGAGGGGGGTGAATTGAGTTCCAATTAAAATTTATGTTAAAAAACATTATTGTTAAGAAAAACCCTAATTTTAAAAATGGCCCATTTTATTAAGGCAGTAGAAATATAAATGCTCAATTGGTCAACAAGTGTCTCAAAGGGTGATTAGTCCTCAGATAAATTAGTGTAGAACACTAATTTAACTTTTAAAACAAGTCTACTAAAGTAAAAATATACACAAAATAACCAAAAATAACTATCAAAGTGTAATTAAAAACCGTTTTATGTTTTAGAAAATATAAGTAGTGGATAAAAAAATAGAGTAATTGAAGATTATCACAACAATGTAAACAAGAGGATCAGTCTCAAGTAGAGACTTAATCCTATCCACTTGGTGATCACCTACCACCAAGCAGTTTATATAAATAAACTTTTGATCCACACCCTAGATTGGGGTTTACAACAACACACCAGGCTTTCCAGGTCATAATTGACCTCTACAATAGTTATTCGTGGGAAACAAAAGAAATAAGTGATTGAGTATGAGGATAGTTTGATATACTCCAGTTATGTTTAGGAGACATTGTGTGTTATACAAATAAATATTCACACTACTCAAATACAAAATAAAAAAAACAGATTTAAGGATGAGAATATAGGTATGAATTCTCTATGTGTTGTGAAGTGAGGCTCCAGACTTAATGAATGTTGTGAAAATGGTATTTCAGTCTTCTTCTAGAAGAAGTCTTCAGAACTAAGTATCATAGTTTCTGTAATCCAGCTTCAAGGAGTGAAAAGGTTCATCTTGTTGATGTCTCGATGTATATTGAGCATTTGTGGCTAATATAGCATGTCACATTATTCTTGTAATCCAAGAACTTTATTCCTCTCTTTTCGTATTCACACAGTCTGTGTCTTAGCGTGTACTGATACTATCTCATCGTCTCTTTATCGTACGATATGATGTCCGTTTATACTCCATGATCCTCTACTCATAAGGATCATCGCATGTGCATGTACCTCGTACTTGTACATGGATTGTCCTATAGACAAAATTAAATAATGTCAGAAACATTAATTTGTATACATATGACCGTTATAAATAAATTTGAATTAATAAAATATAAACAGTTATTTATATCAATCGGTGAGTAATGTTTGGTCGGTTGTCTTCTGTTTGATAACATCGGTCAGTCATCTTCGGTGTGTTATCTTTGGTGTGTCGACTTCAGTCTGTCATACTTCGGTTTGTCGACTTCGGTCAGTCGAACTTCAGTGTGTCGACTACGGTCTGTCAAACATCGGTTTGGGTCTGTCAAAATTTGGTCTGTCATTCTTCGGTTTGTCTTTATTCAGTGTGTATTTCTTTGGTCTATCGAACATCGGTCTGTTAACTTTGGTTTCGGTGTGTTATCTTCAGTTTTAGTGTTTCATCTTCGGTTTCAGTGTGTCGACTTTGTTGATTCAAACTTCGGTCTTAGAGAATACAAGAAGGATTATGAAGAGTCTGTCATGAATATACCATTTCAAGATGAATTTTTAATCAAAGTATATATAAACATACACTTGTAAACAAATTGATTCATGACTTATAAGCAATTGACTTATTAAAGTATATGTTGCAGTATGACGAAATTTATTCACATAGAGATATTAAAATTGCTTGAAAGAGTAGAATATGTTTATTGAATTAATTTGTGATTATGAAAAATACAAAGACATGAAGGGTCCAGCAAAGACAAATGAAAAAAAGTCATTGGATCAACAAGAATCTAAGAAAATAAACAAATTGACTCCAACTTATCTCATTGGTGAGAGACTTCTTCAATAGTGATCAATCTAAATTGAGTTAAAACTCTTATATTAGTGTATTCATTCCCTTGAATAAATTGTTTGAGTACATTTTTGTTCATTATACAATATGTGCCTTTTACTCCTTTCATATGTTTCTAGATATTGGAGTTTATTTCATTTCAATTTTATTAATAAATGTTTTAACTCTAGTGCTCCATCCTAGTTCTTCAGCCAAAAATGCTTGTCCCACAACATATAAAAATTGTTTTATATTTTTTTTCACCAACTTTCTTTGCATTCATCACCTTTGAAATCACATTGGTTCTTAGTTTAATAATTTTCGGGTGACCTGAGCTCTATCAGGCACTCAAATTCATGGAAAATCAACGAAGCAATCAGGGATCAATGAAATGGTTATAGATATAGAATTTTTGTGATTTAGGGATGATCCATTTGATGATTTGGAATCATTAAATCAATGGATTAACCAATTCTGGTGTATGGTTTGTGTAAAAAAAACCACTCCTAGTTTCTAGAGAGAAGTACCTCAGAATCACAATTCACATCCTTATTTTAAGTTTACAAGACAAATTGTAGTGAGATCAAATGCAATTTGACCAAATTAGATGTGCGAAGAGTGGTATTTAGATCTGTAGTTTCTGAAAATTTTCAACAACATGTCATGTACAACTATGAACACATATTTTGTATTCCTTTCTAGTAATGTATCTTGGGTTTGGTAAAATATAAGAATGGAACAACATATAGTCTTATATAAAATATCGGGTATCATTTCCCCAGTTGGACAACACATGTTTTCGTTCACATAGGTGGGGGATCCTTGTAAGAAAACACATACACAACTCAACCACACAGGTGGAATCTTGTGTGAACCTATACACCATATACCAGAGTACACATACATGGGGTCTAATTGCACAGAAATGACTATCAAAAAAATCCCTTTTCTTGTTTAGCTATGATACATTGTGTAGTCCAACTACCTGGCATGTTCTTTTACAAGAACAGGTAACCCATATACCAACTAGAGACATGACCCGTCTTTGATTATGGGTGACACTCTATGTGGGTCTCTTCATATGTTGTGTACTCATTAGTCTATTTTGAGTGAACTTTGAATATTTGTATCTCCATCATTTTAACTCAAATTTTATGCCAGGACTATTCTATACTACATGTTTTTTCACATAGAATGTTATGGTTCTCTCAAAATAGGGTTTCAAGAAATGATGTTAAATTTTTCCAGATTGGCATTCACTGAGGTGAAACTTGATGGACACATCGATCATGCAGGTTCACCAGGGATTTCAGTCCATAAACCTTCAGTAAGGTTGGAAAGTGTAGTTCCCTGATGATAAATTCCATGTTTTTTCCTCTAACAAGGCTGTTTAGTGGAGTTACCTGATTACTTTTCAGGAATAACCCACCAAATGTGTTCTGTAGTGGAGTTCCTTGATGAATTTCCATACATTATCCTTTAGAAGGGATGGGTGGTGGGGTCCCTTAATAAATTTCTAGGGGTAACCCTCCTGTAGGGCTAGATAGTAGATTTTGCTAATGAATTTATAGGTGTAACCCTCCAACAGTGCTGGGAAGTGGAGTTCTCTGATGACTTTCCAGACATAACCCTTCAAAAGGGCTAGGTAGTGGAGTTTCGTGATGAATTTATAGGGATAACACTCCCAAAGGGCTGGGTAGTGGAGTTCCATGATGACTTTCCAGGTGTAACCCTTCAACAGAGTTGGTTAGTGGAGTTCCCTGATGACATTCCTAAGTGTAACCCTCCATCTAGGTTGGGTAGTGGAGTTCATTAGTGAAAATCTGAGTAGGACCTCATATCAAACTAGAGCCTAATATCATTACCCAAAACATATATCCCATCAACTGTGTGGCATAGGGATGGGATGTGGTTTGACATGTCTTTGGACTAAAATGATAGAGGGAAACTTTCCCCACCTAGATGTGTTTTTTGTGGCACGACCATAAATTGTGTGGGAAATTCAATATTGTCCAAAGTGGGTAGTATCAAGGTACATTGATTTATTCCCTTAGAATTATGTATTTGGGGTACACGCATGAGGTGATGGGAGTCACAGGTAAAATTCTATTGGAACTGTTGGAAACCCTTCTTCTTGGGTTGAGCAGTGATATGGAGATACCCTACTCTATCATTTGGGTTTCATTGACTTAGTATATATATAAATACTTCTTTGGTACCCACTCTTTGGGATTATTTACTATCCTAGGATAAGTGAATATGTGTGGGGTATGCCATGTTCATTACATGATTTTATTCTTGTTTTTGGATGTAGTATCCTACTATAAGTTCCAAAGACTATAAAATGATTTCATCTCTCACCGGGATGATCTCCTTGTGTTTGGATGAGTTTACTTTTACTCTTTCGTTGGGTTGAGCTATACTCTTTCATTGTACCATATTTTTTCTATTTATTTCCTTCTTAGATTGTATATATTACTTCTCCCCATCACCCTTTTTATGGATTTATATTGGGTATGTATATACTCACCAATTCATGATATTTTCCCCTCACATGTTGTGTCTTTTAGAGAGGGTAAACAAGTCAATCATGACTTTCGAGTAGCATAGAGATACAGGGTTATTGGACTGCATATTGTGGTCCTAGATTGGGATATATAATCTTATCTCTCCTATATATTTTACATTTCCTATTTTTCTATTAGGTTGGGACACATTTCTATTTGGGTGTGTATTTCCCCCCTTTTCCATTTTAGTTTACACTATCATGATTCGTACTGTTTAGAGGTCCATGCATATTTAGACTATTTATAGGATTATTTCACTTTTTATTTCTCTCCCTATGCATATTTTAATTGAATTGGATCTATGGGTTTTTATGGGTACTTATGCAAAGGGCTCCCATATTTAGGTGTTCCTTCAATGCTTGTTTCTACCCAGGGCATATAGAGGTGGGATTAGAATAGTTGTACCTCGAGCCACAACTTGGATTAGGTCATAATAATAATTTTAGATCCTATATAACCTTTTTAAAATTCAAACAATTCATGGTAATGTTAGCATTATATATTTTCATTCCATCCCACCAGAAATACCATCAATGTTCTATAAACATCTTAGTATTGATAGAATGAATGGAAAATGGAAAACTGTAAGATTCATTCAATAATTATATCTTCAACAAGGAATCACCTGGGACATATAATCTCTTTCCAAATCTCAGTACATGATCACTATCAAGGTTAAATTCTAGAATATATCCCTTAAAATCAATTCTACCATTTCTTATAGCTCATTGTCTTCATTTTGAGATTGATTAATTCTATCATAAAAAATCAACTAAATTGGATCATGAAACAAAACATAGTATATTTATACATCCACATATTTTAGGAAAAATTCATTATATCTTTAACAGAAGGGTCATTTTCTATGTGTAACATGGTCAGTAATAAACTGTTTTTATGATGAAAAGCATCAGATACTTTTTTCTCTATTCCACGATGGTAATGAATTGTGATTTCATAATCTTTTATCAATTCTAATTATCTCATTTATCTCAAGAAAAATTCTTTATGAGTGAATATAAACTTTAATATTTTATGATCAGTATATATTTCATTTATGGATCCATTTAAATTATGTATTCTATTTTTTATACAAAAACATAGGATGATAACTCCAATCCATCCATATAATAAATAATCTATTTATATTTCAGTTTACATAAAGTTTAAGAAATTTTCAAATCATTCTATATTAGAAAAAAACAAGTTCCTTTTAAAGATGCAACACCGTGTTGGAAAAATTAACCATTTTCGGAGTATAAGGACAAAAATGGAGTGTTCACCTATTTAATTTTTTGTTTCAGAAATAATTCACCACATTATTTGTTTCATGAGGAATTTAACTCATTTTCTTATTTAATTAGTCTTTGGGAAAGAGTATTGTGCAATGTTTTTGATAAATCTCCGTTAATAGCCTAATTACCCATGAAATATAGAAACAACAGTGACATTTGTAGGTATTTTCCACTCATCAACCATTTTAGTTTTATCATGATCTACTGTTATTCTATATTTATGTACAATGTGTCCGAGGAATGGAATATGTTGTTGAGAAAAAATAAAATTGATAATTTTTTGTATAACTAATTTTCTTTTAGTGTATAAAAAAAGTCCTTATATTTTTTTCATGATCCTTATAACATTTTGATTAAATAAATATACCATCAATAAAAACATCCACAAACATTTCTACAAAATCATTGACTAATCTATTCGTAATATCCATAAATTGAGATGGTAGTTTTTTATCCCAAACAAATAAACCAAAAAATCATAATTCATTTATCTAGTCTGAAATTCTAATTGCTAAATATAACCCTCTTTCACATTCTGTTGATAGTTCCTAGATAATACCAAAACCATCAATAACTATTTATTTCCCATAGATGCTAAAAAAAATCAAGGATATTGGGAAATAGATACGTATTCTTAATATTAATTTAATTCAATGATCTCTAATCAGTAAAAATCCCTCTAAATTTATCTTTTATTTTGAAGAAAATATATAATTTTCCCATGGTAATGTTATAGGATGAATGAAGGCTTTGTCATTAAACTCAAAAAATAACTTTTACAATTCAGTTAGTTTTACATGATCCATTTGATAAGGGGGTATTCAAATAGTCTTAGAATCCAAAACTAAATCATCAGTAAATTCAACTTCTTAATCATGTATAAAAATAGGGAACTCATCCGGAAAAACATCCAAATTTTATTTTAATACTAAAATATCATTAATGTTTATTGTACACTTATTCTTGAAAATATGTGAATGATAAATTTCGTTTATAATTTTTAAAAATTTCTCATCTTCCTGACATGTTATCAAATTTATGGGTTGCTTAATTTATAAAAACTAAAATTATAATTGAAAACGAAGAATTCATCTTCTCAAAAATATATTTGACTAGGGTAAACTGAATGCTAATTCATACTCAAAATAATAACAAACTCTATTAGGGTCAAGACAACATGGATTGGAGGTGATTTCTTTCAACAGAAAATAAAAGGGAGATTCATGTAACTTCTTCTTGCATTAATACTTCCTCGGGTATTATTACCATAAGCTATTGGTTTATCTCATGGGGTGAAACATATAATTTACTAGATTATTTCTAAAAAATTAACGAATGTTTAAACCATAAATCAATAAATACATAATCATAATCTGAATAAAAGACTATGTACTTGATACTATATTATTTGATGGACCAACATCGGTTGAAGTGGTTGAAAAATGATTTCAATAAACCTTTATTCGTATAGTATCGATACATCCCATCATCCAGGTACTTCAACAAACATTCATATTCATAAGGACCCATATAATTAAATTTAAAATGTTTTAGCATTTATTTTATAGAATTACACTTAATAAAACCATGATATTTTTCATTTTAATTTTGATACATGGTCCCCATATTACCACATAAAAGGAACACACTAGACATCATAAGGAGTTCCCCAGTATAATTTATTTCAAAACTCTAACAAAAAAACAATTAATTTTCCTATAATTAGAATTTTTTGGTCCATTATTCCCTTTCTCTTTCCACCAATACATATTATTATGCTCGTTTCAAAGTACAAATGATCATATAAAAACTCCAATTCAACCTTCTTGGCAAAAAAACACATGTTTTTCATTACTTTTCAATTCATGGGAAACCAATTCCATTTGAAATCATCAATTCAATTTTAAGTAAAACTGATTAATCTTACTACCACAATCATATAAAACATTAGTGCATACCAATATAATTGGGTGAAGTTTGAGTTATATACAACCAATAAATCTTCATCCTTTTTTCTTAATTACATTAATTTCACTTCCATCGTATGTTGGAATGAATTTAGAAAATATTTCCCATGGAATATATTCATAAAATAAACTCATTAAAATATATCAATCTCTTCACCTTCATTAGTACTCTTAACCATTTTCCACTATTGATTGGCACCACCTTCAATGTGGTAAATAAAAATACATTCATTTTAATGATCTAAACATCCCTTGACATCTAATATGTTTCTAAGGCTTTAATCCATTCTTAAGATACCACTATGTCAGATAATATACTAAATGAAAGATGGTGTCACCTCATGAAATGTCTCATAGTCAACATTTTCAAGTGTAGCAGTCCTAGATAAACTCATGCTACAACAACACCATGATTTATATCCTGTGTCAACTAATCCATCACAGAAAAAAGCTTATCTATTCTTATTCCAAACATCCCTGGTCTCTAATTCATATGATATTGTTCCCTTGGTTCATTCCTATATCATGTTACATATTCCCTCTATGTAAAATCATTCTAAATAGGCATAGTATAGATGAAAAGACATGGTAATCATAAAATTTTATATCATTTAAGATTAACCAAAATGTAAAATATTCTTTGGGTATTCTTTCTATATTATGATAACCTCTGAAGTTATATAAAACATTAACAATTTCCATTTATAAAGACCAGACCATAAAAATTACTTATCCTAGTGTGTTTTTATTGGATATCATAATCATTAAATCATATTGATCATTTAGGTTCTGAGGTTTAGAGATCTAGTACATAAATCATATATAATAATCCCATATTTTTAAAAGAATACAAATATACTCAGTAACTATTTTTTCACAAAATAAATATTTTAAAGTAAAACATGACTTCTTTTTTGAAATACCATCATGAAATTAAACATGATTTATTCCTTTACCATCACCATAATTAATCCCTTAGAATAAAATTTAAAAACATGGGATGAGAAAAAAATAAACAATAAAGAAGATAAAAATGAAATAATTACACCATTAGTCCATGAACACTTAAAAAAATTATTTTATAAATAATTTTTAGCTCAAAGTTGAAATTTAATTACCCAATAAATTACATTATCTTCCCAAATCTTTTCATAAAACATTTCATAACAAATAATAAAGTCAAAATAAAACTCATATGGTTTCTCTGAAATAATGATAAACATGTAATATCTCTGTTTCAAAAGTTATACTACAAAGTAATCTAAACATTTATATATATTAATTTACTATTTGAAATCATAATATTTCAATTAAAATCCATAGTAATCACAGATAAATAATATAGTTAATTTGAGACATCTTTTTCTTGTCATTATTATATACACATGTAATAAACATTACAGTTATACTTAGATGAACCATCACAGTTGTACTTGAAATAACCATCATGGTTATTACTAGAATAAATATCACAATATATTTCCCAAAATATATTCTGAGAATCATATTTAGTTAATTTTTTCCATTTACCAAATTAATTGGAGTGATATAATTAGATCACCCTCTATTAGTTTATAATTGAGCCTCCCATTATAATTTTCAATTCCAAGGAACCATAAAACAATCCTATAACATTAAATAATGATTCATAGAATCATCATTTTAACACATAATAAATTATTTTCAAATATTGATTGATCCTTTTTAATTAACAACCATTTTTCAAAACTAAAATTCCTATAATAAAGGGAACAGTGAGTTTTCTTTGACGAAAACATGGAATATTTTAAATGAATGAAAAATTAAATAGTGTTCATGGTGGATGGAAATGTAATTTTTAGTATATTTGTTAAAATAGAATATTCCCTTTTTATTTTTATAAAGTATATTATAACCTCTTTGAAAATATTTATTCTGAAGATCATGAAAAGAAAGTAAAAAAACATGAAGTGTCCTTCATAACTCACTTATTTCCATATAAATACAAATACAAAATAATTTTAAAAATATTGATATAGACTAAATTTATAGTTATATTGTAATATTTAAAATTCGGATTTTTTAAAGGTATTATCTTAACTAGAGTCTGACTATTCATATAGTTATATTTACTTCCACATCATAGATAGTATCATTTGATCTTGAACCCTATAAGTTGGTATTATACAAAAAAAGACCCCTATAATGAGGGGATTGTCTATATTAAGGCATTTTTTCATGTATTAGCCAAAGTAAATGAGTTTTTATATTTTAATTAAAGGGGTTAATAGATTCCCTTTTATATGATATGTGAGGGCCATTATTAAAATGTAATATATTATTAATTTATAAATTAATTTTTAATTATAAATGACTTTAATATGATTTATATAGAATCTAAGATGTGTTTGGATCCACATACTATCACCAAATTATATTTATTGAGGTTTTAAATATGTTTTCACAATAATAATTTGTTTTAAACCCTTTTCACGATTACTACAAATTTAACAATATTCAACATTTTAATGGATAATAACATTACTATAACAAAAAAGAGACCATTAAATGGTACATGGGTAATTTCATTAATTATATCCAACTTGGTTTTTCATATCTATTTTTTTAATAATTTTATATCATTTAATAAAATATTTTATTCTAAAAATAGAAAAAAATCAGTTTTAAACTATTCATTTATCTTAATTTTTATAACATCATTGTTTCGTAGGACCTTGAAACATGATATTATAGATATAAGAATTCTTGTTTCCAGGCAGTTTCTATTGGATTTATTAATGGAACAGGAAACTTCCAATAGTTCTTTATCCAAAGTGGACCTTCTTTCCAAAGGAAGGCATTCATTTTGTTTATAAATTTATGATACTTAAGAACATGTATTGGTCAAGATGATGGGAGGTCGGACACATCAGACCCTTTTAAGGGGAACTATTTTTTACTCCGGGACTATCTTTGAAAGTATAAATATTTTCATAAATCCTTATTAATTCACCAAGTATATCATAAGTATCCCTTGGAATTTAAAATCAATTATTTAACATGTGTAGAATTTTATAATTATCAGTATGTATTTGAGGTTTTCCATCAATGGTATCCACTAATATACTAATTATAGATTCTTTTAATCATTGTTTCTGATGATACTGGTTTTTAAGCCACCTAGTGGGGCACTCTGGAGATTATTGTCATCCACGGAGACGAAGGATTGTTTTGATCTTGGGATCGTGCTCATAAAATGAGCTACCCACGTATCCTTGTGAAAGGAATCATAACCCTCTTAGTTTGGTGCCACATAAAAGGACACATCATACCTTTTAAGGTCATTTGAGAAGGACCTCTAAGTAGAAGGTTCTAAGTTACAACTTAGTGTGGGACTTATGTTAAAAAAAACCAAGGAACTTGGATAGGATATGAGTTCCAAGTAGAATTAGACCCTAATGGGAATATGGTCCAAAGAGAATAGGGTTGACTTTAGGTGTTGGGTTTGAACCTCAAAGGGGCTTCCTACGTATCCCATATGGATGGGAATCAAATCCCACGTAGTTCGATAAATCTCATAGGAGAATATAGTCCTCTTAGAAAGATGAGTTTGGAATTATTTTTTGAAAAGGGATGCCTTGATGATTTGAGGATTTTATTTTAGGATTTATTACTAAGGAGTATGCACAAATTGGGTGAATTAGGGTTATATTCTGAAGGTGGATATCCAGTGAGCTTGGGCCCTGAAAGAGCTTCCTACATATCCTGGATTGAACAAGAATAAGAGTTCTTATAGTTCATTAAAGTGAGTACTTGTGGATATGTTGTAATCATCATGTATCTCTAAGACCACATGAGCCATGATCAGTGTGAGAAACAAGAGGATGTGAAAGATTCAACAATGACAATTCACACTATTCCTCCATCGCTAATGGAAGAGGGAACATCGACCGTGGAAGAGGGTGAGGTGATGATCCTTCCCTCTGTTCTATTTACACTGGACAAGGGTCCAATGTAAGGATGAAGGGGTGAAGGTGAGGGGATTATACCAAGATGACTACCCTGAAATTGGTTCTAGTAGGGGAGGGAGACTTCTCCTATACTTTCACAGAATGGAAGGTGTGAAGTATACCTTCCCTAATGGTGAACTGAGCTCCCGGGTCACTACTTTAAAAAGCGAGAGGCTGGAAGCCCACCATCTTCCAAACCGGAAACTTCCCAAAACTTTTTTTGGGAGAAAATTCTATGTGACTGCAGATATAAAAACCCACAAACATCCCATGAATCTTAACCCCCTTGTGAAACAAATGTGGAAAACCTCTAACTATGGGAATACAAACCCAAATTAGAGACACGCTGATGTGCCTTATCCAAAGGTTCGAAAAATCAAGAGGTTTTGTTGGAGGTTTCAACTTATCCCCTTTTGAATAAGGTAACCAAATAAATAGATACCCCACCATGAAAGGCTTAAAAGGGTATTTGAGTTCATCAGGTAGGTACCACGCGCTTCTCAATCACGCAGGTATGGCACGTAAATGTACCATGCAGTTATACTGCGTAGGTATGGTGTGTAGGTGTACCACACAGTTTTACTGCATAGGTATGGTGTGCAGGTACACCGACTTGGTATGAATGGTGACTGAATAATTTGAATAACATCAAAAACGTTCCAATTCCATTTAATTATCCCATCTCTCGGAGTTTAGAGAACTATTTGAGACAATTTGAGAGATCTAGGTAAAAGAGCTACGCAATGGGAGCTTCAGAGAGTCTTTCAAAAAATTTCAGCCTAGAAATGGGGAGCCCATGGGTCCTATTTATAGGCACGGATGGGCCTGGCCGAATAAAATTTGGTCGTGTAGATATTCCGCATAGCTTCACCGCACTGGTGCTCCACTTAGAGGCATTGCAAATCTTCTCGCGTGTAGTTTGGACGCGTAGCTTTATCGCGTAGCTCGACCACATAGCTTTATCGCACAGCTCGACCACGTAGCCCTGGCATGAAGCTCAGCCACATAGCTCTTTCAAAAAGTTTCTGGATATTTATTAGTGTTTCCTTTTAACAATTGAAATTTTTTTAATGACTATCAACAAAATACCCCCTCAGGATTGGATCTGAAAATATAAAAAAGAGGGTCAAGTGCTGAAGAAATTTCACACAGTTATATCGTGCAGATATGTCGCGCAACTATGGTGCGCAGGTATGGGATGTAGTTTTTCCACATAGGACGTATATTTGATATAAATAGATCTCAAAATTTTGCATTATTTTCTTCACCTTCGCTTTCCAATGTTTGGAGCTCTCGTTGTATAGCTCATTTGTTCAACTGCATCGCGTTGTGCTCTCATGTAATTCTCTGGAAATTTCTTCAAGGTAAGATTATTTACGCAATAGAGCTGCACAAAAAGGACTTCACAGATGGAGTCACACTGAGATCATTGTCGAAGGACTTACACTACTGACATTGTCGAAGGACCTTGTCGAAGGACCTTGTCGAAGGCCCTTGTCGAAGGACCTTGCTGAAAGACCTACGCGACAAGTGTCCATTTCCAATTTTCTTACTTTCTTCTTTAGAAATATAATCATTAATTTTGGACATTCTTTTGTAGGAAATAATGGCTCATTTGATGACCCATACCGAAGAAGCTAAGGCTCTCCAAAGTGAAATGATGAGGATCTTCGGGCCAGATAATTATGACACTATTGAGAGTACTCTTCCTGGGATATGGAAGGGTCTAATTCCGTACCAGCGTGACTATCCACAAAGTCCTTACTTACCTCTGTATGGGCATGGAATTTTGCAATATGCCCATTTTCAAAATATTAAAATGTACATTCCAAATAATTGGTTTCATTAGTTTTCCAAATTTTACAGCATGAATAGTTGTTCAAGGGGGCTTCCAATACAAGAAGGAACAATGCCTATTAATTGCATCCTTCATCATAGTGGTTATACTCTAGATGTTAAGGATTATGTTGTAGAAACAAGAGAAAATTTTCATGATTCCACTTTCTATGCTCCTCAAATAGATCAATTGAATTGATGTAAAGGAGATTGGGACCTTCGTTCTAGAGGGGGTGTGAAACCCGAGTGGATGTGGGAATTCTGGGTACGTTGGACTTGTGCAGAATTCAGAAAAGAATTACGAAACGTTCAAATTTATGAAGATGTCTGGATGGAGAAAACTTATGTTTACAAAAATGAACTCATTCCAGAATGACTGAGCCAATGGATCCCACAAACAATCTTCTTCTATTTGACACACGACGAAGTTGGTATTAGTCTCTTGGACATTTACCAAATAGATCTAATTCCTATTCTAAGGGAAATGTATGATGAATTCATCCCGCCTACTTCAACATGGGGTGATGTTATAATTACACCATTGTTGGCCCATGAATTATTTCAGATAGAGAAGAATTTACCCAAATATAAGAAAGATATTCATGCCAGAGTTTGGATGGAAGCATTCTTAGAACTAACAACTGAGAAAGGTCCAACCTATGGATGGCCTACAGTTTGTCATTCCACTAATAACTGAGGCAGTTCAGGCACATATTGGCCTACACTAGAAAGAGGTGATTACAAGCACTAGGGTTATAAAGTCAAACCTGATATAGATGAAAAATTATGCTTAGCTACCTTCCTTGCTATGAAGCTAAGTACTTATTTGCTTCCAGTCTGTTAGTCCAGTGGGGGTGTAAGATCAGAGACGTTGGTAACTGACACTAAATTGGTAGAGGGGAAGTATATTGGTCTAGAAACCCCTATTTTGGAAATAATTTACCATCTCCTGCTGCATTTATACAATGGGAAGGCTACATTTAGAATTGGGGGCCATTTCAAGTGTTGTGGTGTTGGATAACATCACATTTTTCTTGATACTCAGTATTAAACTCAGTCAGAGTTCATAATGGTTGATTCACACCATTTTTATAGAAAGTTTCATGTCTTAAGCCTCTGAACTTGAGACCTGACGAGGTATTAAAGGTATTGAATGTCTCAGGAGAATTCAACTTCTTTTCTTTTTGGCAATCCACCAACTGGAACATTTATTGATGATGGTAATGGAGTGTATGAGCTGAGATCTTATATGATAGAATTCAAGGATGTTTTACTATTAACATGGGTTGATGGTGAAATTATCATTGAGGCTTATGTGCCCTATAAGTTTTCTCTCCAGTTCAGGTGTCTTCAACAGTCAACCACTTTTCCACCCACATATGTCTGACATGATAAACACCCATTGGTAGCACAAAAATTATGGATTCTCATAGCTTTAGTTGTATCCAAACTATAAATTTCATTACCTCAACTAGATGTGTCAATTGGATTGAAAGATCAGTATTCCAAAGCTTGGGTTTCTTCATATCTTCAAGGGGCTTTGAAAAAATGAGTATATCGAGTAGCAGCTACAACAACTGTTTCATGTGGAAATTGTTGTAAGAAGTCCAAGGCCTAAGATGATACAGAAATTTCAGAGGATTCAGAGCCCTCAAAGTGTCTTCGTAGGAAGTAAACCAGGAAGACCAAGGATAAAGAAGCAATACCTCCAACGCCAAGGCGATCCAGTCGCCACCATCAAACAGAGATTATGTCAAAATTTCTTGAGGATGAAAGGTCTGAAGAAGATCTTAAATTGGAAGGTTTGAAACCTCTTCCACTGTCAACTTGGCCAAAATCAAATTATGTGCGACCTTCGGTGATTCATCACTGGGAGAGTATACCCCGTGATCTCATGGATGCCTGGGCATTTCTACAAAATGGCATTCGAATACTAGATATTGGTGATATCAAGGCATCTTTTGATTTCTATCTGGAAAATAAATTGGCTGAAGTTAAAAAGTATATTGTGGAGTTAGAGAATTTTTTATATGAAACTGATGAAAAAATCCCATAACTAAATGAGTATCTCATATTCTGGACTAAGGAGTCCACGATGGGGTAATTATCGACTCTAAGGAGTAGTGGAATATTTATGTTAATACTGAGAATGTATATCCATTTTTCTTTTGTATCAACTCTGATTTATCGTTTTAAATCATTAATCATGATAAAAATATATTTCCTCAGCTTGAATGTAGTGATGGATGATCTGGAACGATTCTCGAATCACCTCAGTATATTCCTGCAGGTTCTCCCATTGGTGCAATGAATAATCATCCCCAGTCTCCAGAACTTTCTCTAGGAGCAAGAATCATGAATAGGGTAATGGAGACATATAATCCTCAACCATTACCAATATTTTACTATGATAAGATAAGTGTTTCAATTTCTCCTAAATCTTTTGAATAGAAATTCAAAAAAGCAATGATATTTCTTTGAATCGTTCGCCGAAAGAGTAAGTATTTATATAATGTTCAGGGCATACAATTTTCTCAAGACATTTTGGTAACCATGCTTTATCCTCTTGTATGATATATGTCTCTTTACTCTCTCAAGGTATTAAGAGTGGATGTTTCAAAACCAGAAAAAGAAGTTCCTGGGGAAACCCAGGTTCATGCGGACATATCATTACCGTCAAAACATTCAGCTATACCTACTCTTGGCTCTATTGAGAGATAGGAAGGCTATGGTAAGATTAAATACATTCCCCAGTTACTTTTGTTAAAGGATCCGGAAAATAATCAATACTGATATTATTATTGCTTTAGAAGAAAGGACTGAAGATCCAGAGAAATCTGAAACCAATGCTGAAATTAACCCAAACCTGGAATGATCTGATACTGGAATACCAATTGAAGATTCAGAAGAAAAAAATCTCAACGGATCCAATTTGGGCATCAACCTATATTTGTTGGATACCTTAAATGGTGAGGATGTTGTAACATTTCAGGCTGTATACACTGAAATGATGGACACCATTAATTCGAATATTGATATTCCAGGTTCCATAAAGGAGTTTAGAGATTTCCATGAGGAATTTCAAGGAAGTAAGTTCCTATTCTTGCATTTTCCATCCATAATTTGTTTTTCAACATGATTCATTACATCATATTTATCTTATGCAACTTTATCTATAGAAAATGTTGCAAAGGCTCTTCATGAACATGGTATTCCACTTTATCTTTCTCCTGGGGATGAAGAAACACTTATAGAGGATCCTTCATCAGGAGATGATCCGGAGACTTCAAATGTCATATCTGAACAAACTCAACCCCCTCCTCATGAAACACCTACTCAAAGAACAGGAGATGAAAATACCGGGGATGAATCCAATCAATTAGATGACTTATTTTTGGGTAAATATAGTCATCCATCTGAGTAATATTTTTTTCCTCCATTCGATACTAATAATGACAGTGATTTATTATTTAGGGGTATTAGGTCCAAGATTAGAGGGTGAAGCTTCTACTGTCCCAAGAGAAGTAGAACGAAAAAAATTCGTTAAGAAACCTGTTTCAAGAGTACATTTAACCTCATGGTAGTGACTCAGATTCAGATTTAGAGATGCAATATGCTCTTGGCATGGCACGTAAGAAGACATGGGAGTAGATCTGGAACATAATTGATCAAAAGCCTTTAGATTAATTATCGTCCCATTTTCCAAAACTCCCATCATTATTTTGTGTGTTGGGATTTAGTGGATTCAATTATCGGCTGGTCTATAATGCCATGAAAAAAACAATCCACTGACAGGTGCACGAGCATAAGCTGTGACAAGATTTTGAAGAGGCTAAATGACTCATCAATATTAAGGTATTTCAAGCTACAATGGTTGAGGTGGAGGAAAATCACAACAATAAATCAATCAATATTAGCCAACAAATCAATGAATCCACGAAAGAGTTATTATCTCTTCAACAACAACATGATGTTTTTCATAACAAGCTTGAAAAACTGAATCATACATTAAAAGAAACCCAAATGGAGGGGATAAATGCCATTTCAAAAGCTAAGGAAGCACTTCGTCAGGAAGAGGAGTCTGGAGTTGCTGAATTATCTCAACTTCAACAAGCAGCTGATAGAGCATATATAGCGGTTCAATAAATGAAAAGTCATGTCAAAATCTTATTTTAAAACATGATAGAGAGGCTCTGGTTTGTGGATGGCTCTCCATTTACACTTGAATGAAATAAATTTTGTTTCCAATCATACACATGACTTCATTATAGTTCTTCTTTCAAGATTAAAATATGAAAGGTAAATGATGATATGGATTCCTTTATGTTAAACAATCATCATTATAATAACATGAATGAGGTGAGAAAAGTTTTCTTATAAAGCTGTGTGATTTAAGGCGCATAATTTAATTATTTCTAGGGTAATAGGGATAACCCCACAAATTTTGTTTATTCTGACTTCTCATTGCTCAATATTACCTAAATCATACAAAAAATGTATGTTTAGTGATCTGGGACCTGACTTTTTTTCAGAACGCCCTTTGCGGGTTCTTAGTCTGATGTGTATCATGTCTTTTGTTACTGGAAGTTTAAAGTCTTGCATATTTCACTATAAAGTGTTAATATTTAGGTCCAAATAACTTTGATCGTAAATTTTGAATTAGATCCCAAAAAAAACTTCATGGATAAGAATTTCTTTAACATTCTTTAAATATTTCCAAGTGGAATTTTGGGACATGATTTTTTATGGATACCAAATCTTATAGCCTGCATCACCATAATGTGTGACCTTTCTAGGAATGAAGTTACCATTACATGAAAAACCCATTATGGGGGATACATTATATAGGGCCACCTGGGGAAAATGTTGCATAGTCAAATAGTGGCATCTTTTGAGAGACAAGCGTATTATGTAGGCAACTTATGCAAGGCCTCCTAAGGGAACATGCTTCATAGTCAGGAAATAGACCTCTCAGAAGTTTGACATTTTATTACTAAAAGTCAATGAATTTTTATGGAGATTTATATTTTCCAAATCATAGAGTTTGTTTTATGGAGAAAGGTACCTAAATATAGAAAGGGTATTTCTAATCAAGATATTCAAAGAATCATAGGAATAAGACTTTTACAATGGTCTGACCCAAATTTAAGAGATACAGTGTCTGTAGTTTTAGGTCATACAATTAGGACCAGAAATGGAAACAATATATAACATGTGGTCAAGTGAATTAAAGATTATTTCATAGTGTATCAAGCACATGACGAGGGAAATGTGTAAACCATGGTCTTGAAGACTTTCAGATTGTGAGAAAGATGATGGAAAATTTATACTTGAATGACTGTTTTAAAATACAGATTCTTGTATATTGTCATCAAAGATTAAATGGGACAACGATACTATAATCAAGAACGAAGTTACTATTATTTGAAAAACCCATTATAGGGGTTTTATTATGTAGTTCCAACGGGGGAAAATGCTGCATAGCCAAATAGTGTCATCTTTTGACTTACAAGCCTATTATGTAGGCAACTTATGCAAGGCCTCCTAAGAGCATGTGCTGCATAGTTAGGCAAAAGAACTCTCAGATATTAGAAACCCTGTCGCCAGAAACCATAATTATGATTATGACAATCAGAAAAAATTAAAGATTATGTGTGTGAAATATGAAAGGAGGTTATTCCCAATGTATATGAGAAATATTTCAATCAATATTTGCAATAAATTTATTGTCTTTTACAAAGATCTGACTCATATGTAAAATGGAGGCTTTCAAAGTTTCCATTGAATGAATATGGTAATGTGCATTTTTATGTTATGTAGTGAAGACATTATACTATGCAGTTTTGAGTCATGCAGTGAAGACATTGATAAACCCATAAGAAATTTTAAAAACCCTATTTATATAAAGAATCCATTTACCCAATTCCTAAGCCCACATGAGCAATTCTCGGTGTGAGAAATAAAGAGCAGTAAGGGTTTCTTTTATAATATAATGGTGATCCAAGTGAGAAAATAGTGGTGTTAAATTTCCATGTAATTTAATGTCATGCGGTAAGGATGATAATAAACCAATATTATAGAAAAGACACATTGTAACTGGATTAAGGGATAAAACCTAAAAGTTAGTATGTGTCTTGCTGGATAAGAGTCAATTTATGCATAATTCTTAAAACATTTCCTATGTATATTTGATTCTTATAAAAGAAATAAAGGGGGTTTGTTGTTTTTGTATCATGACTGGGCCCAAAATTGGAGATTTAGGCATCTCTACTTATCTCATCAGAAAAAATGAGAATCAATCCATATATAGTTTTTTAATATTAATTCTTCATGTTAATCAGATTTGGCATGAAAAATGGGGGCTTTCTATGATAATGATAAATCTTAAGAAATAAAATGACATACAGACCAAATCATATATCTTAAGAAAATAATCTATATAGATCTGATTCATATACATGAGGAGAAAAGAAAATAAGAATTTTTTTTGATTGTGGTTGGGCCCCAAATTGGAGATTCAGGTGTCTCTACGTATCTCATTGGAAAATGAGAATCAAGCCATACGTAGTTCTTGAAACTTGGTCTCTATACAGATCTGACTCTGACAAAGAAAAGAGAGGGACTCATGTACTACCAAGGAGTAGTGATGATCTTAATAACGTTTACTAATGGAAACTTGTAACATCTTATAGATAAAATATTAGTTGTACAAATAATGTCATGTAGTTTAATGTCATGTGACAAGGACGACAACTCTATGCACTTTAACGTCCTGCAACATGGACGCTTATGCTTGTTATGCAGTTTAATGTCTTACAACTAAGACATGGGGGCTATGTCGTTTTAAGTCTCACAGTAATGACTTGGTATCATGCAGTTTAAAGTCTTGCAGTGAGGACTACTTATGGAAAACTATACAAAGTATTTCTTCAAAAATCTTGCATTGGTCAGGGTTGTGATGAGCTCTCCATCCATTGAGATTAAGGCATATTCTCCATTTGAATAAACCTTATGTATGGAATAAGGTCCTTCCCTCTTTGTCTCTAGTTTTAGAGGTTTCTTTCCTAGTATCATTGGATTTCTAAGGACTAATACCAATTATCCTTAAAGGAATGAACAAAGATGAACTTTTCTATTAAAATCTCACACAATTATGTTCTGATATACTTCTAGATGATGCAAAGTATGAAATATTTTCTCATCCAATCATTCCAACTCATTGAACCATTTCTGAGACCTGTCATCTATAGAAAATTGATCACAGATTTCAACTCATAGTGAAGGCAATTGCATTTAAATTGGTAAAACCGCTTTAGTTCCATATAACAATGAATAAGGAGTTTCTTAGGCCGCAGTACGAATAGTTGTCCGATAAGCCCATAAAGCATTCAAAAGTTTATCAGGACATGATTTCTTATCTTTATCCACCATCTTCTAGAGTATATTTGATAGGGTTTTATTAAAAGCATCTATCTGTCGATTTTCCACCACATGATAGCAAGATGAATGGTTGGATTTGATATTATATTCCTGATATAACTTTTTTACTTCAGCAGAACAAAAATTGGTTCCATTATTCATCAAAATAGTATGAGGGATTCCAAATCTGGTGATGATATTAGTTTTGAAAAAAACAAATGAAATTTATAGCTCCAACTTTCTTGAGAGGTATTGCCTCAGCCCACTTAGAGAAGAAATCAGTAGCAGTGAGAATATACCTGAACTGGTTAATCGCGGCTGGAGGATAAGTCCCTACTACATCCATTCCCCATGTTGGAAATGACCAATAGTATTTAGCTGTATGTAATAACTCTGGGAGTTGATGAATGATGTTGGCATGCACATGACAGGGATAACATTTTTTGTGAAGTCTGTACAATCATGTATCATTGAAGGCCAAAAATATCCAAGCCTTCGAATCTGATTGGAGAGTCTGTGCCCAGATTGGTGGGCACCACATGCTTCTGAATGCACATCTTTCATGACAGTCACAGTTTCTTCTCCATCAATACATGTGAAGATAATCCCATCAAATCCCCTCCTATAAAGGATCTTTTGGTTGTTTGGACCATCATAAAGGGTAAAATTATCTGGTCATCACCGGATATAATCCCTCTCAGCCCTATTTGGTGGAAGTATCCCATTTTTAAGATATTTGATGATGGATGTTCTCCATCCCATGTTATAACCATACGATTCAGAAATAGGGAACATTTCATCGATTTCTTCCCTCATTGTTTGAAAAAAGGTGAAACCATGCGGCGATGGGCTATGATGATAACTATCTCATCCTGATTTGGATTTGGCAAGGATGTAGCTGCATTAGCTAGTGCATCTTCTTGGGCATTTTGTGATCGTGGGATATAGGAAAAAGTTGTCAATGAGATAAATTCATTCATTAATTCTCTGACGTAATAACCCAAAGGTATTAACTCGTCTTTTCTAATAGAGTATTACCCATTGATTTGTTTGATTACCAATTCTGAATCACCTTTTACCTTTAAATGATCCATTCACACTTGAAGGGACAATTCCAAACCTGCGATGAGAGATTGATATTCTGCCTCATTGTTGGTACCACCTTATGATAATTGAAAATAATAAGGAAATACTACCTTTTCTAGGGAAATAAGTATTATTCCTAATCCAACATTATCGAGTTTAGGATTTTCGAGTCTCTTCCCTTTTGGACTTATAGATGCACCATAAAAATACATTTCCTATGTAAGGGAATTATCTTGAATAGAGAAGACCTCTTCCCTAGGAAGTTCAGTATTAAATGACGTATCTTCTATGGATGGATGCTCAGTAAGGAAATCAGCCAGGTCTTGACCCTTTATTGCCTTTTGAGGGACAAACTTGATATAAAACTGCTACAAAATAACCGCCCATCATTCTAGACTTCCTGTAAGCATAGGAAGATTGGGGATATATTTGAGTGGGTTATTACGAGATACCTATTGGACCTCCTGATGTTGTAGATTACGCCTCAATTTTTGAACTACAAAGATTAATTCTAGGAAGCACTTTTCAATATTTTAATACCGAGTTTCTGCATCAAGATTTGTGAGACTGAGATAGTAAAGGCTGTTTTCACTCCCGACATCATTCTTTTGTGAGAGGAAGGCACCTAGTGATTTCTCTGAAGATGATACATAGAGAATAATCGGGTTTCCTTCAACATGAGGCATTAATATCGGTGGAATCAAGAGATAATTCTTAAAGGTATCAAATGCCTCTTTGAAATTTTCGGTTTTTTGGTAGGTAACCCCCTTCTTCATTAATCTGGTGAAGGGTAAACACTTTCCTGCCAAATTGGCAATGAAACACCGAATATAGGCCAAGTGTACTTGATGTCATCTTAATTCCTTCAAATTTCTAGGAGGTGACATACCAAGAATTGATTTTGTTTTCTTAGGATCAACTCCAATACCACGATGGCATACAACATAGCTGATAAATTTTCCTGAGGTTACCTTGAAAGCACATTTCAAGGGTTTCATCTTCAAGTTGTGTTGTCAATATTTGTTGAATATGATTTCTAGATCATCCAAGTGGTCAGAACATTGTCTAGATTTTACCACCAAATCATCCACATAACATTCAACAAATTTTCGTAAAAAGGGTTTGAGGATATGGTGCATGGCACGTAGATATGTTGCACCTACATTCTTCAAGGAAAATGGCATTACTCGATAGAAAAACACACCTTGAGGGGCTCTGAAGGCTATAGAATCCTCATTTATGGGGAAATTCATTTTTGATTGTACCCAGAATAACCATACATGAAGGAAAGAGCTTCATAGACATCTATTGCATCAATTAAGAGTACTGTGATCAGAACTGGAAAATCATATTTAGAAGAATGCCTATTAAGATCATGTAATGCAATGAAAACTATAATTTGTCCATTCCTCTTTTTCATAGGGACAATATTTTCCAACCATTTGGGATTCTGAACTTCTATGATGAAGTTATCATTGATAAGATTATCAACTTTATCTTCAATTTTGGAGGCATAAGTTGGTTGTGTTCCTCTTGCAGCTTGCTTGAACCCTCGATGTTATTCTAGAAATCCCAAATGATGAGTGGCAACATCAGGATCATGACCTGAAATTTTTGTATAATTCCAAGAAAATACATCTCGATTTTTCTTTATAAATGAAACATACATTTCTTTCTTTTAAAGAGTCATGGATGCACTAATTAAAGTGGGGCATGGATCTTCTTTTGTACCCAGATTTATTTTTTTGAGTTCATCCACAGTGGTAGAGATACCCTCTTCAAAAGGAGGAGGAGAATCCATGAGATCTTCCTCTTCTTCTTCAATATGTGTTACTTCTTCTATTTCTACTTACATAGTAGATGACGAAGTAGAATTTCCATGATCATGGGAGAATTTAAAATTTTAATATCATGAAGTAGAGGTTGTAATTTTTGACCCTATTGATGATGAATGGTCTTCCTGGGGTAATAAAGAGGAGATAATAGATTGAGAATCGACGTCATTGTTTTCCTCTAACATTCCTATAACTTATTCTGGCCTGGTTGATAATGTTTTGAATTGTAGGATTTCAATGGATGAAATGAAGACATCTCCATTTAAGCTTTCATCACTGCTTGGCAAATAAACAATTTCTCCCTTGCTGTCTAGATTGGTTTCCATAATTGACATTATGGAAGTTTCTATAAGAGTGTTTGGATTTAGGTCTATCCTGTCAATTTTACTGATAGGGAACACATAATTTATACTCACATATATTAATGGGTTTACTAGAATCTTTTCCAAACCATTTATAGCATTAATTTTTGTAACCTCCTTTGCTGTGGATTTTCCCTTTCCATCCATATGATAAAATTATGCCTTAATGTATTGAGATTCACATGTTTTGAATGGGGATTTATCACCATACAATGTCCCAATTTGACCATTGAAAAAATATTTTATACATTGATGGTATGATGAAGGTAGGCCCGTATGTTTATGTTGCCAAGGCCTTCAAATAAAAATGTTGAAGGTTGTGTCATGGAGAACAACCATGAAATCTGAACTAGACACAATGTCTCCAAACTGTGTTCTGAGTGTAATCTCCCCCATAGGTTCTTCTTCATTTTTATCATATCCTTAAAACATCAATGTATAAGGAGATAAATAAAATTCAGTGATGCCCAATCGATGAAGTGTACGAATAGGGATGAGGTTGACTACTGAGCCATTATCAATGAAAGATCGTCGAATGTCTACATCAATGACTTATTCAGATAGATACAAAGGTCTGATATGTCCATGTACAAAATCATCTTCATCTTCATCTATAAAATATATCACTACATGGAATTCTGTAGGATCATTCTATATATGGTATACTTTAGTCATGGAAATTTCAGTTTCGAATCATTTAGGACTGACAAAGCCTAAATAAGCCCCTCCCGAAGTTCTTTTGATAGATTAAAGTCATCCAGAATTGATAAAATGGCCGGTACTTGGACCAAATGTTTCAAGAAATCATAATTTTGGTCTAAAGGTCTGCGTTTACCTATCATGAAAATGCGGTTTTGCAGGTTCCATGGAATTTGATGCTTTGGCAGTAGATGCATCCCGTATCAGGGCAGGAATTGGAAACCCTCCTGGTTTAAATAGATTAGACCAACTAGGTCTGTCTCTTTGTTGGGAGGAAGAATATGTAACCTCTAACCGATCCTCTAAAATAACGGTGTCAGGACCAAATCTGTCATGTGTGGAAGAACTTTCTGGTTCCTGTTGAGCCTGTTGAAGGGATTTGCCATGGGTTTTTACCGCATATACAGTTATGGTAGGGGTAGGGTTGAAATAGAGTCTTCTGGAATATCCACATCTTTCCCTGTATCCTAGACCTCTGTCTCTTCCTCTAACTCCTCTGTTATATACATGGAACTTAGGCTCATCATAATTGAAACTGTCATTACCATATGGATCTGTTAAATAAATCATGTTAACAGAACCAAAGATCAATTCTTCTTCTGATGAAGATTTTACCTGATAAACTAGTTTAGAATATTCCGTTTGGTGGGGCGGTGCCTATTATTTTGCAGTAGATGGCAAAAAAAATACCAGAGTCAAAGACAACTTAGGCTTTGACACGAGTTTGTCTTCTTCTGACTGCTCTTCTTTATTCAAATTATGCTGCTTCTTTGAGGATTTTCCTTCTGATGAAGGGGGTTTTTTTGTGTCAGAAATAGAAGAAGACACAATTGGTATATTCAATTGTGTTTGTAAAATGTCATGAGTTCGGTTGATCATTTTTCTGACCATCCAATCATCATATTTCTGTGCATTTTTACTTTTGACTTCGTGCCACTCGCCTTATTTCTCTGATTAGTAGAAGTAACACATTCTATCTGGACTGAAGAAACTTTCGATTTTACTTTTCTAAAGTCCACCATCTTCAGAAGGAGGTCATTGAGGAAAAAACACTCATGAATGGGATTGCCAAACATTTTATGAAACAAGCAATAATTAGGGAGGTCTTCATCTCCTTACTTGTTCGGCCTTTTGGTCCTTAGCTACTTAACCATAATGTTTTTCAGAGCTGAGATGAAGTAACCAGGAACTTGTTCATTCTATAAATAATAAAATTTGTTATTCAAATCCTCAAAATGTTTTCGCCTTTGACCTTTTTTATCATCTTGATGCGGCGGCCATTGTTGTTGACGCTTAGGAGGTGGAGCCCTTCGATATGATGATGGTTTTTAAGTGGAAGTATGTACAAGTTCTTATTTAAGTGTAACTATTGAAGTCTCTACTTTCCCCATTATCCTTCCCAGAACTGATGGAATTACACGAGTTTTAGCCTTAGTCTTTATAAGAGAGTCTTTGATCTGCTGAGCGATTGATGTAAGGTCTCAAAACCCTCCTGTGTATTTGATCGGGATCAACAGTGTGCGTAATTCATCATGAAAATTATCCACACAGATTGGAAGAAACTTTTCTAGAGGGAGTTCTAAAATTAAGTAATATGTTAATCCCTTTCAACGAGCAATAAAATCTGAAACTCTTACATTTTCCATTTGTTTACAATTGGTAAGATCAAAAACTACCGTCTATGGTAATGTTGAGATAAATTGAAGAAGGAACCTTTGATATAGATCTTCCCGCCCAGTAATTGACCAAGATTGCAAACTTGTATGCCAGATAAAAGTGGGTCCTTGTAATGACAACATAAACCACCGGGTCTTAACTGCTTTTTATTATTGAGGAGTTCCTGTAATAGGATCACAACGAGAATCAAAATGTATTAAGTGTTGTTTTGGATCTCCTGAACCATTAAAAATTGGGAATGTGGTATTTTCATAATTATATAGGGGAGGAATTGCATCCACCCATTTAGGGTAAGCTATATTTTCTGGTTGAACTTGTGCACGTTTTCCTTCCATAGCTTCCAATCAAGCTGTTAATGAATCAATGGTAGTAATTAATTTTTTAGAAACATGTGGTTGAGCATGGACCTCAACAGGTTCAATAACTAGAGGGTGGATTGGTGTGATGACTGGTACTGCCACTGATGGTAGTATTGGTGATTCCTGTCACATATGACCCATAATATTGGACCTCTAAGGGTGTACTTGTAATGGGGGATATTCTTGATTTATCCAAGTAGCTGCAAAAAATTCCCTTGATTGATTAACTCCAGCATGCTTATGAGGAAGACTACCTTGAAGTAGTTCTACATTTAACCTCCTTAACTCCTTCATTTCTTCTTCTTGTTGTGTGAAACTTTCCACTAATTAGAGTGATTTGCCTTCTTCAGAGGTAGGGTGGTATGTAAATTTACTTTTACCCTTTTCCTTGGAATGTTCCTTTCTATAGTATGGAAGGGAATTACCCGAAGGAATGTCTTGCCTCTAGGCAACCCTCTGGCTTCTGGTACACACACCTCCTTCATTTGTTTCTATGTGTACAACCTCTTGAACACGAAGTTCTTCATCTGATCCCTCTGAGTGAGCCTCATGTTCTGGGGAATTAATGACAATGACATTGATGACATTTATCGATTCATGACGCATTGCTGGAATTTAGTCAGTTATTCTGCTAGATTTTCGCCCTTTGTGCCTTCTATGAGACTTCATTTTCCTATATATGGAATTCCCTAGAACTATTTGGAAAACAGTAATCTAAAGTGAATCGTTGGATAATTCAGTTAGATGATTTCTTTGTGGATTCTTCCATAATCGGGAGAAAACTATCTTCCGCTGAGGAGGGGATTGAAAATTCGAAAAAGCCCCCATACTTTTAGGATGGGGTTGTTCTTGTTATTCTTCTTAAAATATTTTAACATTGTTTAATTAATTAAATGATTGATGAAGATGAGCCCCCATCCTCACAAGATGGGGTGATTCTTGAACTGCTATAGCTGAAATCCATGCAACTGCTCTTCTGATTTTGCAGATTTTGGTTCGGATATTAGCTGGATGCATTATCCGGCCATCATTTTCACCACCTTTTTCAAACGATCACTATTCTATTTCAGACATTTGCATACTCTGACATCTAACATACTCTAAACGAGATGCTTTCTCATGATTCTCAGAGGATTGATGTAAAATTAGCTCAATAACGTCTTTCCCTTGTACCTAATTCTGATCAGAACTGGTTGAGGCCTGTTCTCGAGCATACATTTGATTACATAAAAAATTTATTGATTGGGGCTGGTTGTGGGAAATAACATTGCATGAAATTACTTTTGGCAGACTTTGCTAATTTTGGAGTGTAGTGAAATGAAATGCTCCATATGCACCCCATCCTCTAATGCAAACATTAGATGGGGAATTAGAAATTAATTGGCGTAGCCTCTTCAGAGCATTGAGACATGCATGTTGAAGGGTTATCTATTTCTTTTCAACCCTTGGATGTTGGGAAACAGAAAGAGATGCCATGTCAATTTGGCACTACAACCCTTATATTACCTTTATATGATTTTGATATTCATCATATGGTAAGACTTTGGTTTTCAAATGACGAAGTGTTTTCCATAAGTTGAAATGAATGGCATGAATACAATCCTCTGTCATCAATTCTAGAATATCAAACTTTGAATTTTCTGAAGGCCAGAAAATGAATGGTATTTCTCCTTTAGATATTTTTTTTCTCATGTTCAACACATCTTCATCATATTCTACTAGAGGTATCTCTACTTGGTCTAACCAAACTGGATGCTCTACATTTGAGGATAAATTTCCTAAGAGAAGTTTGGAGAATGACCATTCCCTTAAGATGTCTTTTGACTGAGAAAGTGTTTCACCCATAAATGACAAGGCATCAGACATGACTAGCCTTGAGTTTTCAAGTTCCTCGAGATAAGAGGGCTTTATTGTTACTACATAGTCAATTATAGAATAGTTTTAACAATGCGAAATACTACTGCGGAGAGGACATTCACAGAGTAAGCCATCATGGGGAGGATCACCATTGTGGATTACAGCAAGGGATAAATCTTTATGCTCTTTGGTATTCTGGAAACACTGAGGGTTTATATGGCTCTCATCCAAAGATAGGTACTCTGGATTGACCGAATTTTCATGAAGCAAGTTTTCATGATGAAGTGCCTGATGAGAAGCTTCAGAATTACAACTACCACTCCCACAATTTAGTAATGGGTGGGTAGGATCTTGAGCAACAAAAAATAAATTTCTGAGGGCTTCAAGAACTCTAGAATTAAGAGGAGCTAAATTATATCCTGACTCTTGATTTTCTAATGATATTTTGTGAGATTTCTTGTTGGATGTTATCTTATACTTAGTTGGGGACACTTTCTGGGAAAAGTGGTTATCATGGGAAGGTATATGTGTTTGTTTTGGATTAGTTATCAGAACAGACCTGTCACCTCCAATTAGAAAAGGTGTATTCTCCCAATCTTGTTGTCCGTATTATATAGGGGAGTATGCCCCATGACCCTCCTGGACTAGAACAGAAGTGTGTATCTACTCAGGGATGGAATTCCATTGTGTCATCCCATGTGTGGGGACAGATTTATGTGTCTGTTTTGCCGATACTTGTTAAAGTAGTTGTTAAAATATCCTGACATGCTTCCAGAATATGGGCAGGGATATGAGTCTTCCCTTTCACCATTTGAAAGACGTGCATAGTGACTTCAGCGGCCGGAATGAGAATATATGTCCATTCCGTATCTGGATTAGGTGTATGTGCCTGCTCATACACTCCTTTTTATATCAATGGATATTGACAGTACTTATTCATTGGGGCAGAGAGTTGAGTCTGCTCGAAATTTATCGTCGGAGCTTTCCGACTGAATTCTATGGGTGCCACCAAATGAGACTGTTGGCAGACATGATGAACATTGGCAGGTGTATGTGCATGCTGGATAATCTCTGTCAAGTAATACTAGGTAACGAGAATGTTGACATAATTGGTGATTATAAACAGGTGTATGTTCATGTTTACTAGTTTCCACCATATTATATTGGTAGGTTTCTTTAAATACAGTCAGACGAGCCTGCTAACTGGCTGATAACTTTTAAATTGGTGTATGGGCCTATTCACATTACTCCACTGGGTTTATCTAGTGGGATTGGTGGGTTGCTGTCAGATGAGATTTCTGAGCAACAAAATTAGGATGAATGAGTGAATTTGCATGCTCGTTGTTTGCCATCAAGTTTGATCGATGGACTTCTCTGTGGGAGGTAGAGGTGAGAACCTTGTTCTTGTTAACTGGATGTTGTTTCTAGCGGTTTTTCTTGTGTGCTCGAGTCTGAGAGACCTGGGCCATACGTCCATAGGCAACATCCCCATCATGTTGGGGATATAATACCACATGATTTTGGCGGTGATTACTGGTGGGAGTCCTCAAGAAGGACTACTGTATTCTTGAAGTGAGGCCTTCAGTGACCTCTTGATCTACCTCCCTGTAGTATGGGAATGATTGATTGATGCGTTCTGGGGATAAAGACCCAAAATGGTTGGAAACGGTGGTTGACACCATATATTTATTGTTCATTGGTCATTGTCAGCCAGATGATCGAAGATTATTATTGATATGGAGGGCATATCGAGCAGCCTCCAAATTCAGAATTGTAGCATGTTGGAGATATTCCTTTATCAGCACATTGGCGACCCAATGTTGAAGATGCTAGGTTGGTGATAGCGGCCTTACCGTGGATGGATATAAAACTGGGGCAGTATTCGGGAAGTTCACAGATGTTGTCTTTGAGAAAGCCATTCTTTGGATTGAAGTAGAAAACTGATAAGAACAACAAATTATATTAAAGTGACATCTTGTCTGATAGATACATGCGTGATTAATTATTTTGTCTGGAATTCCATTATCAATTGATAGTGGCATAACATGTGGGTAACATTATTGACATGGTTAAGGATTCATGTCGGTTTCATCATTTTTTTTGTAGGCACCCTAAATCATGATATTCCTGATTTAAGAAATCTTATATCCAGGCGGTTCCCATTGGATTTATTCATGGAACCAGAAACATCCAACAGTTCATTATCAAAAGAGGACCTTTTTTCCAAAGTCATTAATTCATTATGTTTTGAACTTTACGATACTTATGAACATGCATTAGTCGAGGGGATGGGAGGTCGGACTCATCACACCCTTTTGGGGGGAACTATTTCCTACTCTAGGACTCTCTTTGAAATTAAAAAAATTTTCATGAATCCTTTTTAATTCACCAAGTATATCATAAGTATTCCTTGGAATTTTAAATCACTTGTTTAACATGTGTAAAATTTTAGAATTATCATTATGTATTCGAGGTTTTCCATCAATGGTATCCTCTAATATACTGATTATATATTATTTTAATCATCGTTTATAATGATACTGGTTTTCAAGACACTCAGTGGGGCACTCTGTAGTTTATTGTCATCCCGGGAGACGAAGGTTTGTATTGATCTTGAGATTGTGCTCATAAAATGAGCTACCTATGTATCCTTGTGAAAGAAATCAGAACCCTCATAGTTCGGTGCCGCATAATAATACACATCATACATTTTAAGGTCATGTGATAAGGACCTCTAAGCGGAAGGTGCTTAGTTACAACTTATTGTGGGACTTATGTTAAAAAAACCCAAGGTACTTGGATTGGATATGAGTTTCCAAGAAGGATCATACCCTATTGGGAATATGGACCAAAGAGAACACGATTTATTTCAAGTGTTGGGCTAGAACCTCAAGGAGGCTTCCTACGTATCCCATATTGATGGGAATAAAATCCCACATATTTCAATAAATCTCATAGGAGAATATAGTACTCTGAGAAATATTAGTTTGGACTTATTTCTTGAAAAGGGGTGCCTTGATGATTTGAGGATTGTATTTGGGGATTATTTCCTAAGGAGGATTCCCAAATTGTGGAAATTAGGGTTGGATTCCAAAGGAGGATATCCTGTGAGATCGAGCCCTAAAATAGCTTCCTACGTATCCTGGATTGAACTGTAATCAGATTTCTTGTAGTTCATTCAAGTGAATGTTTGTGCATTTAATGTAATAATCACATATCTCTAAGCCCACGCAAGTCATGCTTGGTGTGAGAAAAAAGAGGATGTGAAAGATTAAACAATAAAACAACACACTTTTCCTCCTCTACTAATGGAAGAGGGCACGTCGACCGGTGAAAAGGGTGAGGTGATGATCCTTCCCTCTATTCAATTTACAATGGAAAAGGGTCCAATGTAAGGAAGAAGGGGTGAAGGTGAGAGGATTATACTAGGATGGCTGCCCTGAAATTGGTTCGGGTAGGGGAGGGAGACTTCTCCTCTACTTGCGCGGAATGGCAAGTGTGAAGTGTACCTTCCCTACTAGAGAACTGAGGTCCTGGGTCACCTCATTGAAAAAGGGGAGGCCGGAGGCCCACCATCTTCCAAACCAGGAACTTCCCAACACTGTTTCTAGGAGAAAGTTCCATGTGACTGCATATATACAAACCCACAAATGCCCCATGAATCTTAACCCCATTGTGAAACAAATGTGGGAAACCTCTGACTATGGAAATAAAAACCCAAATTGGAGACACGCGGATCTACCTTATCCAAAGGTTTGAAAAATCAGGAGGTTTTAGTGGAGGTTTCTACTTAGCCCCTTTTGAATAAGGGAACAAAAGAAAGAGATACACCTCCATGAAAGGCTTCAAAAGGTATTTGAGTTTGTCGTGTAGGTACCTCGTACAGGTACGCCACGTAGGTACCCCGCATTGATCAATCACATAGGTATGGTGCGCAAATGTACCATGCAGTTGTACTGTGCAGGTATGGTGCACAGGTGTACAACACAGTTGTACTGTGCTGGTATGGTGCGCAGGTACACCGCGTAGGTATGAATGGTGACTGAAGAATTTGAAGAACTTCAAAAATGTGCCTATTCCCATTAATTATCCCTTCCCTTAGAGTTTAGAAAACTACATGAGACAATTTTAGAGATCTAGGCAAAAGAGCTATGCAATGAGAGCTTCACAGAGTCTTTCAAAAAATTTCAGTCCGGAAATGGGGAGCCCAAGGGTCCTATTTATAGGCACGGATGGGCCTGGCTGAAGAAACTTTCGCCGTGCAGATATGATGCATAGCTTCACTGCATAGGTGCTCCACATAGAGGCATCACAAATCTTGTTGCGTGTCGTTCGGACGTGTAGCTTTATCGTTCAGCTCGGCTGCGTAGCCCTGCCGTGAAGCTCAACTACGTAGCTCTTTAACGAAGTTGCTAGATATTAATTGCGGTTTCCTTTGAAATTTTTTAATCTTTTAAGGAGTGTCAACAATCATGACAAACATGTAAATCAAATATAATTTATTTACATCTCAATAAAATTTTATATTTATCTAAATGATTTGGATCACATTATTTCTTTAAAATTGTATTATAATTTATATTTTTAATATCATTTTTATTATTTTTTCATTATTTTAATAATCACTATGTCAGCATTGTGTATGAATTTAATGTAGTAATTCCTTCACAAAAAAATTAAAATAAATTATCATGATCATGATAAATAATATATATTTTAAAATAATATTAATTATTAAAAATATCCTATGGATAACCTTATGTGCATATTTTTTTTAATAAATACAAGAGTGTGACATGTTTAACTACTCTTATCATAAAATATTATGATGCACATAATCTCATCAAAATGATAAAAATTTCATATTACTAGAAAAAATGAACTATTATGGATAAAATGGAATAATAAAATGAAATTAATTTAGGTTTTGTGTTCATTTTATTGTCCTTATAATTTTATTTTTAACATTAATTGTCTTATTTACCCTTAATTGTAGTAACAAAAATTACTATGGTTACTATTCATACTGACCAAAACTAAAAGAGTCATATTTTCCAATTATTGGACCACTAATTATAAATATAGATTCTATTTTTTAAAATATAGTAAACACTAGTGTTATAATTTACTTCAAAATTAAACTAGAAAACACATTGAAGAATGGTTTCTTAGAAAAATGTCATTTTAAAACATGTAATATTTTAAATTAAATTTTAATTTATAGTTCAATTAAAAACCCATAATTGGATAATATTAATTAAAAATTTACATATTATATTTTAAAACTAATACATAATTTTATTTTATTTAATTAATTCATAAAATGAAAATATAGTTTTCAATTAAAAATCATCATTTTAAATAATCATTGAAAAATAATATTTTTTGAATATTCTCCATAATATATATTAAGATCATTGCTATATTATAAAATTATAAATAGAATTTTTATTTACCTATAAAAATTATATAATTTTTACATAAATATTTTAAATAAAACCTTACAATACATAAAAAACCAATTGGATTAAAAAAATGTTTCTTCCTTTTGACCAGAAATTGATTAGTATTTTTTAATGAACATTACTCTATAAAATTTTACTAATATATATATATATATATATAAAAATTTAAATTAAAATTTTTATTGCATTAATGATTTTCCTTAGTCATAGATATATCATTAATGCAGACATATTGTTTGAATCTTATAGACCTTAACAGTTTCCCCTATATAGATTACTCAATTTCAATATTCAGTAGAATTTGGTACAATTATAAAACATTATTATTAATATTATCTTATTCAAATGACTATAGTAAACCATTGACACATTTTAGGAGCCACTAGAATATTGGGATTTATTCCTAAGGTTTTCAAGAGTCCCTATTCAACCGATGCTTTGGTGATTTGGGATATGGTGTTACAATGTTCATTATAAAACATAGTCATTTAAACATTTAATCATTTATATTATTTAAAATATTATTTAATGATAATTGAGTTAATAAAATTTTTCAAAAAAAATTGCATATATATAAATTTTTTAATTTTATTTGTAATCCAATCTTATAGGGTTTTCCTACTAAATTTCACAAATCTATTACAATGTGATTTGGTTACCTTACTCTTCGCATCAGTAATTTCCACCACGCCATACAATAGAAATTCCACAGGAACAATTATTTAGTATGAAGCTATCTAGATGTATGAATAAGCTATTTCCATGTTTTGTATTTGGAAAAAATGACACACTAAATATTTTGTAATATTTTCTTAATATCCCTAATCACATATGAATAATTTGTGTATTATATCATTTCCATTGAAGCCCACATAATAATTATTGAATAATATTTTGTAACTCTATGTATTTATACTTCTAATAGTTTAGTTATTCAAAATCAATTGGTACCACCAAATTAATTTATTCAATCAATATTAATTTTTACTCCATACTGAATTCACATTGTATGAAACTCACATAATAATAGAATCCAAATATGATTACACATATTTAAATGTATCACATGTAAAAGGTATAAAAAATCAAAATTATTGTAGGTTAAATTAAAACAATAAGTAAACCATTCATGATAAAACCTAGAGGGACTTGTTAGAAATACCCATAAATGATTCACCAACCATTATCCTCCATTTTATTTATTTACTTAACACAAATTACATCAACCCATTTTTCTTTAATTAGATGATATCTCAATCATATCACATCTCTAAGACAAAATATGTAGAAACTATATTTAACCTATATAATAAAGATAAAAACCTTATAACAAGAAGAATTAAATATGGTGAACACAATATATTTTATTGTCATACATAAAATGTAATAAATGATATATATTTTATAAAAATAAATTAAAATAATTTAAACTAAACCATATGATATTCATATCCTATAAAAAATTAAAATACCACAAAATTAAAATATAATATAATAAATAAATCAATAATTCATATATTCAATATTATATATTAAAACATTTGTTAATCATAATAACAATAAACACTTTATATAATACATATTGTAATGAGGGTCTCGTGCATATAGTTTGGGCCGTCACTAAATAAGGTTTGACTAGAATAAAATTTATATGTTTTTCTATTTAAATGGAATGAAAATATGATGTGTTCTTAGGGTTCCAATACATTTTATTAGTTTACAGTCTTTATAGACCATACTCTAATGAGAAACCATATTTTGATATCAACCTATGGTTATTCAATGTTTCATGGTATTGTCCAAACCATTTTGGATTCAATTTCAGTTCACTAAGTCATTATAATGACATGATATATTTTTCTGATTTTTCTTTTTCATTGGTCACACCACATACTATGAAAAGGAAAAAACATATCAAATACAAATTATGTTTATTAATTTGAATAAAAACATAAGGGTGACCAGTAATAAATTTAATTTCATTAGACTCTCAAATAAAAAAATTGATTGATGAGAAACATTAATACATGTAAATACATCATGATGGTTCCGAACATTGTAAAAAGACAAGATAACCATGACATAGAGATGAAAAATTAAAAAATATAAATATTATTTAGATAAAAATTTGTTATTTCTAAATTTAATGGCCATTAAATCTTGGTATATACCTAAACGAGGTTTAATCGTGATAGAACACCACAGTTCTTGGGATAAATCAATTTTTATTTTTCAGGTATAATACATATATCCTTGAAATAATAATTATATAACTGACCTTAATCAAGTACCCCATACAATGATTAGTGGGATAATTCATAAGAAGGTATCATCTAGTCACCAAAATGTGTGAATGCTTTTGAAATATATCATTTCCACTAATAATATTCTTTCACCAACTCTATTGAAAATATAAAGTTGAGAATTTGAGAGATCTTTTTCAAATATTACAATCACAATATTGATTTCAATAATTTTATATGAATCTATAGGACTCATGCATAAAATTAATATTCTCACTAGATTTCTATAACATTACAGACATTATGAAACATCAAATCTCTTTGGTATATCTTCATTAATGAATGTAATTGTTGAATGTCTTCCATGAAACCATTTATTTCAATAAATTAACTCATGGTTATTGCCAAGTACATGTAATGTAATGATAATAATTATAGGGATTGTTGGATAATATATCATATTTTATTTTGATTTAGAGTCTATGATGAATTGAATTTCACTATTTCAGGGTTTTTTTATAATGACTATATAAGTTCCATGATGTAGTAACATCCACTATGTTATGGTTTGAGATATTTTTCGTTATTATCACCATTAAAAATTTATAAATTTGTCATATTTGTTGAATATTTATTTATAAAGTTTCATCTATACATAAAATGAAATATACATTAAATTTTCTCATCATTTATTAAAGTACCGATTTTTTCATTCAATGAAAAATCAATTAATAGATATTGTAGAACACAATTAATATCTATCAATTCATTATAATTTTATCCTATGGGTTTTGGGGATTGAATTTCTTTAATTTTTGATTCATGAATGAATTAGAATATAAATTTATAATTAATAACCCACAGCGTGGTCACCAAGTTATCGATTATTTATAACTACTCAAGTCCATTTCTGAAATACACAAGGTGATTAAATTCTTAATCACAATATCAGGAATGCATTTCCAATTAAATTAATAAATAATATATCCTAAAAATTACATTTTTAAATAAACCATGAAATTACTTATCAATTCTTGAAAAAAACTATATGAAACCATTCTTGTTCAACATTTTTATTTTATTAATTATTATAAATTAAAAAAATCTATTATTTTTTCATAAATCACCAAAACATGTCATTAATAAACAACACCACATTTCTTATACCAATCAATTCAAATTACTATACAAAAATTATTTTCAAATAATGACACATAACCATGTAATTTTCTTCAACACCATTGTGTTTTTTAATATGAAATGATGTTACATTAATATTATATCAACCTATTGAAACATTATTCCTAAACAATTAATAAAAAAGTAAATTACTACATCAATAATTTATAGATAATAAAATGAAATTTTCATAAATCCACATGGTGTGGTCATCAAGTTAAAATATTTCTACATTGAAACATGCCTTCTAACTATTTTATTTTTTTCTTAGACACCCATATTACTCATAATGTAATTAAATAGATTTTTCAAATATCTACATGAAATAACGCATAAAATATTTACATTTCAAAATATAATATATAAATTAAAATGAAATAATCAATTTCCCAATCCCAGAATAAATTAAAAACATCGAAAGTTAATTTTATCTAAGAAATTACTAATTATATCTTCACTATATAAATCTTATAATATATAAATTCTTATAAAATCATTTAACACATACCTACATAAACTTGGTTAACTAAGATATTTATATTGAATTTTTATTTGTGTTTGGTTTTCTAATGTAGGGTCAAACAATCCATCATGTTTCCATATAACTCATACACATGGAAGGACCCATATGTAAAAAATTGGATCATGTCAATCATGAATTTTAATTAGTTGGCCAATAAAACTTTTACCATCCTTAATATCAAGATATATATTTTCAATTAAATGTGACAAATGATATAGTTTTATATAGATTGATAATATATGGAATTCATCATGAAACTTATTCATCTGGGGTAGAAGTGAAAACTGATATGATACTTCACAAATATGATTAAATCTCTAGAACATTTCAATGACTCTTAGAGGTTTTTATCTACAACTATAATGACTTTATAGTAAATGAAATGGTGAAATATTATATATCCCACTTTCATTAACATACAAGTTTTATCATCTACTTGATAAATCATTATATAATTTATCGATTATCTATTACATTCTTATTCTCTAATGAATAATTTTTACATTCTCAATCATAACTAGTAGAAATTTTTTTTCTAATTGAAATTTACTAATTTAAAACAGCCAATTATATTGGTCATCATCAATATCATAAATACATGTTTATTAAATGGTTTAATTACAATTTATGTGTTATTAATTTACTATTGGTATTCAAATACAGTGAAAATATTTCTTTAAAATATCTATCAAAATTGATTGTTAATGATGTAGTCATTTATCAATGAACAATAATTATCTAATTACATGGATCATTATTTTTTTTAATAGAATGTGGTCCAATGGAATTACAAGAAACATAATATATAGTAAAATTTCTTAAATTATTCTTATATAAATAATGTGTCATGGTAAGAAATGATCATATTACGAAATCTATGATTATTAACCAATCTAAAAACATTAATCCTTATCATGATATTCATAAAAATAAATTCCAAAAGTGAGAATGAATTATTTTTTAATCAAAACACATTAAAGGAATAATCCTATTTATTTTTAATCAATGATGAAATCTAGTAAGCAAATTCTTGGATACATCATTTAACATCTAACATGAAACATTCAACTATAATAATAAAACTGTCAATATATGATGTTATTATTTAACCTGTTTTCATGTAAGAAGTATTAATTAAAACTATACTAATAACATTTTCATCATATGACATTAAAACTACACCATTAAAAATTGACAAACTACTCTAATAACATTATTTAAATCTAATTTTTTCTACATAACTCATTATAAAATTATTTTATCAAGATCTCAATAATATATTGCTTCATTTTAAATAATAATTATGATTCCTCATTGATGGATGAATGTCATGAAGAGTGGGAAAACAATTTCTTATATTCTCTATGTATATTCTAATGATTAAACCAAAAAAGTCTCACGAAGAGGAGTGCACATAAAATAGTTTTTCACTTTTAATATGAGTGAAAAATGGAATGGTTTGTAAATTGATTAGTTTTGAAAGAAATGAAACAAATATAATCAATTAAGAAAATAATTAAAATTGAATTGGTAATTATCTTGATTTAAAACTATTATATGTGAAGAATGATTTGGTCAGGGTCAGTTTTCTAATTGAAATTCTATCCTTATCGTATTTAATTCAGTCCTCTTCTTCAATGTTGTTTGAAGTGATATTCCATGATAATTTCCTCTCACTCCATTGGATAAATGTTAATGGTGAGAGAAGACCTTACTGAGATCTCAGATTGGTCCAATATCCTACCACGTGAAAGAGAATTGCAATGAGTATCATCAATTATCTTGGGAAATACCCGACTGAGCCTCGATTATCCCAAGTAAACAAGAACATACACTAAAACTTTTACATGTATTGATGATCATTGAGTACTTCTCCACTAATCGATGGGATATTCTTTCATATATAAACTAGAAATTAGTTGAAGGAGATTATGATAATTTCATAAAGAAAAAAGTCAATAACAGAATCAAAAATCGTGAATGATTAAAATTGATAATAAAAACTTCTATATGAAATTGAACTCAATATTAAATAAGATAGGAATATCATTTATTCAATTATGTCAAATAACTAGAGAATTAAAAAATATAAAACTAACCCTTCCCTAATCACTCAAAATGTTAACCCAACCATGGTAAGGTTAATGGAGATTAATGGGGATGAAGAAGCTATTAAAAATCTATTAAAAATAACAGAAATAAAAGAGATAAAGAGGAAACGTTCTCCTCCAAGGTGCCCAAGAAGGAATGGGATAGAAATTAATGTTTTTGGAGGGAGGATCTATCCTCCTTTTATAGTCAAGATATCATATTTTAAATTTGATGCATTAAATCAACACAAAATTATTGATTCAGAAGTTTCTTCCTTTATGAAAGAAGTTTATAAATGTTTTGACAACATCTCCTAAAAATTTCAGCATAGATTTACATGTGTGCATAAAGTTATATGTGATTTACAATGAGAATTTATTCTACCAATGCAGACTCCCTACATTTCACAGATCAAGTTTACCCTGTATTAATGGCCATGCAAATAGAAGATTCACATGTCAGATACATCATGTAAATTGTTAAAAAACATCTTCGGCGTCCACCTACCAACATTTAGAGTATTTGAGCCCTCCAATAACGAGATATGGTTATAGTAACAAAACACTCAAGATATGTAAATTATTTTCGTGGCCTGATATGTGATCCTATTTTCAGATTCTATATGGTTGATTTAGCTTTTGATTTAGAAGGATGAAATGAATCCCTAGATGGTTATAATTCTAATAATAAATAATTTAACTATTTGGATCGATATAGAAATTGTTATGGTAAAATACAAAAATAATTAAAACTGTTAAAAATAAAAAATAATCCATTTTGAGGATTAAGTTGGAAATACCACTAAAATCATAAAATGTGAAATTTCTATTAAAATAACACTTTTGTAAGATTTAAAACGTGGAAATTAAATAATAATTATTGAAAATAATTTCATTATCATTTCTCCCACCCATAGAACTTGGACTCGTGGACAAATAAACCTTAAAATCAATTCAATAAAAATTTTAAACACATTCCCATGAGATCTACAAATCCAGACTAAGAAAAAAATGATATCATGCCTCATCAAAACCATTATTTCATGTTCTCCATTTATATCATTGAGTAATTTTCAACTAAATTTCTTTTTGCATGCACAAAAAACACCTACTTCACATTAATTTTCTCTCATCTCACAATCGTTAATTATCAATAAGGGATTTTTCCTAAAAAATTATGATAGAGTGACCATAGGCTTAAAAAATTACTACATTTCAAACCGATTTGCTCAAGGACATGTTTTTATCATGAGTAATTTAAAGGGTTGTTTTAGGGCTTTTGGTTGGTAGTATTAAGATGTTAAAACCTATGAGGTCGAATGATGAGGGCATGGCTCTTTTGGAACCAAAATTTCAAGATTCTAATTTTCATTGAAGTATGGTATCCTTCTCACTCCCCTTAGTAGAAAATCAGCACCAACATCATGAAAAATAATCAAAATTCACTCCATTCATCAATTCTCAAGAAAAAAACCCAATCTAATTAATCATAATTTTTCATAAATGCTCTAAATACGCATATATTTACTTCTCCATTGGCTGCTCTAGTAAGGTACAACTTCCCTTATCATTAAAGCTCAAGATAGACATAACATTATAAAGAATGAATTCTTTAGTAGTAACATAATATCTTAAAAATTAATTTTCCACCAAATGTATTAGAAAATGAGGTAGAAAATACAATATATCTTCCCCAACACATATCTTAATGTAGATAAGGCCATTTCACTTCATGAGCAGATTTGATAGGGAAAATTCGTTTGGAATGTGGCTAACCTAACAGGTTTTTCATGGATTTTAAGGATAAAAGGATTAAATGTATATGTTAGTTCATAATAAAAAGGATTTTTTTTATAAAAATGGGGATCTAAACCCAACTAAATTATTTAATCATTTAAAACACATATATTGAAAACCCTCAATTTTTGATAGGAATAAATCCAATTCTGCTTAAATAAAGCATAGTCTGGTTCATTGAATATGTTGGGTGAATGTAAAGAACAAGGAAACAGTGGTTCAGAAGACTCATACTAAATTTATTTCAAATATAAAGATAGTGAGTTATGGAATGGGATTAAAAAATTATAGGACTTTTCATGAAATTCTCTCAATAACTAAACTTGAAATAATGTTATTTTCAGCATTCATTTAGGATCAGGTTCCTAGAATAGATTGGTTCAATCATTGAAATTATTTTCAAAAGTGGAAATTATAATCATTTCAACTCCAATGTTTATAAAACAACCTAAATTTTAAAAATAAACACACTGAAATATATAAAAAACCTATGAAAACATTTTTTAGGAAAAAAATAAACATAAAATGAAAATCCTAAACTACTAAGGTTCCCTACCCCAAACTAAAATAATGAAGTTTCCTCAATAAATTAAAATTGATTTAACATGTGAGAAGATTTGAAACATGAATCACAGTAAGAAAGAAAATGTAATGGAGAGGTAAAAATTGATGTATTTTATTGATAAACATGTTGGATGAGTCTGATAACGTCCAAAAGCTCTAATGGAGAACTCCCATGGTATTTATTCAGCCTATGTCCATTGAATGTGATGGGATAATGCTCTCCATTCTTCAAAAATATTCACTACACCAAAAGGATTTACATGAATAACTATAAATGGACCTTCCCTTATGGAACCGAGTTTTCCTAGCATTAGCATGAGTCTTGAGTTGAATAAATATACTACGTCTCCTTGATGAATGTCTTTTGGATGGACCATATTTTCATGATCCACTCTTGTTTTCTCTTTTTTAATCTTTTCATTTTCAAATGATTCCCTTATAATTTCTCCCAAATACTGTTATTGCAATCTCATATATTTCCCTGCACTTTCCTGATCCCAATTAATCTTCCTCATTGCCCAATATTCTTTAGGATCTAATTCTATGGGAAGGTGAAACATTTAACATAAATCAACCTATATGGAGTATTTTTTATTTTAATTTTTTAGGCTATCCAATAATCTAATATTGTATCCTCTAAATATGGGATCCAATCCTCCCAATTTGGTTTAATAGTCATTTCCAAAATTCAATTAATTTCTCTATTGGATACTTCATCATGACCATTAGTCTGTGGATGATATAGATTTGATGTTTTATAATACACCCTATAATGTTTTACTAAATCCTCCACTATCATATTTAAAAAGTTATTCCCTTGATTACTGATGATGGATCTAGGAACTCTAATCCTATAAAATATATTATCTCGAAAAAAATAAAAAAAACTTCATCCACATCTCTCCTCGTGTATTTAGTCTCCACCCATTTTGAAAAAAAATCAACTATAAAAAATATATAATAATTTTAAAATATTTCCTAAAAACTCACATTTTTTCACATGTTTTGAAAAAATCATGAACATTTTTGAAAAGGGTGGGATAATAAATTCCATATTAAAAAACATTTTTTATTTCCCATTGAGGTCCAAAGTGGACCCCATATAATAATATGTAAAAAAACTCAAAGACAAATTTAACTAAACTTTTTGGAAAACATCTTCTTATTACTTTATCATTACAAACCTTCAAAAGAAATGGATCTTCCAAAATTTAATATCTGGACTTAGATTTTAGTTTTTGAATTTTGTGGGAATTGATTGATATGGGACCTGAGATGTTACCAGAAAATTGACTATGTCAGCATACCAAGGAAATTTTCCTTCAGTCAAGTATAACTACTCTCTTATAATTTGATCATTCAATGGGTCGTTGTCTATAATTTCAGCTTTAGCGGTGTTTGTAATTCTACATAAGTGTTCATCCACTTGTTTTTTAGATCCCTTATTTTCCTTGGTTTCTATTTTGAACTCCTATAGTGGTATCATCTATCTCACTACCCTTGGTTTAGCATCAGCCTTTGTCATCAATTTCCTAAGAGTTGCATGATAAAAAAAAGTGATTTTAGTTCTAAGAAGATATGATATAAGTCTCTATAAATAAAATTAAACTACTACTAAATATTTTAGTATGGTTTTGTAATTGAATTATGCTACATCTAAGGTTCTCAGGATATACCAAATGAGTTGTGAATTTTGACTAATCTGTGGAGAAAGGACTTCTCAATATTCTTGTTTGGATGTATCAAAAAGTAGTTCGAATGGTTCTCCCTATTTGGTGGTTGTATCATAGGTGGTGTAATCAATCTTCTCTTCAACTGGTCCATGTATTTCCTGTATGAAACATTTAAATCAAAATTAGCGTCTTAAAAATTAATCTATAAATAGGGAGATAAATATTACTATAATATTTGATAAACCTCACGTATAATCCTGCATATCCTAACAAATATCTAACATGTTTCACAAATGTTTGGTATTGTAATGAATTTATCACTTCGAATTTTTGTATCCAAAATAATTCCTTTTTTAAAAATGACATACACAAGGACAATTCATCTTTCATCCATGAAATTACTCTTTTAAAAATTCAAAACAAGAAACTTTTTAATTCAGGGTTTCATAAAAAATTAACATATTTTTCTAACAATGATCAAAATTTTCACTAAAAACTATGAAATTATCAAAGAAAACTTCCATGAAGTTTTAAAATTGATCAGAAAAAATTCATACCATACACCCTTGAAATTAACCTATAGCATTACATAATCCAAATGGAATCCATTTATATGAAAAAATTACAAAGGGATTGGTAAATGTCCTCTTCTCCTAATCCTCATGAGCAATGGGGTCTTGGAAGTTACCTGAAAATATATCAAAATAAAATTAATGAGTTATCTCTAAAAATATTTCTAACATTTGTTCCATGAATGGGATGAGGAAATGGTCTTTTCATGCGACCTAATTATAAATTCCAAAAATTGATTCAATCTATCCATATATTCGGATTTTTCATAGGGATTATTTCATTCATTTAATTCATCAAAGTGGTTAGTCTAGTTTTCATTGGAACTACATGAATTGGGCTAACCCACTATGAATATGAAATGTGATATATGATCCCATCCAACAAGAGCTTCTCAATATCCTTCTTCAATACCTCCATAAAGGTGGGATTTAGCCTCATGAAAATCAATCAAAAAAGAAATAATAAGATATCCATGCTAATATTTCTATCCGTTGATCCGTGAATGCGATGGGGAAATGGTATTTTTGAGTGACCTGATACAAATTCCTAAAATCAATGCACAATCTTCATAAATTCTAAATTCCCACATGGATTATTTAATTTTTTTCATTTATCATAGTGGATAAGCCTGTTTTATTTTTAACAACATGAATTTAGATAACCCATTATGAATCTAAATGGGGTTGATGATCCCAGCCTCAATGATATTAACAATGTCCTTCTTAATGACCTAAATCATGGTGGGATTCATTCTCCTTTATGGATGTCTAATAGGTTTGGATTCTCCCTCAATATAAATTCAATGTGAGTATATTTTTGGTTTTTTTCTGGGGATATCACCTAAAATTCACCTTATTGTTTGTACATTATTTCTCAAAATCTCAATCAAAGATTAATGTTGGGTTTTAGATATATTATTAGAAATTATAACTTTTAATTTTTTTCACTCCTTGATTTTTACATATTTCAAATCTATGGAGAGTGGTTTTAATTGTAGATATGGGGGATTCTCAAGGGATGAAATTCAATTAAGGTTAATCATTTCCAACATTTTAACCTCCTACAAATAAAAAACCATATCATCTTTCTCATAATCTAACAAATAATCAAAGAAATCATATATTACCTCTTCTTCTCACATGAGTTCACAATATTCTGTGTTTTGGGTATACATATGTTTACTACTATTTTCAATGTAAAATTTTCTCTTGAGTTTAATAATTCTTGTAACATACATGATACATTAATTTATTTGGTAAAAATTTCAGGGGAGAGTGAAAAGAGTGAGTGATCATCTAAAGTAGGCTTCCAAGATTCAAAAATATTGAAGTGGATAGTAATATATCCAAAATCCATAGTGAGTGTCCCTTTAATGACATTAATGATGGTTTTGGTTATATAGAATTATGGTCTCCCAAAATTTTAGTCAGATGTTATGGGCTCCTATCTTCTTTCATATTTAGAACATAGAAGAATGTCAGGAATAAGTAATCTTTTACTTTTATAATGACATCTTCCAAAAATCCAATAGAGAAAATTTTGGATCTATTTTCAAGTTAGAACACCACTATTAGGGGCTTTAAGTATCCCATCTACAATGAAGTGTATACTGAGTGAAAAAATATATTAATTGAAGCACTGAGATCACATATTTATTTAGATAAATTTAAAGATCCAATGGTTCATGGAATGAAAAATGTCTCTAGATGTTGACATTTGGATAGAAAATTTGGTGTGATAAGGGATGAGACACTTCTCCCAAGTAGATCCTCTCATTACCATGAATTATTATATTTTTTCTGTAAATATCATTCAAAAAAATTCATACTTTGGAATTTTTTTACTACATCAAGTAGAGGATATGGATTACTACTTTTTGGAAGGTGTCCTAAATTTCTTCTTGAATATTTTCTTCTAAAAATCACATTGATTAAATCATTATTTACTGAAATGTTGGGTATATGTCTTTATTCTACAGTTTTTTTGTTTTATAGTGGTGTTTATTCCTATTTATCCTATCATTATCCACTTCCTTTTTCTTCTCTTCTCCATGGATAATTTTCAAATAATTTTCAAAATTTTCAACTTCATTCTCCCATAGAACATGTGTTATTATTTCAGGTTCATGGTTGGATGGATGTGGAAGTTATTTTCCTCTTCTTGTTGTGATTAAATTGACATTTTATTTTTAATTTGGCATAGTTTGGGGTGAAGACTTCCGTATATTCTTGGTCAGAATATCAAAAATAGTTTTTAACTTATTGGATAGGTCTTTCAAATTTTCATTAAGCTCCTAAATATATGAATATATCTGTTGGTTATCAATTATTTGTTTATCACCGATGGATGGTTGAATATATATTTTTAGAATGGTGGTGGATGGAAGGGTTTTTGTTTTTGGAAGGGATTTTTATAGGACCTCTGTAATGGAGGTGGGTTCTAGTACTGTTGTTTTAAAGGAGGTCTATCCTAGGTCTGTTGAAATCTATATACTGGTTGGGTCTTGGGTTGACATCTATGATTTATATGGTATTTCCTTTTCTGATTGGTAGAAACACAACTTATGGTCCCTTGCACTACTTCTCATTGGTCACTGTAATGTTAATTAGAAGAGCATAAACCACATACCTGATTTATTCCTTGTTGTTCCTTCACTTGGTTCATATCCATTTTTCACAATAATCTGGAGAGTTCAGAAATTTTTCTTCTAATTAATTTTTCTGAATTTGATGTTCTCACCTCATTGGTTTCCCTTATTCATAACCCTTTTTTTCCAAATTTTTGTGAATTTTAAACAATATTCTCAATTAGTACTCTGATATCTACAGGTTAATTGTCAATCATGGATCCCCCAGATGAGTCATCTTGCATATTTTGATCATTTTTTAGAAATCCATGGTATAATAACACATGGAATAGGTGTTCCTCCATTACATTATGGGGAAATAGGAATATAGATTCTTGAAATTCTCCCAGTACTCATAGAGGGTTTCTATAGTTGATTTTTGAATAATGTGGATCTCATTTTTAGGCACTCTTCCTGGTTGTGGGAAATAATAATTTCTTGAAACAATTTTGTAGGTCTTCCCAATCACTGAACTCCCGTTGTTATAGATTGTACAATCATTCTTTACCTACTCTTATGTTTGATAAGGAGAATTTACTCCATTGAAATTGATCATCATGTGCTCCTCTTAGCCTTAATCTTGAGTAGATGAATATGAATTATTTCATATGACGATTTGGATCTTCTCTTGTAAAACAATGAAACTTTTGAAGTGCATGAATTATTTTGACCCATAATTAAAAATAATTTGGTTAAGTGCGTGCAATGATGTTGTTATTTTGAATGTAAAATTGAGGTGCACATAGTCACACAGGTTTTGGTTGGGATTTCTAGCCATGATTTCAGGTTCAGAGTGAAAACTAAGAGTATCACTTGAATCTGAGAGGTTTATTTCCTAAGAGTTCAGGTTAGGTTTTTTTTAATTTGTTTAATGTTATTTCAATTTATAAATCAAATTTAATTAATGGTTATTTTGAGTCGTCGGTAATCTAGTTTTGAATTTTGTAAGTAGTTATGTTTCACTTCCTCTCTGGTAGTGACACAAATATTGATGGATTTATGTTATAGGGATTGGTAAAAAAATTATATTTCCTAAGTTTAGTATAGTGATTAACCCTAGGAAGTATCCCAAAGAGGAGTACACCCAAAATAGTTTTTCGTATTTAATTAGAGTGAATAATGGGAATGTTTTTGAATTTATTGGTTTTGAAAGAAACGAAATATAGGTAATAAATTAATAAAATAATTAAAAGTATGTTGGAAATCCACTTCATTTAAAACAATGATATGAGAAGGGTGATTATGTGAGGTTCTGTTTTCCAATTAAAATTTTTTCCTTTTTCTATTGCATTCAATCCTCTTTTGAATTTTTTTTGAAGTGAGATTCCATAATCTTTTCCTCCTAGTCCTTTTGATGAATGGTGATGGTGATAAAAGACCTTAATAAGATTTTTTTTGGTATATTCCCCTTCCATGTGTAGGATTTTTGAAATGAATATCCTTAATTGAATGGTGGGATACCCGATTATATCTTATTTATCCAAAACAATCAATAACATCCACTTCCCATTTATACGTACTGATTATCATTGAGTACATCACTACTAATCCCTTGTATATTCCATCATATATAAACCAGAAATTAGTGGTGGGAGATAATGATCATTTACCAAAGAAAAAATCATTACTGGAATAAAAATCCGGAATGATCACAAATGATAATATAAACTACTATATGAAACTGAAACCAATGTTACATAGAATAGAAATATAATTCATTCTATTATGTCCAATAACTCAAGTATTAAAAAATTGAAACCCAACCCTTCCCCAATCAGTCAAAATGTTTACCCCACTATGGTAAGGGTAGTCAAGTTGAATGGGGAAGAATAAGGTAATAAAAACATATGTAAAAGAAAATAAATAAAATATATAAGGTATAAATTTTCACTTCCTTGGTTCCCTATAATGAATGGGAAGGAATGAAATGCTTTTGGTGGGAGGATCTCTCCTAGTTGAATAGGCCAGAATTTTTCTTTAAAAGTTGACATGTTGAATCCCCAATAAATGATTGATTGATACATTTCATCCTTAAAAAAATCTGTTCATAAATGTATTTAACATCTCTACTAAAACATTAAGAATATATTTCCACATTTAGTGAGAGGTATGGTTGTTTTACTACGAGAAGTTATTCTAGCCCAGATGACACTATACATTTCACATATCCAGATTATCATGTATTAATGTCAATGAAAATGGTAGATTCATTCATGAGAGAATTCAGAATACTTGTTACAAAATATATTGATCATCCACCCACTAAACGTCTGAGTATTTGAGCCTTCTAATAATGAGATACAGTCTTCGTACCAAAAATCTCCAAATCTATAATTGTTTTAGAGGCCCAAATTGTGAGATTGTTGTGATATTATAAATGGTGGATTGTTCTTTTCTTTCATAAGGATAAAATGAATCCCTTGATTTTTAGAGTCCAAAATAAAATTTAATTTAATGATGGAAATCCATATAAAAATATATATGGTAAAAATATAGAAATAATTTAAAAAATTTAAAAATAAAAAATAGTTCATTTTAATGATTAAGCTCAAAATAACACTAATATGGAATTTTATATTAAAATTACACTTTGGTGGATTAATAAAATATAAATTAATTAAAAATTATTGAAAATATTTTCTCTATCTATTCCCCCAAACTATGAACTTTGGATCATTGACAAGTAAACATCAAAATATAATCAATGTTAATTGTAAACACATAAACATGAGATCTAAAAATACACACCAACCAAAAAAAAGATTACATGCCTCTTTAAAATCCATTATATCATGTTCTCTATTTAGATCATTTAATATATCTCAACTTCATTTCTTATCCCATACACACAAAAAACCCACCTCAAAAGTATTTTCACTCATCTCACAAATGTCAATTTTCATCAATGGTCTACTCATCCAAACTCATACAAGACCCCCCATAGGCTTGGAAAATACATCCATCTCCTCCCAATTTTATTCATGGACATGTGTTTGTCATGAAGAAGTTTCAGCATTGTTCTATTATTACTCCCCAACCCTAGTTACCAAGATTTGGTGCATTATTACATAACATTGGAATGATATAAGGAATCATATACCGAAAGACCGTTCAGTTTTATAGCCTTGGAAGTACTAGGTACATTCATAAGTTTTACATTACATCCTGAAATAAATACATCAACAAAATTTTGTCCCCTTTTGAACACACTTATATATTTATCCTATCCCTTCAGTTCAACCATAAAATTCTTCTTCACATACTGGAAAAAATAAAACATCGAAAGTGGTGAACTCAGATGCTCAGTAATGATAACAATATAGTGGAAACATTCATAAAAAAGCATAAAAATTTAAGGAAATGTATTAGAATAAAACAAAAGTGTTTTAAACTCAATCTTTAGCATAATATGACAAAGATAAAATAAAATAATGCAATTTACGTATTCATATGGATATTCTACTAGTTGAATAATCCCATGAAATATAAATACCCACTTTAATAATGATGGAATGCATAATGCCAGACTTCATAACCACATAGTCAAGGCCTTATGCCAAGAATACAAAAAATATTTTGCCAAGGCCTGGTTCCAAGACACTAGTTTTTCTCATGAGACATACCAATGCATCGTGGAGCTATAGAGGGCTCCACTCATCAATTACTAAGTCCAATTCATTCCTCATATGAAAAGGATTAAGCATAACATAAAAATTCGTATTAAAACTATCATATGAAATGCCAATAATTTATCCATAAACCATGAATGATATAAAAATGACACACCTACAGTCAAACATATCACAAAACCTTCAGTAATATGGATGATTTTTATCGTAATACATCAACTTCAAACAAGTTTAAATCCATCAAAAGGATGTTGATATAGATGAAATCAAAACTTTTTTAGGGAAATATATCATTCTATTTTGAAATCACATAACAGTAATATAATTATAAAAGAAAACATTTATTTATAAAATATTCTTATATGCTTTTAAGGTAAGCATCGACAATGTTATAATGGTGGAAAATAGCTGCACCCACCATACAAGTTAAAAAAACATTCTTACCTTAATTTTGTCGAAAAGGTCATAATGTACCTTGTTTGGAAAATGACGAAAAGATTACATTAAAAAAAATATATTTTCAAATAAGGGTATAAATTAATTTAAACCATAGTCTAGTAAATGATAAAAATGTTTTGAAATACATTTTTATGAAAACACAGATGTGGATGATAAAGAGGTCCCAGTAGATACTTACGTAAAAACAACCTCGGATAATAAAGAGATTGTGTAATTCACCCTTAACATGTACTTTTTCTTCGTCAATGGTATGTTAACCTACTCTATAATAGTTAAGTTATTGTTATTAAATTTTTCAATAACTATATACATAAATATGATATGATATATTATCTTATAATATTGCTTTCTTAATAATATTTTAGTTGTATCATCGTTTTGGGTGTTAACTGATTCGTTTTCCTTTATATGATTGGTTATTTAAGCCATGTTTGTTATGTATATGATGTATTTTATTCATATAAATAATGATATTATGTTTATAAAAATTATTTTTAATCATAAAATGGAAGTTATTCTTGAATGATTACGAAGGGGAATGAATCTCATCGCGTTCGTGGAGACGGTAATCCGTACGTACGCACGAGCGACAATATCATTATATTGATGGAGAAATTGTACGAAATTGGATGGTATATCATACATACATAATCATAAACAAGTAATATTTATTATTTACATCAGTTATACTCATTATTTTACTCATCCAATAATGAAGAGTTTGAATAACAGACTACACCATGAAGTGGAGACGGTAATCCGTACGTACGCACATATGGTGACTTTGTCATTTATAGGATGGATAGAATAATTAATATGGTTGTACGATTATATAATAACATCAAATTATATATAATATACTGTATTTATTATTTTATAATGGAAAAAACAAAGAAATAGGAAGTGGAAGTAGAAAAGAACTTGAAAGACTTGATGAAATATTTACATCTTCTCCAGGTTCATCCTTTTGATTTGATCAAAAGGGCTCCTTTGGTTGGATTTATGATTAAAGTAAGGCCTCTATGATGAAGTTAGGAAATTTGGGAGGATATTTGGGCAGGTTTTTTATGAGCAAAAAGGATTTAGAGGAGTGAAATTAGGATAACGGTAAGTTCCCTTTTATAAGAGAGGTGAAGGTCACTTAAGGAATTCTTGAAATGTTATTTTATTATAAAATAATCATCTATTTATAATGGATCCAAAAAGTATTATATAATGGTTAAGGTGGGGAGGTGTCTAAAACCTCTCAACCAATAGGCTTTAGACATGTTTAGGTCATCATATTAACCTTATCTTTTAGATTTAACAATTAGTTAAATTGTTTTTCATTTACCATGTCTCTGTATTTTTATATTATATGGTGAATACACATATTAAAACATGCCAAGAGAACCCCATGTGGTTAATTATTAATATATTTAGAATTATCTAAGTCTTTTTTCTGATCCTTAGATTTTTGGGAATATTATATCAATTTATTATATAATATTTGTTTTAAAAACTCAATTATGTCAATTTTGAAACTATTTAGTACTTTATTTTTATGAAAGCCATAATGCCTTTATCAATTCTAATAAAATTTAGTTTCCCAACCCTATAATGTCATATTAACCAATAAAATTAATTTAATTCATCATAAGTCTCAATATACATTAATTTGAATATGTATAATATCAATTATTTTAATATTTCATTAATAAGGTAATTACTGCATCATCATTGTGTCATAAATAAATGAAATTATTTATGGTCAAAAACTTATAAATAAAATACATTTATTTGGGAAATAATTTTATCTATCTAATTAATATTTATAGTGTAATTTATATTGTCTGTAACACTATATTAAAATGGTTTAATTATTAAACATTTAATTTAACTCTTTTAACTCTTCTTTTAATAAAATAATAATAAATGTCCTAATCTTATCCAAGTGAACCAAAGAGGATAATATATTATTAATATGGTTTTTTTGTTCTAATATAATTATCCAATAGAATTATTACATGTTTTAGGGTAATTATGATATCATTTTTACCCTTAATTACCATATTTACTTTTAACTGTGGTAAATAAAAGTCAAAAGTTACTATTCCCAAAAAATTACTTTCATCTTATTGAACCACATATTACATAATGATATTAACCATGATTCTCATATTTTTGAGATTCAACTCACAGAAGTGGTAAAATTATGTTTTATTTAAATTTACTAATGCTCCTAGAAGGTGGGTAAAAGACGGTAAAAAGTTCGATAAAATCTTTTATATCTAAACTTATTATAAAAAAACTCCAAAGAATTAAGTTGAACATATATAAGTATTATGTATTTATTTTGAAATAAACTAAATTAAAATAAAATAACTAATCATATATATAAAAAGATGGTTTTAACCAAAACACTGAGTTTTTTCACTATTCATCAAAAATTGATTGTTTTTAGAAAAATACAAAAAATTCACACTAAACTAATTTTGATATTCTGAATCAAGAAATTAAGTCCATTTTTAAAAATAAAATTTATAAAATTTCAAAAAGTGGGTATAACTATTCATTACGGCTAGTTTGATTGGTTGTGGTGTGTTTGAACTTGAAGTTGCGTACACCACGTGCTATTGTATTATTTCAAAGGAAACGTACTGTGGAAGCTTGAGGTGTTACATTCTACCCTCCTTAAAATAATTTTTTCCTCAAAATTTCTAGAATATTACTATATAATAAGATTTAGGTGGTTCATCATCATATGTTCCTCGGTTTCCCATGTTGCCTCTTCCATCTTATGGTTTCTCTATAGAACATTTACCAGACGAGTCGTTCATTTTCTCAGCATTTGTTCTCTTGTTTCAAGAATCTTGACAGGCTCTACACAATAAGATAGATCATATTCCAGTTCAATTTCCTCATAGGTGAGTACAAGCATTGGGTCATGCATGTATTTTTTCAACAATGATACGTGGAACACATCGCGAACTTTGAAGAGACTTGGCGGCATTGCCAAATGGTAAGCCACAAACCCGATTTTTTCTAAAATTTTGAAAGGCCCGATGAACCTGGAACTTAATTTACCCTTATTACTGAAACGTATAACTCCCTTCCTTGGAGATACCTTAAAAAACATGATCTTGTACCTTAAATTCCATATCCTTCCTTCGGTTATTAGTATAGCTCTTCTACCTACATTGAACTGCTTTGATGTGGGTTTGGATAACCTTCACATTTTCCATCATTTCCTCAACATATTCCGGGCCTACATGTTTTCTTTCACCAACATCATCCCAACAAGTTGGTGTGCGATATCTCTTTCTATATAACACTTCACATGGTACCATCTAAATACTTAAATGGAAGCTATTGTTCGAGGAAAATTCCATCAGAGGTAAATATTAGTCCCACATAGCTTGAAAGTCATGTGAGTAAGATCTGAACATGTCTTATAAGGTTTTAATACTATGCTCTGATTGTACATCGGTTTGAGGGCGGTAGGCAGTGCACAAATGAAGTTCTGTATCCAGGTCTTTCTGAAGAATTTTCCATAATCTTGATGTAAAATGGGGATAATGTTCAGAAACAATCGATAGGGGTACTCCATGAAGTTTTACAACTTCATTAATATAAAGTCTTGCTAAACGTTCATGTGGTAAATATTCTCTTATAGCAAGAAAAGGTGCTGACTTGGTATGACGATCAACAATGACCCATATTGCATCATTCCTTCTTGGAGTCTCTGGTAGTCTCTTGAAAAGTCCATCGTAATATCCTCCCATTTCTTCTCAGGTATTGTAAGAGGTTTCAAGACTCATCCAGGTTGTTGCCTTCCAACTTTTACTTGTTGACAAACCATACATCTTGACGTAAAATCAACAATCTCCCTCTATATGTTGTCCCACAAAAAATGTTCCTTCAAATCTCTATACATCTTAGTGCTACCAGAGTGTATAGAGAAATTGGAGTTGTGAGTGTCATCGAAAAATTATTTTTTTAGATCAGTTATATCGGGAACACAAATACTCTTCCCAAATTAAAAAATTTCATCTTCATATGAGAAGTCGATCAACCACCCATTGTTCATAGCTATAATTTTATTTTGAAATTCCTCATCATTAGTCTGAGAACTTGTTATCCTTTCTTGTAAAAAAGGTTGGGCAACCATTTGATAATGTATTGATGTTTCACCTCCCATGATTATTCGCATATCTATTTTCACTAGATCCATGAAAATTGGATCCCTTTCAAATCTCATCTTATTCAAAACATCATGATCTTTTGTACTCAAACCATATTACACCTTATTTTCCTTCCTCGGGTGGTAGTGTATTGTGAAAACATAATCCATGAGTAGTTCAAGTCATCTCCTCTACCTCATGTTGAGTTCTTTTTGTGAGAAAATATACTTCAAACTCTTGTAATCAGTATAAATCTCACATTTTCACCATAGAGATAGTGTCTCCATATCATCAAAGAAAAGATTATAGGTGATAACTCAAGATCATGAGTGGGATATTTTTTCTCATGAATATTTTGCTGTCGTGATGCATAGGCAATAACTCCATAATTCTACATAGGGACACAACCAAGTCCTTTATTTGAAAAATCACTATAAATAAAAAACCCACTGTTCCCTGATAGTAGAGTCAAGATAGTAGCATCGACTAATCTTCTATTCAGTTCTTCAAAACATTCTTCACACTCATTTTTTCAAACAAATTTAACCCCTTTTCTTGTGAGCTTGGTTAATGGGTTATCCAATCAGGAAAAACTCTGGACAAAACTCTGATAATAACCTGCTAAACCAATAAAACTGTGTACCTCAATTATACCAGTTTGTGCTGGCCATTCTGGGATTACCTTTGTTTTTGAAGGATCAAAATAGATTTCATACATAGAAACAATATGACCATGAAAATAAATCTCTTGAAGCCAGAATTCACACTTTCTAAATTTCCTATATAATTAATTTCTTCAAAGATTCCTTAGGATAATGTGAAAGTGATTTTAATGAACTTCATATCTTTTGGAGTATACCAAGATATCATCAATAAATACCACTACAAGGTCAGCAAGATATTCCATGAAAACTCTATTCCTTATATCCAGGAAGAAAGAGGGTGAATTAGTCACTCCAAAAGGCTTTACTATAAACTAATAATGTCTGTACCTGGTTCAAAATGTTGTTTTCAGAATGTCTTCCTTTATTACAAACAACTGATGATATCCAAATAAAAGGTCAATATTTGAAAAATATTGATCTCCTTGAAGTTGGTCGAATAAATCATCAATGAGAGGTAGGGGATACATGTTCTTTATTGTTATAGAATTTATCTCTCTGTAGTCAATGCATAACCTCATAGATCTGTATTTCTTCATAACAAAAAGGAATGGGGCTCCCCCTAGAGAAACATTGGGGAGAATAAATACCTTATTACTCAATTCCTTTAGTTGTTTCATTAGTTCCACTAATTCCAAATTGGCCATTCTATAAGGGTTCTTTGATATGGGCCTTGAACCGGGTATTAGGTCAATGGAAAACTCAATTTCTCATTCGGAAGGATGTCCAGGTAAATCCTTTAGAAACACAACAACATATTCTTGCACAATAGGTAAGCCCTCTATTCGAAAAATATTTTCCTCACCCATAGTTATTTCATTCTCTTCATCCCCAATAATTGAATATAGTTGAGCTACTGGGGGTGGGTCTAGATAAGAATCTGGTGGTTATTTTTTTCTCTAAAGATAAGGTACACTTTATGATCATCAAAAATTGTAACCTCATTATTATTACATTAAATTTTCGCATCATGGTTTAAAAGCCAATCCATTCTAAGTATTATATCAAATTTAATCATTGGTATGACAATGAAAGTAGTATATAGAGAACATTTATGTGCTCTAATGGGAACTGATTCAAAATAATTTATTGCGATGATACTTCCCTTAGGTGTTTTTACTTACAACTCCCTTGTTATTTAAAATTGAAAATATCTAATTTTCTTTGAAAACTGGGAAGATATGAAACAATTAGATGATCTAGAGTCCAATAAAGCATTTGGTAAACTTGATGATACCATTAAATTACCTGCCACCTTGTCTTTCGGAACTTCAACCTCAGCAGTAGTGATCACATAAGCTTGGCCTTGCTCCCTTGTCCTTTTTTGAGGTAAGTTCCCTTGGAGAATATGACAATAATTTGCACATCTCTTAGGAGACATCTGATAAAATTGGAACGTTACAGAGAAGATAGGATATTAATTGCATAATTCCTTTATTCTCTACAATTGTAGCGTTCAACAACCTATTTCTTCCCCTTGAAATCACGTTCTTGGTGACTATTTTCACCAAACTTGTAACAGACTCTCATTCCCTTCATCCAAGTACCAGGGTGTTTATTCATACATTTACCACAGGATTAATGTTCTACTTTTCCCTTCTTCCCTTTATTTCCATTTCTAGGGTGTTCAACAGATCTCTTCTTCTCCTGCTTTTCTTTAAAGTTGTAAAGCATAGAGAATTATTTTTTTGTCCTGATAGAACATGAGACAATATCTTTGTATGATGAGAAGGATTGTGAGACAAATTCTCAATGAGGAAATGGTTTTTTCCCATAAAATAATCGATCAATATTACTCATTGAGTTACGTATATAATCTGTTGCATGCCTAGCTAACCTAGTAATGTTAGCTTCATATTTTCTGACATTCTCATCCTTCTAATGCCTCAGACTCAGAAATTTACTTTCCATATCCGCTCGATGGTCATGGGGAAAGTAATTTTATATGAAAATATCATTATACTCCATACATTAAATATTTGATACTTCATCATCTTCCTTTATGTTTTGAATCAATCACCACCATTGATCTGCATCTCCCGTGTGGCGATAAACTACCATAACAAATTTTTCCCTTTTTCTACTCCCCAAAGCATAATATATTTTATCTAATGAATTTATACATTGTTTAGATACTAATGGATTTTTACTCCCATTTAATTTTGGTGGTTTTTTCCTCATGAAGCGGTTTAACATTGATCCTCCTCATTGTGGATCAGGGTGCTCCTTACGAGTAAGGTTAATATTCATAACCTAAGTAAGTTGTCCTAGTATGATGATAAGATGATCAACACCAGTTGCTTTACCAACTCAACAATAATTATCTTGAGTTAGAGGGCAATACCTATATGGATTATGTGCATTGATACTATTTCCATTCATTCCACTAGGTGCAATTTCTATGCAATGGCATACACTAGATTAGTTTATGAATCTCAATACATAATTCAAAACATATATAACTGTTAACATTAATTGAATAGTTTATAGATATAATCCAATATAATAAAAATGATTCCTTTGAGGAAGTATATACTCATAAACCCTTCATAATGGTTTGTTAAAAAAATAAGAATTATCCTAAGTATATACCCTAGGAGTGTCGTAACCAAGAGTGCAACAAGGCTCGTCGTCATGAACTAGTTCCTATTCGATTCTAGATCAAAGTGGTGTTTTTTGGTTTCATTCCTAGGTACATATGTGTTAGAGCCACCTACACCTGCTCATATCCTGAAAGGGATGTATTTATAGGAAAACTCACAAAATCTCTATAGTACCAAAATTCTACAAAGTTATTCTATACTAATCCTCAAAGTTTATCTTAGGGTAGTGTTCTCTAATAAGATTTTCTATAAATATAGCTTCCAGGGATTGTACTAAACCTCCCTCTAATACCAACTGTAACGCCCCAGCCCCAGTTACCCAGAGATGGTGCATTATTACATAACATTGACATTTTATAAGGAATCATATCCTGAATGACTGATCAGTTTATTAGCCTTAGAAGTACTAGATACATTCACAAGTTTTACATTACATCATGAAATAAAAACATCAGCAACATTTTTCCGCTTTTTAACACACTTATATCCTTAGCCTATCCCTGAAGGCCAACCTTAAAACATTCTTCACATCTTGGGAAAAATAAAACATAGAAAGGGGTGATCTTAGATGCTCAGTAAGCATAATAATACAGCGGAAACTTTCATAAATAATCATAAACATTTAACGGAATGTATTAGAGTAAAAAAATACGTTTAAACATAAAATTAATCATAATATGGAAAATATAAAATCAAATAATTCCATTTACTTATACCCATATATATTCTACTTGTCTAATAATCACATGCAATATCAATATTCACTTTCATAATGATGGAATTCGTAATTCGAGACTTCATAACCACATAGTCAAGGCCTTGTTATAATACTAAAAATAAGATATTTCCAAGGCCTTGTATCAAGACCCTAGTTTGTCTCATGAGAACTACCGATGCATCGAGGATCTATAGCGGGTTTCACCCTTCACTTACTATGTCTAATGCATTAATCATATGAAAATGTTTAAATATAACATAAATATTCATATTAAAACTAGCATATGAAATTTCAATACATTATCCATAAACCATAAATGGTATAAAAATAACACATCCACAGACAAAAAATATCACAAAAACTTCAATAATATGGAAGATTTGTATCATAATAAATTAGCATCAAAAAAGCTGAAAATCTAGCAAAATGATGTTGACATAGATGAAATCAAAACATTTTTTTAGAGATATACCTCATTCTATATTGAGAGAATTTAAAAGTCATATAATTATAAAGGAAAAAATTTATTTTGAAAATATTCTTATAATCTTATAAGGGAAGCTTGGATGATGTTATAACGGCAGAAAATATCCACACCCACTGTATAAGTTAAAAAATAATTCTTACCATAATTTTATTGAAAAGGTAATTAAGTACCTTGTTTGGAAAACGACGGAAAGATTCCTTTAAAAACATATAAGATCAAATAAAGGTATAATTGAATTTAACCCATAGTCTAGTAAATTATAAAAATGATTTGAAATATATTTTTAAGAAAACATATATGTGTATGATAAAGATGTCCGAGTAGATACTTACATAAAAACAACCTCGGATAATAAAGAGATCGTGAAATTAACCCTTACCTTGTAAGTTTCCTTTGTTGATGGTATGTTAACCTCTTGTATAATGGTTAAAAAATTGATATTAAATCATACATGAACTATATACATAAATATGATACCATAAAGGATCTTATAATATTTCTTTGTTAATAATATTTTAGTAGTATCATCGTTTCAGGTATTATCTGATTTATTTTCCCTTATGTGATGGGTTACTTAAGACATGTTTGTTATGGATATGAGGTATTTGATTAATATACATAATGATATTATGTTGATAAAAATTATTTTTAATCGTAAAATGAAAATTATTCTTGAATTATTACGATGGGGATGAATATCATCGCGTTCATGGAGACGGAAATCTGTACGTACGCACGAGCGACAATATAATTATATTGTTGGATAAATCGTATGTAATTAGATGGTATATCATATATATAGAATCATTAACATGTTATATTTATTATTTATATCACATATACTCATTATTATACCCATCCAAATAATGAAGTGTTTGAATAACAAACAACCCCACGACGTGGAGACGGTAATCCGTGTGTACGCACGTATGGTGACATAGTCATTTATAGGATGTATAGAATAATGAATATGGTTGTAAAATTTTTATAATTGCATCAAATTTTATAGAAGATACTAGATTTATTATTTTATAATGGATACAATAAAGGAAGAGGAAGTGGAAAAAGAAAAGAACTTAAAAGAGGTGATGAAATATTTTCCTCTTTTTCCGGTTCTTCCTTTTGATTTATTCAAAAGGGATCCATATGATGTCTTTCTAACAAATGTAAGGCTTCTAGGATGAAGGAAGGAAAGATGGAATGATATTTGGGTAGGTTTTTTCCGAGCCAAAAGGCATTGGAGTTGTTAAATTAAGAAAAGGGGAAGTTCCCTTTTATAAGAGAGGTGAGGGTCATTTTAAGAATAGCTTGAAATATTATTTTATAATAAAATAATTTTCGGTTTCTAATGGATAAAAAATAAATTATTTAAAATTAAATGTTGGGATGGTTTAAAAACATATCAACCAATTTCTTTTAGACAGGTTTAGGTCAACATACTAACCTTATCTTTTAGATTTAAATCTTAGTTAAATAGTTTGTCATTTACCATGTCTCTTTGTATTTTTATATTATATGGTTAATAACCATACTATAACATGCCAAGATATCCCCATGGGGTTAATTATTTATATATATAAAATTATCTTTTTCCTTTGGACTATCCTTTTATTTTGTGGAATATTATATCAAGTAATTATATAATACTTGTTTTTAAAACTCAATTACGTCAATTTTGAAAAAAATTAGTATTTGATTTTTTTTAAACCATAAAACCTTTATCAATTAGAATAAAATTTATTTACCCAACCCTACCATGTCATATTAACTTATAAAATTATTTTAATTCATCATAAGTCTCAATTTACATTTATTTGGATATGTATAATATTAATCATTTTAATATTTCATTAATAAGGTAATTACGGCATCATCATTGTGTCAGAAATAAATTAAATTATTTATTGTCAAAAAATTATAAATAAAATATAGTTGTGTAGGAAATCATTTTAGATTTATAATGAATATTTATAGTCTAAATTATATTGTTTGTAACCCTATATTAAAAATGGATTAGTTATTAAACATTGAATTTAACTCTTTTAACTCTTTTTAAATAAAATAATAATAAATATCCTAATATAATCCAAGTGAACCAAAGAGGATCATATTTTATTCCTAAGGCTATTTTTGTTCGAATAATACTTATCCAATAGAATTAGTACATGTTTAGGGTAATTATGATATCATTTTTACCCTTAACTACCCTATTTACTTTTAACCGTGGTAAATAAATTTCAAAAATCACTATTCACCAAAAATTATTTTCATCTTACTAAACCACATTTTACTAACTGATATTAATCGTGTCATTAAAATTTTTGACATTCAACTCATAGAAGAGGTAAAATCAAGATTTATAAAAATTTGCCAATGCCCCTAGGAGGTGGGTAAAAGAAAGTAAAAAATTCGATAAAATTTTATATGTCTAAAAATTTTATAAAATGACTTCAATGAGTTACGTTAAACAAATATAAGTTTTAGGTATCTATTTTGACCTAAAATAAATTAAATTAAAATAACTAATTATTTAATAAAAAGTCGGTTTTACCCAATAACGCAGTGTTTTTCACTATTCATCAAAAATCAAAAGCTTTCAAAAAAGTACCAAAAAATCACCCCAAGAAAATTTCAATATTCCGAATCAAAAAGTTATGTCCATTTGAAAAATAAAATATAAAATATTTCAAAAAGTGGGTATTACTATTGATAAAATTTTATTGGTTGTGGTGTGTTTCAACTCGAAGTTTCTTACACCACAAGATATTATATTATTCATAGGGAAAATTATTGTGGAATCCTGGGGTGTTATATCTATGGATTTTTGTTGGTAAGATTGAGATGTTAAAAATACTGAGGCCGAATGAGGAGGGCTTGGTTCTTTCTGAGAAAAAAATTGCAAGATCCTAATTTTCACACAAGTATGGTATGCTCCTCTATCTCCATAGTATAAAATCATTTCTATCATCATGAAAACTCAAGGAAAGTTCATTCCATTCAATAGTCCTATATTAAATAATCTAATCCTCTAAAATATATTTTTTCACAAAAGCTCTAGATTGGCACAACTTTATTTCTCTATTGGAAGCTTTAGAAAGGCACAACTTCTCTTATCTTGAATACTCTAAATATGAACATGATTAAAAATAATTAATTCATTAGTATTAACATTATATATTAACCATTATATTTCCACAAAATGTATTAGAAAATGAGGTATCACAATACAGTATATCTTCGCCAACAATTAAGTTAAACTAGATAATTCAATTTCACTTCAATAGTAGGTTGGATAGTGAAACATGGCTTTAAATGTGGATAACATAACAATTTTTTATGGATTATAAATGATTAAAGACTTTAATGTACAATTTAATGCATAATGAAAAGAATATTCTAGAAAATGTATCTTTAAAAGAAAATAAATGACTCAATCATTTAAACAACATGGACCTTAAAACCTCATGCTTTGATATGAATAAATCAAATTTTGGTTAAAGAATTCATGGTCTAATTATCCCTAGGAGTGAGGTGAATATAAAGAATATAATTACAATTGTTCAAAAACTTCACAGGTTAGTTATTTCAAATATAAATATATTGATCTGTGTCATGGGATTCAAAATTCAATGTACTTTTCATGAAAGTTCCCTAATATTTGAACATGAAAAAAATTCATTTTCAGTATTCATTTAGGCTCACCTTTATTGAATAGATTAGTTCACCCATTGACATGAGTTTATGAAATGGAAATTATAATAATTTATGGTCCAATTGTTTGAAATATGAACAAATTTTATGAAAAAACACACAAAAATATGAAAAATACAACAATTTTTTTATTAGAAAAAAAGAAAATTATAAAACAAATGAAAATCATAAACTAAAAAGGTCCCCTATATCAACTCTTTAGTTCCTTGAAAGAAATGGAATGGAATGGAATGATTTGGGAGGGAGGACCTCACCACCCTTTATAGGGTAGAATTCTCCATCAAAATTTGATTAATTTAATCACAAATAAATGACCGATTCGTGCATTGAATCCTTCAAGAATTTTGTTCATAAATATCTTCAGCTTATATGCCAAAACTTCTAGCCATTTGTTTTATTAGTGAGAGTTATGTCCATTTTAATCTAATTATTTATTCTGCCCAGGAATACTCTCTAAATTTCACATGTTTGGATTATCATGTATTAATGACCATGGAAATGGAAGATTCACATGGAAGAACATTCATGAATGTTGTTAAAAACATCTTGTGCATCCACCCACATAAATTTATAGCATTTAGGCCCTATAATAAAAATATATGGACCCAATACCAAAAATATATAGATTTATCAAATGTTTTCAATGCCCAAATTGTGATCTGGTTTGGAGCTTCTATATATTGGATTCAGCTTTTGGTCAAAAAGGGTTAAAATTATCCCTTGATGTTGAGACTCCTAAAAATAACCAATTGATCGATTCAGATCAATTTATAAAAATTAATAGTCAAAATAGATAAATGATTTAAAACTATTTAAAATCCAAAATTGGTCATTTTGATGATTAATCTCAAAATACCACAAAAGGAATAAAATGTGGAAATTTTTATTAAAAAACAATTTGGATGGATTTAAAACATCAAAATTAAATAAAATTTATTTAAAATATTTTCACTATCTATTCTCTCACACTTATCACTTGGACACTCGGACAAGTAAATATCAAAATCAAATAAAATAAAATTCTAAACATGTACCCATGAGATCGAAAAATACACACAAAGAAATGAAAAGATTTCATGCCTCGTCAAAAAAATTATATCACGCTCTCTATTTAGATCATTTAATATATCTCTACTCACTACTGGAAATGCAAGATTTCCCAACGGTTCTAAACCATTGGGAAAGGCTGTAGAACCATTGGTATCATATATACCAATGGTTTTGCAAACTGTAGGGAAGTGAGCCGTTGGGAAAGGTTTTCCCAACGGTTTATAGTGAATCGTTGGGATAGGTTAGAAAAAATTAACCCATCCCAATGGTTGTTCCAAACCATTGGTAAAGGATTTTTTCCAACGGTTCATAGAACCGTTGGTATAAATAATACAGAGAGGCTATGCCAATAGTTTCAACCCGTTGTCATAGCCTATGCTGTCCAAATTGCACAGTAGGCTGCAATTTTCACAGCAGCCTCTCATTTTTTGTCCAATTTTCATAGCTTCATTCCCTCTCATTTTCAATCATTTCCAATTATTGTAACTTCAATAAAATAACACATACATATAGAAGTATTGTACCTACAATAACCAAGTAACACATACATATAGAGAAAAATTCATACACATTTAACATATAATGCATCCAGGAACTATACACATCCAGAATTAAATCCGAATTCATAACATAATTATAACATACATAATTCATTAAGAATTCAATTTAAAATTTAGAGACATGAATCCGGAATTCAATTCATAATTTTATCAGTTTTTCATATACCATATGTTTTCACTTATAATCCTCTCCATTTTAAGAAAAGAGATAGATTTAGAGTGGTACTGGCCACACCGCGCCTCGGATTTACACGGGGTTGACTAGTACACATCTCAAATGACTCATGGATCATTTTCCTAAAGTATCAACATAATCTGAATGCGTTTGGTCAGTTTTCTATATGTCAGTTGATGTTTTCACTTAAAATGATATCCTTTTGAAACAATAGAGAGACACTTAAGAGTGGTACTGGTCACACCACGCCTCTGATTGAGGAGGGGTTGACTCGTACACGTCACATATGACCCATGGATCATTGTCCTAAAACATCAACACATTTCGAATGCTTTTGGTCAGTTGTTCGTATGGAAGTTGTTGTTTTCACTTAAAATGATCTCCATTTAAAAAAAGAGAGACACTATGAATGGTGTCAGTCACACCATGCCCCAGATTGAGGTAGGTTTGACTTGTACATGTCACATATGACCCATGGATCATTGGGCTAAAGTATCGACACAATCGGAATCTGTTTGGTCGGTTATCCGTATGGTAGTTGTTGTTTTCACTTAAAATGAATTCCATTTTAAACACAAGAGGGAAACATTGAGTGGTATCGGCCACACCGCATCTCTGATTGATGCGCGGTTGACTCATCCACATCACATATGACCCAAGGATCGTTCTTCTAAAGTTTGAACAGAAACCGAATGTGTTTGTTTAGTTTTCCGTATGTACTTAAAATGTTGTCCATTTTAAACAAAAGAGAGACACATAGAGTGATCCCAGCCACACCGTGACTTTTATTGAGCCCGGGTTGGCTCGTACACGTCACATATGACCCATTGATCGTTGTCATAAATTATCAACAGAATCAGAAGGCGTTTGGTTGGTTTTATGTATGTCAGTTGTTCTTTTCACTTATAATCCTGTGCATTTTAAACAAAAGAGACAGATTAAGAGTGGTACTGGCCACACCACGCCTCAGATTTAGACGGGGTTGACTCATAAACATCTCAAATGACCCATGTAGCATTGTACTAACGTATGAACATAATTCAAATGTGTTTGGTCAGTTTTCCATATGTCAGTTGATGTTTTCACTTAAAATGATATCCTTTTGAAACAAAAGAGAGACACTTAAGAGTGGTGTCGGCCAAACCGCACCAATAATTGAGGTGGGGTTGACTCTTACACGTCACATATGACCCATGGATCATTTTCCTAAAGAATCAACACATTTATAATGCGTTTGGTCTGTTGTTCGTATGTCAGTTGTTGTTTTCACTTAAAATTATGTCCATTTTAAACAAAAGAGAGACACAATGAATGGTGCCGACAACACCACACCTCAGATTGAGTCGCGGTTGACTCGTACACATCACATATGACCCATGGATCGTTTTTCTAAAGTATCGACACAATCAGAATCCGTTCGGTCGGTTATCCGTATGCTAGTTGTTGATTTCACTTAAAATGAAGTCCATTTTAAACAAAAGAGAGACACTTTGAGTGGTGTCAGCCACAACGTGCCTCGGATTGAGGCGCGGTTGACTCGTACACATCAAATATGACCCATGGATCGTTCCACTAAGGATTCAATGGAAACCAAATGCGTTTGGTCGGTTTTCCATAAGTGCTTAAAATGTTGTCCATTTTAAAAAAAAAGAGAGACACTTAGAGTGATCCCAACCATATCGTGACTCATACTGAGCCCGGGTTGGCTCATACACATCACATATGACCCATGGATCGTTGTGATAAATTATCAAAAGAATCCTAAGGTGTTTGGTTGGTTTTCCGTATGTCATTTGTTCTTTTCACTTATAATCCTGTCCATTTTAAACAAAAGAGACAGATTCAGAGTGGTACCGGCCACACCGCGCCTCAGATTTAGATGGTGTTGACTCGTACATGTCTCAAATGACCCAATGGATCATTTTAATAAAGTATCAACACAATATGAATGCGTTTGTTTGGTTTTCTGTATGTCTATTGATGTTTTCACTTAAAATGATATCCTTTTGAAACAAAAGAGAGACACTTAAGAGTGGTGTCGGCCACATTGCACCTCTTATTGAGGTGGGGTTGACTCTTACACATCACATATGACCCATAGATCATTGTCCTAAGTCATCAACACATTTCAAATGCATTTGGTTAGTTGTTCATATGCCAGTTGTTGTTATCACTTAAAATAATGTCCATTTTAAACAAAAGAGAGACAATATGAATGGTTTCGGCCACACCGCACCTCTGATTGAGGTAGGGTTGACTCGTACATGTCACATATGACCCATGGACTGTTTTTCTAAAGTATCGACGTAATCAGAATCCGTTTAGTCGTCTATCCGTATGCTAGTTGTTGTTTTCACTTTAAATGAAGTCCATTTAAAAAAAAGAGACACTTTGAGTGGTGTCGGCCACACCACACCTCGAATTAAGGCGCAGTTAACTCATACACATCACATATGACCCATGGATCGTTATACTAAAGTTTAAATTGAAAAAGAATGGGTTTGGTCTATTTTCCACATGTACTTAAAATGTTTTCCATTTTAAACAAAAGAGAGACACTTAGAGTGATCTCGGACACACCGCGACTCGGATTGAGCCCGGGTTGGCTTGTACAAGTCACATATGACCCATGGATCATTGTAATAAATTATCAATAGAATCTGAAGGCGTTTGGTTGGTTTTTTGTATGTTAGTTTTTCTTTTCACTTATAATCTTGTCCATATTAAACAAAAGAGACAGATTTAGAGTGGTACTGGCCACACCGCGCCTCGGATTTAGACGAGGTCGACTCGTACATGTCTCAAATGACCCATTGATCATTTTAATAAAGTATAAACACAATCTGAATGCGTTTGGTCAGTTTTTCATTTGTCAGTTGATGTTTTCACTTAAAATGATACCCTTTTGAAACAAAAGAGAGACACTTAAGAGTGGTGCCGACCACACCACACCTCGGATTGAGGTGGGGTTGACTCGTACACGTCACATATGACCCATGGATCGTTTTCCTAAAGCATAAACACATTTCAAATGTGTTTGGTCAGTTTTTCGTATGTCAGTTGTTGTTTTCACTTAAAATTATGTCCATTTTAAACAAAACAGAGACACTATGAATGGTGTCATCCACACCATGGCTCGGATTGAGGCGGGGTTGACTCGTACACATCACATATGACCCATCGCTCGTTGTGCGAATGTATTGACACAATCAGAATTAGTTTGGTCGGTAATCCGTATGCTAGTTGTTGTTTTCACATAAAATGAAGTCCATTTTAAACAAAAGAGAGACACTTTGACTGGTGTCAGCCACACCATGCCTCGGATTGAGGCGCAGTTGACTCATACACATCACATATGACCCATAGATCGTTCTCCTAATGTTTCAACGGAAACTGAATGCATTCGGTCGGTTTTCCGTATGTACTTAAAATTTTGTCCATTTTAAACAAAAGAGAGACACTTAGAGTGATCCCGGCCACACCGCGATTCGGATTGAGTCTGGGATGGCTCGTACACATCACATATGACCCATGGATCGTTGTGATACATTATCAACAGAATGAGAAGGAGTTTGGTCAGTTTTCCGTATGTCAGTTGTTCTTTTCACTTATAATCCTATCAATTTTAAACAAAAGAGACAGAGTTAGAGTGGTATCGGCCACAATGCACCTCATATTTAGACGGGGTTGACTCGTACACGTCTCAAATGACCCATGAATCATTTTCCTAAAGTATCAACACAATCCGAATGCATTTGGTTGGTTTTCCATATGTCAGTTGATGTTTTCATTTAAAATGATATCCTTTTGAAACAAAAGAGAGACACTTAAGAGTGGTTCCGGCCACACCGCGCCTCAGATTGAGGTGGGGATGACTAGTAAACATCACATATGACCCATGGATCATTGTCAAAAATCATTAACACACTTCGAATGCGTTTGGTCAGTTGTTCGTATGTTAGTTGTTGTTTTGACTTAAAATGATGTCCATTTTAAACAAAAGAGAGACACTATGAATGATGTCGGCCACACCACGGCTCGGATTGAGGCGGGGTTGACTCGTACATGTCACATATGTCCTCGTTTTATCTTCAAGGAACCAATATCACTCATGAGTAATAGAAACCATCCTGGTAGCCCCCACCTAGAAACCAAAGCATACATCCTGTAATTTCAAGTCTAAATTCCCTGAGCATGTCCATGAGTCCTTAACATGTAACCCATGTTTTATCCTAACAATTGACATGTAAACCAAATCAAACAAGGCATAATTCACATAACATGGAGAATGTAAAACAAGGATTTGAATTCAAATTAATGTATATCATCTCATGCATTTGATGAGCATGAGCTAATAAGCTTACCAAGACATTCAAATAATTCAAGACATACAAAAATGGAATAATCCTAAATAAAATTGCATGATCAGAGAAATAAAATACTGCATGTGAAATCAAGGAGGGTGGGGGGTTGTTTGGGGGTCCAGGGAGGAGGGTGGGGGCGCTGTCCGGGGGGTGTCCGGGAGGCTATTACGGAGGTGTACAAGGGGCTATCCGAGGACCAAGGAGGAGGGTGGGGGGGGGGGGGGGGCTGTCCAGGGGATATTCGAGGGGTTGTCCGGGGTCCAAGGAGGATGGTGGGGGATGTCCGGGGGGCTGTCTGGGGGGGGGTGTGCTGGAGGCTGTCCAGGAGGTGTCCGGGGTGTTGTCCAGGGAACAAGGAGGAGGGTGGGGGCTGTGCGGGGGGCTGTCTGGAGGGTGTTCGGGGGCTGTCTGGGGTCCAAGGAGGATGGTGGGGGGGGGGGGGGGTTGTACAGGGTCCAGGAAGGAAGGGGGATATCCAGGGAGTTCCCAAACACACAAAAAGACATTAACATCCATTCAAACCGACAATATATAAAAATAACTCAAATGCAATACTATACTACAAGTCTGGATAAACCCAACAACTAGAATAGATTAAACATCAAATCTTAGTAATATTATTCAAAAATATAACAGATCAACTTGTCCCACATCACCATCACCATCATCACCATCATCATCACCCTCGTCCTCGTCCCCATCATCGTCCTTTCCCTCCTCGCCCTCCTGCTCGCCGTCTCCATCCTCCGCGCCCTCGCCATCCGCCTCGCCCACCTCCTCTCCCTCCTCTTCCACATCAGACTCATCGCCATCATCATCATCAGCCTAGACATCATTTTGAACACCACTAGAACTGCCACCTAGTTCTCCATATCTAGAACGTATCGACAACATATATTCATAAAAAGCTAGGCTGGCCTTTGGTGGAAGTGTCGGACGTAGAACTTCAATAAATTTCATAAATGCACTGTTTGCCCTATCAGACTGTTCTGCCGTCTCTGTGGCCCTTTTTTCAGCCTGTTCTGGTTCTGCCCTAATTTTCTGTAGCTCGGTGGCACTACAACTCATACTTCAAGAGGTCCAATACCGCGTCGGGGCAATCCTAGGTTGGCAGCGTACTCTGCCAGGATGCTCATCTCCCAAAATCTGATGTAAGTGATCAGTTGGCCCAAAATTGTCTGGTTCTTGGGCATTGGGGGCCTCTAAATTAGACTTTTACAAATATAAATATATTATTAAGTTACAAAATAGATATTAAAATATAAAATCAATAGATTAAAACTTACAATCTGCTGCTGAGTCACTTCATTGACTGCACTTCCATCCTTTTTCCGTCTACTCGAGCAAAACAGTTTTGCTCGAGGCACATGTCCTTCAATATTTTGTATTTTCCTCTACAATGAAATTGAAAACTAAAGTTATATGAAAACTTTAGCAAACTATTAAATAATTAACAAAAAAAAAGAAAGTGTAAGTCGTAAAGAAAACTTATAAACAATTGTCATACATGCTTCCTCTCATGATCAGGCAACATAGTGCGTCCCAGTGTGTGGAGGTATTTTTTTTCATCAACGTTATTTTTATTTTTTCCAGATGATTACTAATATAAATTCGAAAATGAAATAGATAGTATTAATGAAAACATGAAATTTATTATTTAAATACCTCAAATTTAATTAATACCTTAAACTGGGTACTCGTCCAATGAGTAATCATCTGACGATACTGCTCTATAGGACAATAATCCACCACTGCTACCGCCTATAACTCTGTGCCAACTCTAGAAACCCATCCAATATACAACTCATTCTTGTAGGCTCATCAAAGCTCACCTAAATCCTTTAGACGTTCCGGTCGTGCACCCTCACCATCAGGAAAAATAAATCAAAGCTGACATCAAAATATTAATTCATATAAATTCAAAAATAATTCATGGCCTTAAATAAAACATATTTTATTACTCATATCTCTTCCCAAGCTCTATCCTTGACCTCATGTGGAAACTTTCTCCATGATATAGGGCTAACGGGAATGATGTTGGAGTATTTGGCAAGCATCACCAAAAAATTATGACATTGCTGCCCTGTTTTATCAACCATTTGGTTGTCTACATTGTAATCCACCATAACCTGTGTGCGGCGGTTCCACACCGAACGCATGCATGTACACCCCCGCCCACACCTCTTATCAGTAGATGTATCTGTCATGAAAGAAAAACAAATATTTTATCAAAACATGTTATAATGAAAATAAATATTGCTATAAATTTTTTTAGGGTTCTATAAATATACCTTCACCGGTCTGATCATTGAGCGCCGCTGGATCCACAAAAACTGATGGAACACCCGGTGGTGGAACAGGAGTCGAAGACAATGGAATATAGAAGCTCGTAGAGACAGATGTAGAAGGAAAAGAAGATGGGACAGCTGTCTGACCGGATTCTGACTGGGGAGTGGGAATCATCATGGGATGTGAAAATAATGGGCCAGAAGATACAATAGGTAGTGAAAACATGGGAGGCCTAAATATCCTGTGTGTCTATAACGACACACCGGGATCATAATGTGGGATGGATGAAATGTCATTGGGAGGGGTAGGGTATTTACGGATACATGCAGTTGTTCGTCCACCTCAGGTAAGAACCCTCCTCATACCACCGACCTGAGTACGAGGACCAGTACTAGGCTCCTCATCGAATAACTGTCGACGTATCGGTGGATCCTACAAAAATGTTTACAAACATATTAATCACATGACATTATATATTCTTTAAATATATATATTTGAAATAATGTACTCACTATAGGCACTAATGATGGAATTCCCAACTCTTCCATTTGACGATTGTTCTCCATTATTTTTTCCTTCATCTCTCCTCAATTGGCTATATTTCATTCTTTTGAAAACAAATATGTAATTAATTAGAAAACGGAAACTAATGTGTAACCCAAAAAACTAAATATACGGGGGAATCGGGGGATTCATTGGTAATTTATCTATCAATTGTTTTAGAAGATCTTGAATGGATTTAATAAATCATACAAGTTGTAATGTTCACCAAGTTAGAAATATTGTTTGACTATGTTTGAATAAAGTTCAATTTCAAATTAGAAAATGCAATTCAAATAAAACTGTAACCGATAAACATTGAAAATTCACATAACGGTCATGTCAGCTAAAACATATTTGTGATCAATACTAAATCAATTTGAATATTACCTACCTTAACAACCCAACTTGAGGTAAACCAAAAGAATTGAGAACATGGATGAATGATTCTATATATTTTCAAACACAAATTCAGGTTCACAATCAAATATGAAAATTAAGCTATTGGACTCATCAAACGAAATTAATGTATTGGTTCCAATGGAATTAGGGACAGTGTCAATTCCATCATCCCCATCATAAAAAATTTTTCTTGGAATTACTTTAACTATGAAACCAAATTCAGGTCGAAGTTGGTCTTTGACATAAAAAACTTGTTTAGCCATTGATGCCAACACATATGGTTCTTTGGTAGCAAGAGTTCAAGTCATATTAATTACTCGAAATCCACAATCATCAATAAATGTGCCATGTCTCGTCATCGAATCAAACCAATGGCATTTCATCTTTGTGACTCGTCCATGAGAGTAATAATCCAATATTATTATTTTCTCAAAAACTCCATAATAACCCACATTTTCAAATTGCGTTCTACTATCTGATGCACTGGCATAAAATTTTGTTGTGACAGTAACCATAACACCATCCTGTTTTGTTCTCTTGTTCTTTGCTTATTCAGTGATAATAAATTTGTACCCATTGATAACAATTGATTTACAGTCACGAACCATGGTATTAGGACCAAAATCCAATGCTCTTATTTCCCCAGAGACAGATTCAGCAGACAAACTCAATACCTGCAATACAAATGACTATGAAAATTAATTAAATATTGATATAATTATTTTAAATAGTAATATTTTTACCTTCAATTTTAACCAAGCAGAAAACTCTTTGCTATGCAAAGTCTCTCTACTTCTCAAAGATAAAGAACAATGCTTCCTATTTATCATTGTTTTATGTTCCCAGTAGATAAAAAAATATGAATAGTTTAATAGATATATATGTAAGATATACATAATCAATTTAGTTACCTGATATAGTCATCGAACAAATCATAGTTGAACAAAACTGTGCGATGTTCCATCTCCCACTCTTCGTGGATTAATGTATTCAATGTATATGATCTAGAAATTCCTTCTGTTTGAGAAAGTGAGGGAAAACTGGGTTCAATTGGCTCATACAATTGTTATTTATTTCTCATTGGTCTGTTCAATCTTGTAGTATGATCAGACAAATTCGTCGAGCAGAAATCCATACATTCTTGAGCCAAGTAACCATTCACAATAGAACCTTTGAGATGATTTCTGTTTCGGACATAAGACTTTAATGAGAACAAATTTCTTTTAGTTGGATACATCCAACTAATAGAAACAGGTCCTCCGAGAAGTATTTAAGTGGGAATATAGACAGTCGGATGTAGCATGCATGTGAAAAGTGATGGAGGAAATATTTTCTCCAACTCACACAAAATTAATGGGGAAACTTTCAACATTTTTTTCAAGAAAGACTTGGAAAAATTCTTAGCAAAATGATCTATAAACAAATGGAACAACCGAATAACAGCCACCCTTACATTATTGGACACAAGATAATGGATTTCTATTTGAAGCAACACATGCACTAGAACATGATAATCATTAGTCTTCAAAGATTTTAGCTTCAACTCTCTTCTGTTGACCTGTTTAGATATGTTTCTTGAATAGCCATCAGGAACTCTAATAGTCTCTAATACCTCCAGAAATTGTTTTTTTTCATAGTTTTCATCACATAAGAAGCACATGGAAGTTTCTATTTATTTTCACTAATACGCATAGGATGAAATTCTGGTCTGATTCCCCAATCCACCAAGTCACGCCGAGATCATAAATCATCTTTTGTCTTCCCCTTAACATTTAGAAGAACCAAAAGCAACATTTCACATATACTCTTTTCAATATGCATTACGTCTAAGAAATGACGTAACAAATTGGTTGACCAATAAGGCAAATCAAAAAAGATACTCATCTTCCTCTAATTGTAACAGGTTTCAGTGGAAACATTCTTTCTCTTTCCAGATTTCATTTTACCCTTCCCGAATGAAAAACTGAAATCTTTCAATTCATTAAGCACATCAGTTCCAGACATACGCTGAGGTGGATCATCGGTCTCTATGGTATTATCAAATCCTTGACGATTCATTCTATATGGATGATAATTTGGCAAGAATCGTTGATGTCCCATAAAATTGAAACTACAGCGATGTTTCAGTCTTCTGGATCGTGTATTCTTCATACAAACTGGGAATGACCATTTTCCCTTCATGCTCCATCCAGACATCATTGCATAAGACAGAAAATCATTGATCATCCACATAAGCGTAGCACGCATCTGAAATATTTCTTTTGAACATGCATCGTATGTGCGCACACCCACATCCCAAATATTTTTCAACTCTTTTATTAAAGGTTGAATATATACATAAATATCAATGTCGGGATCAGAAGGACCAGATATGAGTATACTAATGAACGTGAAAGGTTTTTTTATACAAAACCATGGGGAAAGATTACAAATGTGTATAAAAACTGTCCATGTGCTATGCGAAGTAAGCATCTTCCCATACGAATTTAAACCGTTGCATGAAAGACCCAGCCTTACATTACGCACGTCAGCAACAAAATCAAGATGTCAAGCATCAAATCTCTGTCATGAAAATCCATCTGAATGATGAACCAACTCATAATTAGTCTTTTTTCTCTCGATATCATTCCATCTCATTTTTATTGATATGTCATCAGAAATAAAATGATTCTCGAGTCTGGGGATCAATGGAATGTGCCACATTACTTTCTGTGGAATGTGGGATGGTGTTCCATCAGATTTTGACTTCCAGCTGGATGTGCCACATTTTATAAAATCATTTCTTTTAGCGGTTTCCTCCCAGAATAAACTGCAATATTTTGGGAAAGCATAAATTTTGTTTATTGAAAATCCATGTTCCTCAACTAACATCCATTCCATATAGTGGTTTGAGGGAATATCGGCATCATCTAGAAGTAAATCCTTCAAAAGGGTAAGAATGTAATCGATTGCGGTATTAGAAATCCCATACATAGTTTTCCCATGAAACAATCGGATTAAAAATACCAGATTTTTCATTTTATCGCATTGTCGATATACTGGAGTCATGGAAGCATCATTCAATTTTTTCACCCTATCAATATCATCATTTTCACTAGAAGCATCAACGGTCCTCATATCAAAGTCTTCTTGAGTCGAAATCATTTCTTTTTCATGATGACAAATAAACGAAAACCGATCATCTAACAAATTATCCATTCCAGTCCTTTCATTTTGATCATCACCAATTTGAGATTTCATTTTCTCCCCATTGTGATACCACACAAAGTAGTTTGCTTGAAAACCATTTTTTCTTATGTGGTAGCTGACTTTTTACGGCTCAACCAAGGTCTACCAACACAATTAGAACATGGGAAATGTATGCGACCACTATCTGAAGCATTGTGAAATGAAAAATCTATAAAGCTCTCCAAATTGGTTTGAAAATCACTTGAGATCCGATCAGTTTCATACATCCAACTTATTTCCATTCTGTTAAATGAATTTATAAAAGTCATTTTCTCATTAAAAATTCAATAGGATTTAACTGTAATAGAAAATACATTTAAATAAACGATAAAGGAAGAAGTTTCTAGTCTATGTAGTGAACTATTAAAATAATGTAATAAAAAAGTACTCACAAATTAAATTAAAATTTATTTATATTCATTTTCATTAGGTCTATAATAGGTAAATGCCTCAGGTCCCATCATGTGTTATAAGGATCCCAAATCATTCACTCATGTTCAATAACTCATTATTGGCACCTCTATGGAGATACCTTTCATTACCCAATTACTTCCCCAAGTCAAGCGCACCCCATGGGTGAATAAATTTTTGGCTTCTACACTAATTGGTTTTTCATGGATTGTAAAAATATTTAATTTCATTAAGTATAGACAAAAAAATTTATTTTTAAATTTGATATTAATAATAAAGTATGTCAATGATAACAACATTACTGAATTAAACTTGTGACTTATCTAACATTTTTATGGATGTCTAGACATGCCAGAATAGGTAGTGAAAAGGACCCCACCCTCATAAAAGTGTGTATTGGCCAAGAAGGACACATAATATACATCGTACAATGAGAACCATATTTAATTGACCCTAATGTTATATTAGTACAATCATCATGGGGGAAATGGAATATATGATCCTGGTTAACTGATAAATTCAAAATCTCGTATTTCATATGTTGGACACTATCTAAGGTAAGAAATCTTTTGAGGATGGGTTTACATCATTCAATTTCATACATGCTAGTGAGAATGAAGGCTTGAATTAATGAATTGAGTTCACTGATTAAATGAGGGTAGAGGTTGCATACGCTGTGTAAACATAATGATTAAATAGGTAAATATCTCAAAATATCATTAAAACAACACATTAAAAGGCTCAAAACATAAATATAATCTTGAACCAACCATGGAATCTCTTTCACAGAGCATTCTCGCACACCAGTTATCTCATGTGTTACTAAATACCAAACAAAGTCACATAACAAGTGTACTATAACAAAATACATTACACAAGACTTATTAAAAAATTATCATTTTAATAAACCACTTTCCTCAAGATTAAATCATTTCTGAAATATATTTTGAAATCCATTTTAAATAATAAAATCCCTTTGATCATTTTTAACAAATATTTGGAGTATTCTCAAGGCATCACCCATTTGGAAAAGTCACATTGAATTCCCAATTTCCACGCCAAACCATTGAAAAAAATTAACATGAGACAATCATCGACCACAAATAATGTAACTGGAAATTAAAAAAATTGAAACCAAATGTGATATAGAATTTAATGTTAAGTTAGGGGAAATGAGATTAAATAGATACAACAACATCATAAATGGTTCCAACATCATAACTTTTGATTAAAACCACCCATAATATGAATGGGAATGCTTCATACACCTAATCCCTAATAAAACAAACCAAATCTCCAATTAAAACATTGAATTTTGGGTTTCCACCCTACTCGGAGAGCCCTACCCCAACCCCGCCCACCCCACATGGACAGCCCTACCCCCACCCCACTTGGACAACCCATCACCCCACCCCACGTGGACAGCCCTACCCCCAACCCACTTGGAAAACCCACCCCTCCCCCCCCCCCACCATACCTGGACACCCCTACCCCCCACAACCCACTTGGAAAACCCACCCACCCCCCCACCACACCTGGACAGCCCTACTGTCACCCCACTTGGACAACCCATCCCCCCACCCTACCTAGACAACCCCTCCCCCACCCCACCTACACACCCTCCCCACCCCACTTGGAAAACTCTGCCTGGACACCCTCCCCTACCCCACCTACACACCCTCCCCCACCCCAAACAGCCCTACCCCCACCCCACCTGCACACCATCCCCACCCCACTTGGACAACCCTGCCTGGACACCCTCCTCCACCCCACCCTACCTAGACAACCCCTCCCCCACCCCACCTGCACACCCTCCCCCACCCCAAACAGCCCTACCCCCACCCTATTTGGACAAAACACCCCTCCCCCACCCTACCTAGACAGCCCCTCCCCAACCCCACCTACACACCCTCCCCACCCCACTTGGACAACCCTGCCTGGATACCCTCCCCCACCCCACCATACCTAGACAGCCCCTCCCCCACCCCACCTGCACACCCTCCCCATCCCACTTGGACAACCCTCCCTGGACATCCTCCCCCACCCACCTGCACACCCTCCCCCACCCCAAACAGACCTACCCCCACCCCATTTGGACAACCCATCCCCCTCCCCACCCTACCTAGATAGCCCCTCCCCCACCCCATCTGCACACCCTCCCCCACCTCAAATTGAAACATAAATTCATCCAAATGAAAATCCAATTTTCAACATAAATAAATTCCACCAAAAGTACCATATCACCTCACTAAACAAACCCTTTACCATTTTTGAAGTGTAGAAAAAAAAACAAAAAGAAAATCCAAGGGTTCCGTAGACAGAAACCCTAATTTAGCCTAAATCAAAACATCAAACACCAAAAAAATAGAGTAATAACGTTAAAACTGAGGTAACACTTACTAATTTGAATTGTGAAATAAGATGTTGTTTGATTGAAGATGGATCTTGGTTGGAAGGAGTCTTTCGGACGAGAAGAATTGAGGAGGAGCTCGATTAGGGTCTATCTGCAGTTGGGCTGAGTGGGGGCTCGGGTTGTATGTATTTGGGGGAAATATTTCCCAACGGTTATTAAAAACTGTTGGGAAAGATAGATTTTTCCCAACGGTTTCATTAAACTATTTGGAAAACTGATTTTTTCCCATCTTTCCCAACAGTTTGATGAAACCGTTGGGAAAACTAATTTTCTTTCAATCATTCCCAATGGTTTCATCAAACCGTTGGGAAAAATCAATTTTTATAGATCATTACCAACGATTAATGAAAACCATTGGTAAAGATCACTTATACCAATGGTTCAAAAGAACCGTTGGAATACAACTATTGGGAAAACCATGATTTCCAGTAGTGACTTCTTATCTTATCCCATGGCCACAAAACATCTACCTCACATGAATTTTCTATCATCTCACAAATGTGAATTTTCAATAAGGGTTTTATCATCCATACTCAAGAATGAGTCTACATAGTCTTGAAAAATTCATATGTATCCACCCAATTAGGGTCATGGTATTTTGTTTATCATGAGGAATTTTTAGTTTTGTTCAATGGATTTTAGTTGGTAGGATTAAGATGCTAAAAATTTGGGACTGAATGAGGCGGTCTTGGATCTTTTCAAAGAAAATATGTAAGATTCAAAATTTCACTCAGGTGTGGTATCCTCCCCACTCCCATATGTAGAAAATCATCTCCATCATTATGAAAAATCAAGGAAATTTCACATCATTCATTATTTATCTAGAAAAATATCCAATCTTCTCCAACATAATTTTCCATAAAACCTCCATATAAGCACAACATTATTTCTCTATTTTAAGATCCATAATAACAACACTTCTCTTATCATGAACACTATAGATAGTCACTACTTTCAAAACAATTAATTCTTAAGTAGTAACATAATATATTTTATATTCTATTTAATATAAATTTATATAAAATATGTTAAATAATACAAGATATCTTCCCCCAAAATTAAACTAGATCATTCAATTTCACATCAAGAATGGGTTAGATAGAGAAAATTAGCTTGTAATGTTGTAAACCTAATAGCAATTTCATGTATTTTAAATGATAAAAGGATTAAATATACATATAATTCCATAATTAAAAGTATTTTCTTGAAAATGGGGCTTCAATCCCAAAAAAATACACATATCATTTAAAACACAAGTACCTAAAACCATAATTTTTTTGTGGAATAAATAAACTTCTGGTTAAAGAAATAAAGGTATGGTTCTCTCAAGAAGTTAGGTGAATGTAAATAATATGAAAATAATGGTTACTAATCCTCCTAGGAATGTGATTTAAAATATAAAGATAGTGAGTTGTGGCATGAGATTCAAAAATCAGAGGATATTTTTGAAAATTCCCCAAATATTTAAACACGAAATAAATTCATTTTAAAAATTCTCTTAGGCTCAGATTCATGGAATAGATAGTTTCACACATTCACATGAGTTTCAAAAATGTATATGATAATAATTTAATCTATAATGTTTCAAAAACAAAAACAAAATTTAAAAATAAACAAAAAAAGATCTTAAAAACACACAACCAAACTTTTCATTTCTTAAGAAAACACAAATAATAAAAAATAAATGAGAACCCTAAACAATAAAGGTTCCATAATTCTACTACATGGTGACCTAGAAGGAACGGGATGGAATGAAATGCTTTGGGATAGAGGATATATCTCCCTTTTATAGGAAATAATTTTCCTTTCAAAGTTGACGTGTTGAATCACTAATAGATTACTGATTAACACATTTCATCCTTCATGAATGTTGTTCATAAATATCTTTACTATCACCATACAAATTTCTGTATATTTTTTATTTTTAGTGAGAGTTATTTCCATTATATAATGAGAATTTATTCATCCTAGGCAGACTCTCCACATTTCACATATCGGAATTATCATGTATTAATGATCATTCAAATGGAATTTCACACACTAGTGCCTTCATTAAAGTTGTTAAAAATTTATTAGACAAATACCTACCAAATTTAATAGTATTTGGACCCTAAAATAATGAGATATCGTACCAATATTGAAAATAGTTAGATCTATAAACTGTTTTCAACACCTTACTTGTTAGCTTATTTTGATCTTCTATATGGTGTATTTAGATTTTGGTCTAGAAGGAAGAAATGAACTCCTAGATGTTTTAAACTCAAAAATAAATAATTTAATTATTTTTTATCATTATATAATATGGTAGGGTAAAAATAAATAAATAATTTAATGATATTAAAAATCCAAAATATGTCATTTTGACAATAAAGCTCAAAATATCACTAGAATCATAAAATGAGAAATTTTTTTAAATAACACGTTGGTGGGATTTAAAACATTGAAATTAAAGAAAAATTATTTAAAATGATTTCTCAGTTAATTCCCCCACACATTGATGTTTTACTCCTAGAAAAGTAAACATCAATGTCAAATTATCAAAAATTATAAATACATACCCAAAATAACTACAAATCCACAGCAAGAAACAAAAATATATCATGCCTCATCAAAAAAAATTATTTAAATTTCTCCATTTAGAACATTTAATATATTTACACATAATTTATTATCCAATTAACAAAAATAACCAACCATTCATGAAATTTATATCATATCACAAATGTGAATTTTCAACAAGTGTTTTATCATCCAAACTCATGAAAGAGTCACCATGGGCTAAAGAATTAATATTTCTCAACCCGATGTGATTCAGGTACATGTTTTTATTTGGAGGACTTTTTAGGGTTGTTCTATTTATTTTGGTTGGTATGATTAAGATGTTAGAAATTATGAGGTCTGATAAAGAGGGCTTGTTTCTTTTTGAAGAAAAATTACAGGATTCTATTTTTCTCTTAAGTATGGTATCCTCCTCACTCCCCTTAGTAGAAAATAAAATTCTTAATCATACAAAATCAAGAAAAATTCATACCATTCATAATTTATCTAGAAAAAAAATCAAATCTCATCAAAAATAATTTTGCATGAAATCTCCAAATAGGCACATCTTTCTTTCTCCCTTAGAAGCTCCAAAGGCACATCTTCTCCGGTCATGAAAGTTCCAGATAAATAAAACATTCAAAATAATGAATTATTTAGTAGTAACATCATATCATCAACATTATATTTCTACCAAATGTATCAGAAAATGAGTTAGCACAATACATGACATCTTTCCCCACACTTGTTAAAAGAGATCATGAAAAATCATTTCAATAGCCAGTTCGGTAGGAAAAATTTGCCTGTAATATGGATAACCTAACATGATATTAATCAATTATAAGGGTTATAAGGATTAAATGTACAATTTAGGAAATGATGAAAATTATTTTATTGAAAAGGGGGAATTAAACCAGATAAATATTTTAATCATTTAAAACAGAAGTACCTCAAACCCTCATGTTTTGATAGAAATAAATCAATTTCTGGTTAAAGAAAGAATTGTTTTGTTTTCTCAGGATGTGAGGTGAATTTAATGAATATGACAAAATGGTTGAGAAGACTCACAAAAATGTTATTTCAAATTTAAAGAGAGTGATTTGTGGCAAGGGATTTAAAAGACATGTGACTTTTCATGAAATTCCCCAAATATTTAAAATTGAAATAAAATTCATTTTCTATATTCATTTAAGCTCAGATTTAGGGAATGTATTTTTTCAATTATTGACATGAGTTTCAAAAATAGAAATGATAATAATTTCAGCTCCAATGATTCAAAAAAATAATAAAATTCAAAATTAAACACACAAAAATATGAAAAACACACGATAATACGTTGGTTATTTATTAAAAATAGAAAAAATAAACAAATAATTAAAATCATAAACTACAATGGTTCCCAAATTATCCTCCTTAGTGCCCTAGATGTAATGGGAGGGAATGGAATGTTTTGGGAGGGAGGAGCTCTCCTAATTTTATACTCTAGTATTTTCCTTTGACAATTGATGTGTTTAATCGACAATAAATGAATGATTATTGTGTTTCGTCCTTAATTAATTTTTTTCATAAAATTATTGGAAGTCTCCCCTAGAAATTTCAGCATATTTTTTCATATGTATTGAGAGTTATGACTGTTTTACTCTAGGAATGTTTTCAACCTTGGAAGACTCTCTACATTTCTCATATTCAAATTATCATGTATTAATCACCGTTTCATCTGAAGATTCATGTGTTAGATACATCATTAAGGTTTTTAAAAAAATTCATGCACATCCATCCGCCAAATATCAAATTACTTGGGCCCTCCAATAATGAGATATGAGAGCAATACCAAAAATCATGAGATCTATAAACAATTTTCAAGGTCCGACATGTGATCTTGTTTTGAGATTCTATAACAAAGATTCATATTTTGATACAACATGATGAAATAAATACCTAGATGATTAGAATCCTAAAAATAAATAATTTAATGATTTGGATAAATATAGAAAACATTATGGTCAAAATATAGAAATAATTTAAAACTGGTAAAAATACAAAATATGCCATTTCGAAGATTAGGCTCAAAATACCACTAAAATATTAAAATTTGGAATTTTATATAAAAATCACACTTTGATGGGATTTATAAACATTTAAATTAAATAAATATTATTGAAAATATTTTCTCTATTTCTCATATATTTTCTATCCATCAAAGGATTACATTTTGAATACCTTATAATTCAACATTTATACTTTATTATCACCCAAATGAGAATTTTATTATTATGAAAATAAAAAATAATCCAAAATCATATGATATTATTGTTCTTCACCAAAATCATTTTCCTTTCTTAAATATAAGATTTCTTTATGACCATCATTACCCATTTGTCAATTGATTTCCTAGAAATAACAATATGTATTATATATTTTATTACATCGGTTACCATATTCACCTTATTTGCAGTATATGGAATTGTAATATTAATATCATGGTGAAAAACTGTATATATTCACTATCAGGGGTTAAAATATATTTTTGAGAATATATGATAATATCTCTTATCATTTTAAAATGATGAAAATTTTAAATTAACTATGTAATATCCTAAAAACCACTAAGAGAAATCTATTGTTGTATGCTCATTATTTTGACAACATGATTATATTCTTGAGGTAGAAACTATCTGGACACAAAATATACAAGTCCCCTATCCTATAATTATAGGAACCCTAAACATTAATGTTAATTATCACAATAAATATTGAACATAGATTATAACTCATAAAAAATAGGTTTTATAGTATACTTATTGTTTTTGTATTCAAATATAGTATAACATTATGGTGTATTAATAAAAGAATGTCACCTCTTGGTTAGAATTAATGAGGGTATTAAAGTAAAAATAATCATTAAAAACACTATAAAATATATAATAATCTAGATATAAATATACACCATAGATATATTCATTAGAAAAACCTAATAAATAACAACTTCAATCATATATGGATGTTTTAATACTCATCACAATGATAAAAATTATCTAAATATTTGAAAATGTCATTCCAAAAAACTATACATTGATATCATCCTAGATAACTATTATTTTAAAATAATTTCCAATTCCATATTTATATGTTAATACTTACATTTATTTTTCTACAAATAACTCAAACATTCATCAATAAAAATAAATAAAAGTAATCCAAATAATTTTTGTAAACCAAACGCATCAACCTCTTGATTAGAAATTGTGCGTCATAAACACCAAATTTAATTAACATGAACTCAATATTCCTATAAAATCATTATAATGTAGTCTTCATTATATATTCTACCTTGAATCTAATATGATTACATAATTATTGGACCTATGTCTTCAAAATAAATCACGACACTTTATCCTAATAAAACAAGTCATAAATATCAAATAATAGATAATAATTTTTTACTATCATATAATTAATCCTATGATAATTGATACTAAATTAGATAATTTAATCATACATGTTATACAATAGTACTATAAAACCAAATATATATATAAACTAATATAATCCCTATAAATAAAAAATAAATGATATTTTTTTAGAATCCAATGATCAATAGGTACCATCTGATAACCAACCAAAAATATTGGATATGTATTGAGATAATACTATACACCAATATTGATATCCTATTATAGTTATAACATGATAGTCTTTTTAAAAAATATATCAAAAAAATCCACAAAATATCTTGTTTAAAGATTCTCCTCTACTTGGGCACTACAAAACTATTTGATCACTTATTGAGAAGAGATACAATGATGATAAATAACTCATAACACATTTAATCAATGAAATTATATAATAAAAAACATAAGATATGTATTAGTATTATATTAATTCACCCTTCTCTTATAATTTTAAATTTTAAATTTAATAGAATGTAACAAATGCATTCCATGAATGATATATTATGGTTGAAATATAATATGAAAATATCCCATATCAAATGACATAAACTCACCACTAGCTCAACTATATTAATAGCCAATAGAAACCATAACTGATCTGTAATTGTATGTGCCTTCCCACTTCGTTACATTTCCAATTTTGAGCATTAGAGTTATTCAAGGGATGTTTTGGGAGTTTTCAATAGAAGTTAGAGGTGAAGTAGATGTACTATAGAAAATACAATCCATGTAAGTTTGTTACATTATGGGAAAGTTTGTTTCATGGATTTTATATTGTTGATGATGTTTACATTTTTGGGGTTATATAATAAAAAGGTGACACTTTTTTGGTTGTACATGGAATCCATGGATTACATGACGTGAAAGGGAAATACACGTCCTGAAATTCCATGATATTGTATAGTTATAAAGGTTTTAGCTGTGTGGGTTTTCTCAAAACCCTAGGGCCAGAAGATTTTATCTCATTCTATGCATCTGACAACCTTATACTTCTTCTTTTATATGATTATTATGACAAGTACCGATCCTTGGGATTCTATCTTCGATCGTTGTTGATTTATCCTCTCTTTCTCATCCATTCCCCTTTGTTCTTAATTGGGGTTCCATTTTGGTGGTTTTATTTTGGTTTGGGGTGCTTTGGGGTTTCATTTATTACCACCCTTTTTTGTTTTACAAGATGATCCACAAGTTTCTTATGCGACGATGTTTTTCGAGTAATTTCTTCTTTGCCCTATGGCGCATGGAAAGTCAGAAGGATTCTTTGAGGTAGGTATTTCCATGTTTCTCCTTATTTTATATCATACGAGAGGGGTTTTCTTTTGATTAACTATGGATTATAGATCTTCCAATAAATTAAAGAAAAATAATTGGTTAAATTTCAATTGATGTGTTAATGGGAATGCTTCCAATGTTTTTAAATCCCTGATATGATTGTTATATTGTGATTATTTGAGTGCTGAATATTGTGGTCATTGGGGGATTTGTTTGCCCTGGATATATGTGTTCTGACTATTGTGACTATTGTGAATATTTTGACTTTTTTTTTATTTTTTTGATATCACCCCAAATTGAAATTTTTTAATTACTTATACTTTTCTATGTAAATGGTTTCACCAAGATTTTATTTTGTGTGATAAAACCCATAAATTAAAGTGGAATGTGATAAAAGCCCCATTGTATATTCATAAAATGATACTGATGCATTATGATGTGAGGTCTCTCTTATGATACAATGATTTATGGTTGATTCATGTGGTGCAGATAGTTTTTGGTCCATTATTTTAGGGTGGCGATGTGATAGTTTGTGGATCATGCTTTTGAGGCGGTGAGGTGATAGTTTGTGTATCGTTATTTTGGGAGGCGAGGTGATAGTTTGTGGGTCATGCTTTTGTGGTGGTGAAGTGATGGAATTCTGAGATTTTTATGAAATTTGGTTTTTTCATGATCGATTATGGATTAGTGATGGAATAAGTGAATGTTTATTAATGTTTGAAATAGCGTGGGTTGGTTTTGATATCAGAATAGAAATTTTTCAATGGAGTGTTTTGGGTTGTCTGATTAAATATGTTTATTGATAAATAAAAAATTTTATAGGTTTAAAAAAAATAGGAAATGAGAATCCACTCATCAGGGCTCTTGGTCTTCTAATATGATCATTGCAGATTCTAATAAATTCATTTAGAGGTGGTAATAAAGGTGAAGTTGTTGTGAGTTTATTGTTTGTTTGAGAACCCATAAGTTTGGATTGATTTTTTCCATACCACACACACAAAGATATATATATATATATAATTTTATTTTACTTTTGATTTCTATATCCACCCCACCCACATTAAGAAAAATGTGTTGAACACCCACATAGTCATAGAGGGGGTTTCTTTCCCAATATCCTAGTGGGTGGGTGGATGGTTAGCCACCCGTACTTCTATTCTCCCTCTTCTATAAGACAATGGACCAGGTGTCATTGTATGAGTTTTGATGTGGTGTCCCAGGTGTATTTATGAGGAGTTATTCTATTCTTTACAAGGTGTCTTGGGGATGATATATGTTGTTTTTTCCTAGGTATTTTTGAGAAGAAATGTGTTATGTTAGCCCAGGTGTGTGTGAGTTGTATGAGATGTGTTGTGATGGTCCAGGTGTCAATAGGAAGGATTTGTTGTGAGGTGTGGCCTAAGAGTGTCCATGAGGAATTTGTTGTGGTGTCTGGAAGAGTTTTGTGCAGTTGGGATATGATTTGGTATATTTTGAAAACGAGTGAATGACAGAACGTATTCCGTTTGGGTGTGAGAGCATCCAATCAGTGGGAAAGTGGTGTGATGTACACTATCATTGATTTGATTCTGATTATATTATATTAAATGGTATGTGTTATTTAGCGAGTGTTTCTTGGTGAGGTTGGGATGGTTAATACACCTTGATAGGTGATTTTTTTCTGTTATTTTCCCATAGTGCACTAGTATGCTTCCTTAATATATGCATGATAGAGTTGGGTTTTCGAAATGAGTATACTTGTATACTCTCCCTATGTATTTAAAACTTTCTTCAAAGTAGGATTTCATAGATTGTGAAAATCATTATTATCATATATCCTTGACAGTTATTGTTTTCTGATTTATATTTAATTTTAGGTATTTACATAGGAGACCTTTATCTATATCAATTCTATTTATACATGCATGTGGGATGGTTTGGGTTCTTCTTTTATATTAGTTCATAGAGTTGTTTGTTTGTGTTTAAATCTCTCTCCGGATATAGTTTCTTATAAAGGGTAATTCCTATTATATCATGAAATTATGTACACCCTTGGTTCTATTCACCAACATGGGGTCTACTAGATGTGGGACTGGGGGGGTCATTATCTCCCTTTATTCATCGTCAACCTAGAAGGGATATCTTTGGAGGTAGGGGTTTATGACAATGTGGTATCAGAACTGATGGTTGATAAATATGATGGATTTTAGAGTTATACATAGGCAATATTGCATGGTTTGGGATATAAATAGTTCCAATGGACCTGGTTTCATGACATTAGTTAAGGATACTGGTTAGGACATGGGATATTAGGGCCCCCTATGATCTAGTGAACAGACTCAGATCTTATTTAATTGCTAAGTGAGATGGACCTATTTATATGGTATAGAACTAGGAATGTTACATGCATCAAAATGTCTTGTGTTCTATTTTAAATAGGTTGTTTTGGGAAAGATTAAATGGATAAAATGAATTAAATTATTTAAAATGAATCTTAAATGATACTCAAGATTAGGAAATCCTTATTTTTCATTCAGCTATGGCTCATTTTTTCTTGTTCTTATGGGTCAGGAAATTTAGGTTTAATAGGATAATTAGATTGATCATTGAAGGTTTTATCTTATTTAGGATTATGATCAGTGGTAGAGTACATTGCGTGCTTTATAGTGGAAGACTTTTGGAAAGTACGAGGGAAGTGTTTCAGATGTGGAGTAAAAGAGTTATCTGGATGAGATATAGATCACTTTTAGTTTGATCTGGGCCCCAATGGAGTAATGGGGACCTTTCATAGTTAGTCAAAATCAATGAGTTGAGCATTAGTGGTGGAAACTATATCTAGGATAGTCGAAGGAGGTATATGTTTTGTGGGTTGACATTTTAAAGGTGTTCTAGTCATACTTCTGTTTTTTGACCATGAAATAATTAAATAAATTAGAGATTATTTCTCTTCATAAAGAGATCATGTTAGTGCAGGAGGTGGGAATCATGTTCAAGGACCTTCATTGTTTCCCCCAAGATCTTTTTTCAGATGAGGAGTCTCATGCTAGACATCTTGAGGAGGCACTTCTTCCTTCTATACACCATGAATAGTATCCTTTGACATTTCGGACATATCTGAAGGTTCACGAGAACATCGAGGGGATAAATAACATTCAATCATGAGGAGGTTTTCAACATAAGGGAATCTAGTAGGGTTCCTTGAGGAGAAGAGTTTTGAGTGGTAGGTCTTTGGTGTCAAGACCTTCAGCGTTTTGACCATCCCGGATTGGATCTCGACAACTTATCATTCGACCTTATGGTATTCATGCCTTTCCTGTGTGGTTAGAATTTTTTTCCTTCTATGGTTTCAGATCCATCTTCAAAACCAGTTCTCATTAGCTGCTCGAGATTGATTTGGTGGATATGGACAAGCTTTGTGTCAGCCTCTGTAGTAGTTTCCAGAGAGGCAATTTTTGCAGCTAGAGAAATAGGTTTTTACTCTACCAAGGGGATATAGAGCTGGTAGAGGTCTACCTAAATATTTTCTTCATATTCTGGGACCATGAACAAAGCATGTAAATAATTTTGGTCATTAGTAGAGAGGTAGAGGAGTTTTGAATTGTCAGTTTACCACAGTGGAGGTAGGAGATCCATAGGGTCTACAGATCGTCAAAGTTACGATCAATTTGTTTAGAACTCTTTTTTTGTCATGTTTGATTTAGGATCATTACACTCCTTTGTTTCACCCAATCTAGCTCATTCTCAGGGACTAGATGTTGATAGGATTTCCAATCTCCAAGTTTTGACTACTCTAGTTGGAGGACATAGAAACTTGTTTGAAGTTTTCTATAGGTTTAGATTGATGGTGAGTCCACATCAGTCTCGTGGGGGTTTTCTTATTATATATGAACCCATAAGATGTAATACTTGACATAATTTGGTTCTATTAAATACGTTATGTTATCAAATTCATTCATTGGAGAGTCTTATGTTTGGATGTGGATGGATAGAATGTGGTTTTCATTGGTGAGGAGAGTTATTAGGTGGGATGTTGGCGTGTGGATGAGTTGTTAATGGAATCAATGGTCGTTGAGATGGTAGGAGTTCCCATGGTCATTGGGGAGTTCCTATATGTTTTTTCTGAGGAGTTTGTAATGCTAACCCATCTACATGATGTTGAGTTCAATATTGACTTGCTACTTAGTGCTTCTCCATTTTGAGGGCTTGTTATTGGATTGAACCCTCTATGTGATGATAGTTCAGGATTTAGATAGATGATCTGATGAAGAATGTTTTAATCCAGACCAGTGTTTCACCGTGTGGTGGTGCAGTGTTGTTTTCTAAGAAGGTGGATGGTATTCTAATGTTGTGTATAGAATATCAAATGTTGAATCAAGTGACTATAAAAAACAGTTATCTTTTTTCTAGGATAGATAATATTTTTCACCAATTGAGATGGGTTAGTTGGTTCTCTAAGGTGATATGTTGTATGGATATCACCTGTTGATGGTGAATGGGGGTGATATTTGGAAGGATACCTTTGTATAAAGGTTTGGGGACATTGTGGTTGTAGAAATTCCATTCGGTGTTTCAAATACACCTATCATGTTCATGAGACTTATGAAATATGTGATCTATGAGTTACTTGATATGTTCATTGTCATATTCATCTATGATATCTTAATCTAATTGAAGATTGAGTAGGATCATACCGAGCATGTGAGATCAATATTTCATGTTCATTATTGACACTATTTCTATGGAATGATGTCCAAGTGTATGTTCCTGGAAAATGATGTGAATTTCCTCAGATATATGGCCTCTCATCTAGGTGTGTATGTATACCCAATGAAGGTTGAAGTAGATGTTTCATGGGAAGCACCTATGAATGTGGTCGAGGTTCATAGTTTTATTTGTATCATAGACTGGTATTAGAGTATTGTACCTTATTTCTCTTGATTTACCGCCCTGTTAAGAAAATTGACTAGGAAAGGCCAAGATTTTGTTTGGATTGATCACTGTTAGGTAACTTTTTTACTGAATTGGAAGTTGTTCAGTGCTCCAGGACTTCAGATATAGGAGGAGGGAGTATTGTTTGAGGTGTTTTGTAACGTTTCCCGTCTGGGCTTGGGATGCATACTGATGTTGTAGTGGCAAGTGATCTATTATGGGTCTATCTTTTTATGTCCCCATTATTTTAACTATGTCACATAGGATTTGGATCTATTAAAAGTTATGTTTTAGCTAATATTTAGTTGGCATTACCTCATTAGGGAGCACATTATGGTCTTTATGGGTCAAAATATCTTGAGTTATATCTTTTCTCAGCATGATATATACTTTTGAGAGTGGGGGTGGATGAGGTATTTCAATATTATGATTTTGAGATCACCTTAACCTCAAAAATTGGAATTTTTTGGTTTAAGCTTCAAGTAGGAAGTTGTGGAAGGGTGTTATTCAAGAGTATATGGATGCTTAGACAGAAATAGAGGAGTTGGTAGTCATTAACATAGAAAAATTATTGGGTGGTGGTAGAGGCAATCTGTTTCAAATGATGATGTATTATTCTCTGATTAATAGGTGTAAGAGTCTATGTGGGGAGACATAGAGGCATAGGTGTTTCATGATCATGTTGGCAATAGTGATGCTCCTGAGGGATGGTTGGGGGATGGTCGGAACCAATTGTTTTTTTGGGAGGTTGTTTTTTCTAGTATTAATGTGGGATATTTTATATCATGAGTGTGATAACTCACCTTTATTGGTACAACTAAGAGTGTTATAGATGTACTATAGCTTTAGTATGTAGTTTTGGTGGCCTCAGATGAAACTGGAAGTGGTATAGTCTTTGGAAATGTTTATAGTTTAACAGTAAGTAAAGGTCATGCATTATGTTCTTGGTTTTTTGTTACATACATTGGATGTTCCTGAGTGGAAATGGTATGACATCTCAATGGATTTTGGCAAAGGTTTACCTAGATCATAGGTAAGTAGTGATGATATTTGGGTGATAATGAATTGGTTGATGAAATAGTCCCACTTCAAAGTGATCAAGGGGTCAGACATAGTGGGTTCTTTGGCCAAGAGGTATGTGGATGAGGTGGTGTGGATTCATGGAGTTTTGAGTTCCATTTCCTCTTATCAGGATTCAAGTTTTAACTCATGATTCTATATAAGGTTTTAGTATGATTTTAGCACTCAATTATGCCTTAGAATTGCATTCAGCCCTCAAACTGATAGGAAAATAAAATGGACTATAAATATGTTGGAGGATATGTTGCGGTCATTCCTCTTGCACATTAGAGGATCTTGGGTATGAAACCTACCCTTGGTGATGTTTTCTTATTATAATAGTTATCATTAAACCATTTTCATAGCTCCATTTTGGGATTTGTACAAAAGACTGTGTCATTATCCATTGTATTGGTTAGAGTTTTAGGAGATAACCATTCATGGTTCTGATGTGGTGTAGAGAATGATAGAGAAAGTTCAGTTTGTTCATGAGAGGATGAAAGTAGTGCCAGACCGAAATAAGTCTTATATAGATAGGAGAAGGTGTCCCTTGGATTTTGATGTTGGGGACCAAGTGTTCTTCATGCTTTCACCTCCATGTGGACAGTGGAGGTTTGGTGGAGGGATAAATTTTTCTCCCATGTTTGTTGGGCCCTTTCAAGTGTTGAGGTGAGTTGGTGAGGGGTCGTATCAGTTGTAATTTCCACCACAGTTAAGTAGGATCCATGTACTACTAGAATTAGATATATTTACAACGGTGTATTTGCGACGGGATCCCGTCGCAAATAGGAATTAGAAACGGGGCCCCATCGCAAATAGCCCGTTGCCGAAAACGGCGTCGCAAAAAATAGTATTTGCGATGGGAAAAGTCCCCATCACAAATAAACCTCTGATTATATACATTATATATAAAAAATCCATTTGTGATGGGCCCATCTCAGATAAGCCTCTAATTATATACAATATATATTTAAAAATTATTTTAGGATGGGCCCACCACAAATACTATTTGTGATTGGCCTGTCGTCCCGTCAGAAATACTACTAATAATAAATCATATTTAAATTATTTGCTACGGGACCCCATCAAAAAATGTTCCATTACAAATATTAACCATAATAAAAAAGATATTTAATAAAATTATCATTAATGAAAAAATAATATTTATATTATTAAAATAATAAAAAAACAAAAAATCTGAATATTAGTAAAATAAAAAAACATTAAAAAATATAATACATAAAAAATATATTTCATAAAATTATCATTAATAAAAATTAATATTAATTTTATTAAAATAATAAAAAAAATAAAAAATAATTACAATTCTAAATAATTACCAAAATAAAAAAATAAATCAAAAAATGTTATTAGTATTAGTAAAATAAACAAGTATAAAAAAATATAATACTAATAATAAATAAAAAATTATTAAATAAAAATTATGCAATTTTTCTAACAATATAAAAGACAAAAAATGAAAATAGTTCATATTACAATAAATCTTCCATTCAATTGTTTTTAACATAAAATAAATCACTAGGGGTAATCTTCTGGAGGAGGTGGTTGAGCTATAAGAGATGGTGGAGAAAACTCCATCCATGAACTATGAGTTAGATGACACATGTACTCCATCTGCTCGTGATGCTGCTGATTCCATCGACGCATCTCCTCCTCGTGCTACTGCTGCTGATGTTGCTGCCATTGTCTGAATTGCCTGAAGGCATTCTTTTTTATTTTATTATGGATAATCCCCCTTTTAAGGGTTGAAGGGGAACCCGTACATGACCCGTAGCTCCAAGGCACAAGGCCCACTGACTCGCAATACATGACCCAAAGTCCTAGAGGCATACCATGCCCAATACATGACCCATAGGCCTAGCCCACTTGAACTGCCCATCCCTAACTTCTACGTCATTGATCACCTTGATCCCCACCTTGCATTGCTGATCGGCTAGAATTTCCCCATACAAAGCTGCACAGTGACTGGTCCCGATGGCGGCTGCCATACCATCGCATTCTTCCAATCTGGTTAGCTCTGCATCTGGTGACAAAAACTCATGTTGCTCGGATACTTTTATGGGGCATGTTCTATGTGAACTGGGCTACACCATGGTCTTTGTGGCCCGAAGGCCCTATGGCCCGAAGGCCTTTTTATGGCTCGAAGGCCCTTGAGACCCGTAGGCCCAAACCGGTGGCCCAAAATCCCAAACCTGCTGAATAGTTCCGGTTACTACAGTATCGAACAGTAACTGCTACAGTACCCCCAAAAATTCACCTCCAGCAGGTTTAGAACCTAGTTCTCTTGGATGCCAAGCATCAGACCTTACCACTCGGGCACGGGCTCATTGGCCTGTTGCTTCCACTGACACATCTCTTCATGCTACTTTTGAAAACTCTCTATAAGCTCAGACTAAGTTTACAATTGCTACTGATTCTGGGAGGCAGAAGATGATGCCTCTCCACGATCTCCTCTTGAGTTGGACGCCAACATCACTTCATTACCTTAATAATCACCAGGAGTCAAATGAGATCCGATACCAACTACTCGACCCTTCTAAAATGCATGCTGAGTTGCCTACATCCATGCTGCCTCATCAAAATGGTGGGCACTAGTCTTCTTAGTCGTCTCATCTGAACTCACAGCCTATGTCTAAGAGGTTGCAGCCTCATATGACTCCTTCAATTCCAATTTGAAATTAAAATGGTGAAAATATTATATGAAGTTAATTTTCAAACTGAAAAAAATAATACTAACCACAATCCGACGCTGGAGATCACCTCTAATCTCTCTAGTGGCTGGATCATTGTACATCCTCTGATAAACATCGAACTCTATAATATCGGGATGCTCGACTGCCTACAGAAATATAAAATAAACTATTCAAATTTAATGTTATATAAAATATTTAAAAAATATACTTACTAGATACTATCTATGCGTACTGAATGTACGGCTACCAACTTGATGCCTCACCTACTGTCTCCCCCGGTTCTGCCATCCCACTGAAGATCTCCTCTGAAATCCACTACTCAACTAGTGTAAACATAATCCATCCCAAACGTGAGATGAAATTTACTCTGGTCGGTGGTCTCTATGTGACTCATCAAATTCTGTCACTCTTACATTCTTAATGGTTATTTTTCTCAAATTGTGCAAAAACTGACGAAACCTATCATGTATAGACACCTTCCATCCCGCGTGGATAGTCTCACGCATGCGATCATCGATGAGATACCATAAACCCTACAAATAATTTATAATATCAAGTTATTAATTAAATAAATTTAAAAATAAATATTCTTTATTTACATACCAGCCAAATATCCAACATGTTGCGCCACACATCAATGGGAATATGTTCCCATATTATCCATTACTGAGAAAAATAATTGCACAACATAGCGCTCCCCTGTCTAACAGCTACATGCGCAATACTGTGAAAACTGAAAAAATAATCAAATAATTGGTATATATATAAATAAATTAATGAATGATAACTAAAATATACATGTTACCATACCTCTGTGTGCGTGGATCGAAGTCAAGACATGGACATCACTTGTGGATAGGGTCAGGAATCATCAGTCGTTCAATACCGCACCCCCTCTGCATACCCCCTGAACTGTCAGTAGGATGAGGGTAAGATGGTCCACAATCCCCTCATCTAAAGGTATATCAGCCTCCTGTAACTCACGAAATAGATCCAGATCCATGGACAACAAAAAATGATTTTTGTTAGTAGATAATGGATAATAAATAATATATATATATATTTGTTATGATTAAAACCAGTATTTAACTTTGTGAATGTCCATCTTAATCCTCATCTCCATAGATGTCTATGTGAATATCTTCATCATCCTTCTCAACATCATCAATATCCATATGGTTTTTATTTTCATCATCTCTTGTCATTTCAAATTCATTTGTAACATCATTAACATATTCATCATCATCAATCCTTAATTATGGAGTGTCATCATCGATATTCATGTCTCTTTGTGTAAAAGTTAGATTTTGAGCAGTCTCTTGAAAATTTTCAATTCATTCTATTTCAGCAGTACCATATTCAGTTTGAGTAAACTGATTTTCCTGAGATTTCATTTTTATTATGCTCCACCAATCACTCAAGTCTCTTGAAGTAGCATTGTACTTTGCGTAATAAATTTCATGTTCATTTTGAGACAGTAAAAACAGTTCATTTACTACAAGATGACTTTCATATATAATATCGACAATTCCATGAGTCAGATGAACACACAAGCCTCTCTCAGTATCCAACCACTGACATTTAAACATTGTTATGTAATTCTATCCTAGATTACACAGCTCAATAATTTCATCCAGAATGACATAAATTTCAACTTTAGTTTCTCTATGATGTGATCCTCTCAAGAAAAATCCACTATTTATTGTTTTTTTATTCCCCATATGCAAGTGTAGGAAATTGAAAACCATTCACGACATATGCATTATAAGATTTAACCATTTTGGATGGTGGGTTACTCAATATACACAATCACTTATCAATTTTATCAGCATGTTGAGACACCTAAATTTTTTTAAAACAGTTATCAAAATGATAAATAATAAACTGAATTGATATTAAACCCACAATAATTTATGTTACCAGTTTTTTAAACCATTGAGAAATTTTTCTTTTTCTGCGATCTTCAAGAGGAGCTACTATAATTTGTGGAAGTTGTTTCTTGATGAGATTATCATATAACATAAAAACAAAATAATTTTACATACTGTAACATAAATTATAGAATAATTGGTAGAAGCACTTATAGTACAATTGATGTCATTTCTTCACAGTTGAGAAAAATATATGTATGAGCTCTGTGATGTTCATCATCTGAAATCCATCCTTTATGAAATCCACCGACTCATTTTCACTAGAATATAATATGAAATTGTTTATACATGAATGAATCTTATGATAACTAAGTCCCAGATTACAAACCATCCTCTTGTTCTCATAGTAATTTGCAGACGACACATTTCTTTTAGGTAACAATGTTTTAACAAAAGAAAATATCTGATCAAAGTTGTTTTTTGACATTGCATTATCTTATTTAATGGAAATAAAATTTTCAACCGCTTCTAATTTTCTTATCTTGAAATAAGCATATAATTCATCCTCAGCAGACCTCAAAAACTCATAAAATTCAGATGGTGCCAACTTAAGAGTTAAGTCAATATCATCTTGAGTTTTAGTTTGTTGAAGATATGGACATGCAACATCATGTACTAAATTTTTAAATCGTGATTGATCTGAAATCATGTTATTAGTATCCTCTCTGGAACTATGTTCACTGTGTTGATACCAAAAAATATAATCTGGTTGAAAACCAAACCACAAGAGATGTCCCCCAACCTTGTCAAATGTGTCAAACATTCTCTGAGCACATTTTTTACAAGGAAACTTTATTGTGCCTTCTAAAACATATTCCAGTTTTGATGATGCACATGATAAGAAAGCTTCAACACCCTCAATATATACACGATATAAAATAGAATTGTTTGGTTTTCTATGCTGATTTATCCAAGTGCTATCATCTAATAATGATTGTTATCGACTTCCTTGTTCCATATTTTTCTACAAAATATAAAATTATTACTATTTTTCAATAATTTATAATTATAAAAACACTATCTGAAAAAAAAATTACAACTACTTATTAATAATTACCATAACTTATGGGTGGCACAATTTCTAGTGCATTGGTGGGTACTCTTTTCTCTTACGGCTCGTTTACTTGCAAAATTCTCACACAGAAATCACAATGAACAATCTGCTCGGAGGTACGCATATTTATTCTCATATGGAAAAGAATTAATATGCTTACCTACGAACAATTTCTTCATTGTGATTTTTGTGTGAGAAAGTTCCAAGTAAATGAGTCGTCTAACAAAAGAGCCCCCTTTATGTCGATGAATCACTTTCCGGCAACTTTCACCACCTGAACACATTATGAAAAATGTGGTCCTACAAATTCATATTCAAAGTCGTTCATACGAGATTGGATAAGCATATGTATAATCATACATTTTATAATGTTTTGAGTCGGTAAAATTTGAAAGGATAAGAGTCATCGAGCAAAAGTAGTGCCATAAATCCACTAGAAATTATTCCAAGTTATTATATGTTATTACAATTTATTACAATTGATTTTCATCCTGATTTTTCATATTTATTACTATTTATTACTAGTTATTCCTATTTATTACTATTTATTACTATTTATTACTAATTTTTCCTAAATCATCTGAATTATTCCCAATTATTCCAAATTATTTCTATTTATTCATGATTATTACAAAATATTTTTAATTATTACTAATTATTCCTAATTATTCCTAATTATTCCTATTTATTGCTAAATGTTGCTAATTATTTATATATATTCCTATTTATTCCTAATTATTGATAATTATTGTTAATTATTCCTAATTATTCCTAATAATTACTAATTATTCCTAATTATTCCTAATTATTTCTAATTATTCCTTATTATTACTAATTATTCTTAATTATTCATATTCAGTCCTAATTATTACTAATTATTTCTAATTATTCCTGTTTATTCATATTTATTCCTAATTATTCATATTTATTCCTAATTATTGCTAATTGTTTATATTTATTCCTATTCATTTCTAATTATTTCTAATTATTCCTATTTATTCATATTTATTCCAATTTATTGCTAATTATTCTTATTTATTCCAAATTATTCCAAATTATTCCTATTTATTCTTATTTATTCTTATTTATTCCTATTTATTCTTATTTAATAATAATTATTTTTATTTATTCCTATTTATTTCAATTTATTCCAATTTATTCTTATCTATTCTTATTTATTCCTCTGTATTACTAATTATTCCTTAATTAATTGAAATTATTACTAATTATTCCTAATTATTTCTATTTATTACCAAATATTACTAATTATTACTAATTATTCCTTAATTATTACTAATTATTCTTAATTATTACTAATTATTCCTAAATATTTCTAATTATTACTAATTATTACTAATTATTACTAATTATTACTAATTATTACTAATTATTACTAATTATTCATAGTTACTCTTAATGATTGCTTATTATTCCTAATTATTGTTAATTATTCCTAATTATTCCTAATTATTGCAAATTATTCCAATTTATTTCTAATAATTCCTATTTATTCTTATTTATTCCTATGTATTCCTATTTATTACTAATTATTTCTATTTATTACTAATTATTACTAATTATTAATAATTATTCCAAATTATTACTAATTATTCCTAATTATTACTAATTATTCCTAATTATTCCTAATTATTCCTAATTATTATTTATTATTCCTACTTATTCGCAATCATTACTAATTATTACAAATTATTCCTAATTCTTACTAATTATTGCCAATTATTCCGAATTAATACTAAATATTACTAATTATTACTAATTATTACTGATTATTCATATTTATTCCTAATTATTCATATGTATTCCTAATTATTTCTAATTATTCCTCATTATTACTAATTATTTATATTTATCCATATTTATTTCTAATTATTACTAATTTTTCATATTTATTCCTAATCATTCATATTTATTCACATTTATTCCTAATTATTCATATTTATTCATAGTTATTCCTATTTATTCCTATTTATTCATATTTATTCCTATTTATTCATATTTATTCCTAATTATTTCTAATTATTACTCACTATTCCTAACTATTTCTAATTATTTCTAATTATTTCTAATTATTTCTATTAATTCCTAATTATTACTAATTATTCCTAATTATTCCTATTTAGGAATTAATATTAATAAGTTTGATTTATTATTACAAATAAATATAGATAAAAAAACAATTTAAATCTAATTTAATTACAACTAATCAACAATAATTAAAATTAACATAAAAAAATAAAATAAATATGAAATTACATAAAATATAAATACCTTTAATTTTGATCTCCTATTGATGTAAATGACATCACAACATCTCCGTAAAAAAACTAACTCAGAGAAATGTTTACTCTAAAAATAGATTTTAGTGATAGAGAGCAAGTGAGAAATGAGAGGTAGAGAAAAAACGGAGGGGGGTATATATAGGTTAGATTTGTTGCGATGGGACCTGTCGCAAATACCTTTGCCCGCATTAATTAATTTCGATGATTAAATGGGTATTTGCAATGGGGCCTGTCACAAAAAGTGACCTGCAGACACACCTTTTGCGATGGGACAACATCCCATTGCAAAAACCCATTTATCACCACCGTTATTTGTGACGGGTCTCGTCGCAAATTGTCTGCCGACCGACACAATATTTGCGACAGTGGGATCCTCTAGTCGCAAAAAATATTCTTGCCCTTTGGTGCGCATCCCGTGCCAAACAGTGTATTACCATGGGCGACGGGACCCCAAATCCTGTTGCAAATAACAAGTTATTTATGAGGGGATGAACCCCTCGTCGCAAAAGCCTGTTTTTCCCATAGTGAAGAAATATTCCACATATCTCAGCTTCGTTAGTATCTTCATGATGAATCTCATCTCATGGACTTGGGAGAGTTTTATATCGAGGATAAAATTACATTTTCGGAGTGGCTAGTAGAGATCCGAGATTGTAAGGAAAAGGTGTTGTGTGGACAGAACATTCATTTGGTTTGTGTTTTGTAGAGGCATGGTGGCCTAGAGGAGAATACTTTGGAGTGATTGGTGAAAATTCATACCCAGTACCTCGAGTTTTTTTTTTAATTTTTTCTTTGCTCTATTTTTTATTGTGATGCGATGTTTGGATCTCATTGTTTTTTTATATGATCTATCTTCCTTGGTTTGTGATGTGTGTGGTGTCATGTGTGATAAAATCCTAAAAATGTAAAAGGGATGACAAGATTCCTAATCGAGACAAATTAACTATGATGCGATTAAATCCATGTAGGAATGTATGTTCTTCCCAGAGCAGATAGTTTCTTGACATGGAGGATAGAATTCTCCAATTCATGTCTTCTGGATGGTGGGGTTCGTTAGTTGTAGCAGCTGTGGGTTGGGGCTACATGGAGGTTGATATAGTTGTGTAGTTGTGATGTGGAAATGTGGGATGGGATGGTTTTTAGTTTTGGTTTCATGGTGATTAGGTTGTGTGTGATGTTTTTGGTAATTTGGTTTGGCACCTTTGGTTGGTGGTAACGTTTGAGGTATGACGAAATCATTGAGAGGTATCTTCTGTGGTGATTGTTCAGACCCCTTTTCTTCTGGGATTGGTCTTGTATTTTTTAGGGTGATAATCATTTCATATGTATTTGATGTAATGCTTCATGCCTTCTTGGTCAATTAATATTTCGGTTCTAAGCATTGGGCATTTTTGGGGAAGTTTTAGGAGTTTTCTGTAGAAAATGGAGGTGTATTAGAAGTTTTATAGGAAATACAATTCATGTATGTGTATTACCTAACATGAAAGTTGTTTTCACTATGTTTCAAGAGATGGTTCATGAAGTGTAGATTCTCTGGGTTAAATAATAAAAACAAAACACATTTATTGTATAAAACATAAATCCCTGGATTACAAGACATGAAAAGAGATTACATGTCATTTAATTCCCTGATGATGTATAGTTTTGAATGTTTCAGCCTCTCAGGTTTTCTCTAAACCCTATGTCCGGATGATTTTATCTTGTTCTAGAAATCTAATGACCTTCTCCATCAATGTTTGGAGATTTTCATTCGACGTGGATCGATCATTTGGATTCCATCTTCGATATGTGGTGAGTTATCCTCTCGTTCTCATATTCTCCCCTCCATTATGCTTTGAGGATCTATTTTGTTGCTGTTTCTTTGGTTTGGGGTGTTTTTTGAGTTGTATTATTGACCTCCCATTGGTTCGGAGTAGGTCGATCCTCATGTTTCTAGTGAAAAGGTGATTTCTATGTGGTTTCTTCATCTCTCTGTGGTGTGCAGTGAGTCGATAAGCTTCTTTGACGTAGGGATTCCCCCATTTCACCTTGTAGGGTATCATGAGAGAGGAAGTTCTTTTTCTCTACCTATGGATTAAGATTTTTCTAACTAAAGTATTGATAAATAATTTTTTAAATTGAAATTGAAGGTTTAAGGGGTATGCATATCATGTTTTTATAGCCATGATATGACTATGATATTGTGATGGTTCAGGCATGATGCCCCGCTAAAACTTGTGGTTGTTTGGGGATTTGTTTGTGCTGGATATATGTGTTGTGACTATTGTAACTATATTTGTCATGACCTGACCCTGCCCGGGCTCGAGCCGCAACTACCCCAAGACCACCTCCATAGGCCAGGGGCTGGCGACAAGCACCGAAGGCTAACCAGCTCAGGGAGGCCTTTGCCTGAGTACCTGTACACACACACTCAGCCCACTCAATGCAAAAGTGGAGAGTAAGAGGAAAAGTAAAGTACCAACCGCTATAAATAAACCACAAAGTGCATTGACTTCTAAACAGTACAAAGCAAGTGCTGAAGGTAAACTGAAAAAGATAAGGGGAATACACGCGCCCAACCATAAAAGACGCCACAACCCGACAACAGGTAACAAAAGAAAGGAGTATAACCAAGAGTGCAGTAAGGATTACAATAAAGTGTCCAGCTCAACCCAACAAGAGGAAAAAAGGTTTACTCGTCCAGACACAAGGAGCTGGAAGCGGTGAGAGGATGAACTTCCCGTAAAGTCTTCGTTGCCTATAGCAGGAGAGTAGACTCGTCCAACCATGAGAAGCTAGACACGGAAAGCACGTGGCATACCCTGTGAGTCTTCGCCTCTCTTGGAAGGAGAGTAACCGAACCCAAGAAGTGGGTAATGGAACTAGGTATATACATATTCATATGCTCAAACAAGAATCCCAAACAAGATCATAAGGGGATATCCATCCCGTAGCTCTGCCCAAGAAAATGAGTAGCCAATAGTCCCAGAAGTAAACACCATCGATGCCCAGCATCCCGCACGTCTTCCCTGAACTGCAAGTCAAGGGGCTCAAATCACCGCACCTTGATACTATCCTCTTTGGGCGACACAGACTCACCCTCACGGTTTTAGGTCACGTCGCAAGGACGCGTCTCGGTGGGGAAAGTTCCCCTCATACATGAGAGTTCCAGGTGAAGTCAAACCACACCTCATCACTGTCACACAGTCGAGAGGTCTACTCAGAGTCAAAGTTGTCCCATCACTGACCCGTACAAATGAGGGTCCTGCTCCAGTAGTCACTGAGTAAAGGAACAGACTATCCTAGTAGAAAGGACTGAGTCTGAAATGTCAACAGGGGACCCACTACCCAACCCTGCTGGAGGGTAAACCCTAACAAGATATCGGGTGACCCACTGACCAGCCTTGCTGGAGGGTAAACCCTAATACATCATCAGGTGGCCCACTGCCCAGCCCCGCTGGAGGGTAGACCTGGAATAAGTCAACAGGCGACCCACTGCCCAGCCTTGCTGGAGGGTAGACCTGGAACTAGACGACGGGCCACCCATTGCCTAGCTCTGCTCTAGGGTAGACCCTAAGAGGTCTTCGGGTGACCCACTGCCCAGTATCTACTGGAGGGTAGACACTAGTAGTGTTGGGTGACCCACTTCCCAGTCTCTGCTGGAGGTTAAACCATAGAAGTCAGTGAGAAACCCACTGCCCAGTCTATACTGGAGGGTAAACCCGAAGAAGTCGATGAGAAACCCACTGCCCAGTCTCTACTGTAGGGTAAACCCGAAACTGCTCTGGCTATCCCTTCTGGATTGTACAATACTAGCCAAAAGAACTCGGAGTGGGTATCGTGCAACCACCCAAGTCCAGAACAAAACCAGGCGAAACCACACAACCCTGCTGATCTAATCCATCGTAAACAGGAAGAACCTCTATGTCACGAGAGGTCAAAGGTACGCAAAGAATAAAACAACATGCACATGGGGCCCACACGACGTGTGGCCCCAAGCCAACTCCAACCAAGCCAACAAACGTTCTCAGGTACAAACAACCACATGTACATCCCAGCGTTCTCACATACTCCTAGAGTATACCATGTCTCCAGCCCAAAGGATAACATGCACACGGCCCCCAACGTCAACGTGAAGGCATAATCGTATCAACTCCAACATGCCACCACAACGGCTGAGGAACGACCAACCACAACTCTTCAAGCATTACATCACTCACACAGGAGTGCACGTGATCTCACGCCATGGATTCGCTTCCGAACACACCAAGAAGAACTGACACTTGAGCACCTTTCATATTTACACATTTAATAAGATCACGTAAGAGGCTCTGCTCGCCTGAATAGATTACACCATTGTAATCCTCATGGAAAAACATGCGAGATAGACTACTTACTCGCCTGAAACGGTCAACTGGTGAAAAAGGTACTATTCACCGTAACTAACCCGTGTAGGGCCCACCCCAAGATCCCAAAACTGAAAAAAAGGATCACACCACTATGATCCCCTAGGAAAAAAACACGGGAGTGAATGCTCAATCGTCCAAAATGGACACCCGTTGAAAAAGCTACTATTCACTATAGCCGGGTCGGGTGGGACCCACACCACATCCCCGAAAAAAAAGCCGGGCAAACTGCGCCATCGCAATGCTCTCAGAAAAACACGTCAAAAGAACTACTCATTTGAGTGAAAAGGATATCCGGAGAAAAAGATACATTCCGGCTTACCGCGCACGAGCGGTACCACGCAGAACCCGTACCCTGGTCCCGAAGCGCTGCAAACGGATCACACCATTGCGATCCCCTCGAAAAAGTACACAAGGTGTACTACTCACAAGTCCAAAATGGTCGCCTGGTGATAGAGATGAAAAATCTTCGTCAATGCCCAAACGGCCCTCATGGAGCCCGCACCATCGTGCCGAATTAGAGTGGGCAGATTGCGCTATTGCAATCCCCTCGGAAAAACATCAAGAATCGACTACTCGCACGCCCCGAATGGACACCCGATGAGAAAGTTGTTAAACATTGCTCACAGCTCAAAAGACGGGCAGTGGGGCCCACGCCTCTTTTCTAGTTTCAACGTCCGAAACCACACTGGAAAACTCTAGCTCAATGTCTGGGTCGTAACGCCACTGACGGCGCTCAAAACGGACTTCAGACGTGTCTATGCCGCCCAAAACAAGAATTCCCAGGAAGCTCGCTAAGTTGCTTTATGCACATGTCATTCCCCCAAGCCCCTCGTCTCGGAAGTTAAAACTTCCAAAACCGCCTCAAAAAGTCCACCTCGACGTCAGGTCCGCGTCGCCACAGACGGCGCGCAAAACGGACGCTCGTAGCTCAAAATACGGGCGTCCAAAATTTTAAGGGGGCTTACCCATGGGCCGGATCGGCCCGGTCCGGCCGGTCTGCCCCGCTCTGGCTGGCCCACTCCGGCCGGCCCGCTGAACCGCGGCCCAGCCACTGGGCCCGGTCCATCCGGACCCACGGGCCGCCGCACCGTGGCCCATTGCCTCCTGTGAGGCCCGCGCGTCTGCGCGGTCTCCTCCACCGACCAGCCAGCTGGCCGGCCACGTCCACGCGGAGACCCGCCAATGGCCGATCCTGGTCTCCCCGTGGGGTCGCACGCCTGCGACCTCGGTTGCCCTCTCGCCGGCGTCCTCGGCCGTTCTGCCTATGCCGCCTGGTCGTCCGGATGGCCGACCGTCCTTCCTCCGCGCCCGCTAACGCGTTGCCGTCCGCCGTGGTCCACTGCTGCGTCGCCACCGCGTTGAGGGCTCCCCGCCGCCGCCATCGAACCCTCGCCGGAAACGGACCTCGTGGCTGGAAGACTTCAGAGGACCACCAGAAACGATCCGTTGGTTGAAAATTTGATCCGAATAGCATTTCGGAAATCTCAGGACAGGATCTACGCAATTATGGGCTTCGTTCGACGATCAATCGGCAAGATTGAGCTTAAATGGAAATTAATGCGGGGAAAGGGGTGTAAAACTCAAATCCCCCTACCTACGGGCGAAACGTCGATGCTTCTATGCTCGATCCGAGCTCCGACGTGGCCAAAACGGCCTCCGATATGCCGTTTCCATCTTGGAGGAAGAAGGAGGAGAGGGAGGGTGCGGCTGCCTGCCGTGCGTCTTGGTGTGGGGGGTAAGGGGGAAGGGGGACGTAAGTAGATATTAAGAAAATATCTGCTAAATCCCCCGGCCCGACTCGCCCCCTGATTCCACTCCCGACGTAGACAAAGAAGAGGGCGCCCCTGGGGTAAACACAATGCTCCAAGCGCAAAAAAGGTCTCAGAATTTTAATCCGAGAACCCGTTCAAAAGTAATTAAACTCAACGCCCGAGGCCGCCAAATTATGAAAACGCCCCCAGGGCCATTTTTCACAGACAGCCCACGCCCGCGAAACTTATACCCCTCATAGGGTAAACAGCACGTTCCGAACTCAACGGAGCCCTCGTTTTTTCAAACCGAGAAACCGTTTAGGAGATATTTGAGTTAATTCGTTAAATGAATATATTAATAATTTAATTTATCCGATCCACTCTCTGAAAGTGAGCGAGGGGTCCAAACGCCCCGCGCCGACATGGTTTATGTCGTTCCTAGGGTAAACACCTCATTCCAGAACCATCCGTACACTCAGATCTCTGATCTAGATCACCGTTTAGGAGTTATCCCATTTATTTGGCGTTCCCAATGTGAACACACTAAAAATTTAATTCCGGCCATACTGGGGCTCGGAATAGCACGTCGTCTAAAGGCACTGCACTGGAATATTATCAATAATATTCCAAAGTCATTCGCAGAAGAAACTGGTTTCTTACATCATTCCCTCCTTCAATATTTTTTTCCCTGAAAAGCAAAACCAGGGAACAACTCAAGGTACTAATCCCACACCTAGCTCTCCCGTACCCAGAAGAACTCACGCACAACTCTGTGCCACCGCACACAGACCAAAGGATTTGATATGTTCACGTGAGGTCTACCCTTGCCAATGACGTGCACATAAGCACACACACGTCTTCTCAGGTGAGTCACGTGGGAGACGTCGTGCACCCACTCCAGAATTTGGGGTTAGGGCAAGGCGATAGACAACCTCGCCATCCCTTCGCACGGTCTTAAACGACCCAAAGGCTCTAGGGGTATCCCACCACCCCGACCGAACCCCTACGTCACACGCCGTGACTGGAATCACCGCCCGAACCTGGAACAAGGCCCAGTGATTCCCTCCTTCAGAATATCCATATGGTAAAACCCCCAAGGATATTTGGTCACACAAGATTTCATAGTCGATGTCTCGCAACCAAGACTCTCTTACAAGCTCGTAATGTGATGGAGTTGACACCATCGACTAATGAAAAAGGTCCCATGCCTTTTATCATACCAACACAAGGTTACACCGACGCCCTATGCCACCATGGTAACACCTCAAACAAAGAGAAGGGAGAAAATCATTCCACACAGAGTCTAAAAATTCTACTGTAAAAAGTAGAAGAGCTGTACGGAGTACCTCTTACCACCTCTTTCTCTACAGGATCGTAGACATCCAAAGCTCGCGGCTGTTTGTGCTCCCAACTATCAGCTCCCGGAGCCTGACGTGGACTGCCTCGTGGTGATGGGACGACCTTGTGAGGTAATCTCCCACTACCAAATCCTCATGATCCTATGTTACTACCACCTCTTTGGGTGTTACTTTGATCATGGCGATGCCTCCGTCATGGTGGTGCACCTGCTGCCTGCCTGTAATTCTCAGCATGCCTGGTTGGGAAGTCTCCTGCCAGGTGACCTCGCCCATCGCAAGCAGATCACCAACACTCTTCTGGCTGCACTGGTTCCCCCCGATGCCACTATGGTGTACAACCACTCCCCTGAGTCCGGTTATCATAAAACCACCTACGTCGAGGTCTTGCTTGCTGACGCCCGCTAGCTGTGATAGACGTCTCGGCTCCAAAGTGCCTGCTGCCACCACTAACTCTAGAATGTGACAGGAAGCTCTATGTCACCAGTACCTGCTCTAGCACCCCAACATGTGTGGAAATGCCCAAGGGTACTATGAAAACATGAATCTCTCGGCGGAGACCCTGATCAAACTCCCGCGCTCGGATGTTTTCGTCATGGACCAAGTCTGGGTAAAAGCGTGCACGGTCTGTGAAACTAGTCGTGTACTCAGCCACCGTCATCCCTCCCTGCTGAAACCTCAAGAGATGTTGAATCCGAACGGAGCGCAAGAAGGAGGGGAAAAACTCCTCATGGAACAAGAACTGAAATTCTCCCCATGAAAGTGACGACTCGTCAAGAGACTGAGTCACCAGACTCCACCAACGCCAAGCTGCTCTATGAAAAACGTTGTCTTACAAAGCCACTCTCTGATCTGCCGGCGTCTGCACAAGCCTGAAAAGGTCTAACCACTGTCTCTTGACAAACCTCTACTACCTGAGGGTCTGGTTCATCACTGAACCTCAGTGGTCTCTACCGCTGGAACACACAGAGCACGCTCAACCTGTGCTTAAGCTCATCCTTCTCTGCTGAAGCTGTCTACTGCTCAACAGGTGGGGGTGCTACTACCGGCCCACCCGGAGAAAGGGGATCGCATGTTGAGTCTTGGACAGAGGCCTCATAGCTCACAGGTTCGTTGTCACGAACCAAAGATGGTATCCTGGCTGGCTGTCTTCGCGGAGACATTCTGAATATTATCAAAGAGTGCCACAGTCAGATGAGCATATATGTATATACCAATAACAACACAATGAAGATATGACTCAAGAAGGACAGTAAACGACTCAATATTATGTGATGCACAAACCAATTTTCCCTGCAACAAGTGTCCCAACATGCCGAGTCGACAAGCGGGTTATCTGGGTCCTGGTGAATGGATACGTCGGCCGCCGCACCATCACTAGACTCCCTGGCCTGAGAGCCGCTCTCGAGACACGTTAACACTGTTTCTCTATATCCCAACCAATTCAATTTTAGGGATGTCCAAAAAAATTCCCAAGGAACGAACCACCTATGATACCACTTTTTCACGACCCGACACTACCATGGCTCGAGCCACAACTACCACAAGCCCGCCCCCATAGGCCAGGGGCTGGCGACAAGCAATGAAGGCTAACCAACTCAGGGAGACCTTGCCTAAGTACCTGTACACACACATGCAACCCACTCAATGAAAAAGTGCATAGTAAGAGGTAAAGTAAAGTACCATCTTCTATAAATAAACCACAAAGTGAATCGTCCTCTAAACAATACAAAGCAAGTGCTAAAGGTAAACTGAAAACGATAAGGGGAAGACACGCAACCAACCAGAAAAGATTCCACAACCCGGCAATAGGTAACAGAAGAAAAACTGTAGGAAGGGTCACCCAACTGAAACCCGACTACAACCACCGCATGCGGTCCACGCTCCCGAACTCCCATGCTCCGCTGAAGTCACGAACAACTTTTCCGTCGCCTGCAAGGGAAAACCAAGTGCAGGCAAAGCCCAAACAGTGGTGAGTATAAAAATACTCAGTAGGATACCCCGAAGGCTCGAGGGAGAAACAAAGGAGGTACCGAAGGGTGAGTCATAGATCGAATAGGGGATGTAAAGGAGTACAATCGAGAGTGCAGTAAGGAGTACAATAAAGAGTCCAGCTCAACCAAGCAAGAGGAAAGAAGGTAGACTCGTCCAGACACAAGGAACTGGAAACGGTGAGAAGATAAACTTCCTGTCGAGTCTTTGCTACCTATATTAGGAGATTAGACTCGTCCAACCATGAGAAGATAGACACAGAAATCACGTGGCATACCCTGCGCGTCTTCGCCTCTCCTAGAAAGAGAGTAACCAAACCCAAGAAGTGGGTACTGGAACAAGGTATATAATATTCATATGCTCAAAAAAGAAGCCCAAACAAGATCGTAAGGGGATCTCCATCCCATAGTTCAGCCCAAGAAAGTGAGTAGCCAATAGGCCTAGAAGTTAACACCATCGATGCCCAGCATCCCGCACGTCTGCCCTGAACTGCAAGTCAAGAGGCTCAAATCAGCGCACCTTGATACTATCTGCTTTGGGCAGTACTAACTCCCCCTCACGGTTTTAGGTCGCGTCGCAAGGACCTGTCTCGATGGGGAAAGTGCCCCTCATACTTGAGAGTTCCAGGTGAAGTCAAACCACACCTCGTCACTGTCACATAGTAGAGAGGTCTCCTCAAAGTCAAATTTGTCCCATCACTGACCCATACAAACAAGGGTCCCGCTCTGGTAGTCATGGAGTAAAGCCACAGACTGGCCTAGTAGAAAGGACTGAGTCTAAAATGTCAACGGGTGACCCACTGCCCAGCCCCGCTGGTGGGTAAAACCTAACAAGATATCGGGTTACCCACTGCCCAGCCTTGCTGGAGGGTAAACCCTAATACATCATCAGACGACCCACTGCCCAGCCCTACTGGAGGGTAGACCTGGAATAAGTCGACAGGCGACCCACTACCCAGCCTTGCTGCAGGGTAGACCTGGAACTAGACGACGGGAGACCCACTGCGCAGCCCTGCTGGATAGTAGACCCTAAGAGGTCGTCGGGTGAGCCACTACCCAGTCTCTACTAGAGGGTAGACCCTAAGAGTGTCGGGTGACACACTTCCCAGTCTTTGCTGGTGGGTAAACCCAAGAATTCAGTGAGCAACCCACTGCCCAGTCTCTACTGGAGGGTAAACCCGAAGAGGTCGATGAGCAACCCACTGCCCAGTCTCTACTAGTGGGTAAACCCAGAAATGCTCTGGATATCCCAACTAGATGGTAAAATACTAGACAATAGAACTCGGAGTGGGTATCGTGCAACCACCCAACTCCAGAACAAAACCAGGGGAAACCACTCAACCCACCTGATCTAAACCATCGTGAACAGAAGGACCCTTTATATCGTGAGAGATCAAATGTACGCAAAGCATAACATGACACGCACATGGGGCACACATGACGTGTGTCCCCAAGACAACTCCAACCAAGCGCACAGACGTTCTCAAGTACAAGAAACCACATGTACCTCCCAGCGTTCTTGCATACTCCCAGAGTATGCCACGTCTCTAGCCCAAAGGCTAACATGCACACGGCCCCCAACAACATCGTGAATATGTAATCGTATCAACTCCAACTTTCCATCTCAACGGCTGAGGCACGACCAACCACAACTCTTCAAGCATTACTTCACTCACACAGGATTGCACGTGATCTCACACCAAGGGTTCGCTTCCGAACACAGCAAGAAGAACCGCCACCGGAGCACCTTTCATATTTCCACATTTAATAAGATCACACAAGAGGATCCTCTCTCCTGAACAGATTACACCATTGTAATACTCATGAAAAAACACGCAAGATAGACTACTTACTCGCCCAAAACAGTCAACCAGTGAAAACGATACTATTCACCATTACCAACTGGTGTGGGGCCCACCCCATGATCCCGAAACAGAACAAACAGATCACACCACTATGATCCCCTCAAAAAAACACATGGGATTGAATGCTCAATCGCCCAAAATGGACACCCGGTGAAAAAGGAATTATTCACCGTAGCCGGGACGGGAGGGACCCACACCACGTCCCCGCAAAAAAAAGCCGGGCAAACTGCGCCATCAAAATGCTCTCGGAAAAACACGTCAAAATCATACTCACTTGAGTGGAACGGATATCCGGAAAAAAATATACATTCCTGCTTACCGCGCACGAGCGGTACCACGCAGAACCCACACCCCGATCCCGAAGCGCTGCCAACAAATCGCACCATTGCGATCCCCTCGAAAAAGTACACAAGGTGGACTACTCACATGTCCAAAACAGTCGTCCGGTGATAGAGATGAGAAATCTCTGTCAAATCCCAAACGACCCTCGTGTGGACCGCACCATCATGCCGAATTAGAGCGGGTGAATTGCACCATTGTAATCCCCTCAAAAAAACATCCAAAATCGACTACTCGCACGCCCCGAACAGACGCCCGATGAGAAAGTCGCTAAACGCTGCTCGCAGCTCAAAAGACGGGTCGTCGGGCCCACACCTCTTTTCTGGTTTCAATGCACGAAACCACACTGGAAAATTCCAACTCAACGTCAGGGTCACAACGCCACTGACGACGCTCAAAACTGACTCCGGACGTGTTCGCGCTGCCCAAAACCAGAATTCCCAGGAAGCCCGCTAAGATGCTTTACGCACGTGTCATGCCCCCGAGCCCCTCATCTCGGAAGTTGAAACTCCTGAAACCACCAAAAAAATCCCGATATGATGTCAGGTCCACGCCGCCACAGACGGAACAGAAAACGGATGCCCGTAGCTCAAAATACGGGCATCCAAAATTTTAAGGGGGATTACCCCTTGGCCGGACCAGCCCGCTCCAGCCGGCCAGCTGAACTGCGGCCCAGCCGCTGGTCCCGGTCCATCCGGACCCGCGGGCCGCCGCATCGTGGCCCGCTGCCTCCCGTGTGGCCCACGTGACTGTGCGGCCTCCTCCATAGACCGGCCAGCTGGTCGGTCGCGTCCACGCGGAGACCCGCTAATGGCGGGTCCGGCTCTCCCCGCGGGGTCACGCGCCTGCGACCCTGGTTGCCCCCTCGCTGGAGCCCTCGGCCGGTCCGCCTATGCCGACCCACACCCGCAAGGTGTCGCCCAGTCGGCCGGATGGCCGACCGTCCTTTTGCTACGCCCGCTACGGCGCCGCCGTCCCCCGTGGTCCACTGCCGCGCCGCCACCGCGCCGAGGGCTCATTGCCACCGCCATCAAACCCTAGTCGGAAACCGGACTCGTGGCCGGAAAACATTAAGGGACCACTGGAATCGATCCGGTGTTCGAAAATTCCATTCGGATAGCATTCCGAAAAGCTTAGGATAGGATCTACGCAATTATGGGCTTTGTTCGATGATCCAATGGCTCGATTGAGCATAATTGGAAATTAAGGCAGGGAAAGGGGTGTAAAACTAAAATCTGCATACCTGTGGGCGGAACGCCAACGCTTCTATGCTCGATCCGAGCTCCGCGGCGAACAAAATGGCCTCCGATCCACCGTTGCCGCCTTGGAGGAGGAAAGAGGAGAGGGAGGGTGCGGCTGCCTGCCGTTGGTCCAGGTGAGGGAGGTAAGGGGGAAGGGGGAAGTAAGTGGATATTAAGCAAATATATGCCAAATCCCCCGGCCTGACTCGCCCCTCGATTCCGCTCCCAATGCAGAAAAATAGGAGGGTGCCCCTGGGGTAAACACGATGCTACGAGCGCAAAGTCAGTCTCGGAATTTTAATCTGAGACCCCATTCAAAATTTATTAAACTCAACGTCCAAGGACGCTAAATTACGAAAACGCCCCTGGGGCCATTTTTCACAGAGAGCCCGCACCCCGCGAAACATATACCCCTCCTAGGGTAAACGACAATTTCCGAACTCAATGGCTCCCTCAGTTTTTCAAACTGAGAAACTATTTAGGAGATATTTGAGTTAAGCCGTTAAACGAATAAATTAATTGTTTAATTTATCTGTTCCACGCTCTGAAATCAAGCGAGGGGTCCAAACGCCCCGCGCTGATAAGTTTTATTTCGTTCCTAGGGTAAACACCCCATTCCGGAACCATCTGTACACTCAGATCTCTGATCCGGATAACTATTTAAGAGTTATCCCATTTATTTCGTGTTCCAAGTGTGAACACACTGAAAATTTAATTCTGGCCACACTGGGGCTCAGAATCACACGCCGTCTAAAGGCGCTGCTCTGGAATAATATCAAGAATATTCCAAAGTCATTCGCAGCAGAAATTGGGTTCTTAAAAGATTGACTATTTTTATTATTTTTATATCACCATAAATATTAATTAGCAAATACTTATACTTGGATAATGAAATGGTGCCCCAAGATTTTTGTTTGTGTGAATAAACACCTAAATTAAAGTGGGATGTGATAAAATGACCTTTTAAATTTGTAAAATGATCTTGAAGTGTTGTGATGTGAGGTAGTGCTTGTGGGATGGTGATGTGTGGTTGGGGAATGAGATGTGATATTTTGTGGTCCTTGCTTTTGGGGCGTTGAGGTGATAGTTCATGGGTCATGATTTTAGGGAAACAAGGTGACATAATGATGAGTTGTTTGTGAAATGTGGTTGTGTTGTGATAGATGTATGAGTAGAGATGGAATTAATGAATGTTTAATAATGTTTGAAATGGAATGGGTTGGTTTGGTTAACAGGATGTAAATTTGTCAGTGGAAGGTTTTGGTTTGTGTCATTAAATGTGGTTCATGTTAAATAATAAAATTAATATGTGTTAAATGTGGATGAAATGTGAATCCACGTTTCTGGGCTTTGAGCCTTCTGAAATACATTTATTGATACTAATAAATTCATTTAGATGTAAAAGAAAAAGTGATGGTCTTATGTTTTTTTTGTTTTCATCAGAACCCATAGGTTCAGATTGAGTGTTTGATACCATATATATAAATATATATATATATATATAATTATATGTTCCATGTGATTTAAATACTCACCCCACCCAAATTGAAAACTATGTGTCGAACACCCACAAACTCACATGGGGGTGTCATTCCCAACATCCCGATGGGAAGATGGATGGATAGACACCCGCTCTTCCATTTTCCCTCTTCCATGCAATAGTGTCCCAGGTGTCTTCAAGCGAGTTCTGATATGGTGTCCCAAATATCATTGGGATGAGTTACGGTGTGATTTCTTTGGTGTCATTGGGATTATATGTGTTGTGTTCTCCCATATGGTTTTGAGATGATGTATATAGTTAGGGCCCAGGTTTGTGTGAGATGGATGAGATGTGTTGTGATGCACCATGTGTGTGCCAGTGGTATGTGTTGTGAGGTGTGTTCAAGGTGTGTGCCAGTGGGATTTTTTATTGTGTGTCGACCAGGTGTGTGTGAGCGGGGTGTGATGTGGTATATTCCGAAGTGTTTGGAGTGACATGATGTTTTCCATTAGGCTGTGAGAGTGGATAATCAATGGAAATGGGGTGTGGTGTACCATATCATTGATTTGATTTAGATTATATTATATTACATTGTTTGTGTTAATTAGTGATCATGCCATGGTGAGGTAGGGATGGTTAGTAGACCTTGATAAGGGATGTTTTGTTCTTTTGTTTTCTCATAGGTGCATTAGTATGATTCCATCACATGTTTATGAGATACTTGGGTTTACCTACTAAGTGTACTTTTATGATGACCCTATAGATATCAAACCATTTTATAGTTTCAAGGATGATTTCACTGACCAGGCATGACCAAACTTACTCAGATACTTGACAGATGTTGTGTTTATACTTTAGCAATACTTTTGATTATTTACCATGAATACCTTTATCTTTATCAGTTTTATTTATACATGAATGTTTGATTTTTTGGGTTACTATTTTATATTACATCATGGAGTAGTTTTTTTTGGATGATTTATTCTAACAACTAATATTATTTCTTATAAAGGGTAATGCATCCCATATCATGATATTTGTACTCCCTTAGCGCTAGTCGCCAAACCAAGGCCTATAACAGGCGGGATTCATGGGTCATTATCTCCATGTTTTCATTTCCAGTCCTTGAGGGGTTTCACTATTGGGAGGGATGGTAACACGATCCCCCACTTGAGTGTATACATCTAGAGGTTTCTAATGCCTCTTACTATAATGTTCTAATAATTTTTCTGTGCTAAGAGTATTAAATGTATAAGTTATAAGAAAATATAACAAAATATATGAATGAATATTGTAACAACCGAGATTTTTATGAGAAATATTATGTTTTTATGTTATATAAATCATCAAATGAATCTTTCACTACACACAACACTATCTTGGCTTTCTTTACATGCAATCAAGACCTTCCTCGATAGCTTGCGTTATACGCAATACCGAGTTTCACTAAACAATGATATGCTATTAAAATATTATTAACACTAGCCGTTATGAATAGTAATACCCACTTTTTGAAATTTTATAAATTTTATCTTTCAAAATGGACTTCATTTTTGGAATCGGAATATCGAAATTAGCCTAGGGTGAAATTTTGGTATTTTTCTGAAAACTTTCAATTTTTGATGAATAGTGAAAACACTGGGATACTATTTAAAAAACAGACTTTTTTATTTAAATAATTATTTATTTTATTTAAATTTATTTAGGTAAAAATTGATACATAATACCTATATTAGTTCAAAGTAATTATTTGGAGTCATTTTATAATAATTTTAGATATATAAAAATTTTATTGAACTTTTCACCGTCTTTTACCCAGCTCCTAAGAGAATTTGCAAATGTACATAAAACGTAATTTTACCGCTTCTATGAGTGGAATTTCGAAACTCCGCGAGACACGGTTAATATCAAGGGGTAAAATTTGGTTTAATAATATAAAAATAATTTTTGGTGAATAGTAACTTTTTACTTTTATTTACCACGGTTAAAAGTAAATACGGTAATTAAGGGTAAAAAGGATATTATTATTACCCTAAAACTTGTCCTAATTATATTGGATAAGTGTAGTTCGATCAAAAACAACCTTAGGAATAAAATATTACTCTTTAGGTCCACTTGGATTAGATTAGGACATTTATTATTATTTTATTTAAAGAATAGTTAAAATGGTTAAAATCAATGTTTAATAACTAAAACATTTTTAATATGGGGTTATAAATAAGATAAATTAGTGTATAAATATTAATTAGAAAGATAAAATGATTTCCTACATAATGGTATTTTTTTTATAATTTTTAGACTTTAAATAATTTAATTTATTTATGACACAAAGATGATACATTAATTAACTTATTAAGGAAATATTAACATAATTGATAATATAAATACCCAAATAAATGTAATTTGAGACTTTTGAAGAAATACACTAAAATTATAGATCAATATGACATATTATTATTGATTTCATTAACTTTTATGGAATAATAATTCTGTTATGATTTTTTAAAAAAATCAATTACCAAATAGTGTCAAAATTGACAAAAAATAGTTTTTAAAACAAATATTATATTCTTAATTGTTATTTTATTCTTAAAAATATAAGGTTCATCCAAATGAAATAGATAATATTATATATATTAATAATTAAACCCTTGGGGTTCATTTGGCTTGTTATAGTAGGCTTATTAACCATATAATGTAAGAAAATAAGAAGACACGGTAAAAGTTAAATTATTTAACTTAGAGTTAAATCTATATGATAAGGTTAACATAGTAACCTAAACGTGTCTAAAATATATTTTTTGAGAGGATTTAGATCCCTCCCCACCTTAGCTTTGAAATAATTTAATTTGGAGCTACAAAAAACTGAATATTACTTTATAATAAAATAATATTTTAAGTTTTTCCTAAGGTGCCCCTCTCCTCCCTTATAAAAGGGTACCTCCTCCCTCTCCTCCTCACACCACATTGAGCGTTCAATCTTGTCCAACCCCTGCCAATTTATCCTATAAACTTACCTAGAAACATCTTATAGGTCCTTTTCTTCTTCAAAGACCATCTTTAGTGCCACAAGAGGAGGTTAAGAAGAGGCGCTTCAAAGAAGAGGTAATGTCTGTTACTGATTGTATCAAATTTATGTGTTCTTCTACTTCCGCTTCTTTAGTTGTTTAATTATTATATAATAACATCAGTATAAATAATATAATTATATGTTATTATAAATATTAAACATCCCTATTTCACCTTCTATCCATCCTACAGAAAACGAAATCACTGCGCATGCGTACGTACGAAAGACCGTCTCCACGCCGTGGTGTAATCTGTTTTCCACCACCAACTTACTTGGATGGGTATAATGGTGTAAAGAATAAATGTATATTATTATTTTAAATTGATATTGATTCTGAAATATTATACATAAACTTCAATACAGTTCCACGATCATGTGAATGATATCATCGCTCGTGCGTACGTACGACCTACCGTCTCCAAAATGTGATGTGACTCGTTCTACATGATCTTCACTACATAATGATTATATAAATGAATTGAATGAATAAATATGATATATATTACACTAATAAAATTCTGTAGATGTGGTATCTATAACCTAAAAATAATAATATGAATTTATTCGACAAAACACGCATAAGAATAAAAAGAAATAAACACCCGAAAAACAAGTAACAATGAAATATTGCTAATAAGAAGCTAAGAATATGACAGTATATGATACCATAACAATGATTAAGATTATGTAATAATTAAATAACATTATTTAAATCATTATACAGAAGGTTCAGACACGTATGAAGTAAATCGTCCCTAAGGTAACGGAAAATCTCACAATCTCATTTTTATCCGAGATTGTTTATACTTTAGAATTTACTGGTGAATATTTCTCATCCACATCCATGTTTCCTCAATATGAAATTTTATTTCTATCCTCCTATAATTTTTTAAATCCAATTTTACCTATTGGTGAGTTTTTGGTAAAAGATATGAAAGGAATATTTTGGCATTTTTAGTACCAGGTACTTTTTGACTGTTCCGGCCAATGTACGTGAAGAATGTTTTTTAACTTATACGACACAAATGGATTTTTATGAGTCCATGGAACATTATTTCCATGAATATTCCTTTATAAGTTTTGAAGTTTATTTTTAATTAACTTCATTTAGTTTAAAATTTTATGACATGTTAAGAAAGGAAAAATGTTTTTGAAGTATAAAGGATATTTTCCTCAAGAATGGAGTTCAAGTGTTTTATCAAAATTATTTTCAATATAAGATAATATGTGGTTATGTTTCTATACCTATTTTTACATTTATTTGATTATGTTATGATGTAATTAATTTTGTTATGTCCTTTTATCTCATACGGATTATGTTATGAAGGCATGATGTTTAAGAATCCCATTTTTATTACATGGGTTATGATATGATATATGATATACGATTTTGTGGCACACATAAGAATGGTAACATTATGAGATGGGTGGGACATTTATCTTCCTCCAATTCATTGGGTAAAGATTTATATCTCATGAGATAGACATGGCTGGAATGGCAGGATAATCCGATTCAGTGATACATGACTGAAACCAGGAGTGAACTCAGTTCAGAAATGGACTTTGTCCACTAAGATAGTCTTTTCAATGAGTCTTGACTACTAAGAAATGATTCTCTATGATTATGTGTGTATTCCACAATGTTTCATGTTATTATTACATTTCACTACTATGATTTATCCCATGTTATGAAATTATGATCTCTTTTGCAGGTTAAGATTTCCATAATGTTATGTTCTTATGAATATGATGTGATTGATATTTCTTTTGTTTACCCTTACTAAGCATTTGAGCTCACCCTCTTGTACATTCCTTTTCCCCAGGTCAGGAAGAGGGGTATTAAGTATGATATGCCAAAAATGGGATTCTAGATATAATAAAATAAATGGGAGACAATGTAGATTCTTTATGACCCAGTTGTTTATGTTTCCTGATTTCTAAAGACACTATACCTATACAGTCCTACTGTGGTTTTGTTATATGTTTTTATAAGTGTGCTTCAATCTTGATGTAATAACAATGTATGTAATGTATGGTTTTTTATAGATGGTATCAGAGGAAAGGTATAGTCATGCATTGGAAACTATGATGTGTAAGCCTTAGTAAGTACCCTAAGGATATATCTAAGCATAGAACACAATCTTAGTGTTTTAGAAATGGACATGAACAACATGTGATAAGACCTTAAGTTTGAAATTTTATTCTTGATTATGTGGTTTTCCTATTATAATTAGTGTTACTCACACTATTATTTTTGGTTTTAGTCAATGTCTAGAACGTGAAGGAACCGTGTTAATGTGGAATGCGATGGGCAATGCAATGATTGTCCCCCTGAGCAACCAAACGTTATGGGAGATGTAATGAAAAATCTTGTAGCCATGCTCACAATACTTTCTCGAGCTATAAATCATAAAGAACTTCAAAACGAGCAATGGAAGGAGAAAACTTCTGTTGAATCCTTCATGAGGCATCATCCACCTTCATTCCGGGGGTCTGCTGATCCATTAGTTGCTGAACAATGGATCAGTACCACTGAAAAGATATTTTCAGTTCTTCAATGTTCTGAACATGATAAAGTCATCTTAGCAGTATATCGTTTGGAAGGTGAAGCTGATCAATGGTGGAATGTTATCAAGAATATGAGGCCAAGAGATGGAATTGAGGCCATGGAATGGGACGAGTTCCAGAACATAGTTTTCAATAAGTACTTCCCTCGTATTCTTTGTCCAAAGATGGAGAAGGAATTTCTTGAACTGAAGCAAAAGGATGATGAATATGTCGGTTCCTACGAAGAAAATTTTACAAGACCTTCAAGGTATGCTTTTGGAATTATTATCCAACCTGAGAGTAAGATCGATCAATTCTTTAGTGGCTTAAAACCAATTCTTAGTAGGGCGTTATCCATAAGGGATTTCAATAGATACAAGGAAATAATTCGATGTGCTCCCAAGGTTGAGATAGAGATTGGAGTAACCCATCAGTCATATGCGTTTGATAAGAAGAGGAAAATGGAATTCAAAGGGAAATCTAAATACCACACTGAAAAGAAGATGAGTTTTCACATATGCTCAAAGTGTGTAAAGAAACATGGAGGGAGTTGTATTAAAGGGACAAGTAAATGTTTCAAATTTTGAAAATAAGGTAATCATGCAATTGAATTTCAAAATAATGGGAAGAAGATGTCTAATGATGCGAACAATGAAAGGGATACATGGAATGCACCTCAAACACTTCAATGTTTCACGTGCAAGGAGATGCGACATTATGCCAATCAATGCCCAAATCCATGGGTTGTTGATGATGATCGAAGTAAACAAACTCTTAAGGACAAAGACAAAGGAAAGTCACATGCAATTACAATCGGCGATGTGGAGTACAATAACGAAGTGGTGAAAGGTACACATACCATCCAATCTAAAGAAGAAAATGTTTTACTTGATTCTGGATCCACCCACTCATTTATTTCTAAATAATTTTCTAAGGGTATCGCCGTATTACCTCAACAATTAGATGTTGAGTTAGATGTTACAACTCCTAATGGCACAACGGTCGCATCAAAAGTTTATTATTCTTCTCCAATTTACGTTTATGGGAAAGTGCTTCATACAAATCTTGTGATCCTTCCTATAGTAGAATTTGTTGTGAATGTTGGCATGGATTGGATTTCTTTATATAGAGCTCATATCAATTTCCAAATAAGGGAAATCACATTTAATATTACCGATCAATCTACTATCATCTATCGATGCAAGGATGAACATAACCTTCCAGTGGAAATTTCTTCCATCTTATGGGTCTTGATTCCACTAAATGAAGGTAATTTATCTGAAATGGTTGGTGAGAAAATCAAGATTAATAATATGACCTTTTTACAGGAGTTTGATGATGTCTTTCCAGAGGAATTTCTAGGTCCTCCAAAAAATCGTGAAGTTGAGTTTTTAATAGAACTCATACAGGGTTCTATACATATTTCAAAGACACCTTATATAATGACGCCAATTGAGTTTCATGAATTGATGAAGCAACTCCAAGAGAATCTTGATAAGGGATTCATACGCCCTAGTGCGTCACCTTAGGGAGCACCTGTTCAGTTTGTTAAGAAGAAAGATGAATCAATGAGACTCTAGATTGATTATCGAGAACTTAACAAGATCACTATGAAGAAAAAATATCATCTCCCATGGATTGATGACTTATTTGACCAACTACGTGAAGTTCAATACTTTTCCAAGATTGATCTTCATTTAGGGTATCATCAATTAAGGGTCAAAAGGGAGGATATACCAAATACGACTTTCCATACAAGGTATGGACACTATGAATTTATAGTGATTCCATTTGGTCTTACTAATGCCCCTTCTATCTTCATGGATCTAATGAATAGAGTCTTTAGAGACTATCTTGATTAGTTTGTGGTAGTCTTTATAGATGGTATTCTTGTCTATTCAAAGATCAAGGAAGAACATCAAGATCAATTGAGAATTGTATTAAAGACCCTGAGAAAGGAGAAGCTTTAATCCAAATTTACCAAGTGTAAATTTTGGCTTCAAAAAGTTCCATTTTTGGGTCACATAATCTCAAAAGAGGGGATATCTGTGGATCTAGAAAAAATAGATGTTATCGAAAGATGGTCGAGACCAACAACAGTAACTGAGATCCGAAGTTTTCTTGGTTTGGTAGGATATTTTCAACGTTTTGTGAAATATTTTTCACGATTATCTAATCAACTCACCAGGTTGACTTGAAAAGGAGTTACGTTTGTTTGGATGGAGGAATGTGAAGAGAATTTCCTGGAGTTAAAATGAAGGTTATTCAGTGCACCTATGCTCACACTTCCTTGTAGTAGAAAAAGGTTTGTGACCTATAGTGATGCATCCAAGAATGAATTGGGGTGTGTTCTCATGAAAAACGATATTGTGATAGCTTATACCTCATGATAGTTGAAAATTCATGAGAAAAATTACCCAACTCATGATTTGGAGTTAGCTACAGTAATCTTTGCATTAAAAAATATGGAGCCATTATCTTTATGGTTAAATGTGTGATATTTATACTGATCATAAAAGTTTAAAGTATATTTTCACACCATAGGAGCTGAATATGCACCAAAGAAGTTGGTTGGAGCAGATTAAAGATTGTGAATACTCAATTCCTTATCACCCTGGGAACGAAAACAATGTGGCAGATGCATTAAGTCGACAAGACCATTCTAGCTTATCCATGATGAGGATCACAAAAGATCCAATATTTAGGGATTTACAAAGGATGGATCTTGGAATTATAATGGAAGGGGAGAGATCTTATCTTTCTCAAATGAATGTTCAACCATCTATACATGTGATGATTAAAGAGGCGCAAAAAGAAGATGTAGAGTTACGAAAGAAGGTGAGAAATGTTCCTGAATTCAACATTGATTGTGATAGGAAAATAAGGTTTAGGAATCAGGTTTTTCTTCCCCCCATCCCAAAATTAAAGGATCTGCTGGATGAGGCTCATAGTTCTACATTCTCTATTCATCCTAGAAGAACGAAGTTTTATAGAGACCTGAAATAGTACTTCTGGTGGGATGGCATGAAAAGAGATGTTGCTGAATATGTCTCTCGATTCTTGGTTTATCAGCAAGTTAAAGCTGAGAGATATAAGTCTAAGGGGATGTTACCACCATTACCCATACCCAAATGGAAATGGGAAAACATCACTATGGATTTTTTCATCCGAATTAATAAATCATCTAAAGGAAATAATGCTATATGGGTCATAGTTGATCGTCTTATGAAGTCGGCACACTTCATTGCTATTAGAGAAGATTTATCTCTGAATCATCTTGCCATGATATATGTAAAAGAAGTGGTATGATTACATGGAGTACCACTTTCCATTATATCTAATCGGTATCCTAGGTTTTCCTCAATGTTTTGGCGAGGTCTTCAGCATACTCTGGATATAGAGTTGAGTTTCAGTACTGATTATCATCATTAGACAGACGGTCAGTCTGAGAGAACAATTTAAACTCTAGAAGATATGTTAAGAGCTTGCTATATGGATTTCAAATGTGGTTGGGATCAATAACTACCTTTGGTGGAATTTTCTTATAATAATATTTTTTACTCCAGTATTTAGATGGCTCCTTATGAAGCTCTCTATGGAATAAAATGCAGGACTCCAACTTGATGGGATGAAGTTAGGGAAAGACAGCTATCAGGACCTGATCTTGTTGATGAGATGGCAGAAAAGGTCATATCTATTCAACAACACATAAGAGTAGCTCAGAGTCGACAACAAAGTTATTCCGATAATCGAAGAAAAGACCTAGAGTTTGAAGTGGGTGATAAAGTGTTCTTACAAATATCTCCCTGGAAGAGAGTAATGGGATTTGTAAAGAAGGGAATGTTGAGCCCTAGGTATATTGGTTCTTTCGAAATACTGGATCATGTTGGGAAATTAGATTACCGATTGGTGCTTCCACCGAATCTCTCTCAAGTTCACGATACATTCTATGTATCTCTCTTCAGAAATTACATACCTGATCCTTCACATGTACTAAGCTCAGAAGTTGTACCGCTGGAGCAAGATCATTCTTATGAAAAACAACCGATAGAGATTCTGGATCGTAGCGAAAAAGTCCTACGGAACAAGACCACTCACTTGGTGAAAGTTTTATGGAAGAACCACCAATTATAAGAAGCTACATGGGAGCTTGAGGATATGATTAGGGAGAGGTATCCTCATCTGTTTGTTACAAAGTGACGAATTTCGAGGGAGAAATTCATTTTAAGGGGGGTAGAATGTAACAACTGAGATTTTTATGAGAAATATTTTGTTTTTATGTTATATACATCATCAAAGGAATCTTTCACTACACAAAACACTAGCTTGGCTTGTATTACATGCAATCGTGGCCTTCCTCGATATCTTGCATTGTACGCAGAACCGAGTTTCACTAAACAACGATATGCTATTAAAATATTATTGACACTAGCCGTTATGAATAGTAATACCCACTTTTTGAAATTTTATAAATTTTATCTTTAAAAATAGAATTCATTCTTGAATTTTGAATATCGAAATTAGCCTAGGGTAAAATTTTGGTATTTTTCTAAAAACATTCAATTTTTGATGAATAGTGAAAACACTGGGTTAATATTTAAAAAACCAAATTTTTATTTAAATAATTTTTTATTTTATTTAAATTTACATAGGTAAAAATTGATACATAATACCTACTCAAGTTCAAAGTAATTCTTTGGCGTCATTTTATAATAATTTTAGATATATTAAAATTTTATTGAACTTTTCACCGTCTTTTCTCCACATCCTAAGAGAATTTGCAAATGTACATAAAACGTAATTTTACTGCTTCTGTGAGTGGAATTCCGAAAATCCGTGAGGCACGGTAAATATTAAGGAGTAAAATGTGGTTCAATAAGATAAAAATAATTTTTGGTGAATAGTAACTTTTTACTTTTATTTACCACGGTTAAAAGTAAATAGGGTAATTAAGGGTAAAAATGATATTATTATTACCCTAACTCATGTCTTAATTCTATTGGATAAGTGTAATTAGACAAAAAACAACCTTAGGAATAAAATATTACCCTTTAGGTCCACTTGGAATAGATTAGGACATTTATTATTGTTTTATTTAAAGAATTGTTAAAATGGTTAAACTCAATGTTTAACAACTAAAACATTTTTAATATAGAGTTATACATAAGAACATTCCACTAGAAATATTCCTTAGAAAGCTAAAAAGATTTACTACATAATGGTATTTTATTTATAATTTTTTGACTTTATATAATTTAATTTATTTATGAAACAATGATGATGCAGAAATTACCTTATTATGAAATATTAACATAATTGATATTATAAATACACCAATAAATGTAATTGGAGACTTTTTAAGAATTAAAATAATTTAATAGGTTAATATGACATATTAGTATTGATTTAATTAACTTTTTTCGAACTAATAATTCTGTTATGATTTTCACAAAAATCAATTACCAAATAGTGTCAAAATTGACATAAAATCGTTTTAAAACAAATATTATATTCTTAATTGTTATTTTATTCCTAAAAATATAATGTTTGGACAAATGACTTATATAATGTTATATATATTAATAATGATCCACTTGGGGTTAGTTTTTCTTGTTATAGTAAGTTTATTAACCATATAATGTAAGAAAATAAGAAGACACGATAAAAGATAAATTATTTAACTTAGAGTTAAATCAAAATGAAAAGGTTAAAATAGTATCCTAAACTTGTAAAAAATCTAATGTTTGAGAGTATTTTTACCCAGTCCTATCTTATCTTTGAAATAAATCAATTTGGATCTATTAAAAACAGAATATGACTTTATAATAAAATAATATTTTATGTTTTTTCGAAGGTGCCCCTCTCCTCCCTTATAAAAGGGCACATCCTCCCTCTCCTCCTCACACCACATTGATCCTTCAAGCTTGGCCAAACCCTGCCAATTTCTCTTCTCAACTTCCCTAGAAACATCCTAGAGGTCTTGGTCTTCTATGAAGACCATCTTTAGTGCCCTAAGAGTAGGTTAAGAAGAGGCCCTTCAAAGAAGAGGTAATGTATGTTACTGATTGTTTCAAATTTTCTTCTTCTTCTAATTCATCTTATTTAGTTGTTTAATTATGAAGTAATAACATAAGTATCACTAATATACTGATATGTTATTATAAATACGAAAAAACCCTATTTCACCTTCTATCCATCTTATGGAAAATGAAATCACCACGCGTGCGTACATACGGAATACCGTCTCCACGCCGTGGTGTTATTTGATTTCCACCAACACCTTACTTGGATGAGTATAATGGTGTACAGAATAAATATATACAATTATTGTAAAGTGATATTGATTCTTAAATTTTATACATACACTTAAATATAATTCCACGATCATGGGAACGATATTATCGCTCTTGCGTACGTACGACCTACCGTCTCCACGATGTGATGCGACTCGTTCTACATGATCTTCACTAAATAATGATTATATAAATTAATTGAATGAATAAATATGATATATATTACACTAATAAAATTCTGGGAAAGAGGTATCTATAACCTAAAAATAAGAATAAGAATTTATTCGACAAAACACGCATAAGAACAAAGAGCAATAAACACCCGAATAACAAGTAACAATGAAATATTACTAATAAGAAGCTACGAATATGACCACATATGACATCATAACAATGATTAAGATTCTTTAATAAGTCAATAACATTATTTAAAAAATTATACAAGAGTTTCAGACACGTACAAAAAAATCGGACCTAAGGTATGGGAAAATCTCACAATCTCATTTTTTTCTGAGATTGTTTATACTTAATAATTTACTGGGGAATATTTATCAACCACATACATGTTTCATAAATATATAATATTATTTCTATCATCCTACAATTTTTTGAGTCCAATTTTACCTATTGGTGAGTTTTTAGTAAAAGATATTAAAGGAATATTTTTTCATTTTTAGTACGAGGTACTTTTTGTCATTTCCGGCCAAAGTATGAGAAGAATGTTTTTTTAACTTATACGACATGAATGGATTTTTATGAGTCCATAGAACATTATTTCCATGAAGCTTCCATTACACGTTTTTAAGTTTATTTTTAATTAACTTCTTTTAGTTTAAAATTTTATGACATGTTAAGAAAGGAAAAATGTTTCTGAAGTATGAATGATATTTTTCTCAAGAATGGAGTTCAAGTGTTTTATCAAAATTATTTTCCATCTAAGATAATATAGGGTCATGTTTGTATCCCTATTTTTACATAGATTTGATTATGTTATGATGGAATTAATTTTATTATATCCTTTTATCTTATATGGATTATGTTATGATGGCATGATGTTTAAGAATCCCATTTTTATTAAATTGGTTTTGATATGATGTATGATTTATGATTTTGTGGCAAACATAAGAATGGTATCATTATGAGATGGGTGGGACCTATATCTCCCTTTAGTTAATTGGGTAAAGATTTATATCTCATGTGATATACATGGCTGGAACGACAGGTTAATCCAGTTCAGTGATACAAGACTAAAAGGAGGAGTGAACTCAGTTCAGAAATGGACTTTGTCCGCTATGATAGACTTGCAAATGAGTCTTGACTACTAATAAATTATTCTCTATTATTATGTGTTTATGCCACAAAGTTTTATGTTATGATTAAATTTCACTACTATGATTTATCCCATGTTATTAAAATCATGATCTCTTTTTCAGGTTAAGATTTCAAGAATGTTATGTTCTCATAAATATGATGTGATTGATATTTCTTTTGTTTACCCTTTCTGAGAATTTGAGCTCAAACTCTTGTATGTTCTTTCCCCAGGTCATGAAGAAGGTTACTAAGTAGGATATGCCAAAAAAGGGATTCTAGATATGATGAAATAAATGGGAGACAATGCAGATGCTTTATGAAGTAGTTGTTTATGTTTCCCAGTTTCTAAAGACACTATACCTATACGGTCCTACTGTGGTTTTGTAATATGATGTAATAAGTGTGATTCAATATTTATGTAATAAAAATGTATGTAAAGTATGGGTTGTTTTAAATATGACAGATACATATCATACCACATGCCATTTAGGGTCCCCCAAACTTATTAAATTCACTTTATAGATTTTTCCACATCTGTAATTTCCTTACCCAGATCATAAGGAAACAATATATAGATATACACAACATATCATGTTCACTATATATCTATTAAAGGATAATATACATTCATATGGATTATATATAAATTTTTTTGGGATCTTTTTTCCAAATATAAAAAATATTGAAATATGAATAGAACATATTTTGAATATTTAATGTCCTTACAAAATGTAGGATAGATTGGAAAATAAAGACATGCTCATTAAGGGAACTATATTTTATGGATACTTTTTATTCATTTAAATTTGTTTATACAAGAATATATTTGTATTTAAAACATAATTCAATAATATAATTAAAACATAAATATGGATCATATACCACACATAATGGCAAAAACCTTGTGGAATTAAATGACTCAAAGTATTATGAAATAAATTCCAATATATGTGATATAATTTAATAGAATACTATGGATTCCATTTCGATTACACTCCAAAACAATACATTAATAGTATACAATGGTCTAACACAATCCCATTACTTATATCAAATAAATGTACATGATATTGAGCCTTTCTCTTACCTTGATAATGTAAAATAAGTTCAACAAACATTCAAATGTGATATATATAGGATTTGTTTATGGAATACCATAATAGTAGTTAATAGGTGCACATATTTTTATATCATAAAACAATGTTTATATCTTTTAGAAATAAATAAATTTTTAGAAATTTGAATAATTAGAATGAAAATATTATATATGCATGAAAATTTTAATTAAAACCTCCTACTATGGTGGTGTTTCCCACTTACCATAGGGTTTAAATAGGTCTTGACCAATCCTTCATTGAGCATTACATAAAATCTGAGACATATTATACCAAAAAAATTAAGGTACCTAAAAACTCATTTTATGGAAAGTGGGATGTGTATAAAACTCTTGAATCCTTTAACCAATTCAAAATAAAATGGGAAAGTGTATATAATTTTGGGGCTCATTTAACCCTTGTCGATCCTTAACAACCTATATGTCCCTATCCTACATACCTAATTATTCATTCTATAAAAATAGAATAACTATTTTAATATGCTTCATATAAATTTATGTCGATATACACATGTATCAAAAACAAACCACAACACTATAAGTACGAAATTAGAAATTTCATGCATAAATAGTATAACAAGTAGTCTAATATTTGTGAAAAAAATAGCATAGAGATAGACTATGAATAACATTAAGGGAAAAAAAAGTGTAAACTAAAGATTAAAAATCAAAAAATTCACTATCATATCAATCCCATTTATTTCATAAGAAAAGTATTTTTTTACAATTGAATATAATTTTATAAAAACATTTCAAATGTAAACCATATAATTAGAATTATAATAAATCTAATCTATAAAAAATTTAGAACATACACTATAATTGTATTGAAGATTGTAGGTATGACAAAAAAATCCCATGTCAAACTGGCATTTTAATCCCAAAGGATGATTTTATATCCCCACACAAATGATTTTTTGTTCCAAAATTAGATGAGTATAAATATTTAGGTCACTTCCATAAAGTAAAATAAGAATAAAATGATTTAATAATAGCCTTAACTCAATTAGAGTAATTATATTCTTCAATAATATCTTTATTAAAGAAAATATAAAGGAAAAAATGGTTTTAAAATATCTTTAGAAGATAGGGATTATGGATATTATGTTACTACCATAGAGAACAAAAAAACTAATGGATAATAGAGTAAAATAAATACTAAGCTACATAATAAAAAGGATTCAATTATAACATGGAGTAAATTTTGGATTACATTAAAGATGGGATCTCACGAGAGGTTAATATAATGGAGTGAGATATATTTAAGAAGAATTTAGAGAGAAATAGTGGATGAAATCCTAAAGGTATAATAATATGATTTTTGTTATAAAGAATAATTGTTTTTAAAAATAATTCATATGGAAACCCATGGAGCTCTAGTGGTCATCAACCAAACTTTTCAGAACATTAAAAGTCTCATCAAAATTATAATGGCTAGTTTTGATCCTTTTAGGGTCATGTACGAAAACATCAAACTCATTCCCTCTCCATTGTCTTCCTATAACACTCTTCCACATCATCCAAAATCCCTAATAGATATATAATGTGTTTTTTAATTCCTTAAAAAAATATATGATTTATTAATTTATAATTTAAAATAAAATAATGTAAATAATTTTTATATCACATTTTATTAATTTGGATAAAAAAATTAATTATTAATTTTAAATGATTGTATTTTCTCACTATTCTAGTTCATTTAAATTTTTAAAATGAAAGGATTTGAATTTTTTGTGATATTAGTATAATTAATAAATTTAAATGATTATATTATTTGCTTAATTTTATTTATTAAAATTAAAAATCTTCTTTTTATTTTAAAATTTCCCAAATAATATTTATCACTAATATATAATGTAATGTTATGTTTTTAAAATATATTAAAACCACTGATTTTTTTTTTCATAAATATTAATTTAAAAGTTACATTATATCTTAATTGAAATTGACTACTTAAATTCTATAAATATTATTTAAAAATTAATTATATTTTACTTCAATAAAAAATTATATTTATTGATTAATTTTCCAAATCATTAAAATTGTATAATTATAAAAAATATTTCTATATCGTGAGAATAAAAAATTCTATTAAATAGAAAATATATTTATTTTTTGTAATGATTTTCAATATTCTCAATTATAATACATTTAATTGATCATTAATTTTATATATGAAATTGAAGAAGACAAAAAATATTTATAATATAAAAAATTAAATTATTATATATAACATCTTTTAAAATTATCTAATAAAATGTCTCCATTTTTAAACATATTAATAATTATAAACTTATCATGAAAAAATATTTATAGTTAGACATTAACATAACTCAAAGGTATGATATATTAATAATAATTAAAATATTTTAATGACCTTTTGGGTTTTATTTCATAATAAATTTATCCATATTTTAGAAAAAAATAAAATAACCTAACAATAATCCTATAAATTATATTATATTTCATCTACTAACAATATTAGTGTTTATAAAATTCATATCTCACTTTTAAAAATTTGTGTCAACAATTTTGAGGTATAAATTCATATATTTTTAATATATTATATAAAATATTAAATCAAATAAAATTATTTAAAAAATAGATTGGTTTATGTATAATGGAAATTGAAATACCAATAAAAATTAATATAAATTATAAAACATAAATGAAAAAGATAAATGTGATGTGAAAGTAAATAATTATATATAAAAATATTTCATTTCCATTTACTCTATAATTATAAATAACTAAAAAATTAATTGTGAATAATATATATATATATATATGACTTACAATATATATATATATAATATAAATAGTAAGTATGTATTATAAAATAATGATTTGTCAATGTATAAAAAAATGAAATTTTATAAAAAAATAAATATGTAGTGTGGAAAAACATTAAACAATAATAAAAAAATAAGGATTAAAAATAGAAACTAATAAAGTTAAAATATTTATCATGGTAATATACGAGGTGAAATTTTGTTTTTGATATAGTATAATGGAGAGAAACTACCATAAGGATAGTTATATGGGAATTAAAATTATTTAAAAATAAATTGTGATAATATATAGATTTTGAATGAGATATGTCATAGTAAATTTAATGATGGATAGTGAAATGAAATGGAAGAGGAAGACCATTTAGATGAGAAAACAAGCTTCTTAAATGTGGAATTGAGCCCAAAATAGATTAAAGAGGTAATAAAAGTTAAAATATCCTGATAAAGGGGGAACACTAACTATATATAAGTAAATGTATAATATAAAAAATTCAAAAAATAACAGAAATAATCACCTTATTTACATCAAATTTATCATAATTTTAGGTTGATTTTAATATTTTTCATAGGATAGATCATTGTCTAACCCATTTCATGTAAATTATTTCTCTACCTAGAATTTTATTTCAAAAAATATAAGAATTCGTCCCCAACCCCTCTAAATCACTTATTTTCCAAAAATAACAAATACAAAAATTATTATTCATTTCTTTCCTATAAAATAAAAAATACATCAATTAGGATAAATTTATATCATGGATTATGGGGGTAAAAAAAAATTCACTACCATTGGTCTTCACAACCTATATATTCTTCAATGTTTCATCTATTAAAATAATTATTGCTATTACAATTTTATCTTAGCCACTTATTCCCAATTTTAATCTTATAGTTTCCAATTATTAGCTTATACTTAAACTAAATGTATAACCATTCCTGTGAGATTTATTTCACTATTGTCGAAAATAATTTTTTTTATTGTTTTTGTGAATTATCTACAACTAATTTAATAACATTAAAATTGTTCACATGAGTAGGATAAGGTATGTAATTCCAAAAATTTGATTCATTGATTTTTTTATAGTAAAATATGTAAGAATAAATTTAATATTATAATATTTTTTCATAATTAAATATTGGATTTCAAATTCCTAAAAATATTTTGAGTCAAATTCCCCTATTTACTCACACATTTATGATCCAACTCTAGTGAAACATAAAAAATGATCACCTCTCTTAAATTAACTTTGTAATCTGTAGTGATTTTTGTCTTACATTGGATGTTTTAGATAAGTAATAAATTAGTTCTATATAAACATGTAATTCGAATTTTTTTTCAAAACTATGATAGTACTATGTATTGAATATTTACAAAATTCAATCCATCATAGTGTACATTGAGATTGAATAATGTATATTCCAACCAAAATGATCAATATACATATATTATTAATAGTTTTTATTATATGAAAACCAGATATGTTAGTAATGAGCATCCCATGAGTCACCAAAATCAGTCATATAGGCCTAGATGATGTTCTCAAGAGAATGAATAATCCAGTTAAACTAGTTATCCTTATTAGTGTGGTAAACCATACTCACTTTTACTAATGTACCACGAGTATACTTCAAATCACACCAATACACATTCAAAAAAAATATTTAGTGATCAAATATGTTACAAGCTAGCAAAAAATAAATATTTTAATTGTCATATATGATGTTACCAAATTAGTTGGAGTGACACATGGTTCGTGGTGGTGGGGCCTGTGGTTAATCAATTTTAAGAGTTTTTAAAATTATTTTCTATAAAACCCATGTAATTGATTAGTGATGAAATATAATCTATATTAATGTTTCAATAACCAATACAAAATAATTATAAATGATTAACAATGTAGATGTTGCTTTCTCTATGGTCCATAAACCATGTGAGTGTCTACTACTTAATATATTCAGTTTACTAAAGAGACATGGATTATAGTTCACTATTTAATTTTAATTGGAACATGTGATATAAAATTAAACAAAACTATTTAGAAAAGTGTCATTGATATCCCAGGTCGGTATCTTCAATCTTTAAAATATAATGTCCCATATTTTATAAAAGGGACACCGGTCTTCAGGATTATAACATCCTCAAACCCTCACTCCCATATATAGTGAAAAACATAATCTACACATTTATGAATTTTACACTGATAAATGTGATCCAATTTTAGACATATTAAACATAATATGTCATCAAAAAATAATATATCAAAAAACATACCGAATGTTCAATTTGGATTACATATTTAGAGAATTATGAAAAACTCTAACATAAACATTCACTTCTCTTTAACTCTCTATTTTTTCAATATAACCAGTTCTTCTTATTCTAAAATAATTCATCCCCCTCACTTACATGATAAACTTATAGTCATGTCTTAAATAAAATATTCCTTTATAACCTAGTGAAATGAAACATACCAATTGTAATTTATCCATAAGGGTAATCATAAGTAATATAAATTGAATTTCATTGGTGAGTGGATGAAAAATATAATGGTATGAACATATATTCAAATTTTATAATTATTACATAAGAGAATAAATATTCATTAAAAAAACTGATCATTATTCATGTGACATGGATAAATAATTTGATAAGAGAAGGAGTGATAAAAATTAATAATCTTGAATAATGTGATTTCAAACTTGATCCAATAAACCATGGAAACTAAATGATTTGATAGAGAAAACATGTTGGATTCTTGGGAGATTATCTTCATCAAACACACGCACTCATTTCTAAAATAATCAGAGTCTAGTTAATTACATAGGAGAAACATCCCTACACAATTCCTTCCTTCTTCCCTTGAAGGACAAGGAACGTTATTCAATGCCTTTGATATCTATATTGGGCTATCTTTTAACATAATATATGTTGGGACCAACCAAAATAATTATCTATATACACACCACCTAACACCATAAATAATTTTATTGTATCATACATGAATACTACAGATGGAATCCTTCATTTTAATCATCATTTATTTAAAAACATCATTCATTCCATTAGAGCATAATTTACCCTATGAAATAAAATGGGTATCCTTCTAATCTCTTTAAGATAATAATCGTAACCCATATATAGTAATAATATATTTTATTTTATAAAATCATATTCTCAGTGAAGTAGAGAAATTGTTAATGGTTGTTGAAATAAATCAAAATACCATTATAATATTATATAAAAAAGTTCTTTAAGAAATTTGGAAAATGAAATTTCTTTTAAATACACTTAAAAACTAAAAATTTAAAACAATTATGAAATTTATTTTCATTGAAAATTAACATTGTATAAAATAAGGGAATATTCTATGAAAATAATAGCAGTAACTGTGGGAATTTCTATTCATTCCATATACATTAATTGAAAACATTCATTTCAAATATTGATAAAAATTTAAAAATGAATTTTTTAGAAATATTTTGGAACGACTCCTTTGTATATAATTCAATATATAATCAGTTTTAGTAAAATAATATAACCATTAAATTCATATTGATAACATTCATTAATTTTTTTGATGATCATAGACATTGAATAAAATGTTCGTCACCCAAAGAAAAAATAAAGTTATGTTTTCAAAAAAATCTACATCATTTGATGTAAAAAACAGAGATAATTTGTAATAACACATAAAAATTATTTGAATAACTAGAGGAGAACAAAATATATTGTTTTTATTAGATAATATCTATAATATTTTCTTATATTTAAATTTATTATATCCTATACAAAAGTGAAATGTTATTGTAACATAAATAATTTACCCATTTGAGGACATAAAAATAAAGTATTATTAACAAGAATAATATAATATAGATCTATAAATAAAAATAATTACATGTTTTAATATTCAAATATAAATTAAAGGGGTAGTAAGTACCCGATATAAGTAATTCATGAAACATGAATAAATAATGTCACAAGAAAATGTGATTGGGATGAAGAAAACCTTTAAAAATATCATGGAATTTGATGTGATAATAAATCATTCAAGGTTTTTTGTGTACATATTTAAATCCATAATAAGTATTAATACATAATAAAACAACCTAGATATTAATTTACATATAATGATTTGACAAAAAATTCAATTAATATGTTTTATATCTATATAAATGTAAATTTAGTTAAGAACACCCTTACTAGTTTTGTACGTTCCAAATAAAATTACCAGGGATAAAATCACATGAATTTTAATGTCAAATTTCATTAATTATTATATATTCATGTGATAACTTTTAAAATTCATAATATATATATATCATATAAAATATAATATGTGTATAAAATCAAAATATTCTTTAATGAAGGGAAGCTAATACAAAATCACATACCTTGAGTACAACCATTTTTTATGTTTATTAAATAATTTATAATAAAAAATATTAATTTTTTAAATTTTTTAATATATAATTAAGGGGTTTTTATTATATTATCTATAAATATATTAAAATTATTTTTATGAGTTATTTAACTACATAATTGATTATGTCCTAGTCGGTTGTTTTGAAGATGCTTAATTCATAATTGAAAAATGACTTTGGTAGTTTGACTATAGTAAAAGAGGCCATTATTACATAATATCCCAAATATTTATCATGTAATAAATAAAATTTTTATGAAATAAATAAAATTTGATAACCAACCATGTGTGGAGTAAATGAAAAAAAATTTCATCGCTTAGTGGAGTTGGTAATCGAAACTTTCAAATGAATGATGTTATATTTTTCCAATAGATAGAAGGGTATGAAAATATATCATATCATATATTTGTAGTGGGTTAATTATTTTTTGAAATTATATATATATATATATATAAGAAATTCATATTTATAAATTTTTATTAGAGGTGATGATGTAAAATGAAACACATCGCTTCTTGGAGGTGGTATGTTATATGTATGCATGAACAATATTTTTGTTCCACATTGGATGAAAAAATAGATGGAAAAGTTTATTATTCTAAAGTCAAAACATATTATAATATTTCAAATATATATTTTATTATATTTACATTGTAATTATTTAATTTATGGACCTATAAACCTATTTAAAATTAAATTTCTAGTTCGATACAATTACCACCTCTTTGAGGAAAATCCTTTGGGAATCTCATCATGGACTATAGGTGTGATATTTTATGACTATAATAAAATATAGAATGTATATAATGAATCTAATAAAGTAGTTTTTAAGGTTTTTGTTAAACTATGTTTCTCATTATAAAGTCTCAACCTAGCGTCCACTTAACTCATGCCCCCACCTGGTTGGTCATATGGGATCAAGCATGCCTCCTCATCATCCATAGTAAAAAAAATATTTGTGAGGATTTATGGGTGGTTCAGTGGAGAGACTATACCCTCATGACATAGTATCACAATGGATACAAATGGATACAATGAATTGTGTAATCATAATATAGCTTGGAAAATCAATAAACTGTGGAAGTGTAAATAGATAACTAAAATATTAAGAATTGGAAAAAAATATAACTAATCCAACTGATAATAATATAGGAGCCTCAGAGGTAGTGTCAGTACATGATGCATGACATGCTATAATATAGAAAGAAACAAGCAGGTTGAAACATTCTATATTGTAAAACAAAAATCCAAATATAAAAAATGACTCTCTTTAAAAATCTCGAGTCTATGCCTGATCCTGTGCTCTTATGGTCCATCTATGAAAACAAAATCTAAAACATGTACTAGGTCCTTTTAACTTATCAATTGAGGTAGGAAGATAGTATTCTCAGGTAAAAAAATTAGCCTAACTTGGGTCTGAGATAAATGTATTATTAGGCCACCAACAACGGTGTCTACTTGTAATCTAATTAGTGGCCATAACTAAATAGTATGGAGGTATAAGAATTAAAGTAAACAATGATGAATAAAAAAATAACCACCCTATCAAGTTTCTAAAGGACACTTGGCGGGTCTAACTACTTCAGCTCACGATTGGAACATATATGATTAGGTCAGTATACATATAATATTAATTATAATATATATTTATATCTATTATTCATATATTTCTTCAACCTATATGAACCAAGTGTGTGAGGATGCTTAATGGACATATACCTTGATTATTAGTGCTGGATTAGTTATAGGTAGAACTCAGGCATCTATATCTAGTCTAATAAGCCTAAAATCTCATGAAATAGTGTACATTCCCAACATCACAATTTGTGTGAGAGACATCCTACAACCTCACTCAGGATGGTGAGTGAGCCACCATGGAAACACTCTATCATGGAACATGGGGTGTAAATTCCACAACCCATATATTATCACCAGTGTGAGATTCCATGAACTCAAAACCAGATGTAAGGAATGTGATTTCCCTTTTATCTCAACACCCCTTATCATCATATCACATCCTCTATAAAGGCGCATTATATTTATAAATGGCATGGTGAAAAACCTCCCATCCATCTCTATCACATATTCCATGTATATAGAAGAGTAATAACACATTTCTCAAAATAGTATTTGATTCATTACCTCTCATATATTCCTTTAGTAACAGTCATAATCATATCAAAAATTACAATTTAAATAGTCAAGTGTAAGTCATAAAAAAATGTATGGTTTAAGAATCTTATATATGTCAACCACTAGATCCATTCAATTAATTTTAAGGATTCCACCATATAGAATAATCCATCCCATATAATCTATTTTCCCTAAATTAATCATTAAATTCATTAAGTCATGACAATTCCATTACTAAGGCTCATCGGTCATTTGGAGGATGAAATGTCAATTTAGGAAATTTATCACATGGGAAATTCAAACTATAAGATGGAAAAGCACTTAAGAACATCCAAGGATCAAATTTAATACTCAAAACAAAATGTAATTGAAATTTAGAAACTATGTCAATATCTATATTGTGTTTTGAGTAATTTTAACCAATTAGCCAAAATGGAAAATTTCACTTGGAAGACCAATGGGGTGACAATTTATGCTATATAAAAGCTCCATCTCACCTATAAAGGGTAAATAGGCATGTACAAAGTTGAAATGAACAATTAGACATCATGAGATCAATAAAAAATTATTCTTGGAAAAGGACAACATATGGCATGATGATATAATTACAAAACAACCAAAACATGATAGGAAAACAAAAAGACCACTTACCTTAAGGATGTAGACAACAAAAAACTTAATATCAACCTCAGATTCAGTGCATGATGGTTGATATCTGATTAAAAATCAAATTCACTTAAAATAGGTCATATGATCCTACATCTAAATTTATCTATAGATGGAAAGATGAACTTTGATAGGAGTTGACAGACTAGGTAAGCATACAAAGATTGATTTGTAGCATCAGAAGGATTAGGAATTGGAAAAGAGATAGATAATCAAGATAAATTCCTAGATTAGGATATTCTGAGCTCAAAATAGGAGGAGTAAGTGGTGTTGTCCACTGGAGTAAGAAAGGGATATATGAAAATAGTTTAAATAATAAATTAAGCGGAAAATGTAATTTTACCCCAAAAAACAAAGCACACAGGTTAGGTTCATAGTTAGTAAAAATGTGTTCCAAAAAATCATGGTATCCTATAGATAATGGGAACCCTCATATTTTTGTTTGGGTTTTGAATAACCATGCATATAATGTAAAAATGGGTTATGTCTCATGTATGCAACTGACCACACAACCATGCGAGCAAGCCGCTTCTTCCAATTTTGGATCTCTGGGCTCCAAATGAGCCTTGTACGCTCCCATAACCTCCTCAACATGATTAAGAATCATTATTAGGGTCATTTAAAATATTTACATAAAAAAACTAATGCTCCATTCCTTCATTGAAAAGATGGTTCATTACAACCTCCCATTTTTATAGAAACTAGTACATGAGTGGGCCTTCTGATGTTAACAATATATCATCTTCAAAGATTTATGGCTTCAAGGAATGTATATCAGCTTCTCACTCACATGTCTCATCTTTTACTCATTCGTGTTGCTCTGCCATAGCACCTGTACCCGTGGAACAGACCTACCTCAGAGTTTCTTCACACTTTGATCCACTATACGCACATGATAATCTTCAAAGGAATCGTCCTTATCAAATTCAACATATTCAGGATGAAATACATTTGATCGATTTGGATAGTATCAGAAAATATGAGACGCATGAAATACATCATGCATAAACCCATATCTCTGAGAAAATTCCAACTAGAATAGCACTGGTCCAATCCATTTCACATCCTCGAAGAGTTTAACGAACCTGGGTGAATGATTACCCTACTTATGAATACATTTATGCCCCAATCTGGGCAAGAATGATAATAAAATATGGTATTCAACCTCAAACTCAAGTAGTCACAAATGTCGGTATATATGCAAATTACTATTATCTGGACTGAGAAATCAATATATTATTCCTGATTAGCTGGATCTACTCTGTAGTTTCCCATATGAGTTGTGGCCCAAGCACAACTATGTAATTTTTCCCTGAGCCCGTACAACGATTGGCGGAAATAATTACCATATAAGGATTAATAAAGAGCTATCTAAAGGGTATCTTGAAATCTATTTTTATAAGAAAACCTGACCATAGGAATGTGTTTCTCACAAGAACACCCAAACTCAAGGACACATGCATAGATTATTCCCTCAAGCATAAGAATTGTACACTACTTATATCCCTCAGTTTGTTATGGATATTATGTGATCAAAAGTACCTATGTACTCAAGGTGTTTTGCAACCCCTTCCAGAACTGTGTTGTGAAATGAGTGTATCTTTCAAAAATGATATAACAAGTAGATCAATGAATACGTACAACCTATGTGATGTAAAACCATTAAAAATAATCTATTGTGAATTTCTCTTAAATAGGTAGGTATTGTGTGACCATAATTTGATAGTCATTGACAACCCACACATTATCATTTTCACCAGGTGATATTGGTAGACTAGTCACAAAGTTCATAGAATCATCATCTCCTATTAACTCAGTAATGATCAACGATTGTAGGAGTCATGTCAGTCATTGATGTTTCTCCTTCACCTGCTGGCTGGTGGAACACTGACTGATGAGACCAATAATCTCGTATTTCATACTAGTCCACTAGTACTGGCATCGAATATCTTGATACATTTTGGTGACACAAGGGTGAACCACCCATACTGATGTGTGGAATTCCAACATCATCTCCTCTATACTTTCTGTTGGGACCCATACAAGCTCATGAAACAATAAGGCATATTCCCCATCCATAGTCTAACCTGAATATGTTTCATAATCTAAAAAACATTACCTTAAGACAAGACTTTTGGGATCATATAATTTTCTCATTCTCACTTATTCCAGAAGAGTAGAATTCTCTGCTAAGGTTGAGATGATAGTTTGACTATGTTCTTCCTGGCCCTCAATGTGAAACTCTAAGAATAATTCAATAAGATAATATTCATCATTACATTCCCAAAGTGCCTATTTCAAATTCACCCAAATTAGAGCATCGACTACTGAGTTCCCCTTCCCAGGTGTGTAGGAAAACATGAAATATAATAACTATAGGCACTCAACCCACCTATGTTTCCTAAGATTCAAATCCAACTATGTGAATATGTATTTTATTATTTTTTTAATAGTGTACACCATAATATACTCTCCCAATAGATATTTTCTCCAAAAATATAAGGTATAAACAACAATAGTGAGCTCAAGACTGTGTGTCTGAAAATTCCGCTCCTTAGGCCTCAACTGATGAGAACTATATGCGACAACTCACTCATCCTGAATAGAAAAAGCTCCAAGACTAATAACTAATGTGTCTTATTATATACTATAGCTCTTCTCTAGCTCTAGAAGAATCAGAATCCACATTTTTCTCTAAACAACCCTTCATCTCCTAAAAGGATGATTCATAAGATTCTGACCATATGAATTTTACACCCTTCATTATCAAACCCATATGTGGCATAGAAAGGAATGAGAAATTCTGGATAAACCATCTATAATATCCAGAAATCCCCAAGAAACTCTAGGTGTTAAAGGAAATCTTGTGATTATCTCAAGAAAATATGGCTCTCACATTCTTTGGGTCCACTAAAACTCCAAACATTACGATGATATGTCCTAGGAAGTGGAATTTATTGATCCAAAAGTGGCATTTACTGATCATAAAATAGAGTTGGATCTCTATCATTGTATTCATCATGATCTAAATACTAGTATCATGGTCGTGTCTGGAGAATGAATACACCAAGTTATCATAAAAAAATACAACCACTAATATATCTAGATACGGGTGGAAACCCCAATTTATAAGAGCCATGAAAACCAGAGCTGCCTTCTTTATTCCTAATGGCATAACATGGGAAAAATATAGACTATACCATTTCCAAAAAGATGTTTAAGTTATTTTCAAAGTCCTAAAACTCACCTGATGAGAGGTTGACCTCATATCTATTTTTAAAACACTTTTTCTTCCAAGATATGATAAAAAATGTTTCCTATTATAGGAAAAGGATATTGATTCTTAATCATGAGTATATTAAACCGATGATAATCCACAGAGATCCCAAGATTACCATCATAATTCATGGCAAAAAGGAATGATGATCCCCAAGAAGAAGCATTATGGTGTATGAAGCCCTTAGCCGCTAGATCCTCCAACTGTTTCTTGAGCTATAGAAGCTTCTTATGTAACATCCCATGTAAGTAATGAATAATAGAAATTTTTATCTATGTCTATTAATGAATTAGATAGTATTTTAGAGGCTTAAAATGAAAATAAATCCAATCTTAAGCATGGAATACACTGATATTTTTAAAAGATTGTTTTACTGCCTTTTAATGGCAAACCATTTTTAAATCTACCTTTTGAAAATTTATAAGCTATGTTTGTCAAAATAAACTTATTCTTTATGATTGGGACATCAAAATTTACTTTTTGTGAATTTTTGGTATTTTTCCGATAAAGTTCATTTTTTAATGAATAGTGAAAATGTTGTATTTTAATTCAAAACCTCTTTTTAATCTAATTTATTTATATGATTAGATTATCTTTTGAATTTGTTTTAAAGTGAAATTAGAATATATTTTTACCATTTAATCCAATGGTGGTCATTGTAATCAATTTCACTTTGAAATTGGACTTAAACTAGTGTCAATCTTTCGATACTTATTGTTTCATAAAAACACGCTATTTGCTCTGACAGCAGGAATTAATTATTAAATTAATTAACGCAACTTATATGTATTGAACTTTGTAAAATAGACATCATTTTTGAATTCAGAATATCAAATATAGCTTAGGGTGAAGTTTTGGTATTTTTCTAGAAAACTTCAATTTTCGATGAATAGTGAAACCACTAAGTGGTACTTATAAAAACTGATTTTTCATTTAAATGAAATTTTACCACCTCTGTGTTTTTAATTTCAAAAATCCTACATACATGGTTATCATTAATAAGTAAAATGTGGTTCAATGGGATTAAAATAATTTTTTGGTGAATAGTAACTTTTATGTTTTTAATCGCGATTAGAGGTAATTAGTGTAATTTAAGGTAAAAATAATGTTATAATAAAATGAAAATACCTATACACTTGTCCCACCCTTATTGGATGAGTCATGGACGACCAAGAAAAGCCATGGGTCATCTTGGGGAACCCTTGGAGCCACTATGGTAGGAAAATGACATTAATATCATTTTATTTAATGTTAAAATTAAAATGACACAAACATGAGTTATTTTACTAAAACAATTTTTAAATTGGGTTATACAAGTCAGACTTTTGACTATAAATAGTAATTGGAAATCTAAAACTATTTCCTAAATCATGATATATTTTTTTTTAATTTTTAGACATTAAATAAATAAAATTATTTATGACATCATAATGATGCAGCGATTACCTCATTAATAAAGGATTTAAATAAAATGAAAAGATAATGTAAAATCTATGACCTACACATGTCCAAAACCTATTTTATGGGTGGATTTAGAAACCTTATCATCTTATCCACGAATTATTTCAATGTGGGACCTTTTAAATCCGAAACTCATTTTCAAATAAAGTAACATTTCTTTACTTTCCAAGAGTGCCCCTCCTCTCCTCTTATAAAAGGCCCCCACCTCTACCTCTTTACCCACACTTCCAAAGCCTTTTTCTCGGCCAAACCCTGACCATTGTGTCTCTCCACATCCATCTCTTACTCCTTAAATCCTAACTTTGGGCAGAAGTCTTCCCAAGGAAGCCTTTGAGCTCAAACCAAAGGGAGTTACCCGATTTTAAGGTATTGTCTTCACTTGAGTCCTTTTGTTTTATTTTGCTTCTCCAACCCCCTAAACTCTTTTTATTCATTTCTTTTGTAAAAACTCCAGTATCGTAAATATACTAGGATGTTGTTATAAGAAGTATTCGTGATACACTTACACACACCTACATCTAATGGTTAAAGAACATACTGTTTCTGTGGATGGAAAATTTATGCCTCCCAAAACGATGATTCTTCAACATTGTTTTAACACATTCAAAGGTGGCCATTAAGATGAAACTATATTTATATATGATATATAATATATTTATTTTTTTTCTTTAAGATTCTGTATTTTTCATTTTGGGCATACCTTTATGGTTTCCATTATGGGTAAACACGATATCTTCATTTAATGAAGTGCGGACTACCGCCCCTCAAAGTGATTTGATTCGATAATACCATATGTGGAACGTATAAAGGATATATTTAACGATATTATATATGATACCATATGGGAATTAAAATACTATTATGTATCATTATGTTTTAATTCCATTAAATATGAAATAGAAATGGAAGTAGCATTCATGCGTACGTACGACTTACCGTCTCCATGAACGGTGCATTTCATTTCTTACCTCTAAATGATTATGTAATATTATAAATGCATGTATATACTGGATATATATTAAATATATGGCATATACATCATGAATATAATTCTTGAGATAATGGATATTTTACTACCTGAACAACTTGTAAATATAAGAAGTTCACTTTTGACTCAAGTACCAAATAACGACAAAACGACCGTTATTAACTTAAATGACTACATAATGTTCATAACATGGTAATAAGTGATGTAAAAGGAATAATGAACTTCAAAAAGGTTCTTAAGCAAGTATAAATTAACTCAAGTTTATTATTCAGGACATTAAAGAACAATCGAGTCAAGTCGCACCCGAGGTAAGGGACTTCGTCTCATTCTCCTTTCATTGCGGCATATTTTGTTTTATACACAACCTTATTTTATATAGTGTATAAACCCCTTTGACATTTACATTTATCCAAAAGTAATATTTTTTATACGAGGCATTTTACTAAATGACAAAATGGAATGTTTTTGTCATACGTATGCGACAACAATGACTTCTCCACCGCCGTGACTATTATTTGAGTTTCAGATTCCTGTACAAGCCATACCTTTTTTAAAAGAAAAATAAATACCATGTTTTACTTTCCTTTTATTTTGGTATTTAAAATGGTTTTAATAATGTTTTTATTATATCACTGTGTTATTGATATATTGTGATTGAAATGTGGAAATGTTATGTTTCCTTTATGCATGTTTTATGTGATACGATTATGTTATGGTTCTTGGGAATTGTTATGAAGATAGGTGGTTCCCTGATAAACTAAGGGCGGGTGAGCCCGATATAGCTCTCCAATGCATTGGGTAACACGAAGGAGTGAAATGTTTAGGTTTCTCTGAAGAGATTTAGGGAATATACAGTGATGGGTATTCCAAACGTAGCCAAGAGGGTTACTCCCTACGTAAGAATGTTATAAATGACTCAAGTTACTTTTATGTCTTATGATTTCTATGATTTATTCATGATTTGATGAGGTATGTTAATTTTCTTATGTTTTATGAGTAGAGTATGATTTCATTGATTCTTATGTATACATGTACTCATGTTTCCTTTCCATATTTTTAGATCCCTTACTGTGATTTTTATGCTCATCCCATGTTTTTGAAATGTTTTTCACAACTCAAGGGAAAGGTACATGATAAGATGATAGTGTCAAGGAAGTGTCAAGAAAAAATCCATGTTTTATTTTCAATATGTTTCCGTTGATGGGAAAAATGAATACTATCTTTTATTGTAACCACTTTGTTTAAATGTAGGATGTAATGCAAGTTTTGTTATCTAATTATCTAAAACTCTAAACCTGAAAAGATCCCCAATGTGTAATCTTGTAATAACTCAAGATTAAGTAAGGTTTATGGCTGGGGCCTTATAGTTGGTATCAGAGGTCGGTTTAGACAACTTTAGGAGTTAGAAAATTGTTAAAATTATAAATTATTTTATGGGATGATTGAAATGATATAGCATTTAAAGATTAACATGTTGCTCCGCCTAAGATATTTCTATGTTAAGAATGGTTTTTCATAGATGAAATAGAACAGATTTTCTGGGAAGGCATACAGAGGGAAATGACCTTTCAAATCAGTATCCTAAGATGGTCAGAATCAGCACTAAACAGTTTGTTGCAGTGATGGCTCAGTTGACTCAGGTGAAAAATGTTGGTTGTTTTTATTGATGATATTTTGGTGTTCTCTAAAAGTAAAGAGGATCATGAATGTAATTTAAGTGTTATCTTTCAAACCTTAAAAGAAAAGAAACTGTATGGAAAATTCATCAAGTGTGAGTTTTGGTTGCAACAAATTTATTTCCTTGGTCACATTGTTTATAAAGATGGGATAACCGCTAATCCTACAAAAACAAAGGATGTTGAAGAATGGCCAAGACCCACAAATGTAATAGAGATTCATAGTTTCCTTGGATTGGCAGGCTATTACCGAAGGATTGATAGAAATTTTTCACGGTTATCTAGTCCAATGACTAAGCTAACTTGGAAGGGTGTTAAGTTTATCTAGACAAAAGAATGTGATGATTGTTTTTAGGAGTTGAAAAGAAGATTGGTGAATGCTCCAGTTTTGGAACTACCTTCCAGGAATGGTGAGTTTGTTATATACAATGATGCTTCATTGAAAGGACTTGGTTTCATCCTAATGCAGAATGATCAGGTAATTGCTTATGCTTCAGGACAGTTGAAAACTCATGAGGTAAATTACCCTACACATGATTTGGAATTAACTGCTGTTGTTTTCACTTTAAAAATTTGGAGGCATCATTTGTATGGAGTAAAGTGCAAAATATATACCGATCACAAAATTTTAAAGTATATATTCCCTCAGAAATAATTTATCATGAGACAAAGGAGATGGCTAGAATTAATCAAGGATTATGATTGTACAATTCATTACCATCCGGGAAAAGAAAATAATGTGTTTGATGCTTTGAGTCGAAAAAGTAATGCTTCATTAACAATGTTGTGTTTTGAACGTTATCCTTTGGTTAAGGATTTGATGAACTTTGTCATAGAAGTTGTTGGTGCAGGATGTCCTTCTGTTTTGTTTCATGTATCAGTGAAATCTTCTCTATCAGACAGAATCAAGCATGCACAGAAGCAAGACAGTGAGTTGCAGAAAAAGGTAGAGCTGGTTCAAAAGGGTAAGTTGCCTGAATTAAACATTGATAATGATTTTTTTTGAGATTTGGGAAGAGGTTGTGTGTGTCTTGTGATTCACAGTTGAAGAGAGAGTTGTTATGTGAAGCTCAAAGTTCTCCGTTTTCAGTTAATCCTGAAAGTACTAAGATGTACAGAGATTTGTGGGAGTATTACTAGGGGGATGGAAAGAAAAGAGATATTGCTGATTTTACTGTGAAGTGTTTGACTTTTCAGAAAGTTAAAGCAGAGCGGAAGTTACCACAAGGGATGCTTCAGCCTTTACCAGTTCCAGAGTGGAAATGGGAAAATATATCCATAGACTTCGTTGTGGGATTGCCGAAGACACCTCTAGGTAATAATACAATCTGGGTTATTGTTGATCACTTGACTAAATCTACTCATTTACTTGTTATAAGAGATACTTTTTCCCTAGATCAACTTTCCCATTTGTATATTAAAGAGATAGCCAGGTTACATGGAGTTCCTCTCTCCATTGTATCTGATCGTGATCCCAGGTTTACTTCTAACTTTTGGAAATGCCTTCAGAAGTTGTTGGGTACTGAATTAAATTTTGGTACAGCTTTTCATCCTCAATCAGATGGGCAGTCAGAACGAATGATCTAGACTTTGGGGGATATGCTACGTGCTTGTTCGATGGATTGTCAGGGAAGTTGGGACCAACATCTTTCTTTGGTTGAGCTTTCTTATAATAACAGTTTTCATTCCAGTATACAGATGGCACCATTTGAGGTGTTATATGGGAAGCGATGTCGAACTCCAGCTTTTTGGGATGAAGTGGGTGAGAGTAAGTTGATAAGACTAGAATTGGTAGAAGAGTTGGTAGAAAAAGTTCAACGGATACAGAAACACATGAGAATAGCTCAGAGCAGGCAGAAGAGTTATGCGGAAAACAGGAGGAAGGATCTGTCTTTTGAGGTAGGTGATCATGTTTTTTTTCAAAGTCTTACCATGGAAAAGTGTGATGCGATTTGGTATGAATGGAATGCTGAGTCCAAGGTTCACTGGACCAAATGAAATTCTGGAGAGAGTTGGATCCGTTTCTTACCGAGTGGCTTTACCTCCGAGTTTATCTCAGGTACACAATGTTTTTCATGTTTCAATGTAAAGGAAGTACATGCGAGATCCATCTCATGTTTTGAGTCCAGAGGTAGCTCAGCTGGAAGAGAACCTATCTTATGAGGAACAACCGGTCCAGATTCTTGACCATAGTGAGAAAGTGTTACAGAATAAGGTGATTCATCAGTTAAAGGTTTTGTGGAAAAACCACATGATTGAAGAGGCAACACGGGAATCTGAAAATTCAATGAGGGCTAAATAACCCCACTTATTCGATACGTAAATAAATTGCGGGGACACAATTTTATAAAGGGGGGAAGGATGTAACATCCCAAGTAAGTAATTAATAATATAAATTTTTCTCTATGTCTATTAATGAATTAGATAGTGTTGTAGAGGTTTAAAATGAAAATAAATCCAATCTTAAGCATTGAATACACTAATATTTTTGAAAGATTGTTTTACTGCCTTTTAATGGAAAACCATTTTTAATTTTATCTTTTGAAAATTTTATAAGCTATGTTTGTCAAAATAAACTTATTCTTTATGATTGGGACATCAAAATTTACATTGTGTGAATTTTTGGTATTTTTCCGATAAAATTCATTTTTTAATGAATAGTGAAAAATCTTGTATTTTAATTCAAAACCACTTTTTAATATAATTTATTTATATGATTAGATTATATTTTGAATTGGTTTTAAAGTTAAATTAGAATATATTTTTACCATTTAATCCAATGGTGTTCATTGGAATCAATTTCACTTTGAAATTGGACTTAAACTAGTGTCAATCTTTTGATACATATTGTTTCATAAAAACACGCTATTTGCTCTGACAGCGGGAATTAATTATTAAATTAATAAATGGAACTTATATGTTTTGAATTTTTTAAAATAGACATCATTTTTGAATTCAGAATATCAAATATAGCTTAGGGTGATGTTTTGGTATTTTTCTGGAAAACTTCAATTTTCGATGAATAGTGAAACCACTAAGTGGTACTTATAAAAACTGATTTTTCATTTAAATGAAATTTTACCACCTCTGTGTTTTGAATTTCAAAAATAATACATACAAGGTTTTCGTTAAGAAGTAAAATTTGGTTCAATGAGATTAAAATAATTTTTTTGGTGAATAGTAACTTTTAATGTTTTAATCACGATTAGAGGTAATTAGTGTGATTTAAGGTAAAAATAATGTTATAATAAAATTAAAATACCTAGACACATGTACTACCCTTATTTGATGTGTCATGGCCGACCAAGACAAGCCATGGGTCAACTTGGGGACCCCATGGAGCCACTTTGGTAGGAAAATGACATTAATATCTTTTTATTTAATGTTAAAATTAAAATGACACAAACATGATTTGTTTTACTAAAACAATTTTTAAATAGGGTTATACAAGTCAGATATTTTACTATAAATATTAATTAGAAAGATAAAAATATTTCCTACATCATGATATTTTTTTTATAATTTTTATACATTAAATAAGTAAAATTATTTATGAAATTATAATGATGCAGCGATTACCTCATTAATACAGGATTTAAATAAAATGAAAAGATAATGTAAACTCTATGACTTAAAAATGTCCAAAACCTATTGGATGGGTGGATTTAGAAACCTTATCATCTTGTACTCGAATTATATCAATGTGGGACCTTTTAATTCTGAAAATCATTTTCAAATAAAGTAACATTTCTTTACTTTCCAAGAGTTCCCCTTCTCTCCTCTTATGAAAGGCCCCCACCTCTACCTGTTTACCCACACTTCCAAAGCCTTTGGCTCAGCCAAACCCTAACCATTTTGTCTCCCAACATCCATTTATTACTCCTTGAAGCCTCACGTTGGGCAGAAGTCTTCCCAAGGAATCCTTTTAGCTCAAACCAAAGGGAGTTACCCGATTTTAAGGTAATGTCTTCACTTGAGTCCTTTTGTTTTATTTTGCTTCTCCAACCCCCTAAACTCTTTTTATTCATTTCTTTTGTAAAAACTCCAGTATATTAAATATACTAGGATTTTTTTTAATATGTATTAGAGCTACACTTACTAACACCTACATCTAATGGTTAAAGAACATACTGTTTCCATGGATAACGAATTTCTGCCTCCCGAAACGATGATTGTTCAACATTATTTTAACACATTCAAAGGTGGCCATTAAGATGAAACTATATTTATATATGATATATAATAGGTTTATTTTTTTCTTAAGCTTCTGTATTTTTCATTTTGGGCATACCTTTATGGTTTCCATTATAGGTAAAGGCAATATCTTCATTTATGAAAGTACGGACTACCGCCCCCTCAAAGTGATATGATTCGATAATACCATATGTGGTACGTATAAAGGATATATTTAATGATATTATATATGATACCATACTATAATTAAAATAATATTATGTATCATTATGTTTTAATTCCATTAAATATGAAATAGAAATGGAAGTAGCGTTCATGCGTACGTACGACTTACCGTCTCCATGAACGGTGCATTTCATTTCTTACCTCTAAATGATTATGTAATATTATAAATGCATGTATATACTGGATATATATTAAATATATGGAATATTCATCATGAATATAATTCTTGAGATAATGTATATTTGACTACGTGAACAACTTGTAAATATAAGAAATTCACTTTTGACTCAAGTACCAAATAACGACAAAAAGACCGTTATTAACTTAAATGACTACATAATGTTCATAACATGGTAATAAGTGATATAAAAGGAATAATGAACTTGAAAAAGGTTCTTAAGCAAGTAGAAATTAACTCAAGTTTATTATTCAGGACATTAAAGAACGATCGAGTCAAGTCGGACCCGAGGTAAGGGACTTCATCTCAATCTCCTTCATTGAAGCATATTTAGTTTTATACACAACCTTATTTGATACGGTGTATAAACCCCTTTGACTTTTACGTTTATCCAAAAGGAATCTTTTTTATATAAATCATTTTACTAAATGACAAAAGGGAATGTTTTTGTCGTACGCATGCGGCGACAACGACTTCTCCGCCGCCGTGACTATTATTTGAGTTTCGGCTTCCTCTACAAGCCATACCTTTTTTTAAAGAAAAATAAATACCATGTTTTAATTTTCTTTTATTTTGGTATTTAAAATGGTTTTGATAATGTTTTTATTATATAACTGTGTTATTTATATCTTGTGATTGAAATGTGGAAATGTTTTGTTTCCTTTATGCATGTTTTATGTGATAAGATTATGTTATGGTTCTTGGGAATTGTTATGAAGACGGGTGGTTCCGTGATAAAATAAGGGAGGGTGAGCCCGATATAGCTCTCCAATGCATTGGGTAACGCGAAGGAGTGAAACGTTAAGTTTTCTCCGAAGAAATTTAGGGAATTTACTGTGATGGGTATTCCAAACATAACCAAGAGGGTTACTCTCTACGTAAGAATGTTATGAATTCCTCAAGTTACCTTTATGTCTTATGATTTCTATAATTTATTCATGATTTGATGGGGTATGTTAAAGTGATTATTTTTTATGAGTAGAGTATGATTTCATTGATTCTTATGTATAGATGTACTCATGTTTCCTTTCCATATTTTTAGATCCCTTACTGAGCTTTTTATGCTCATCCCAAGTTTTTGAAATGTTTTTCACAGGTCAAGGGAAAGGTATATGATAAGATGATAGTGTCAAGGAAGTGTTAAGAAAGAATCCATATTTTATTTTCAATATGTTTCCATTGAAGGGAAAAATGAATACTCTCTTTTATTGTAACCACTTTGTTTAAATGTGGGATGTAATGCAAGTTATATGATCTAATTCTCTAAAACTCTAAACCTCAAAAGATCCTCAATGTGTAATCTTGAAATAACTCATGATTAAGTAAGTTTTAAGGCCAGGGCCTTATATCTTATGTACCATACTGTAAGGTTGAATGGTCACAAGTACTGATCTGAGTGATAGATCAATAGTAAAACATACCTTTCAAACCAGATCTAGAACAGAAGATACATCAAGAAATACACCTCTAAAACCCTCCACTACAAGAGGAAAGATAGAAGGTTGTAACCCCTGGTCGTCGAGGAAAATAATGGAGATCTAATTTGTAGCACTACCTAGCCTCTGCAACTCAGGTCATTCTGATGTCTCACTAACATCCCATTCTACCTTATGAGAATTACTAACACCTTCTGGTGATGTAAATTACAACCTCTGATGATAGAAATAAATATGGGCTCGATAGGGAACTAACCAGTCCATACCAGCAACTACATAAAATCCCATCATCTTGTGGATATGAAGGTTTCACACAATGATATAACCACCTTTCTCAATGGAATAATCCTTACCATGGAGAAATACTTCCGAATGGATACCTAATAGTGTGAATATCATCATAATTCCAAGATTGTTCTTGATCTAGAGGACTATATTTCCCATAATAGTTTCAAATATGAATGATTGAGACACACCTATGTCAAGAAAAGCAGACACTAATTTTGAGGAAACTAAAATCATACCTCTAACTAGAGAAGGATCAAATCTCTAATCCTGTGGAATAGGATGGATGTCATGTAACTGGCATGTACTGATACCCTAAGTCACTTCTTAAATTCCCTAAGCAAGCCTACTATACTGGCAGTAATAATCGTATGTTTTACATCCTCTACCTAGTCTACCACATTTACGTAATCGACCAATGGTATTCCAACTGCCTACATGACATGATCATGTATTCCTTACTCCTGACTAAGGAGTGGTTATAGATCCCTATTATCTATTAACTAGATTAAAATTCTTGCAAAAATGATGAATATAGAACATCCTTCCATAACCACTACACTGAGTTAGATCTCCTAGTAATTGAGACATGATGTGACCTAGCTTCCCTAATTGTTGATTGAAAATAAAACTATCTATGTGAGGAGCCTGACTGCTACTACCACTGTGAGTAGTCTCAAAACGATGCTTTAAAATAAATAGAGAACCACCAGATGCCCTAGTTGTCAAATCACCTTGACATTCAACTTTATCATACATCAAATTATGCTAGGTAACTAGGGTATGGTTGACTATTTTTGAAATAGTATTCAACCTGAACACACTGACCTATGACCAGATGGAATAAACCATCCCATTCTCAAATCTCTTAGAAGTCATAAGATCTGAAACAACTATAGTATGAGTGAACTGCTGCAGATTTGTGAAACATGTAGTGTGTCCCATATATAAAATGCTCCCAAGATACATGTTCTCAAATTCTATAGCTATGTGTTCCCTTAGAGTATGGGGAAATAAGTAGTCATAGAAGATGGTAAGAAAGTCATCCCAGACCATATCACAATGCTGATATTCTTGGGTGATGAATTCCCACCACCTTTTGGCTGAATCTCATATCATGTATCTGGATAGAATGACCTTCTACTCTAGAGGTGTGTCTAGATACTTGAATATAGATACAATCACCTAGATTCATGACTACTCACCATGTGTTCTTCCATCCCCTAAGAAGGTGGGAGGATGCTAGTACAGAAACTCATGAGTCTGCTTTGACATACGCAAGCCAGGTCGAACTACACATTGAATATAAAGAATCAGGTGTAAAAAACCCTATTGATATTGTAATCAATGACTATTTATAGTACAAGAAGAGGTGCCAGATGAGGAAATACCAGAGAAATGATTGGCAGGTCAGGGACCTCCACCTCTAGTGGGTAGACGTCTCTACATTCAGGACGTACTATAAGAAGATATTGTGGTGACATAACATTACAATTCCAAACTCACACCTCAGAAGAGATTTAATAAAGATTAATAGCTGCAGATAGGAAACTAGAACAATAGTAAATCATTCCTATAAGAAAAAACCTCACTATTCTTCCTGCTTCAAAATATCACTCTATATGGTAAAAAGATAACAAAACGAGCCACAAGAACATAAAAGACACCCTACTTCCCACTACCAAGGATGACTTTGTATCCATGTCTCTATGTTGGATATATACAATATTGCTATTCAAATTGGGATTCATAATCATTTTGAATTTTTCTTATCAATTAATCAATCACATTAGATTTTTGAATTAAATGGTTTTTCATTTCCAATATATATTTTCCCATACTCTTTATAAACCAAATATTGAATCCACTTAACCTACACCATAACACGTTCCAGATAATGTGAGAATGGTCCATAAATCAACGTTCCATAATTGAATTATTAATGTGTATTCTTTAACCTATTTAGGAAAAACTATTATTTTATGAAAGACACTTTAAGTACAATGTTTTTCCCAATACCTCCAAAATTTTTTAGAAAAAATCAATATAATCAAGGAACTATAAATATAAAACAGGAAAATACATGATAAAAATAGATGTGGAAAGGAAAAATGAATTTCCTATTAGTTATACTGTTCCAGGGACAATGCATGGTCCACTAAAAGTCAGTCATTTCATCAAATGGTGGTAAAGAAATCGTAATCTCAATAACACCAATATCAATAACATCATAAATCAAGTGTTTAACCCAATGGCAAAATGATATCAAATGTATTAGGAAAAAACGAACAATAATTATAATTAAGGAAACTCAGCCTTTACCATGAACATGGGTTTCCGATGCCCAAGCACAAATTATGACAATGTTCAAAGAATTTTTAATCTCCAATCAATTATCTCCAAATAGCAAGTCAAGAAACGAACAACTCTGATATCACATTTTAACATCCCAACTTGAGGTTGACTTAACCCATGCCTCGAGGCGGTGCTCCACATAGACTAAAGGGTGCCCCTACATACTACAGAGGAAACTAACTTGTAGTAATGTTCTATGGGTGGTATAGTGGTGATAATATACCCTAATGTCAGAGTAGTATAGTGGATACAAATATATAAAATCAATATAAGGAACATAATATTGATTTGTAGAATCAATAAATTGTGAATGTGTAAATGGATATATAAAAGTGTATGAAGCGAAATAAAATGATAACTAATACATCTAATAATAATAAAAGTGACTAAATTTAATTATCAATGCATGATGCATGTCATTATATAATATATAAATAATCAAGAAGATACAAACATGTTTTGTAGTAGTACAAAAAGTCAAAAAGAACAAAAAATTCTCCATAAGCATCATGAGAATATTCTTGATCCTCTGCTAATATGATCAAATGAAGAAAAGAAAATCGAAAACCTAAAACACTAACTATTAACATATCAATAACTACTAGAAGATAGTATTCTCACGTACCAAATGTAGCACAAGTAGTGTGTGAGATAAAAATCCATGTAGACCACCTCCAATAGTATCTGTATGTAATCTAAGTTGTGATCACAAATACATAGTGTCTATGTATAATATGGAATTTCATACAATTCTAAATAAATAAATAACAACCCATTCATTTTCTTAAATGAAACCTGCCTAGTCTACTTACTTCATATCATGGCTGGAAAGTATTTTATCATGTCACTATATATATAATATTAATTATAATATATAAATATAGTTTAGTTGTATATTTCATCCACCTATATGAACCAAGGGATTGAGGATTATTAGTGTCCATATACCTGGAAAGTCTGAACCAGGCGTAAGACTGGTCGATTATTAGTGTCCATATACTTTTATAACTAATTATAGATTGGACCAATTTGTAACTCAGGCATCTATATCTAATCTAACAAGCATAAAATCTCATGCAATAGTGTACATTCCCTACACCCCAATAAGAGTGAGAGACGTCATGCAATAATAGTCTGTATGATAAGTGAGCCACCATGGAAACAATATTTCATGGAATGTGGAACATAAATCCCATATTAAATATAGAATCGCCTCTGTGGGATTCCATGAACTCAACACCCAATGTAAGGAGTGTGATTTCTCTCCCAGCACAACACTCCTTAACATCCTTTCATGAGCTCAGTAAAGGTGAATTATATTTATAACAATCATAGAGGAAAACATATTATATATCACATTCACATAGACCATGCATATATAAGAGGCATAATAACATTTCAAAGAATTATATGAGGAATTGACTCTCACATATCCCACCATTCACATTCATAACCACATCAAACATTACAATTTAAAAAAACATGTGTAAGGAATAAACAAAATCATTATTCAACCATCGTATATATGTAACCCACACGATCAATTAAGTTAATATTATGAATGAAACCATATATAATAATTCATCATATACAATCCATTCACCCTCACCAAATCATTCAATTATTTATGTGGGACAATTCCATTACTACGGCTCAAAGGAAATTTAGAGGATGGCAACTTTATTTAGTAAATTTCCCACCTGGGAAATTACAACTATAAGAGGGTAAATAACCTAATAGGTGACTTTGGTAACATGAAATACTCACATAAATAGAAAATGTATATTAATAAACCATGTATTCGCCTTAATTTATTTCCGATCAATTTTTATTGACTGGCCAAAATGGCCAATTTCTCATAGAACACCCAAGGGGTGACAATTTAAGTTGTGTACAATCTCTAAACCACCATACAATGATCAATAAACATGTAATAAGGTTCAATAATAAAATATACCTGAATAAATATGTATAAAAAAAATTCTCGAAAAAGGATGGCATATAGAATGATGACATAATTATGAAACAACCAAAACTCGATGGGAATATAAAGTTTCCACCTACCTTAATGTTGTAGATGACTGGTCGGTCAATAACAACCTCAGATTCAGAGTAGGTTGGAATAGATATAAGAAACAGCCCAAATCCCATAAAATAGATCATATGATAATGAATCTAAATAGAATAACTGCTGAAAATATAACTTCTTATAGGAGTTGAGAGACTATAGATGCTAACTGAGACAAATTCTAAACATTCAACAGATTGAGAATTGGACACTAGATTGAGAATCTCGATCAATGCATAGATTATGTGATTTTGAAATAAAAATATGAGGAAAAAGAGGTGATGGAAACTTTAGGAATAAAGGAAAATAATAAATGGTTTAAAATAATAAAAAAATGGAAAAATGTAATTAACCTCAAAAAAACAAATCTCGTGGTTTAGGCGCACGGTTTGTCAAACTCTGTGCCAATCATGCATGGTATCCTATAGATAAGGGGAAACCCATATGGTTTGGTGCATGGTTTGAATAACCATGAAAAAACTATGAATATCGGCTTTGTCCCATGACATCAACTAGCCACATGACCATGCCCCATGGATCACACGGTTGCAGACATACTATGCCACCCATCCTGTTTTTTCCCATTTTAGAGCTCTGGGTTCTGAATGAACCCCAAGAACTCTCATGACCTCATTGACATGATTAGGCATCATTATTAGGGTCATTAAAGATATTAAAATTGAAAAACAAACCACAATTACAATTTTTAAATAGACAGATTGTTACACTCATGATGTGTGGGAATGATTAGGAAGGTGATGTCATTTTGTAAGAGAGGAGTGGTGCACACTTTGAATTAATAAATTATTAAATAAATATAACTTAATTTTAATTTTAATGGGGATCCAAATTGAATTTTTTAAAAGGCAATATAGATATAATTAGAATCACTCTCATACAATAATGTAATGAAAATAGTAGGTGGTTCTTCAAGACTTGCCTCTTACCAAAACACTTTGATATCCATTTTAACGATTGTCATGATAATAATGTTTTTACTCTATGTGGTTCAATAAAGAAAAAATAAAAGAAAAAATAACTCACAAGTGGCAACCGGTTTATTTTATCATCAATATCCCATTAAATTACATAAAAAAGTTTAATTTTTTGAAATTATACCATTTAATAAAATATTATTTTTTCAAAAAATACAATTAACAAAATTTTCTAGGTGATACACATATTTTTATATTTATGAGATATAATTATTGTAATGTAAATTTAATATAAACATTTAAATATTAATATTAAATTATATTTGTCATAAAAATTCAAATTCCATAACTCACCCAAAAGATTTACCTTGCATATTTTTAAAATTATTTATTTTATTTTACATTGCTTGTACAAGAACTATTTTAACATTACGTAATCATTTAAGTTAATTATTTCATTCATATAAATAATAAAATTAACATTATATAAAAAAGTTCCAAATTAAAAATATCCTTTTAAAAAATTACATGTAATTTTTACACATATGAAACCATATTAAAGATATTATAATAAATAAACTGACATTTTAGAATTATTCTTTACTTAGAATAATATAAATATCTTTATCCATGAAAAATTTCATCAAACTTTCATCTATTTGAATAATTTATAGGGTTTTTCTAATTAAACTCTTTAAAAATCATTAAATAACATGTTATGTTGAATTTAAATCCATTTCACATTATATTTTACCCCATTAAACTAAAATTTCCCCTTATTGTTGTGATCAATTTTATCTATGTGGATATTCAATATGATCAAAAAAATTGACCTATTTTTCGAATTTTATAATTATGATACTAAATATAGAATAAATTTTGTCAAATTTAATTCTTTCATGTTGTACAAATTACATTTAAAAACACATTAAACACAATGAGAAATAGTTGTCCTGAAAAATATATTTTTATACACTATGTTATTTTCTAGAAAATTCTACAAAATATAGATTCCAGTGAAATAAAGTTTATTATAAAAAATAAATATATTCTACTGAAATTTTAAATTCAATTTAGAAAACAAAGTGATTATGTAAATACTTTAATAGAAAAAATAGATGCCAATAAAATCTGTAATTTTTCACTAATCACTAAATAATTAATCTTTTCTGAAAATGGAAAATATTTCACCATACGATAATTTTAATGTTATAATTTATAAAATGATATAAAATTTTTTAATATAAAATTTCATAATGTGGAAGAATTTGATTATAATATTTTCTTACAAAAAAATGGTAAAATAAATTTTCAAATAAAACATATTTATGACACATAAAACGACTATTGAAAAATTGATTGATTATTTCTAAATCAATTTTCAATTTATATTTATATAGTAGGGAATATATATATATATATATATTAATTTTTTAATTCTTTCAATACCCAAAAATTCAATAGAATGGTTATATGGATCATATTTAAATTATAATATTTCTTTATCATTAAAGCTCGGTGTTCTGTGTTGTTGAAGCTATCAAACATGTTCTTATTTTAAATTCATAATGTATTAAATTATCCTCTACATTAATAAATTTCTTGCATGAAGCTTTATCATTCACATGTAAATCATTGTTCAACCAGTTTATGATACCTTTAATATATACTCATATCGTAAAAAAGTATTTAGAAAATAACCTTTTTAAACGACAGAAAGGGAAATATGAAGGTCATTTTATAATAGAATATTACAAGGTTTCAATGTAACACACCATTATTGGGAACATAAAATATGGACATAGAGGAGAAATTAATTTTCATATTGTAAAGTTTGAAATATATAGTTGATAAAAAGAATGTTAAAGATCCTGATATTGTAAATGACTACAAAACCAAAAAGCCATTACATCTAAAATGGACCATCAATTCCTAAAAAAAATTAAAAGGGTAAAATTATATATCTTGATCATTTTTCTCAAACTAAATAATTCTTTTCCCACATATAAAAAAATGAATGTAAATTTTCATACATGATTTTATTAAAATCCATAAATTAAATTTCATATTTTTGTTGTGAGTTTTAATAATTTTCCACCTCAATCTCTTCCCATAATCAAAGTAACGAGTATCATTGATAAATCATTATTATGCCCAAAGAATCAACATCTAATGGATCATATGACATAAAAATGATAAAAAAATAAGGATTTTGTATACAATAAATCCGAAAAGGTTATCACAAAGCATGATAAAACTAAAAATTAATTTACCCTCATATGAATAATTAATACATTTAACTCCAAAATTTCAATAATAATAGAAAATGATTAAAAAAATCTATTCCATAAATAAAAAATAATGTATCCTAATTAAACTCACTAACAACAACATTGATGAATGGTTAATCCTCAAATTTTATCTCATAAATTTAACATTACAAAAAAAAATTTAATAGCACAATTCCTAAAAAATCATTCTTATTAAGTCTCCTGATACCACTTTGGGTTTCATGTACCTACACCAAATAAAACATATCCCAAAAAAATTATTATTCACCTAAAAATCTGATTACTTAAAACCTAAATATGGGTATCGTTTTCTTGGAACTTATTATAAATTTAGACATAAAAACCAATGATGGTATCATTAAATCGTCAATGAAATTCACATGAAACAATCCTAATATATAATGTTATCTAACACCTCCCCTAATCACAAATATAACAGCCCCAATACCACACTCTTAAATCTAGTGCTAAAAACCTAATCATTGAATTTTTGGATTTGATACTCTTAAAGATGACACAACATTAGTCATCCAAAACATACAACACATTCAAATGATATTGTATCAGATATATACCCATAGACACTTTACATTTAGATTTATATTGTATTAGGAGAAACTATTATATAAAAATGAACATGTTTTTATGTTTTTTTTATACTATTCATATATTTTCATATTCCAAATTAATTATTCCTCATCACCCACATGAAACCCTTATAGACATATCATAAATAATATCGTACATTTTAACAAGGAAAAAACATGAGTAGAGTTACATCAAAATCTCTATAATGGTAAACATAACAATTGTCAAGTGAATATTTTTTGTTTAGAAAGATATAAGAATAAAGTATTTAGAATATATTCATAATTAATGAGCATTATATGAGATAATTAATATCTCTCAAAATATGGATAATTAAACATGTGACATGGAATAAATTTTTATACATGTAAGGGGTCCTAAAACTCAACGATTATGAGCAATGTGATGTAAACTTGATCAAATGATCCATTAAAATTCTTATCAAACATAGAAAAAAAATATTGGTATATAACTTCCCATTACCATTAAATCATTTATGTTTTTAATCCTTACCATGGTTTTCTTTTTTTCTTTGATAGGGTAGGGCTGAGAAGCAGTTGAGAGGGTAATTAAAATGGCGAAGTCATAGTTTTGTGAGAATTTTTAGCATAAAATTTTTTGGTTCTATATCCTTATATATATATACATGTAATGTAATATGATTACATTTCATGTAAATGCTAAAATAAAAATAAATAAATTTTTAACAATAAGTGATGGGTTTTTTGGTTTTTATGGGACTTTCCAATTATATGATGTGTAATTGGGATACAAGACATGTAATGTCGTGTGATTTTCTTAAATAGGTATCATGTCTAAACATTCTATTTCCTCTTATTCATAATTTTTTTCTCTTGATCTAAGATCAATCTCTAAGAAATTTTGGATCTCCCCAACCCTTCTAGATCATTTCATTCAGTTATTGATCATTGTTGTCATTGCGGTGTGACACTCTGGGTAAGCGGTAACCCTATATCTCTTTCTCATTATCTTTCCCTCATTAGAGTATGTTAGATCATAATGGGATTGATGGATATAATCTCTATTTTGTTAAATCTTATTTCTAGGCTGAGTTTCTATATCTTCTTCTCCCTCATTCATGTTGGCAGGTTGTGTTGTGGTTGTTTTGTTTCTGTGAAAAAATAACTAGTTTCGTTATGTTGTTAAAATTTGATAAACCTTAAATTGATTGATATAAATTTAATTGTTTAATTTCATTTCAATTTCATGATTTCAAACAATTTTTTTCAAATAGTTGATTGAAAATCCAATTCTATTTGATTGGGGATTTGTCTTTGATTTGGCAGGAAATTGGGAATAACACTCAAATTCCATTAAATTGGTGTGTTTTTGTGAAATTAATTGAAGATTGTGAAATTTCAATTGATTAATTTTTTTGAAATTTATTTTATAAAATTTATTTCAAATTTGTTTAATAGAAAAGTGTATTAAAATGGTTTTGTTAGAAATCCAGTGTTTTTATCTATAAAAAAAGTCATGATTAGATTAAAAACACATTTTGTTTTTTAAAATGAAATTGGTATATTTGAAATGAGTTCATGGGGTAAATTATATTTTAAAATTTTTTAAAGTACATTTCTCATATTTATTATTTTTGTTTTAGAACAATCAATCTTTTAGATTTAGGGATTATGTATAGGCAAACATACTAGTATTGGAATTCCCTAGCATTATATTGATGGCATAAAACTATAACATAAACTATTTGGCACATTTTATTCCTAAATACTATGATTATAATACCTTTTGACCATTTTCTATAGACATGTGTATTCATTTATATTATTATTATATATATTTGAGAGGATCCCATAACTTGGAACTATTTTACCTCATTGAAGAAGACCATGATGCTTATTATTTATATTTGATATAAATTCCACTATTATTAAATTGTTTTTAACATTTCTTATAAATTTATATAATCTTTTTTATAACAAGTTTATTAAACAAATTTTCAAAATTATTTCAGCATTTTAAATGTAATAAATGATTTGTTTTAAATTTGGTTTTGAACTCCCATTCCTATTTATTTAAAATTGAAATCTTTATTTTCTTAACTAACATTTGGCATATTATTATGGAATACATGGTGAGACCCAACTGTGCTTTTATCTTTTATAGTACCTATGATTTTATGTGTTTATAGGTTATCTACATCCAGATTCGACTAAGGGAAAACATCCACATGGAGGGGGTTCTTGTTGCTGATCCGTGGGTTTTGTGTTGCTAATTCCCTAAATATGTGGGGTTTTTTCCATATTTTCGATTACTTTGGGATGTTTATGCCTATTTTATTTCTGGTACACTTCCCCATTTTGAGATTTTCTTGAATTCCTACTAACTTATTATATATTTATTCAATTGAGTATTTGGGAAAATTAATTCCTACATTTATTTTGTATGATTTCTGGTTTTTTTCACCAACCCATGGGGATAGGAAAATCCCTTTGGGACATGTGAGATTCCTATCATTTTTTTGGTTACTAGGGTAATCAGGTGGGTTTTTGAAAAAGTGGTATCAAAGGTGAAGGGTTTTCATCTTTCCTTGATGTTTTTATTTATTTGTGTAATCATTGGGGGACATAGTAGGTTGTTGTGATTGAGTGCCTAGCTAGATCTAACTGCAATGATCCTTATGTCACCAAAGGTGTTTCGAGGAAGATGTCTTGAGGTTAAGTTATATTATGTTCTATAATTTTTATTTTCAAATATTGAAATACAAATATTGTGTGCTCTATTATATTGGGATTAATTTCCCATTTCACTCTATTTGAGTGTTAACATGGCATCATCAATGATGTATAATAATGTTGTGTAGCATCATGCCTATGAGAAGACGTGAAAATTGGATCCATTTGGATGTTGATGATGATCCTCAGTGAGAAAAATCCTCTCATGGAGTAGAGTCTGGTTGAGTTGATTGTTTGTACTGTCCAAGCTCTACGACAGGCACCAACACCAATCCTTGTTCATCCTCCACCCATAAAATCTCAAAGTGATTCTTTGCAGAGTCTTTCTCAGGGGTTCTTTCATCAAATTCCAATAGTGTTCAAAGGTTACAATGATCCTCCATAGGATGTGGAATTGTTGAGAATTATTGATAATTATTTTGGATTCTTGGAAACATGTATATAAGTAAAGGTAATGTCATGAGAACTTCATACTAGAGGGACCAATCAGGAGACTATGGGACATGATGGTGTTGGTGAATATGCACAATGTCTTAGAGTGGAATGAATTCAATGTTATTTTCACACAAAAATTCTATCTATAGTTTCTAATGATTTATAATGATATAATGTTTTTAAAACATTTGCGGTCTGACAAGATACTGATAGAATACACAATCCATTTTTCTAAACATTTACAGTTGCTACCAAAGATTACATCAAATGAGAAGATGAGGAATCAATGGTGTTATTTGGGACTACAATAAGATATTTTATTTCATGTTTTCCAGATGAATCTTTCCTCTTATGTTGATGTGTTTTATATAGAATTGATGGTCAAAATGGACCTATCATGTAAGTTAGGGTTTAAGAGAATTTCTTTCTCTCTCAATGCCATCATTACTTCCTTTAAAGTAAAGATGAAGAATGTTGATTCTATGGGTATCTGTCAACATATGGGTAATTCTTGACCTCCTCTAGTTCATGGAGAAGGAACATTGATTTGTTACCAGTGTGGAAATCTTGGGCATTCAAATAGGGTTTTCACTGAGGCACCCAAGGTATGTCGTTCCTATAAACTCTCAGATGACATGAAAAAGGTGTTCTATATTTATTCTACTCCACATAGTGGTAATGGATTATAATCACATTCTAAAACTATAGGGATATTAGATACATCAATGATAATGGGGTTATAGCCATAAACATAATGATTAAAGCTTCTTCTCACTGTGGAAGACTCTCTAGAGGAAGAATATATGGTTCCAGCAGCTTTTAGAGGTACCATAACTATATATTCCTAATTAGTGGATACTTAATTTTATATTGGTGCATCTAATTCATTTATTTCAACCCATATTATTAATCTTCTAAATCTTTGTACAAAAATTTTGTCTTTTGTGATGGATATCACTACACCCCTTAGAACAATGCGAGACTAGGGTCTCTGTAGTCTTAATTGTGTTTTATAATTATTAGATATTGGTATTTATTATAGTTATCTAGTTCTCAACATAAAACCACCTAAATACATATTTGGGAGGAATTAGACCCTTTACAACAAAACCTAGATGGATGGTTATTTTTTAAGGGTATCCTTCACTGCAACCGATGGGGTTCTTTTAAATAGAATGTGACCCAGGGTCGAGTATAATCATACCTATTATATAGGGTTTGATGAAGTAATATATGAGATATCTTTTGATCTAGAGTGAGAATATCATGAGAAATGATCTCCTCCAGTTTTTATTGAGTTTCCCAATGTTTTTTCCTTCAGTTTTCTCTATTTTATTCACTAGTATGAATGGTAGAGTTCTCTGTCGATTTTGAGTCTATAACTAAACTATTGTCTATTACTTTTTACTAAATGATGCCAGCTGAAATGAAATTGATAGACACTCAAATTCATTATCTACTTGAAAGTAGGACTTATATCTCCATGTATGTCACCATGGGTGGGACTGGTTGTCTTTTCTATGAATTTTGACGATTCACTTCATCTTTTGTAGATTAACAAAAACTAAAATGATTTACGGTAAATAATAAGTATCCATTTCCACAGATAGATGATCTGTTCAACCAATTGAAAGGGGTGATGTGGTTTTTGAAGACTGATCTTTGATCTAGTTACCATCAATTGAGAATAAAACAAATTGACATTGGTAAAATTTATTTTCAGAGTAGGTATGAACATTATGAGTATCTTTCAATGTATTATGGTATAACCAATTCTTTTATAGCCTTTATCGACTTGATTGATAGGATCATCTATAAGTATCTTTATACTTCCATGGTAGTCTTTTTTTATGGTATCCTTCTTCACTCTAAGATCGAGGAGATTCTAGTGTGTCATCTTAGAGCTATTCTAGAATTTTTGTGAAATCCTCCAATTTATTCCTAGATTTTGAAATGTTATTTCTATATTTTAAATTTAAAATTATTGGGATACATGGTATCATTACATTTTATCTGAGTTGATCCTAGATAGTTGAAGAATCTTGTAAATGGATGCAACCACAAAATTTCTTCGAGATTTAGATGTTCTTGGTATATTTGGATATTATAAATTTTTTTTAATGGACTTATCAACGATGGATTATCTAATGACTACACTCACTTGGAAGGAAGTAATATTTTATTGGGTGAGAAATACAAAATTTATTTTGTTGAGATGAAATGTTTGTTAAATGCTGCAATAGTTTTGACTCTTTAAGACACCGAGTAGGGATATCTAGTCTTCTGTGACGCATTAGGTTTGGGTTTTGGTTGCATTATTATGTTGTGTGATCATTTTATTAATTATGGATATTGGAATCTTATCCCACATGAGAATAATTACCTAACCCATGACCTTAAACATGTAGTTGTGATGAATTCTCTATGATTTTGTGGTATTACCTTCATAGAGAATGTTTTTCAATTTTTTCAGACACAAAGAGCTTCAACCTCTCTAAAAAAATTTGAATCCCTTCTAGTGGCATTGGGTGGAATATATGAAATCTTTTTATTTTGATTTCACTTAAACTATAAGGCCCCAGCCTTAAACATCACTTAATCTTGAGTTAATTCAAGAATACACATTGAGGATCTTTTCAGGTTTAGAGTTATAGTGAATTAGATCATAAAACATGCATTACATTCCAAATTTAAACAAAGTGGTTACATAAAAGGTAGTACTCATTTTTCCCATCAACAGAAACATATTTAAAATAAAACATGGATTCTTTCTTGACACTTCATTGACACTATCATCACATCATGTACCTTTCCCTTGACCTCTGAAAAACATTTCAAAAAACATGGGATGAGCATAAAAAGCTAAGTAAGGGATATAAAGCTATGAAATGAAAACATTAGTCCATGTATGAAATCATACATTACTCATAAAACATAAGCACGTTAACATACCTCATCAAATCATAAATAAATCATATAAATCATAAGATATAAAGGTAAAATGAGGAATTCATAACATTCAAATGTAGGGAGTAACCCTCTTGGTTACGTTTGGAATACCCATCACAGTATATTCCCTAAATCGTTTCAGAGAAACCTTAAGGTTTAACTCCTTCATGTTACCCAATTCATTGGAGAGCTATATCGGGCTCACCCATCCTTAGTTTATCATGGAACCACCTGTCTTCATAATAATGCTCAAGAGCCATAACATAATCGTATCACATAAAACATGCATAAAGGAAACATAAATTGTCCACATTTCAATAAAAATATATCAATACAACACATTTATATAATAAAAACATTATGAAAACAATTTTCAATACCAAAATAAGAGAAAAGTAAAACATGGTATTTATTTTTCATTTAAAAAAAGGTATGGCTTGTAGAGGAAGCCGAAACTCAAATAATGGTCACGGCGGCAGAGAAGTCGTTGTCGCTGCATACGTATGAAAAAAAACATTCCCTTTTGTCATTTAGTAAAACGGTTCGTATAAAAAAAGATTCCTTTTGAGTAAACGTAAAAGTCAAAGGGGTTTATACACCATATAAAAGAAAGTTGTGTATAAAACATAATATGCCTTAATGAATGGAGATTGAGACGAAGTCCCATACCTCGTGTCCGACTTGACTTAATCGTTCTTTAACATCCTGAATAATAAATTTGAGTTAATTTAAACTTTCTTAAGAACCTTTTTTCAAGTTCATTATTCCTTTTATATCACTTATTTCCTTGTTATGAACACTGTGTAATTATTTAAGTTATTAATGGCCGTTTTGTCGATTATTGGTAATTGAGTCCAAAATAAACTTTTTATAATTACAAGTTGTTCATGTGGTAAAATATCCATTATATACAGAATTATATTCAAGATTTTGATATCATATATGTCATATATATATCCAGTATATACATTCATTTACAATATTACATAACATTTAGAGGTAATAAATGAAATGCACCGTTCATGGAGACGGTAAGCCGTACGTACGCATGAACGCTACTTCCATTTCTATTTCATATTTAATGGAATTAAGACAAAATGATACATAATGGTATTATAATTCCAGTATGGTATCATATATAGTATCATTAAATCTATCCTTTATACGTACCACATATGGTATTAACGAATCAAATCACTTTGAGGGGGCGGTAGTCCGCACTTCCTAAAATGAAGATATCGCGTTTACCCATAATGGAAACCATAAATGTATGAAATAAAATAAAAATACAGAATCTTATGTAAATAATAAACATATTATATATCATATATAAATATATTTACATCTTAATGGCCACCGTTGAAGGTGTTATATGAGTGTTGAACAATCATCGTTTCGTGAGGCAGAAATTCATCATCCACGTAAACAGTATGTTCTTTAACCATTAGATGTAGGTGTGTGTATGTGTAGCTAGAATACTTATTATTAAAATATCCTAGTATATTTAGCATACTGGTGTTGTTACAAAAGAAATGAATAAAAAGAGTTTAGGGGGTTGGAGAAGAAAAGTAAAACATAAGAACACAAGAGAAGAAACTACCTTTAAAACGGGTAACTCTTTTTTATTTGAGCACAAAGGCTTCCTTGGAAAGACTTATACCCAAAGTAATGATTTTAGGAGTAAGATAGGGATTTGGAAAGACAAAATGGACAGGGGTTGGCTGATACAAAGGCTTGAGAGGTGTGGGTAAGGTGGTAGAGGTGGGGGACTTTTATAAGAGGAGTGGAGGGGCACTCTTGGAATGTTATAAAATGTTACTTTAATATAAAATTATTTTCGGATTTAAAAGGTCCTGAAATTATATATTTCTAGGATAAGGTGATAAGAGTTATAAATCCACCAATCCAATAGGTATTTGACATGTTTAGGTCTTAGATTTTACATTATATTTTAATTTTATTTAAATCGTTAAATAATGAGGTAATCACTGCATCATCATGGTGTCATAAATAATTTAATTTATTTAATGTCTAAAAATTATAAGAGAAATATCATGATGTAGGAAATCTTTTTATCTTTCCAATTAATAATTATAGTAAAAAATATGACTTTTATTACCCCATTTAAAAATTATTTTAGTAAAACAACTCATGTTTGTGACATTTTAATTTTATCATTAAATAAAAAGTTATTAATGTCATTTTCCTACCAAAGTGGCTCCATGGGGTCCCCAAGTCGACCCATGGATTGTCTTGGTCGGCCATGACACAACCAATAAGGGTAAGACATGTTTCTATGTCATTTCATATTATTAAAACATTATTTTTACATTAAATTAAACTAATTACCTCTAATCGCGATTAAAAACGTAAAAGTTACTATTCACCAAAAAATTATTTTAATCCCATTGATCCACATTTTACATCTTAAAGACAACCATGTATGTCGAAATTTTGAAAATCAAAACACAGAGCTGGTAAAATTTCATTTAAACGAAAAATCAGTTCTTTTAATTACCACTTAGTGGTTTCACTATTCATCAAAATTGAAGTTTTTCAGAAAAATACCAAAACTTCACCCTAAGCTATAATTGATATTCCAGATTCAAAAATTATGTCTATTTTACAAAATTCAAAAAATATAAGTTACATTAGTTAATTTAATAATTAATTCCTGCTGTCAAAGCAAATAGCGTGTTTTTATGAAACAATAAGTATCAAAAGATTGACACTAGTTTAAGTCCAATTTCAAAGTGAAATTAATTGCAATGACCACCATTGGACTAAATGGTAAAAATATATTCTAATTTCAACTTAAAAACAATTCAAAAGGCAATCTAATCATATAAATAAATTAGACAAAAAAGAGTTTTTGAATTAAAATACAACATTTTTCACAATTCATTAAAAATGAACTTTATCGGAAAAATACCAAAAATTCACAAAAAATTTTTTTTCATGTCCCGATTATAAAGAAGAATTTTATTTGATCTAATAGAATGTATAAGAGTCACCAAAACTATATTAAAAGTGGGTTCTCCATTAAAAGGTGATAGTTCTACCTTTTAGTAAATATTAGAGTATCTATGCCTAAAATTGAATTCTTTTCGTATTTTAAGCCTTTATCCTTTATTGGATAAATGTGAAAACTTTTAACAAACATATATAACCATATTTTAGTTATTTATATTCATTCCCCCCAATACAATGGCTACGTGTTAACTACCATTTAAAATAATATTATTTTATTATTAGTGTGCAACGTAAGTTTTCAAAGAAAGTATTTGTTGCGTATTGGGTACGCTATCGAACATAGAAACCCCTTTAAAGTAAAATTAATATTTAATTTGTAAATATTAATAAATATGAAAATTATTTATTCTTTATTTACATGGGATGTTATATCATTCCCCCCTTTTGCGAATTGCGTCCTCATAATTTTATTCACTTATCAAAATAAGTGGGGGTATTTATCCCTCGTAGCATATTCAGTTTCCCATGTCGCCTCTTCACTCATGTGGGTTTTCCACAAAACCTTTACTTGATAAATCACCTTATTCCGCAACACTTTCTCCCTATGGTCATAAATTTGGACTGGTTGTTCTTCATAAGAGATATTCTCTTCCAACTGAACTACCTCTGGGCTCAAAACATGAGAGGGATCTGTCATATACTTTCTCAACATCGAAACATGAAAAACATTATGTACCTAAGATAAACTCGGAGGTAAAGCCACTCGGTAAGCAATTGATCCAACTTTCTCCAGAATTTCATATGGTCCAATGAACCTTGGACTCATCTTTAATTTCTTTCCAAATTACATAACACTTTTCTACGGTGATACTTTGAGAAAAACATGATCACCTACCTCAAAAGAGAGATCCTTCCTCCTATTGTCTGCATAACTCTTCTGCCTGCCCTAAGCTGTTCTCATGTGTTTCTGAATCAACTGAATTTTTTCTACAAACTCTTCTACCAATTCTGGTCCCATCAACTTCCTTTCACCCACTTCATCCCAAAAAGTTAGATTTCAACACCGCTTCCCATATAATTCCTCAAATGGTGCCATCTGTATACTGGAATGAAAACTGTTATTATAAGAAAACTCAACCAAAGAAAGATGTTGGTCCCAACTTCCCTGATAATCCATCAAACAAGAATGTAGAATATCTTCCAATGTCTGAATGGTTTGTTCTGATTTCCCATCTGACTGAGGATAAAAAGCTATACTAAAATTTAATTCAGTACCCCATGAATTCTGAAGGCCTTCCCAAAAGTTAGAAGTCAACCTGGGATCACATTAAGATAAAATGGAGAGAGGAACTCCATGTAACCTGACTGTCTCTTTAAGATACAAATGGGAATGTTGATCTATGGAAAAAGTATATCCTATAGCAAGGAAATGAGCAGATTTCGTCAAGAGATCAACAATAACCCATATTGCATTATTACCTCGAGGTGTCTTCGGCAATCCCACAACGAAGTCCATGGATATATTCACCCATTTCCACTATGGAACTAGTAAAGGCTGAAGCATCCATTTTGGTAACTTCCGCTCTGCTTTAACCTATTGACAAGTCAAACACTTCACAGTAGAATCAGCAATATCCCTTTTCATTCCGTCCCACCAGTAATACTCCCAGAGATCTCTATACATCTTTGTACTGCCAGGATGAAATGAAAACGGAGAATTATGAGCTTCACATCACAAATATCTCTTCAACTGTGAATCACACGACATGTACAATATCTTCCCAAATCTCAAAACAAAATCATTATCAATGTTGAATTCTGGAAACATACCCTTCTGAACCAGCTCTACCTTTTTCTGCAACTCATTGTCTTACTTCTATGCTTGCTTAATTCTGTCTGATAGAGAAGATTTCACTGATACCTGAATGAAAATAGCAGGACATCCTGCACCAATAACTCCTATGCAAATTTTCATCAAATGCTTAACCAATGGACCACGTTCCAACCGCAACATTGTTAATGATGCATTAATTTTTCGACTCAAAGCATCAACCAATTTATTTTCTTTTCCTGGATGGTAATGAATTGTACAATCATAATCCTTGATTAATTCTTTCCATCTCTTCTGTCTCATATTCAATTCTTTCTGAGTGAATATATACTTTAAACGTTTTTGATTGGTATATATTTCCCACTTTACTCTATACAAATGATGCCTCCAAATTTTTGAAGCGAAAACAACAGCAGCTAATTCCAAATCATGGGTAAGGTAATTTACCTCATGAGTTTTCAACTGACGTGAAGTATAAGCAATTACCTGATCATTCTTCATTATAACACAACCAAGTCCTCTCAATGAATCATCACTTTAGATAATAAACTCCCCATTCCTGGAAGGTAGTGCCAAAACTGGAGCATTCACCAATATTCTTTTCAATTCCTAAAAACAATCATCACATTGTTTTGTCCAGATAAACTTAGCATCCTTCAGAGTCAGCTTAGTCATTGGACTAGATAACCATGAAAAATTTCTAACAAACCTTCAGTAATAGTCTGCCAAACCAAGGAAGCTACGAATATCAGTCACATTTGTGGGTCTTGGCCATTCTTCCACAACCATTATTTTTGGAGGATCAACAGTTATTCCATCATTAGAAACAATATGACCAAGGAAAGAAATTTCTTACAACCAAAACTCACACTTGTTGAATTTCTCATACAATTTATTTTCTTTTATGGTTTTCAAAATAACCCTTAAATGACTTTCATGCTCCTCTTTAGTTTTAGAAAAAACCAAAATATCATCAATGAAAACAACCACAAACTTATCCAAGAACTCATGGAAAATTCTATTCATTAAGTCCATTAATACAGCAGGTGCATTCATTAGCCCAAAAGGCCTTACTACAAATTCAAAATGGCCATATCTTGTACAAAATGCGGTCTTAAGAATATCTGCTTCCTTTACCTTCAACTGATGGTACCCCGATCACAGGTCAATCTTTGAAAAATACTGAGCTCCCTGGAGCTGATCAAACAAATCATCGATATGAGGAAAATGAAATTTTTTCTTAACAGTGATGTTATTCAAGGCTCTATAATCAATGCAAAGTCTCATAGAACCATCTTTCTTTTTAACAAATAACACAGGAGCACCCCATGGGGATGTGCTAGGTCGAATGAAACCTTTCTCTAATAAATCTTGCAATTGCTCCTTGAACTCTAAAAGTTCAATTTGAGCCATTTGATAAGGGGGTTTTGAAATTTGCTTAACATCAGGAACTAAGTCAATAGTAAATTCAACTTCCTGATCTGGTATTATTTTAGGCAGCTCATCAAGAAAAACATTAGGATAATCATTTACCACTGGCACATCATTAATTTGAATAGTTCCCTTATTTTTAACAATATGTGAAAGGTAACATTCATTTCCATCTTTTACAAGTTTCTCATCCTCTTGATATGTTATCAACAGTAAGGGTTCATTCTTGTACATAAACTGAAATTCTTTCTGAAAATAAACTTCTTTAGCTCTACATTCAATCTTAGCATGGTAAATAGAGAGCCAATCCATACCCAGGATAACATCAAACTCTACTAGAGTTAAAACAATAAGGTTTTCAAGTTGGTTCTTTCCACAGATAAGGATAGGAAGATTCTTATATATTATTTTTTCCTCAACATTTCCCCCAGGTGTTTTTACCACAAGTTCAAGATTCATTTTTTGAGATGGTAATCCAATTTTAATAGAAAAGTTTTTAGAGATGAATGAATGTGTAGACCCCGAATCAAACAACACACTGGGATAATCTGAAAAAACAAAAACATTACCTGATACCACTTCATTTTATGGCCCAACATCTGCTGAAGTAGTTGAAAAGGATTTGACCACCCCTTTCTGCTTGTAGTCTAACTGCTTCCCATCACTCGAGCTCTTTATCGGACACTCGTTTCCATAGTGACTCATCTCATTGCAAATAAAACATTTCACTAACTATAAATCAAATTTGATCTTACCATCACCATGATCTTTTTTGTGCAATCACGAGCCTTATGTCCCATATTACCACATTGGTAACACTTTCCAGAATTCAGAAGGCATTCCCCAGCATGCCTTTTAACACATTTATCAAAAACTCGAAACTTAGTTTTCTTACCGTCAGACATTTTTGAAGAATTTTTCCCTTTCTCCTGCCACCTCGATCTCTTTTTCTGGTGGTTGTTATAGAACACTTTATCATAAGAAAACTACATTTACACCTTCTCAGCACTTCGAACAAGATTTTCATAACTCTTGAACTCGTAAGAAGCTAAAGCCCTTAAATATTTTGGCTTTAATCTTGAGTAAAAACGATTGATTTTACTATCAAGGTCTCCGATAAAATTTGGAGCATACCTTGCCAATCGAGTGAACCTTTCTTCATAAGCAGTCACTGAGTCTTCCTCTTGCCTCAATTCTAGTAATTGTTTATCCATCCTATGTCAAATAGAGTTAGGAAAATACTTCTCAAGAAACATACCATTGAATTCATCCTAGTCGAGAGCATCAATCTCATCAACGTCCCTGATATTTTTAACCATCGACCACCACTAAACTGCCTCACCCTCCAAACGGTAAATAGAAAGACTAACATTTTGATTTTTTGAACACCCCATGACATCAAAAATCTTCTCCAGTGCTTTAATACACCCTTTAGCTAGCACGAGGTCAGATGATCCTCTGAATGATGGGGGATGTTGCCTCAGGAAATGTTACACCACTGACATGTTCATGTGCAGTTGATCTGGTTGATCTCATGCATGGATACCACCACCATTCATCGCTTGATTCAACTACACCATTACTATAACAAACTGCTCAGTTCCAATTCTGACCATCTCAGGATGCTGATTCGGAAGGTAATTTCCATCTATATGCCTTCCTAGCACTGCTTCCCTGTTTCCTCTACGGAAAACCATTTTGAACAAACATGTCATAGATGAAGCAACATGGTAATATTCAAATGCTATATCATTTCAATATGACTATAAAAAAAATATTTTTGTATAATCATTTAATAGAATTATAACTCCTAAAGTTATCTAAACTGACCTCTGATACTAACTATAAGGCCCCAACCTTAAAGATCACTTAATCTAGATTTACTTGAAGAATACACATTGATGATCTATTTAGGTTTAGTGTTTTAGAGAATTAGATCATAAAACTAGCATTACATTCCAAATTTAAATAAAGTGCTAACATAAAAGATAGTACTCATTTTTCCCATCAACGGAAACATATTTAAAATAAAACATGGATTCTTTCTTGACACTTCATTGACACTATCATCACATCATGTACCTTTCCCTTGACCTGTGAATTTTTTTTCAAAAACATGGTATGAGCATAAAAAGCTCAGTAAGGGATATAAAAGTATGAAATGAAAACATTAGTCCATGTATGAAATCATACTTTACTCATAAAACATAAGCACGTTAACATACCACATAAAATCATAAATAAATCATAGAAATCATAAGACATAAAGGTAACTTGAGGCATTCATAACATTCTTACATAGGGAGTGACCCTCTCAGTTAAGTTTAAAATACCCATCAAAGTATATTCCCTAAATAACTTCGGAGAAACCTTAACGTTTAACTCCTTCGTGTTATCCAATGCATTGGAGAGCTATATCGGGCTCACCCGCCCTTAGTTTATCACGAAAATACCCATCTTCATAACAATGCCCAAGAATCATAACATAATCGTATCACATAAAAAATTCATAAAGGAAACATAAATTTTCCACATTTCAATCACAAGATATCAATACAACACATTGATATAATAAAAACATTTGGAAAAAAATTTCAATACCAAAATAAAAGAAAAGTAAAACATGGTATTTATTTTTCATTTAAAAAAAGGTATGTCTTGTAGAGGAAGCCGAAACTCAAATAATGGTCACGGCGGAGGAGAAGTCATTGTCGCCCCATACATATGACAAAAAAAATTCCCTTTTGTCGTTTAGTAAAACACTTCGTATAAAAAAATATTCCTTTTGAGTAAACATAAAAAACATAGGGGTTTATACACCATATAAAAGAAAGTTGTGTATAAAACATAATATGCTTCAATGAAAGGATATTGAGATGAAGTCCCATACCTCGGGTCCGACATGACTCGATCGTTCTTTAACGTCCTGAATAATAAACTTGAGTTAATTTATACTTGCTTAAGATCCTTTTTTCAAGTTCATTATTCCTTTTATATCACTTATTACCATGTTATTAACACTATGTAATTATTTATGTTAACAATGGTCGTTTTGTCGAATACTGGTACTTGAGTCCAAAATAAACTATTTATAATTACAAGTTGTTCATGTGGTAAAATATACATTATATCCATAATTATATTAAATATTTAGATATAATATATGTCATATATATCCATTATATATATGCATTTACAATATTACATAACATTTAGAGGTAAGAAATGAAATGCACCGATCATGGAGACGGCAAGCCGTACGTACACATGAACGCTACTTCCATTTATATTTAATATTTAATGTAATTAATACATAATAATACATAATAGTATTATAATTACAGTATGGTATCATATATAATATCATTAAATCTATCCTTTATACGTACCACATATGGTATTAACGAATCAAATCACTTTGAGGGGGCAGTAGTCCGCACTTCCTAAAATGAAGATATCGTGTTTACCCATAATGGAAACCATAAAGGTATGACATAAAAGAAAAATAAATAATCTTAAGGAAAACATAAAAATATTATATATCATATATAAATATAGTGACATCTTAATGGCCACCCTTGAAGGTGTTATATGAGTGTTGAACAATCATCGTTTCCTGAGGCAGAAATTCGCCATCCACGTAAATAGTATGTTCTTTAACCATTAGATGTAAGTATGTGTAACTTTAGTTATAATAATTCTTATAAAAACATCCTAGTATATTGAGGATATTGTTTTTGTTACAAAAGAAATGAATAAAAAGAGTTTAGGGGGTTGGAGAAGAAAAATAAAACATAATGACACAAGAGAAGAAACTACCATTAAAACGGGTAACTCTTTTTGATTTGATCTCAAAGGCTTCCTTGGAAAGACATCTTCCCAAAGTGAAGATTTTAGGAGTAAGATAGGGATGTGTAGAGAGAAAATGGACAGGGTTTGGCCAATCCAAAGGCTTGAGAGGTGTGGGTAAGGTGGTAGAGGTGGGGGCCTTTTATAAGAGGAGAGGAGGGGCACTCTTGGAAAGTTATAAAAGGATACATTATTATAAAATGATTTTCGGATTTAAAAGGTCCCAAAATTATATATTTCTAGGATAATGTGATAATAGTTATAAATCCACCCATAAAATAGGTTTTTGACATGTTTAGGTCTTAGATTTTACATTATCTTTTCATTTTATTTAAATCGTTAAATAATGAGGTAATCGCTGCATCATCATGGTGTCATAAATAATTTAATTTATTTAATGTCTAAAAATAATAAAAAAACTATCATGATTTAGGAAATCTTTTTAGATTTATAATGAATATTTATAGTCAAAAATATGACTTGTATAACCCCATTAAAATTTTTTTTTAGTAAAATAACTCAGGTTTGTGACATTTTAATTTTAACATTAAATAAAAAATTATTAATATAATATTCCTACCAAAGTGGCTCCATAGGGTCCCCATGTAGACCCATGGATTTTATTGGCTGGCCATGACACATCCAATAAGGGCAGGACATGTGTCTAGGTCATTTCATATTATTAAAACATTATTTTTACCTTAAATTACACTAATTACCTCTAATCGCGATTAAAAACTTAAAGTTACTATTCACAAAAAAATATTTTAATCCAATTAAACCAAATTTTACTTCCTAAAGAAAACCATGTATGTAGAAATTTTGAAAATCAAAACACAGAGCTTGTGAAATTTCATTTAAATGAAAAATTAGTTCTTTTAAGTACCACTTAGTGGTTTCACTATTCATTAAAAATTAATGTTTTTCAGAAAAATACCAAATCTTCTCCCTAAGATATAATTGATATTCCGGATTCAAAAATGATGTCTATTTTACAAAATTCAAAACATATAAGTAACATTAGTTAATTTAATAATTAATTCCCGCTGTCATAGAAAATAGCGTGTTTTTATGAAACAATAAGTATCAAAAGATTGACACTAGTTTAAGTCCAATTTCAAAGTGAAATTAAAAGGAGATAGTTCGCCCTTTTAGTGAATATTAGAGTATCTATGCCTAAAATTGAATTATTTTCATATTTTAAGCCTTTATCTTTTATTGGATAAATGTAAAAACTTTTAAAAAACATATATAACCATATTTTAGTTATTTATATTCATTCCCACCAATAAAACAGCTAAGAGTTAACTACCATTTAAAATAATATTAGTTTATTACTAGTGTGCAACGTATGTTTTCAAATATACTCTTTTTTTATCGGGTACACTATCAAACATAGAAATCCATTTAAAATAAAATTAATATTTAATTCGTAAATATTAATAAATATGAAAATGCATTATTCTTTATTTACCTGGGATATTACATATATCCTGGGAAAAGGTTATGTCATTTCAGATACATTGAGTGGGAAACAACTAACCAATTCAGGGAATGATTCATTGGATGAGTGTAACATGATGGACATTTTTGAAAAACTTCATATTAGAGTAAAAAAATAGGGGTGGAGGTTGATTTTTACATTTTTCAATTCACATCCACTCTTATTAATATGATAATTCAAGAGAAGAATCATTTTGATGAGTTCTGTAGAATTAGAAAATATATTTATGGTTGGGAGGCCATACTTGATAGGTCATTCTCCACCAAGGCCATTCTATGTTATAAAAAATATTTTTTGTTCTGTTAGTAGTAAGGAAGGTTTTGATGGGGTATTTATATTTTTTTACATTGGTCAGTGTACCCAAGAACCATGAATATGTTATATGACATTGGTCAAAAATTATTATGGCTTGGTATAAGATGGGGAATTTCTGATTTTTTTCTCTCATTTCTATATAGTAAAAGTGGTCATGTATTAGTACTAAAAACCATTGTTCAGTATTTATTGATTTCCAATATCTTCATTGAATTAGGATGTGATCTCAATGGACCTTGTGTTTGGGTTGTTGTATACCCATAAAAAGAAGAATGTGATATGGGTTGTGATCTATCAGCTAACTAAAATGGATCGATTTAATCTATTTCATGGTACCACCAAATTTTAGAAGTTCGTGAACATCTATGTGAAATAAACTATTTATTTTCATATATTTCCATATTCTATAGTTTCTAACAGAGATCCTTAGTACACTTTTATCTTTAGGACATAACTTCAAGAGGCACTGATATATCTTGTCCGTTTGAGTAAAACATACCATCTGTAGCTAGATGTCAAAAAATATATATATACATATTCTAGAGGATGTGATCCATTATTTGGTTCTCAACTTTGGTGGATATTTGTATGACAATATGGGGATGATCTAATTTTCTTATAATAATCGTTACTAGTCTTTGATAAGAATGTTTCCTTTTGTGTCCTTGTATGGTCGACCTTAGAAATCGCTATAGTGTTGGTTGTATGTTGGTGACTATGTGTTCTTGAATGTTTCACCCTGTATGGGTCACATCAACTTGGGAGGGAAGATAATCCTGATCCCTATTTTGTAGGACCTTTTTTGGTTTTAGATTAGTTACATAAAGATTCTCACCTATCAGCACATTCATCGCAGTTTTCATTAATATAAAACTTGTGTCATGTATGTCAACTCTGAAAATATATTTCAGATCCATCACTGGTCTTGAGTTGAGGTGATCTTGAGCTTTAAAATGATTTATCTATGACTAATAATCCTATTAGTATAGTTTATTTAGACACCATGGTGCTTCATGGGAGGATGATACCTTTGTTTTGAGTTCTATGTCAATATGGTTCTAATTCTCATGGGAGATGGGAGAACGATGTACTGATGAGAGAGAAGTGGTCTCACCTTTTTTATATGAAAGCTTCATAAGATAATTTCTAGGGACATAATGTTTTTATATTGGGAAGGATGTATCTTCCCATTAAAATTTTTTAGGAACATTTTTAATAATTGTAGTGGTTTTCATTTTTCATTTTATGGGAAGGGTTGAGAAAGAGTTTGGTAGATACCTGTAATAGTGAAGTGAGGGTTTTGTAGAAATATTCATCAGAAAACATATTGTTTATATAGCCTCATATATATTTACACATTTTTTAATATGTTGAAACTATTTAAAATATATAATAATAATAAAATCTATTTAAAAAAGTCAATAGGTTTTTCAATGTTTGTGGGGATTGTCAATTACACGACGTGTAATTCGGTTACACATCGTGTAATGTCACGAGAGTTTCTTTTAAACAGGTGGATCATATAAAATTTCTATTTCCTATTCAACATAATTAATTGATTAGAACCTAAAGACATCCCCATGTGATTTTGGAACACTCCCACCATTTCGAGTCATTTTGTTCAGTGATTCATCATTATGGCGGTTACGGTGGGCTCTTCGGATGAGTGGCCTCCCTATCACTCAATCACTTTATATTTCCATCTTCAGAGTTTCACAGATCATCTAAATATTAATTTATATAAACTCCATGTTGTTGAATATTTTTTCTAGTTTGAGTTCCTATATCTTATATTCCTTTGATTCTATTAGAAGGTAATAATGTGGGTGATCTGTATCCATGGAAATGTAGGTGCTTCAGTTATGATGGAAAATTTTGATTGACCTTAAATTTATTGATTTTAATTGAATTGATTTATTTAAATTAAATCAATTTATTTAAATTAAAATATTTTCAATAGTTTTATTTCATACCTAAATCTCATGGATTGGGTATTTAGATTTGATTTGGCAAGAAATGGGATAAATTCCCTAATTCCATTGAATTGGTGCATGATTGTGAATGATGGAAAATATAGAAATTAAAATTGTTGAATTTAATTTTTGAAATTGATTTGAGGAAATTGATTTCAAATTGGTTTTTGTGAAAAGTGGCATAATATGGTTTTGTTAGAAACCTTGTAGTTTTATCTCTAAAAAAGTCATGATGTGATTGAAGACGCATTTAGGTTTTTAAAGGAAATTGGTACATTTGAAATTTGAGAGTAGGATGAATTTTATTTCAAACAGTTTTAAAATTAATTTCATATATTTTATATTTTTTTATCACATGAAATATTAGGTATTTAGAGATTTATTAGGGAAAAAATTCTTGTATGGTAATGTCTTAGCACCATATTGATGCTTTCCAAATCTAGCAGAAACTATTTGAAAGATATTATTCCTCAGTAGGATGTTATTGAGTCCTCTTTGACTAGTGGTTAAGGATGTGTATACATATTTCTATTATCATTATATAAGTGTGTGAGAATCCCATAACATGGAACTATCATACATCGTGAAAGATGACCATGTTTCTCATTGTTTATATTTGAAATAACATTCATTGTTGGTTAATTTTTTACACATGACTTCTAAATTTATATAAACAGTTTTATATAAAATGTTTGTTAATCCATTTGTTTAAATTATTTTCATGATTTGAAATTTAAATCATGATTTGTTTTAAATATGATTTTGAAATACATGCATGTTTATTTAAAATTAAAATCATTATTTGCTTAATTTAATGTTGGCATCTTATTATGGATACATGGTGAGACCCTTAAGGGATTTTAGCTCACACCCTACCCATCCCTTGTGGTGTTGTTAAATTATATCCTTCCATGTTTGACAAGGGAACAATACCACATGCAGGTAGTTATTGTTTCTGATCCTTGTGTTTAGTGTTGTTTATTTTGTTGGGATGTGGTTTTGCTTGTCGATGATTGAAGTTATATGCGTCCGAAATTAATTACCCGTTCTTAGAACATTAGTATAGAATAATATTGGGGTTGATCCACAGGGAACTATGATGTGCATGAATTTAATTGAGTAAATAATTAATTAGGTGAAGTATGCAGAATTTATAACCGATTGGGTTGATTTTGTGTTTTGATTGACAATAAATTGTTTTACTTTGAAGAAATGAATAACATTTTAAAGAAAACAACAGGTAAATTTAAAGATTTTTTAAAACAGGAAGAAAAGACTTGTCAGGGCTGTGGTGATTAAGGAGGTCTTATGAAGATTGTTTAAATGGTTGTGTTGTTCAAAATAATTCAATCATTCTGGATTTCATTTTGTTACAAGATTTCCTTAGTCTGGTTCCTCTTGTTTGGAATTAGAGCAGTTGACTCCTTGGTCCAGTAGTCAGTGTTCTTAATTCTTTATTAAGTTCAGTCCATTATTTGAAATGGTGAAATCCTTCCAATGTTCATGGATGTTTTCACCGTTACTTTTCTTTTGTATCGCTGATAATTCTTCCCTTGGTCCGGCTCAGAATTCTCAGTTATATTTAAAAGTGGATTAAGAAGAGTAAGTTGAATTACAACTATAAAACACAACTATATAAAACAACATACAAATTACCATCCCTTCATCCACAACCCCAACACGAGGGGTTTAGTTACACATAGAAAGTAGGAGAGAAACAACACACGTGATACCTAAAAGATTCATCGTGTACGCGTTTAGGTAGGGTGTCAGAAGGTGGAATAGTGGAACTATGGCACCACGGTGGCTCAGGAATGTTAGCAACAGAGCTTCTCCTCTCCTCCAATGGTTTTTGAACTCCAAAATCCGTATTCCAAGGCCTCTTTTTATAGAAAATTAAAGTACACAACGTGTATAGAAAGTACACGCCGTGTAATTTTCGTCAACGCGCTTTCCCGCCAATTTCTCCGTTGGCAGGTGGCCTAACATGCCGTCTTTGACTGTTGAACATGGTGCCACCTGGTGGTTGGGTGTACATAGCATGTAGCACCGCCATACAAGGAATGTAGTATCATAATTTTGGCCACCAGCCCCTTCAAGAATAGCAGACACGACGTGTAGAAATTCAAACACACCGTGTATCCTTCAATGTCCACACGGGCATGTGGACTTTTCTCAGCAACCACCACTTCTAGAAAGTAGTACACATCATGTAACACCACCTCACATGGTGTGTATCTTTTTCCTGGTGACATGGGCATGTACTCCCTCCTTCGGTCTGTGTCCCTGTCTGGATGTACACGTCGTGTATAAAAGTACACGCCGTGTAGTATCAAAATTTTAACAGGCTCCCCTTGATTCGTTTATTTAGCCAGAAACCTCATGAAAGTAAACAGAATCACCAAAATCAAAGAATATGTTCATAAAATATCAGATATTTTTTGAAAACATGTTTATGTCTTCAATTATATATATGGAAATGTATACACAAATTGGGCGCATCAAATTCCCCCACACATAGTCATTTGCTTGCCCTCAAGGAAAATATCAACATCTAATTAAGAGAGCCTATACTTTAAAAGGAACACATTTAATTAATCAAACGTATAACTGATAAAGTTACTGAGGAATAATTCTAAAAGGCACAAACAAATTCAATTCATAAGATATTAAAATCATTCCTCATATGTAATGCAATTAACTACTCTCATCCTATTTCAACACATTTTTCATCCTTTCAAAAATAATCATGCCACTTGATGATTTACCTTACTAGTTAAAATCACACTCCACACTCAAGATGTTTGTAATCAATGTTATCCTCAATCTAAGGTATATACACTCTATCCATAGGTTTACAAGATATCTTGTTCTCTACTTCTGAAAAATTGAATTACAAAAATAATGAGGGCTTTATCAATAAGGTTCAGATGTCTCTGTGGCTAAGGGTTGGTAGGTTAAGATGTGAAAATAAATTCCAAGGTTTGAAAAAGGAAGGCTAATTCATTTAAACAACATTGCATGATATTCAATGTAAAACTCACTGAAAATGCATCCTTCACAAGCTCAGTCAAATGCTTTTGTAATCTACACCATCTTCCTTAGGAATAGAGGGTTCATAGGAAAATAAGAATAAGGTCCCCTTTTTGTTTTTTTACAATGATATATATAACAAAACACAAGGGAAAAACTTATGAATACAATGAGTAGATGTTTGGAACCCATTTATCCCCTAATAATCAAGAGGCACTCCCCCACACTTAATTTCATGGATGTACATAAAAATATACAATGTATTTCCAACTCCCTCTTTAAATCTCAAATGAATAATCATACAATGTTTAAAAAGAAATAGGGTAGGAAGGGAAATAGGCTTCTAATGTGCCTTCCTATAAAGGTCGTTCATGGCTTCTATGGTCTTAACGAAGATTAAATGTAGGGTAGGTCTCAAGATAAAGGGTTTGAAACAATACAATGCCTCAATCATTTTAATGTAATTCAAAAAATTTCTTCATGTTTTGAAAATAAATCTCGAAAATTCTCATGGTGATGTATATCCTAAGAATCTCTCAAGAAAAAAAGTATTATAAAAGAAATACAAAAAAGGGTTTATAATACCTCTCAGGAGTGGAAAAATAATAAAGGGACAATCTCATCATGACATGCATATAAAGAATTAGCCTAATCAATGTAATTTAATCAAGGATGATAAGTTGCAATTGAAACTATATCAGCAATCATTTTAAAATACTTAAAAAAAACTAAAATAAGCATGCAACCTTTCCAAAAGTTTCTACTAATAACTCTATCATTTATAAGAATGATTAACCAAAATTTCTTTAAATGTTCAAATATAGAATCTAATAATGATGTCTCCTAGAGTAGTTAAATGGAAAAGACTAAGGTGAAAAAGACAGATGCTCCCCCATACATAATACGACACATGGCCCACCAAGTGAAATACTAATGTAAAGGGTTGGAAAGGGGGTGATATGGGGGACAAAATGAGGGAAAGCAGTGGAAGAAGTAAATCCAAAAAGAAATAAAATAAAAATGGAAAAATAAACCCCTCGTGAAAAGTGATGCCCAAGGTGCTCCATGACGGTACATGTGACTGTCGAGAAAAATGAAAAATGCAAACATGCATAACATCACAGCACAGAAAATGAAAAAATAGATATATAAGATAATGAAAAATGTCACTATCATGGGGTCGCCTTAGGGGAGGCATCATCCTGTACATAATCGGCCGGTAGAGTTTGCGCATGAGGCATGGAAGTCGGAGGCTCTGACTCTGCATCGGAAAGGGGATATGAAGAAGGAGGAGCCGCAGGGGCAAGACTCGGGATAGGAAGCTCAGAAGCAGGCCCAAGCCCGACAGAAGTGGTAGCAGTAGGGCTCACCGTAGTCATCAGAAATAAATATGTGGCTTGCGCAGGAGTGGGCGGTGGAGCAGCAGCAGAAGGGCCAAGAACGAAGGTAGAGGCAAGTGGCAGAGGTAGTGGAAAACCAAGATGCTGAGCAATATGCCCCAACAGATGCTCCATCCTGTCCTGGAGGCCATCCAGAGGAATCAAATGGTGTGCAATGGTGTCCTGGCGACTGATGATACGAACTAACTTCTGCTCCATCATGGCTAGGCAGAGGGAAAGGGTCTGATCGACTGAGGGTGCGGGGGTAGGTGGGATGGGGGATGGGACAAAATAAGGAAGGTCAGAAGAATTGGGGTCAGTAGGAGGTGGGTGAGGGGGAGAAGCTGGATGGGGTGGGGAAGGAGGAGCAGGGTCAGCAGCTGGGGTAGGGGGGTCAGCAGGTGGCGGAGCTCGAGACTGAGCAAGGATGTAGGCACCACCCTGCTTCCGGACCAATCCCACGAGAATGAGCATGAGAAAGTCAATCCACTGGGGTGAACCTAACAAGTCCTGAGGTAAAGAGGGATCGAATACCCCCATGTGGTGGGCAAGACAGGTGGTGTAAAACCTGCTGTTCAGGTTTCCCTGACAGCCGGTAAACATGGAGTGGAAATAAGAGGCGGTGAGATATGGGAGGTCCTGGTAGTTGTTCCAGATGAAACAAGTAAGAAGCTCCATGTCACGGCCGGTCAAGACCCCCATATCCTCATGGTGGGGGAAAATGATAGCACTGAAGCACCGGTGGGTGAAGCGAAAGATGAGGTCGGCAATAATAGTGCTCCACTGGGAAGTGGGGGAGTACCGGTGGTCAGGCCCAGCGATCTCCCGCCACATGGAAACGAGTTCAGAGTGCTCAGGTCGGGTCAAGTCAGAAACAGGGGTTGAGGTGATAGGATGAGGGTCGAAGCCGCACCCTCGGCCAAACTCTGACATCGTAAGAGAAAAACGTCGTCCGACTAGCTGGAATTGAACTACGGGCACCGCATCGCCAGGTGTCTCTCTGTACTCCGCTCCATCAAAACCAAACTAGGCCACAAACTCCAAAAATAAATCACGGAACACAGGAGTGGTGACCTGGAATATATCGAGGAGTGAGGTGTGCCCGAGAAGCACCTCCAACTCCTCCCAAATACCAAGCCGCTGCGGAATGCTGCTGTCAAGGTACTGGCAACTCAATGGTATCAGCCGACGAGAGAAGCGTCGGAACCTGTCGTATGCGAGGTTGGTGACCGGGAATATCGTGCAGGGATAGGGAGCACCTGCAGGTCCCCGACCCAGGTGCCGGTGCAGCAGCAACGTCTAGCTCTAGAGGTGGATCTGACGAAGTAAAAGGTGGCTCGGTGGAAGGTGTGCTCGAAGAGGGACCAGCTGCTGAGGATGATAGTACAGGGAAAGTGGCAGCTGGTGTAGCATAAGTAGGCCTGGGCTCAGCTGAGGGAATGAGTGGCGGCATAATGGCCAATGGAGGGAGCTCAAAGACCGGAGCGTTGGGGTCCGGCTGCGTAGGTGGTTGGAGTCGGATCTGATGATAGCTGGGCCTCTCGCTCTCGGTGGCGGAGGTTGGCCACTTCCCGCGGGAAGGATTGTGATCTTCCATATCCTGAAATAGAAAGAAATAGAAAAAAAAAACAAAAGAAAAATAAAAAGGAAGAAAATAAAAGAATGAAAATGTGAGAAAACTGGAAAATAAAAGTACACGGCGTGTACTCCAGAGTACACGACATGTAGTCAGAATATAGAGTATCCAGTGTTCTCTGGATATACACGCCGAGGGTGTAAATATACCATGTATTAGTACACGGTGTGTACCGAACATACACGCCGTGTTCACTAAAAGTGCAAGTGGTCGTGTAATATACATGACACAACCATGTTGTTATCAGTTCAAAGAAAACAATACACGCCGTGTTGGTACAGGACATGGCGTGTACTGCACACGAAGAACATGGCCGTGTAGAGGGTGAGATATAGGACAGTTACAGATATAAAGGACGCGGTGTGTACCTAACATACACGCCGTGTTCTGGAACATGGGGTGACAGGCCGTGTTATGTGCCACAAACGGAGGGGCAAAGGGAAATGGTCTACATGGTGTGTACCGAACATACACGTCGTGTCCATGAAAATGGGGTGTGCGGCCATGTGCAATGGTTTACTTGGTCATGATGAAAAAGGACACGACATGTACCGAACATACACACCGTGTATATTCAATGTTCGAAATATTTTGTGTGTGGCCGTGTACAGAAGTACACGGCGTGTGTTCTTCATTTCGTGGCCGTGTACTGCCAGAAGCCGAATGGTCAGACGATCCAATAAACACCCTAAACAAGTCTAAAAATTTGAAATAGAGGGTGAAGAATTGCGTACCTTGACCGAGGATAACAATGTGAGAAGAATCAGAACTTGAAACGCCCCAAATCGATGGATCTGGAAAAAGGGGGTTTGGGTGGCGTTCGAGAGAAGAAATGGGAAAAAGGGAGAAAAATGGGGTGGTCGTGTGACACGGCCTTAAGGTGGGTGTCCCGCAGCTTATATAGCCACGGTACATGGTGTGTATGTTTGGTACACACCGTGTATCCGGATTTTTTATTGAATTATATAAATAAATATAATTATTATACTAAACTATATAATAATTATTATTAATAATTAAAATAAAATAGATATATCTACAAATTCTATTATACATAAACCTACACATGACGTATATCGGGAAATACACGCAGTGTATTTTAAAATTAGAAAAAGATTAGTACAACCATTGGTCCGGTGCGTGGGGCGGGATTCGAACCGGCGATCGGCCGATTTGAACGGACGCCCTCACCCACTGGAGAAAAGGTTGTTCTACTCTCCATATTTATTTTATATTTATATTTATCCTATATGGCCTATACACATGGAAAGAAAGAAATGCACGACGTGTGGTTTTTATTTAGGAAAGGATGGGGGTGAAGCGGGGAGATTGTCGTGATTTGAAACCGGGTCTTTTGAACTTGGTTCCGAGACTTTGCCAATCCACCAACCTCACCCGCATGTAATTTCTCATTTTTAAAACGTTTTTAATTTATATTTGAAAAATTATGACGCACATGGCGTATATCGGAGTACATGTTGTGTGGTTTTATTAAAAGAATAAATGATGGAAATGGGACGGTTGTCTGGATTCGAACCCGGGTCTTTTGAAACCGGATTTCGATTCTAGCCAACCGGTCCACCCCACAATTGGTTTTATTAAACACATTTATATATATATGAAAAATATCACACATGCCTTGTAAATAAAAGTAAGAACCCCGTGCCGAAGGTAGGTTACGAGGATTCGAACCGAGGACGGCTCGAATAAACTCCAGTGACTTTTCCATCAGCACCAGCATCATCCCTGGTAATTTATTTTTTATTCTATAGATTTATACTATTAAGATTATAAATTAAAAAGATAAGTACACGATGTGTATATAAGTGGGACACGACGAGTAACCTCTGGGCTTCCTCCCAGTAATCGCCTTTGTATTAGGTCGTTGGCTAGACCTACTTACCTTGCTTACCTGAGGCATATGGTGGACAACGTTCCCGCCATGTTGTCTATAGGATGGTAAGCTTTCAACCACTGCCCGTTTACCTTGAATGGTTGACCATATTCTCTAGAAATTTCTACCACTCCGTGATGGAATATTCGGATAACGCAGAATGGTCCTGACCAGCGTGACATTAACTTCCCTAGAAATAAGCGAAGATGAGAATTAAAGAGAAGTACCTGATCACTGGGCAGGAAAGATTTTTGTGATATCATCTGGTCGTGAATGGTTCTTATGTTCTCCTTGTAAAACTTGGCATTATTGTATGCCTCTAATCGGATCTCATCTAGTTCCGACAGTTGGAACTTCCGTTTCTCTTCAGCTGCATTCAGATCAAAATTTCGGACTTTGACAGCCCAGTAGGCTTTGTGTTCCAATTAAACTGGAAAATGGCAAGGTTTTCCATAGACGATGCAGAATGGGGACATTCCTAGTGGTGTTTTAAAAGAAGTCCTATATTCCCACAAGGAATCATCTAACTTCTTGGACTAGTCCTTCCGCAAAGTGTTCACTGTTTTCTCCAGGATCTGCTTGAGCTCACAGTTGGAGAGCTCTACCTGTCCACTGGACTAGGGATGATATGGTGTCCCCATCTGATGCTTTACGCCATAATTTGATAGTATTCCCCTCTTCAGTGTGTTGTCAAATTGGGTCCCTCTATCGCTGATCAGTACTCGTGGAATTCCAAACTGGCTAAAAATATTTTTCTTTAAGAAATTTATGACAAACTTGGTTGTATTGTGAGATGTAGTAGTGGCTTCCAACCATTTGGAGACGTAGTCGACGCATACCAAGATGTAAGTGTTCCCAAAATATGGGGGAAAGGGACCCATGAAATCTAATCCCTAGACGTCGAAAAATCTCTACCTCCAGGATGGGTTGCTGGGGCATCTCGGCTCTAAGTCCCATATTACCAGTCCTCTGGCACCGATCGCAACAGGAAACAAAAGCCCGAGCATCTCTATGCATTGTGGGCCAGAAAAATCCAGACTGCATGATCTTAGCTATGGTATGGTCCGACCCATGATTTCCTCCTACTAGTGAAGCATGACGGAACTCTAGGACACCGTGAACTTCATTCTCTGGGATGCAACGGCGGATCACTCCATCTACATAGGATTGGAATAGCAGAGGATCCTCCCAGAAGTACATTTTCACATCAGAGAAAAATCTTTTCCTTTGCTGGAAGGAGAGGTCGGGGTGAACGACACCTATAACAAGAAAATTAGCGATATCAGCATTCCACGGTATAGGTGTTTCGTTGATCGAAAATAGGTGCTCATCAAGAAAATCCTCCCTGATCTCCCGACCTTCTTCCTTCTCCAAGTGAGGTAGATTGAGGTGGGAGAGATGGTCAGAAATGAAGTTCTCACTCCCTTTCTTATCTCAGATCTCAAGATAAAATTATTTCAGGAGGAGTACCCAGTGGATCAATCGGGGCTTCGCCTCTTTCTTGTTGAGTATGGTCAGTATAAACAATAACTTTAGACAACACTATGTAAAAATAAAACCTGTCAAATTTGAAAACCACAGCAAGAATCTCCTTTTCTGTGGTGGTGTAGTTGATCTGTGCCTCATTGAGAATCTTGCTGGCATAATAGATAGGTTGGAAAATCAGGTCAAGTCGCTGGCCCAAGACTTTCTCCCACTGCGTAGTCACTCGCATCGCACATCACCTCAAATTTTTTCTCCCAATTGGGAGAAATCATAACTGGATATTCCACTAAGCGCTACATTATATACTCAAAATATTTGACACATGTCTCATTGAACTCAAATATGGAATCCTTGGTTAGAAGAATGGTGAGGGGATAGGCTATTTCGGAGAAGTCGCGGACAAACCGCCTGTAAAAACCTACATGCCACAGGAAGCTGCGGATGGCACAGACGGAAGTCTGAATAGGTAGTCGTGAAATGACTTTGATCTTCACTGGGTCCACCTCTATCCCCTTTTCTGAAATTCTATGGCCAAGGACTGTGCCACTTTGCACCATGAAAAGACACTTTACCCAGTTCAAGATTAGATTAGTGTGCTCAAATCGTTCTAAAATTATCTCTAGGTGCTGTAAACATATGGTGAATGATTTTCCGTAAACGGAAAAATCATCCATGAATACCTCCAGGATTCATTCTGACATGTCGTGGGAGATGGCCAACATACAGCACTGGAAGGTGGCGGGGGCATTGCACATGCCGAGAGACATCCTTCGATAAGAAAATGTGCCGAAGGGGCAAGTGAATGTGCTCTTTTCTTGATCCTCTAGAGCAATGGTGATTTGGTTATAGCCGGAAAAACCATCGAGGAAGCAATAGAAGTTGTGCCCTGCTAGCCTATCTAGGATTTGATCCATGAATGGCAAGGGGAAATGATAATTTCATGGGGAATCATTTATATTTCAGTAATCCACACAGACTCGCTAGCCCATGATAGTGCGTATAGGGATGTGCTCGTTCTTTTCATTTGAAATCACAGTGATACCCCCCTTTTGGGGTACCACATGGCGAGGACCTACCCACGGACTATCCGAGATGGGATAGATGATGCCTACATCCAATAATTTGATCACATCTTTTTTTACAACATCCTTCATGGGAGGATTCAAGTGTCGTTGTGGTTTCCGAGATTGCTTGGCACCTTCTTCAAGTAGCACCTTGTGAGTGAAAATGGTAGGGTTGATTCCCTTCATATCAGCAACTATCCACCCAATATCATGCTTCCACTATTTGAGAACCTATAGAAGTGCATCTTCCTTATCTTGTGATAGTTCTGCATTAATTATAATAGGCAAAGTTTGATAGGGTCCTAAATACACATACTTGAGAGAAGATAGAAGAGGCTTCAGTTCGAGTTCAGGAGCCTTTAAAATCGATGGCGCAAGTGGATGCACCTTGTCCCGTTCCAAACTACCAGGAACAACTGCACGCTGCCAATATTGGCCGCCCTGGCCTTCTATGAATTGCACGTCTTCTGGCGCTTCTTCTAATAGAATATCTGGACTAGTTAAAATATTCGAAATAAAAGAACATACCAGATCATCCCCTTTTTCTATAAAATGATTAACCATGGTGGAAACTACATAACATTCCTCATGCTCTGACATGGAAGCATGTGTTGATGACCATGAAGACGTTGTAGGAAACTATTTCATCACCTACCCGAAACATAATCTCTCCTTGGTGCACATCGATCAGTACCTTCCCAGTTGCCAAGAAAGGTCTTCCAAGAATAAGTGTGCTTCTTGGTCACCCCCCATGTCGAGGATGATGAAATCGGCAGGAAGGATCAGCCTACCCACCTTGACTAGTACATCCTCTAGTAGTCCCTTCGGGTGTTTGATGGATCGATCAAAAAGTTGAAGGGCTACGTGGGTAGGCTTGAGCTCATTGAGTCCCAGCTTCTTGAAAACTCCGAGGGGAATGAGGTTCACACTGGACCCTAAGTCGCAGAGGGCCTTCCCAAACTCACATGATCTAATAGTATAAGGAATGGTGAAACAACCTGGATCTTGGAGTTTGGGAGGAATGGAATGTTGAACCACCGCAGAGAACTCCGTTGTTAATGTAATAATGCCCAAATATTCGATCTTCCTCTTATTCGAGAGGATTTCCTTCATGAATTTGGAGTATGTGGGCATCTGATTCAGGGCCTCTACAAATGGGATGTTGATATGTAGCTTCTTGAATACATCCATGAATTTGCTGAACTAGTTTTTCGGCTTCCTCTGCTTCAATCCTTCCGAAAAGGGTAACGTAGGTTTGAATGGTTAGACTGCCTCCTTTTCTTTATTTTGAAAATCCTCCTTCTATAGGATTTTGGATGAGGAGGGGTCGGTATTGGTACCTTTTTCATCAAAAGTGGGTCTGGATGCACCTTGCTGTGCTGATTGGTTCTGTTGGAGCTCTTTTCCACTCGGGAGCATGATAGCATTAGCCTCCTCCCTTGGGTTATTTTTGGTGTTCCCTGGTAGTGTACCAGGCTGCCTCTCTGAGAGTTGATTTGCCAGTTGGCCAATCTGATTCACCAAGCCTCTAATAGAAGCTTCCTAATTCTGGAACCAAGTCTCAGTTGTAGATATGAATTTAGTCATCAGATCCTCTAACCTTGAGGTGTTCTCCTGTTGAGGTGGTTGTTGAGCCGATTGAGGAAGTGGCTACCTTGGCTACTATGGACGAGGGTTTTGATACCCTTGTTGCTGAAAAGGACCATGCTGGGGTTGTTGCGGACTTTGGTATTGGTTCTGGTATAGAGGATTGTTGTAGCTGGGCGGTCTCTAGGGCAGAGGATTCTATTGTTGTTGGCCCCCGCCTGTGTTCTGTTGATCTCACCATGCTGGGTTCTGGTACTACTCGTACTGGTTGGGCTCTCGATTTTGGGAAACATAACTCACCTCACTCATCGAAGGGCCTCCTGTCGAACCCGGGCATTCTCCCATAATTTGGTTATCACCACAGTCGCCACATGATGGATGGTTCACCGCATGAACTTGAGATGCTCCCTTGAGATTCAATGCGTACATTTTCATGGACACAGCTTCCAACTGAGCAGCTAACATAGTGGTAGCATCAATGTTGTGAATACCTCACTTTTGAGTCCCCCTCTTGGAGTTCCACTGGAAGCTGTTTGCTGACATGTCTTCCAGTAGTTCGAATAGTTCTTCAGGGGATTTCTGCATCACCGTGCCTCCAGCAGCAGTGTCAACCATAGACTTGGTATTTGTGGTAAGTCCTCCGTAGAAGGTCTGTACTTGCATCCAGATTGGAAGTTTGTGGTGGGGTCATTTTCGTATCATTTCTTTGAAGAGTTCCCAAGACTCGTACAACGACTCGGAGTCGTGCTGCTAAAAATTATGGATCTCATTCCGGAGTGTCACCGTCTTTGATGGTGGAAAGGACATGGACATGAATTCCTGGGATATCTCCTCCTAGGTGAGGGTAGATCGTCGTGGTATCCCCTTGATCCAGTCTTTGGCCTTTTCCCATAGAGAAAAGGGGAATAGGCAAAGTCGGATGGCATCTTCAGACACGCTGGTGTACTGAAAGGTGTCGCAGATCTCTAGAAAGTTGGAGAGATGAGCGTTCGGGTCCTCACTGGCCAGGCCTCAAAATTGGACTATGGTATGGATCAGCCGCATGATAGCAGGCTTGATCTCAAAGTGTAGAGCCTAGATCAGGGGATACACAGTGCCCATATCAGCTCCATGAATCGATGAAATTCCATACTCCATAAGGGTACATCATGGAGGATGTAGCTGAAGGGGTGGAGCTTGCATGAACTGCTCCTAAGGGGGGAAGTATGGCCATGGGAAGAGTTGCTACGAAGGCTGTTGGTAATCCCTTGGGAGGAATTCCATGAAGGCTCCAGGAGGATGCTTCGGTAGACCAGCACAAGGAGGCTACATATCCTAGTACTGATGCTCAGCTACAGCATCTACAGCTCGTGCTCCCTCCTCCTTGTTCGCCATGGGTTGTGGATGCTGGTCATGAGATTATGTCCGTGTACGCTGACAATGAAGCAAGGTCCATTCGATTTTCGAATCATGCGGAACTAATTTCGAAGACTTGGAACTTGTGGATCGTATAAGACGTCTAAACATACACTTTATGCTTTACACAACAGAAAAATGAAAACCAGGTGTAAAATGGAAAAACAAAAGAGAAAATTTGAAATGGGATTGGAAAAGAGATTTTTGATAATTTTTGATTTTTATTTTCACTTAAATCAATTATTAACACAATTTATATATTAGCACTAAAACCAAATGTGTTCCCCAACAACGACGCCAAAATTTGGTTTCGCATGTCGTTGATTGAATTTATATGTGTCCCAAATTAATTACACGTTCTTAGAACTTTAGTATAGCACAAGATCAGGGTCGATCCACAGGGAATTATGGCCTGCGTTAATTTAATTGAGTTAATACTTAATTAGGTGAAGTATGCAGAATTTAGAATCGATTGGGTTGATTTTGGGTTTTGATTGACACTAAATTGTTTTAATTTGAAGAAATGAATAACAGTTTTAAAGAAAACAACAGGTAAATTTAAAGAGTTTTTAAAACGGGAAGAAAAGACTTGTCGGGGCTGTGGTGGTTAAGGAGGTATTATGCAGATTGTTTAAATGGTTGTGTTGTTCATAATAATTCAATCATTCTGGATTTCATTTTGTTACAAGATTTCTTTTGTCCGGTTCCTCTTGTTTAGAATTAGAGAAGTTGACTCTTTGGTCCGATAGTTGGTGGTCTTAATTCTTTATTAAGTTTAGTCCATTATTTGAATCGGTGAAATCCTTCCAATGGTCATGGATGTTTTCACCGTTACATTTCTTTTGTATCGCTGATAATTCTTCCCTTCGTCCAACATAGAATTCTCAATTATATTTAACAGTGGATTAAGAATAGTAAGATAAATTACAAAGATAAAACACAACTATATAAAACAACATAAAAATTAAAACCCCATCATCCACAGCCCCAACACGAGGGGTTTAGTTACACATAGAAAGTGGGAGAGAAACAAAACACGTGATACCTGATAGATTCATCGTGTAAGCGTTGAGGTAGGGTGTCAGAAGGTGGAATAGCGGAACTATGGCACCACGGTGGATCGGGAATGGTATCAATAGAGCTTCTCCTCTTCTCCAATGTTTTTTGAACAACAAAATCCGTAGGCCAAGGCCTATTTTTATAGAAAAGTAAAGTACACGACGTGTATATAATGTACACTCCGTGTACTTTTCGTCAACGTGGTTTCACGTTAATTTCTCCGCTGGCAGGTGGCCTAACATGCCATCTTTGACTGTTGAACACGGCGCTGCCAGGTGGTTGGGTGTATACGCCATGTAGTGCCACCATAAACGGCATGTAGTATCATAAGTTTGGCCGCCAGCCCCTTTGAGAATAACAGACACGACGTGTAGAAATTAAAACACGCAGTGTCTCCTTCAACGACCACATGGGCGTGTGGACTTTTCTCAACATCCACCGCTTCTAGAAAGTAGTACACGGCATGTAACGCCACCTCACGCAGTGTGTATCTTCTTCCTGGTGACATGGGCGTGTACTCTCTCCTTTGGTCCGTGTCCATGTCTGGATGTACATGGCGTGTATAAAAGTATACGCCGTGAAGTTTCAAAATTTTCACAGGCTTCCCTTGATTCTTGTATTTAGCCAAAAAGCTCCTGAAAGTAAACAGAATCACCAAAATCAAAGAATATGTTCATAAAAAAACAGATAATTTTTGAAATTTTTTTTTTATTTTCAATTATATATATGGAAATATATACACAAATTGTGCGCATCAGGATGTGGGTTGTTTTCTCTATTTTTTGGTACTTTGGGTTGTTTATACCTGTTTGAATTTTGGTAAAATTATCCCTTTGGAGTTTGTCTTGTATGAATACTGGATTTTTTATCTTTATTCCATTATTTTTGTGTAGAATTAATTCCCACTTTATTATTGTATGATGTCAGGTGCTTGGCACCAACTCCTGGGGATCGGGAAATCCCATTGGGCGATGTCAAGGTCGGCTCAATTATTGGGTTATCAGTGTACCCAGTCTGGTTCATGACATGGTTTCATAGATCATTATCATTATCACTAAGGTTCAATGATGAAATAAATTAATACATATAAACCAAATAAATAAATGAATCATCTTCAGTTAACTTCCTCCTTCCCTTTAAGGATAATGTACATTACCCAATGATTTGGAGAGATATACTTTTCTCACTCATCTTATAATATATATTAGGAACACTATACATCATGAGATATATAAGACTCATACACCATCATCAATAATTACATATTTCCATATATAAATACAATTGAATTAATATTTAATTTTTATCATTATGATTTTAAAAACAACATTCAATCACATAAATGTTGATTTACCCATTAAAAAAGAAATGGGGTTTATGATAATATTTTCTGAAAAATCATTGTAAGATATCCATAGATTTAATATGGATTTTAATATAAGATAATATTCCCAGTGAAATATTGGAGTCATTAAATGATATTTACATAGATAAACAACATTTAAAATAAGATTTGAAACAATTCTTTGAAAACTGGAGAAATACCATTTTCTTTCAGTTTTGTTAAAAAATGAGAAGTCCAACATATTTTTACAAAATAAATATCTTAAATAATAACCATTTAAATATATAGTGGAATATTCATAGTGAATAATGTTTATGAAGATGGGAAAAATTTCTATTCTATAAAAATTAAAAAGAAAACAATTATTTCACACTTTTGTAAAATGTAAAAAAAAAATTTTTATGAAAACTTTTAGAAAGAATAATTTTAACAATTATAAAATAAATGAAAATTAATTGAAACTTATTTTTAAAATAAATTTAATTATGGGTATGATCATTCATTAAAAAAGTGTAAATATAATCACGGAAGAGATTTTTTATCGACTACTGAGGGAATATGAAGTGGTTATAAATAAGAAAATTATCTGTAATTTTATAAACTAAGAGAGAAAAATATTAATAATAATGTAATATAAATTTAATAAAAATAGTATAGTAAAATATAGTGTTTTTAAATGATATGATACATTAAATTTACCAGAGGGTAAATTTACTATAGATAATTTTGATGTAAAATGATATTGTTACATTACAACATTACAAATATGATAACTTTCAAATACAAAGTCATTGAAATAAAAAATGTGATATTATTATACATATATATTGAATTTGAATATTTATTAGGTAAATTTCATTGAATATGTAGTATGTATGGTAGAAAATTGAATCATTATGCATAACATGAAACATGTATCATGAAAATAAAATTGAGATAAATAAAACCCTTGCAAAGATCCTAACATTTGATGTTATTATTAATAAATGTATTTATTATGAGAACATATTTAAATAATCCTATAAAAATTTAATATGTATACTATAAAAATTTATACATTAATTATTATATAATAATAGCATAAAAAATTCTCTTATGTGGTATTAATACCCCATGAAAATAAATAGAGACATGAAAATCCACATTACTTAGGTAACATGAAAATTAAAACCCCTTGAATAAAATAACATGAACTATAAATTTACATATCATTTGTTTTGATGGATAAATGAAATATCTAGTAAAAGTGGTTATGTATGCACAATATAATAGAAACTTGGTGAATAACATTAAAACAGTCCTCAATGAAGTGAAATTTAGATGGAAAACCTTACCTTAATTCTAGACATACAATGTTTGTCTATTAAATCATGTATAATAATTATATATATAATATTTAACAATCAATAAAAAATATTTTTAATAAATTTTTTAACAATTTATTTAATTTATTTCAATTGAATATATGATTGTCTAATCATCTAAGTCCATTTCTGGATCATTGGGGATGTTCATTTCAAAATTGAAAAAAATTAAGTTATTTGAAGTAAAAAGGGTCATTTTTAAACAATATATAGAAAATATATTTTGAAAACATTATATTTTTTTTCATTAAATCCAATTTTTGAACCATCCATGAAATGTGTACATGACAAACGAATCACGTCACTTTATGGTGCTTGTAATAAATGTGTAAGAAAAAAAATGAAATTATCATATTCCAAGAGATTGAAGGGTAAATAAGTAGATGATATATTATAATTATATAATTATTATTCTGTCATTAATTTAATATATATTCCTTAAATTTTTCATTATAATCATATATTAGGGGAAGTGGTTGAAAACCCCCTCATTTGTAGAGGTGGTAGTCCATAATTACGTACAAACGTCGTCTTTTTCCCTATTTCAAGAGAAATGATATAAATATGGTTATTATATTAACATTATAAAATATCAGTGTATTTTAGATTATGATTTCAATATATTTAATTGATCAGGGTAGAATATAATATTAAATAGAAAACAAAAGGTTTAGACAATTAAATCCTATTTGAATAACCTCAATTGGATCCCTATTTAAAGACCCCTAGTGTTGGGATTTTAATAAGAACAACATCAACATACTGATTTTATGGATGTTCATAAGTAGTATTTTATAAGTAGTATTGGGAAATGTGGCTCACGAAGTGTAAATAATTGAGTAGATGTGGTTTCCTTTAATTAGTGAGGATATGGAACCATTATAATTAAATAGAGTGATAAATTAATATAAATTAATTGTTATTTTAAAGTTTGATAAAATTGAAATATTTAAAATATATTATTGATATAAGTTGAAATTCAATTAAAATAATATAGTTGTTTAGTATATGTGTTCACCCATATATCTTATATTAAAACACACCAATTAACCTACTTAATAATAACCCCAATAACAATGTTCATTATGATTTAGTGGTCATAAATGTATCAATAAATTTAAAATTTATCCATAAGTATAATATTGTAAATATTATTGACCATATTCAATTAAAATTTCCATAGTTAATAATTTTATGAATTTTAAATCATTTTTTAAAATAATATTCAATATAAAATATCATTAAAGTGATTTTTTGGGATTATTTACATAATATGATTAAAAATAATAATAGTAATGTAGTTAGAAAATAAAATAGTAACACGTTAATATTAAATTATATATATCTAAAAAATAAATGTAACACCATAACTCACCCAAAAAATAGTAATTTATTTGTTTTTAATTTTATGTAGTTGAATTTTCAATTACTTTTATAAACATTATTTCAACATTATTTGTGCATTGAAGATAATTATTTCATCACTATAAATAACCCTTATAAAAACAGTTATTCATATTACAATTATACTTTTATAGAAATCCTGGAATTATATTTATCATTGTGAAAACATATAAGATATAAATAAATCAAGATAGTGTGATTTTGGAATTATTTAATACTTAAATTAATATAAGAGTCATTGTCAATTAAAAATAGTTGAAAATTCTATATTTTAGAAAACATGAATGTTTTTTTGAATATAAACTCATGAAAATTATTATAATATTATTTCATGGTTATTTTATAGTCTTTTATCATTATATTAATCAATTTTTAAACAAATTTACCCATTCACGTGGTTATAAATTTTACATTGGTTACTATTCTTAATGAATAATCGTAATTTTTTATGATTTTAAAAAAATATAAATTATGTTTACAAATAATTTATTTATTTAATAAAATTTAATTAATATATATGGTAGAGGATAATTTTTAAATAACCGCACCAAAAGATATGAAAAATGGTTTTCTAAAAAATTTAAATTTTATGTATTAAATTATTTTTGTACTTTAATTTACCACAATGTCAAATACAATCAAATTAATTTGAATATATCTAATTAAATATAAATATTTAAATATAAAAAAATAAAACCAATGTAACGCTTTAAATAATGGAATTGAAATGACAATTTCCTATAAAAATTATTTTCTTGCTATTAACAAAAAAAATCAATTTTGTCAAAAAAACCCCAAAATTTCACATAAATCTAATTTTGATATAATAATTTCCAAAATTATTTTATAATTTAGATAATATAATTAACATTATTTAGTGAAAATTATTTTTATATTTTCATATAAAAACAATAAATATATGTTTTTATACAAAAATATTACTAAAAAAATGATATTACTAAAAAATTAAATTCTTATTTCAAAATAATTTAAAAATACATTTGTAAATATTATGATATTGATATATATATATATATATTAATTAAATTACTCATTTTCAAATAATCTTGTCCAAAAATTAGGTTTTAAAGATAATATTTAAATTATAATATTAGGTTTTCTTTAAAGCTTGGTGTTGGGTTTCATGTACCCATTCAAATAAAGTGTTATTTTAAAATTTTGGGTTGTTAAAAAAAATTGTCCACAATCATTACTATTAAATTTATCCCATATATATAAATCTATGTCTCTATATCATAGATAATTTCTTCTTCCTTAGTCTTAGTATTCGACTGACTGATGAATATCGATAAAGCACCGTGAGAGTCATCCTTCTCTGAAATGATTTTAGAATACATGAAATGTGAATTAGTGAATGAAATTACCTTTGGTTTTTATTGTATCTCAAAAAAATCCTCTTTATTATAAATGTAGTTTATTTGGCTTGGCATTGATGTTCAAAAGCAAATACAGCTCAAATAAATCTATTTTTCATCCACTTTCTAATATTTAAATATTTTTTCTTTTTGGGTAGTAACTACTTCTCTACTCTTGAAATTTTATATTTAATTATTTTATAATTTTATATTCTATAAATAATGTCAATAACATTTAAATATTAGATATTCTAAAAAATTATTCTTAACTATATGATATTTTTTAATTGCTTCTTGAAAAATGGAATCCATGAGAATGAATTATAATTTAACATATTTGAATTGGAAATTAACATGAATATTTCTCCATGATCTTCTCATTAAATAGAAAATATTACAACCATTGGATTCATCTCCTGTAAATAATTTTATTATAATGCTATGATTTTATAGATTTAAATTCCTTATGAGAATCATATTATATTTATTTATTCAGAATGATATTTTATAAAATCAAATTAAAATACATCTCTATAAATATCCCATAATATTGAAAATTAGTTATCTCTTTTATAGATCCTTTTAAATATATATTATAGGTGTAAAATTTATCATATAATGTTCAGTAATGTTTTTGTAATCAATATTCTCCATCCTTAATTTAAAAATATCATTTAGCATTATCTATACCTTTTTTCACTTAATCAAAAATGTGAATTCAGAAATAAGAAAGTTAAAAGGTTGTGTCTCCTCTCTTAGTTTGTGAATACATCCAAATCCTAGAGTTGGTTTTCCCTAAATTCACTAATGTGAGAGGGATGGTATAAACATTAACATTCTATCTCACTATATAAAATCTTTCATTAGGCAGTGCCATAGTGATACTAAAATCAAGGTGATCCCATGAATGTATACAACCCATCTATATATCCAAATTAGGAAACATTTCATTGATGAATTGAAACCAAGAATTAATGATCATAAATCATCAATGATTAATTTTTTTTAAAAAATATCAATAACACATTAGTTCTAACATGAAATTTTTAGAGTTCAATCAATATTCATTGTCAAATTATCAACCTATTCTTTCTTCTAGATAAACGTGGCGTATTCCAAAGATAAACCTATATAATAATCATTTCTAGTGATGAAAGATAGAAAATTTTTATAATTGATGTTCTAAATTAAAAAACATTCTCTTAATTGTAAAATTAAATATATGGTTAATCTTTAACCATCACAATATCATATTGAAACACATTAGTAAAACCATAAGGCATTAATTAAATTCATCTTCTGTAATCATCTCGTGAATAAAACATCTTTGAATGAATTTCAGAACCCTGTCATCATCCATAAAATGTGACTCATTTGGGTCAATTTGATACATTTCCTACAACATCACAACTCAAACTATAGTAGTTCTATATATAGTGTGCTGTAGTGGGTCTTCCAATAAATATTCTAAACTTTGTTGGGTTAAAATAGTTTCTTTCTCCATCCATTAAAATAATATTATTAAAATATATATGTATGGATGTCAGTTTGATTCCTCTATTACAATATAATTAAACAATTATTTTGTACAATTTTACTACAAATGAAATAATTAATAATTATTTTAAATAATTGTAATACAAGAATATATATCAACACTCATATTATATTTATCTCAAATATTTCAAAATTAGTATAGGAATTTTCATAAACAGACTCTACATTACTAATTTGAAGATATTTTCATTAACATATATAAGCATAATAAGACTTTCCTAATTCATCTCCTTAATTTAGTGGTTGTTGTATACTTTTCCTTTAATAGATTTGATTTCCTTTAGTTAGATGTCCAAATTTGAGTACCATTTTTAAGGATTCTGTATTAATCCATGTAAATCATTAATTAATTTTCACATCATAGATCTAATATTATTAATAATGAATCCATCAAGAGTCTCAATATATATTTAATCATCTAAACACTATTCAAGAAGGTATATTTTATATTCATTAGATAAAAAATTTACTTCCTATGAAATATAACTACTATAAAAATGGAAATGGCCAACAATGTTACCATATTAGTAATGATAATTTAAAAAAACCCATATTCTTTTTATTAACATATATGAACAAGCATTAACATATTCTTTATCACATCACCCTCAGCATTCACGAATTTTCGAAGACTAGCATTTTCCCAATAATAGTTTTATCTTTAATTATAGAGATATTATACCATAAGTAATTTTTCTATATTTGTTTCTACCTCATCATTCATGATTCCAACCCAATAATTATGAATGATAGTTTCAACTACTAATTTTTTTATATATTTATTTGATAATATATGTTTGGATTTAAATAATCAATTTTTTTTCAAAACTATTGTATCTTGATCTCCCACTATATTCTCAATGCCCCCATGATTTTTTAGATTTTTATATTTCTATTTTTCAACATTAATAGATTGTTCCTCAGCAATGGTTTAATATGATTCGATATTAAAAATAGTTAGTTTAATTTCGTCATGTTCACCACATATATTCTATAAATTTTAGAACTATCACCATCAGTGCATTCCAAAATTTCATGATGTATAAAGAAAATTTTCATTTTATTTTTATTAAAATTTACATCATAACTCATAAATAAACTATAAATATATTTTTTCTTGCATATTTAACCATTTTCATTAAAAAATTATCGCATAATTATACCATACTCAACCAAGAAATCAACCATACCTAGTATGGTTTATTTTTTATCAAAAAGTTCCTTCTGAGGCCTCTATAGTAGTGGACTGTTTGGTTTATTTAATAACACATCCCATAAGAATTATTTTTGAAATCAAGCAATATAAAACTCATCTTTAAGAAATTTAAAATTGTTCACATATATTCGTTCTTGAAAAATTTTGACATATCAAAGTCAAAATGAAATATTCTTCCCATCACTATGAATCTTCTATTCATTATCTCAGAAAAAATTTCATAAAGGTAATGAATGGGTACTATATTGATGCTTGATTCAATTTTATTTATGATAGGATTCAATATCATTCTTATAAAACTCATTTACTTTTTCCACTCATATAATATAGATAAAACCCCCACATAATTTTCCATTACCCTTATAATAATATTAAATATCTTCACTACCTATTACTTATGTTTCTTAAATATCATATTCATCAATATTTTAATGTTAAAAATAAATATAATATTTTATTAATCTCCCCAAAAATATTTATGCCTCATATGTCTATATAAATCTTATTATATTTACAAATATGGCATCATTGTTTATATTTCAACTCTTTTTTGTCATACCTATTCCATATAACCCTTTTAAGAATGTTCACATATAATATATCCCTCTATTTTAGGTTTTGGAAGATCTCTCTCACTATTCTCACTAGAATATTTTCTCAAAATCTTATTGAAATTATGGAGTAGTCTCATGTACCGATGATTTTTTCCTTTTTTATAATGATATAGAATGAGATTCATAAATCAATAATCTAGAACATATTTACACACTTTTATTCTCCTATTTTACTAATAATACCTTTGTATATTTTCACCATGGAACATTATTATTTTAGGATTATTATATCATTTCCTTCATCATAGAGAAAACTCAATCACATAATGATTTTATAGAGACTATATGCAAAAAAAACATTTATAAACATAAACAATTTTAAGAAAATTTTACAATATCCAATTCCTTTAATCATAAATAATCATATATTATAAAAACTAATAACACCTTTATTATGTTAATAAATTTTCTTTAGAATCTGGATATCCCCCTTAATATGTGATGAGAAACCACTATTTTTAATTATTTTTTTTTCACGTTTGTATAACTTAAATACCACTACACAAAAAATGACTTCTAAGCCTTGATTTTACTAGAAATCATATATTCCTCATCATTATTGTATTTTTTTCCATTTATAACAGCAACTAATTTTTTAAAGTTGACATTTCTAGTCACATCTTCCAATATTCTCTTCAAAAAAAAACACTACATTGGATATGTAATATAGACGATGTTCATTCACTATCTGTTTTCTTATAGGATTACGAGATTTATTTTCTAGACGTATCCCCACAAATCTTGTCTTATAAGGTTTCATAGGAGATTCATATTTTATAGGAAACAATATTATTTATTTCTAAAAGATCCACAACACCAAAATTACCCATTAAACTAAATTCTTCCCTGAAACTATTGTCTTTATATATTTTTTCTAGCTTAAAATTTTAGTATAACTCCATCCTTACATTGAATTATATTATGAGGGGTTTTTATATTCTAATATAATTTAATATTTATTATTATATATTCTATTTTCTATGAACATCTACAAAAAAAATCTTTCTTTAATTTGATTTTTGATCTTATAATGTTAGATTAAAGTGATTTGAATTTTTTAACATTAACATGTTTAAAATAATTCTCTATATTTAGAGATAACCTTGTATTTTATTTTATTGTCTTTTAAAATTTATTACACATTTTTCATTGTGTATTCTCATCCTTAAGACACCAAAATTTTGGTGTGTTAAGATCTTTGTATTAAGAAGTACCATTATTTTAAATATCAATTATAATCCATAAATACTCAATAGATTGCCTATAAAAATTTCGATCTCCTCGTTATGTTAATTGTGTATATTAAAAACCTCAAACATATCTTTCCTCAACATGAAAAATTTAATAATTAAAAATTTTATTCTATTATGTTGTTGATTATGTCATTCAGGTCACACTACATGATCAATATTCAATATGTAATACAAGTAGTTTTACATTCAAACTTCTTCACTTCCTAAGAACTATTATTTTATTTCAATATAAATCATGAAGTATCTAACATTGTAATCACAATATTCCATATTGTAACAAAAAAAATGAAAGCCTCGATTCCAATTAATTTGTAGTGAAATTATATTCCTTTATATTTGAATCCTAAATTTTTTCTCAATATAGGTAATGTATTCTGTGGAATTTATTCCTATTTCCATTAAATGGAAACTCTATATAGACTCTTAATCTTAAAAATAAAAACTCATTTCTAATGGACAAAATTTAATGATGTTTTAGTATAACCACATTTAAATATATATGGTGGAATCTTTCCTTTAAAAATATATTTTCCTTTATCATGTTTCTCGTTATAAAGGCATTTATACTCTTATATTCTTCAACATTTTCTTCCTGGTATTATAATACATTATAAGACATACCATTAAATCCCTCTTACACTATTTTCTATTCATTTGCGACTTTGAATGACATTTACTATTAATAATTTTTTTTGAAAATATAATCATTTCGCATCTCATAATAGATATGATTATTTAGTAACACATATAGTGATATGTGATCCTTTTCTTCTATAGAAAAAAAATCATCTGATCAAATGTATTTTAAATGTTTAATCTTAATTGATAAATAATTGTAGAATCTTCTAGTTTGTCTTTAAATCACTGAAAATGAAATACTATCTCTTTGACCCTAGAAAATTAATCAACACTTTTCTCGTATCCATATATTATGATGTATTCATTCTCTTCTGTCAAAATCTATAAATTTTTATGGATGATTCAAGAATTTAAATACTACATATTATCTATCTTGTCCAAAATTTCCTTTTTTTAGAATATGCATTACATTACAATAAATACTATAAAAAAGGGATGATATCAAGTGATTTGTTGATTTTTTTATATATTTAGGTACTTATTATCCATAAATTTCATGGCGGTATATCTCCCAAGTTATGTAGGATGAATTATCATATAATTACCCATTAATAAGGATTATGATAAAACGTAGGTAATCATTCCTTCTTTTTGACATGTATGATATTACCATTACGGTTCAACACACATGTAGTATTGGATGAATTCAAAGTCTCCATGATTCACATTTGATTATGCAGGATTGAATATGAAGTAGGGATAGAAGTAATAAAACTTATTGTTCCAGGATCAATTGGAGTACATCTGTGGGAGTGAATCCATGATATCAGTTTTAAAAAATTATTTTTAATAAATCTCCTTTCACTAATTAGGGTTCTAATCTTTCTATTATAATTATATCTCCAATGTATTCAAATAATAAAATAATAAACACAATATACATTATATTTTTTACATGGTTCTACATCAATGTGAAATCTTACTCCTTATTATGTTTTGTTAATTATGGATATACAAATCATTTTCCACTATTAAATTTTGTGGGTAAATGTAATTGAAAACCACACATAATTTTTTTGGGTAGGTATCTTCAAATTAAGAGGGAAGGTATCATCCGCTTCATAAAATATGATATGGCTTTGTTTTAAATGGATTAACTAATCTTAAAGATTCTATATATTTTCTAAAATTTTCAAAAGATCTATTTTATTCCTCTAGATGTCATGACCTAAAATATTTCATCGTCTTCCCTAGTCCATGTATTCGACTACCAGATAAATATAAATAAGCTAACATGATATTTTTCATACCTTCTCATTATTTTATAATGACTATAGTTCAAAAGAGATAATACATGAATATATTTTTCTATTTCCTTATCAAAATAAAACCACAAAAACTGATACATAAGGATACTTCTATAAAATTTATAATCAGAAGTAAAATATTCTTTATTCAATCTCATTTTCTTATACATTTTGCAATAAATTATTTATATATCTTGGAATTGTATAAACACTTATATTATTTTACAAAATATATTCCCTGAATTTGTTCTATTATATTCACCAAATAATGTGAATCTTATTTCCATAATGAAATTTGAAAAATCCTCATGTTACTCAACTACGAGATATATCATTATCATTAAATTGATGAAAAATATCAACCATGATCATGAATAATTATTCCAAATAATTTAATATAAAATTATCAAGAATAAAAAATAATTGATATTCTCATTCTAGGTTATCCAGATTTTTATAGAATTCAGAATGGATAAAAAAATTGATTAGAAATCTGCGATATTAATGTTATAATAACTAATTAGTAATCATTGATAATTTTCCCATTTAATAAAAAATCTATAAATGTCAATTAATTTTTTATTCCACCCATAATTTTACCAAGGAATTTAATTTTATGATTCTTTTTATAAATTAATATCATATGAGTAAAATGACTCATATGATGTTCAATGAATTTTACTAGTTGGCTTCTCTTACAATGTGAAGAGTAATCTATATGATGTTATGAATAACATCTATGATGTTGACATCCATCCATATGATGTTGTAAATAAACCTTAAAAATTATAAAACCATTATTATAACGTCATGGATGATATCTATGAAGATAAAATTACACATATGGATTCTGAATTCCTTTTCCATTTTTTCATTCTTAAGGTAAAAAGACGCTTATGACGAGTGAGGATGAATTTTATGAAATAATATAACTATTGGAAAAATAAAATAAATAATATTGTAGTTATTAATGAATAAAAATATGGAAGAACATACAATCAACAATATGAAGGTATGAAAATAACAACAACAATAAATTGATGCATCCATAAAGGGTTTATATGGAGAATAGGAGTTTCACTGACAATAGAGTTCTTATCATTCATTCAGCTTCAAAGGAATAGTTAAAAAGGTTACTCACTAACTTCATATTTTTTTAATAAATTATGAAAGTACATATCTCCCCAGGATAGTGAATTCAATAATAGTTACATTTTAATATAAATCACTTTGGAAGAGTTATTAATTTCATGAGGATAGTTTTCATTCCTTGAAGGGACCTTCTTAAGACTAGTCAATAATTTATAATAATTTAAATTGTATATATTTAAAAAAAAGTGATAAAACTATGAAGATTGAAACCCCATTATGAAATATAAAAGGATCATTTAAATGAATTTGACAAGGAAAGGATGTTTCCATAAATATGTACCTCACACCGTAATAAAATATTAGAGTATTTAAGTGATTCATAATATGCATGACATGCATTCTTACGTAAAAAGGGATATATCATAGTGAATTTGCGGTATATTTTATTATATAAATTTATAATATTATAAATATAGAAGAAATAGGACACACTATTATTTCTTTTAGTGGATCTTTGTTATTCATCCAAACAATTAATCAAACTGTGAAGCGCAAGATTAATTTATGACAAGTCAAAGGATTATATTTAATATGATAGTCTATGCCACTATTCTCAGATGATGTCAATGGTACATGTAATTCATTTAAGGGGAAATGGTATATAGTTTCCCTTAAATGTGCGTTGACCATGAGCCACCAGATTATTATCCCCTAAAACTACACTTTTTTATGATAACATAAATTCTAAACTGGTACTCAACCCAAACCTCCAAAAAAACATCCAAAACCTAGAAAATAATAATATAAAATAATTTCCAAGGTCTAGGTGTGACACAATCTGAGATAAATACCCACATTGAATAGTAATAAAGACACATAAAATAGATTTAATTTCAATTGTGACTACATATTTATTCTTACACTAAAAAACAATCATATGTTGGATTGGAATACCAAATATGACTTCCCTTCCTTGTAAAAACATATTTGATTTATATAAATAATATTAATCAATTTAAAAAATAACATGATATTTAACTTCTTTAAAAATTATAATATTTTCAGGGTGAACCATCCCAAAACATAAATTGGAGAAGAATCAAAGACTTTCGATGGGATCATCATACCATTAATATTTTTCATTAATAATTCAATATCAAATTATTTATTTTTTTCAATGTAACACCTTTATAAAATTAATTTTTTATAAAATGGTATGTAGATACAAAATCAAATAAGACATTAGTAATTATAGAGTATATGATATGTGAACCTTTTAACACATCACTTTTTAATTTCACAATGGCCTTCATTTCTAAACATAAATCATTTATTAATCCACTTAATGAATTCAACCCGATTTTTCATTCCACGCTTCTAGTATAAAGGTAGACATGTTTTTTCCCACCGTAGTGTTTATTATTATAATTTCCTTTCATTTAATTTTTTTTATGTATTATTAAAACCATATGATTTATGGGTTTCTCTGATATATATTTCTACCTTCAGAGCACATCATATGATTTCTTCTTAACTACAAATCTCTTATATGTATAACTCCATTCAACTAATCAGTTTCTATAATCTTAATATTATATAAATAATTAGTTTAGTTTGGATAATAATACGATATGTGTAGCTTAAAGGTATGATAAAAGTTTCCTCAATGGTATTAACTGATTCATCAACATTCTCCTTTATCTTAATGAATTTCCTCACTATTTTCATATGAATGATACAAGGAGAGTAATTGAATAAATATATCTATATAATATTATCCCAATACATAGATTAAATTTAATATTATTTCATAATTATCATTATAATAGTACACTATTAATCATCTTCACCATTAAAATGATAAATAGTCAAAATAACTTTCTCATGCTTTATGTTGCAGGGAATGGAAAATATGATTTTAGTGGTACTAATACATTGAAAAGTAATTATTAGATCTATAAACCAAATTAAATAAAGTGTAAAATACCACATAATGGAATTTAAATAACATTTTCAGTCCTTTGATCATTTGGAATATCATCACGATTCAATGATTCAGAATGATTGTATGAGTAGGAACAATATTTTTCATTCCATGTAAAATAAAATTTAGTTCCTTTGGTTTTAAATCATGTAATTTTCCATAAAAAAATTGTATTAAAATTTTCCCTTCTAGTTTAGTCCAATTACTATAACCATAATCATAGATTGAACAACAATATTCATAGTGAAACACTCTATAATATGAAAAAACATTTATAGGACATCTAAATCATGAAATGTTATTTTGAATCTACTATACCATATGGTTACCTTAGGTCTTCCATAGAAACAGTCTATTAAAATTTTTCATAATGGTTCATAAGGAATGTTTTAATTTACCCATGAATATCCATCAGGATTACCAATCAAGGTGAGTAGTGTTTAGAGAACTCATCATGCATAAGTGACGATCAGGTTAATACCCAACGCAACCCTTTTAGAGTTATTACCACTAGGTGAATTATTTATACTACAGTATCCACTTAAAAGTATTTATAAATGGATTTATTTTAAAGCTAAACCAAAATGATTTATTTATCATAACATATATGTTCTATTATATTAAGGCTTGTCTTAGGGGTTCTCACTATTGTTTTCCCATTTTAATTTACTAAAATAACTATCCCTTTACCTAATACAAACTGAGGTGACCCAATAATTATATACATAATTATTATATCTTATAAGATTAATATTTATTAAATAACACTACTATCCATGCTCGAACAATAATGGTTTAGTATATTGGGACATATAGATAGATAAAAAACTCATACATTAAAGATCTGCATCATCTCCTAATATAATATTCACAATTAGAACCCTTCATAGATATATCTTAATAAAAATAATTATCAATATCTTATGTAAATTGATTCATAATGATGGGTGAACTTAGATTAATTTTAATTATAATAAGTGGAGATTCCAATAAGTGAATATTTTTCAGAATAATAAGAGAATAAGTTTATGATTACATGATCTTATCATTCAAAAATCCTACAAAAAAAATTCAAATATCATAATCATGAGTAATTAAAAAATAATTGGTTTTTATAATAAATGAATCATAAATGAATAAAATTACATGATCCATGAGAGCATAATATTGACACAAGGTCATGTGATTATAATGTTTCATAAATTGTAATGTAATCATTTTCATATATATATATATATATTATCAAATCAATAAATAATTAATTTAATGTAATGTTAGTCTTTGGATAACAACTCATTTAATATCTTTGGGGTTGGGATAACCTTATATGTACTCTTTTTGAGCTTCTAAAAACCTTTTACAAACCCTTTGATCATAAAGACTATTAGTGTTTTACCAATTAATTTCATTTCTATTATGGAACCACTCGCCACATTATCATAATCTATTCATATATATTCTATAAGATTATGAAAATATTAATCATTTCAACATATCTAAACCAATACAAATAAAAATATATTTCATCAATATTACATCATTATAATAATTAACAATCAAGAGAAATAATAAATATCATATCATCAGATAATATTCCTAGTGAAAAATATGTAACATTAGATGATGTTATCATAGATAAAAATTTTCCTTTAAAATATGACATGAATATTTCTTACGGAAAATACCCATTTAATTTTGAAATCTATTATTAAATATATAAAAGTTTTAAAAATATTAAGGGAAAAATTTCCATTGAATGAAACCAATGAAAATTTAAATAGTCATCAAATAAAATAGTATTCTAGATGGGGGGGGGGAAGTATTTAGGGTGGTGTACACTAAAAATGATTTTTTCAAACCATTGGTAATAAAACCTGTTATGAGAAAAAAACATATGATTACTTTTAACCCTTTTATAAAAATAAAAACATAGGAAAAAATTGATTTATTAAATCATTTTATATTTTTAAAAACATTCTTAAAATCATTTTAATGAAACTATGAACTTGTGAGAAAATGATTCCTAACAAAATAGGGAAATAATTTCAATTTTCATTACTAACCTTATTTCAAAAAATTGAGTACCTATAGGGAAAAAAACTAAATGGAAAAAAATTAATTTTCATAATTAAATATTGGAGGATAAACTAAATATTATTTTATATATTTTTAAAATATAATTTTTTTATCATAAATTTAATCATAAACAGTCCTAGGAAATATGATATTGTAGAATAAAATAATTAACTCATGTTCAAATTTTTTCTTAAGAACACTATACTCTTATATTATAAAGTTAAATTTATTATATTTATATTAAATAACTATAATAATTCCTTTTATACCATGAATTTCTTACTTATATTTTCATAATACCCATTCATTAATAATTATTTACTAAAATCCTTTTTCATTCTAGTAAGTATTTAATTTTTTATGTTTCCATTTATTTGAATATTATGATAAATACCTATTGATCGTGGAATAATCAAATCATAAATTTTAATAATAAAATATATATCATAAATTAATTATATTCATATTGAAAACTATCTATAAAAGGTACACTTAAAAATGAGTTACATCATTCATTAACATGAAAGTTTATACGTTTTCATGAACGTTGTTTTGATTTTATTTAGAACATATAGGATGAAAAATAAATAATATTATATAAATATTTAATAATAACTTTATCATATATATTCTATATATTTATTAACACCATAATTATGTCTAACAATGTGAGGTAGTGATAGAAAATTAATCATATCACTATGTGGAGGTAATAATCCATATATTCACACGAGCGATAATTTTATTTATCATTTTATGGTGTATAGTTGGAAAAAGGTTTGGAAAAAATATTAATAATACAATAGTAATTTATGATATTGTATTAATAATTTTATTATTGATAGAATATTTTTAAATAATGTGGGAGAATAAATAAAATAGAATTTTGTCATTTTAAATTTATACATCTTTTTTGAGGAAATATATGTTAGTTTGAACCTTAATCATTGAAATAATAGGTAAAGTAAAATATAAAGTACCCTAGGATGATGATAATGGTGCTAGTAATTTTTTGGGTCTAGGATTGGTAGAGCCAAAAGTATACAAAATTTTCTATAAGGTTGGATAGATAATGTCTATTTCTAAGTGATGGTGATGACAAACATGGAATTACAAAAAGGATTAAAATAATATAAAGTCATTTTCCAATGAAATTAAAAAATGGAAGTTTATTTATAGGTAAGACAACATAGTATCAAAATATATTAAAAATTATATTTAAACTATTTAATGTGTCATTCATATCCATGTATATTACATTAACAACCAGAAAAGATGTTTTATGCCTTACTATGGTAACAAATCTTTTCTATTTTTATTATTCATTATTATAAATAATTAATGTGGCCTCACTTCCAAATTTTTACATGATTATTCCATATATGTAATCATTTTTTAGAAATTATATTTCGATAAGTTAAAATTTATCTTAATATAAACTCATAAAACCTAATGAAAACAAGTTTGTAGGAAAATGAGTTTTAATCATAAAAATGTGTTTACATTTATTACATTCCATCTAAAAACTAAAAAATGGTTTTTCAAAATTTTGAAATAGATATATAATATATATATATTATTTTAATTATTAAGAAATAGGGATTACTTTAAATATTTATGATAAAATCTTATTGCGCACATACAAAAAAAATTTATAAATAATTTAACTTTTTGTGCTTAATGTTTTTCACATCATTCCTAACCATTAGATAACTAATGCATACTTTTTTAATAATACATTAAAACAAAAATTCTTTAAAATAATTTGTTAATATTTATCAACATATTTGTTCATATAAAATTCATAACACCATGAGAAATATGTTTCATTGTAATAATATATCATTTAATCATGACATGATTTTACTTGAAATTAAATTATTATTTTACAAAAAATAATAAATATGATTGAATTTTGACAAAATGTTCGAAATATTTTTCATAATGTGGTTACTCTTATTTTTATCTTCTAGTAAAATATCAATGTTATAAAGGTATAATATATCATGGGTTCATTTAGACTCATAATTGTGTTTAAAGAAAGATGTCAAATACATTATATTTATTTCAAATGAAATATATATAAAATAATTGGGTGTCATATATACCCATAATGGTTTGATTGTATGAAATATTTCAATGTATTTTTTTTATATTCTCTAAAAAATACTTATTTGGAAGACTACTCCATTGATGCATTATCAATGATGTAAGTTTCATCAAGGGAGTAGCTTTGATAATTTGTGCTTCATGGTGATATTTTCATTTTTATTTTTTATAATTCATATAGCCATTAAAAAATATTCAATTAATTTTTTAGGCACTGCAACTTGATTATGGTGTGACATTGGTGTTTTAAAAAAATATATTTTCTAGAGCGTGACTTGTGTCATGTAATGGGTAGCAAAAATGTGGTACTATATAGGTTCATAGGATATATTATTGGAAATTTAATACACTAAAAATGAAATTATATACTATAATGAGTGAAATTTTAGCATTGGAATAGTAGATGAAATAAAAATACATTGGATCTCAATGTTCGATTGATGTGTTCTAGGTCAGGAAAACAATGATCTTATTTCTTGTATTGGGCCAACTGGCCTTGATCATGATGGGCCATTATATGTTTGGACAAATAATTGGATAATAAAACATTAGTTAATACTCTATCCCATTATATAGTCTCTTTGGTCTAATAAATAACTATAATAATAACAAGGATAAACTTTTTCCATCATTAGGGGTTAGGATTGGTAAAAATTTGGGCTATAGTGGGTGTGGTAGAACCTTATAGGGATGGGGTAACCTATACCAGTTTTGACTCATTAGGTGATTGAGTAATTTTATTTGGTCATATCATCTTCAATTCTATAGGTTATGAAGATGAATATGAATATGATGATAATTATTATTAGTGGTTTATATGGTTACATTGGGAGATTTATGATATATTTCCAAGGGTCTCTATTACTTGTGGATGAAAAGATTTATGCATTATTATATAGGGTATATTGTTTTCATGGATTTGTTACAATATATTTGATAGATACATCTGGTATCCTACAAAGTGTCACATCATTGATAAAATAAAATTATAGGATGGGTAATTTTATCTAGAAATTGGACTTGATAATGTGTTTTACATGGAAATATTCATCGTGCGTTAATAAACACAAATTAAAATGTTCAATAATAGTGTCATATCCAAGTGGAGATAATTGTTCATATTAGATGGGATATAAAAAGTCATATTTTATTTACTAACATTTTTTTATTTTATTCTTTATATAGTTGAAGTTGATAATGTGGTATAGTTCAGTCCTAGGGGGTTGTAACACCCCAACCCTCTCATTGGCATAAGATAAGGAAAAATTCTAGTAACCATAGAAGACATCCATAAGATACCAAAGTGTTGCAATAAATGTACAGGGATTAAAAGTAATTTGGGAGAATATTTTCCCAAATTACCCATACATACATTTAGGTAATATATAACATATAATAATATCAAATTGATGCATGAGAATTAAACACATAACTCAATGAAATAACAGTATAAGAACAATATCAGAGTAATAACAGAACAAAAATAAATTACAAGGCTAAGACTCCAATTATAGAGACATTAAAACCAAAGTGGAACAATCCTACACCAATATAAATAATTTCCATAACTTAATCTTTAGTAACCAATTCATAACATCAAGGATGACCACTATAAAAGGAAGAAATGTGACCCTTCCTTATATTTTAATATAATACTTTTGTAAACATACTAATGTTCCCAAACACAGGGTGAGTACATCACTCAATAAGATTTTCCCAAATAATTCCAATCACATAAAAGTATAATAAGATGAAGTTATCACATTTTATGTAAAATAGATTGTGAGAATATCAAAATTGTATATCAAAGGAAAACAGTTTAATCTTGAAATTTAACCAAATCAATCCATCCACATACTATTCAACTTTCAACTTATCATAAAAATTAAATGTTCCAAACTCACACACACACAAGAATTCTAATGACAATACCCACACCCATCGCCAGAAATATATCTATCGTCATGTCATTACATGATGATATAGCTTTTTTCCATTCTAGTCAGCATTGATCACCATGTATAATTCAATAGGGTGTCATACAATGCACTATGAATGCCAGAAACCTTTTATTATAAGAAAATAATCCATATCAAATAGTTTTCAACAAAAAAAATTCATTTTAAATTAAATCCTTAAAAAATATTCAGTTATAACATATCCTGATAAAATTTCAAAACGTCCAATTTGAAATAACATCAAAATAGTTGTCTTCAAAATAAAGTACTCAAAATATATCAAATTAATATAGAAGAACATTTAATCAATATTAAAGGCAATATGTTATAGAATAATAGAGGGAACAAGAAGCTGCCTACCATGATTATGATTGGTGAAAAGAATATTAAACAATTCCATGGATCAACCAATTAATCTTATTTTTGAAGAAAAACCACATAATATCTCATCACCAAAAATCCAAAACCATAGATCTAGGTATCCCAAACTGATATATTTTCTTGATCAATCAAGACCAAATAGATCTGAAATGAGGAATATGGGACCCTAACCATTTATTTTCAATAATAATTATCAAATAATAGTTTCCCAAGGATTCTATACATCAAAGCTAATTGTAAATCACCATAGTTAAGCCTAGAAGTCATGAGAAAAAAAGATAAGAGGTATATATAGATTTACAACCACTAGTTGTAATAAATATCATTGGTCCATAACTATTTATTCAATAAATTGATAATTTATATAATAAATTCATCAAGGTTCACTTATGCTGAAAAATCTATCACCTCAGTTATTTTTTCATAAAGTATAATCCCATAGATAAAAATTATATTTTATAGCGTAAATATTTTTTCACTGTGAACTTTTATAAAAACATCTATCAGGAATAATTTATATCATAGACCATATTTATAGAATTAATATTTCCTGCATTTATTTCCAGCATCCATAGACTAGGATATTCTATTTTTACCCCTCTAAACATTTCCAAAAGCTAACTCAAAAACACTAATGGAAAGAAAAAAAATCATATAATATTGGATTACCTCAAAAAAGGGGAGAAACATTCTCCCTAACATTGGGATTTACATCCTCTAAATTGTAGAAATCAACATTTCCCTCGAAGAAGTCAAGAAATTACCCCCACAATACATTTTCTTATTCATATTTTTCATCATCAAACTAACTATGATTCCATAGTACTCTCACTAAAGAAATATATCTACCCTTAATAGTATTTACTTATCTATCGAGAACTAATACCATTTTGATAACAGAATTCACATACATCTTAATAGTAACAAGATCACAACTTATCATATGTCATGGGTAGGGATGACACTTTTTCAATTGAGAAACATGGAATAAATTTTCAATAGCACTAAATCGTAGAAATAATGCTAACAGGTATGCAACAGTGAAAATCTATTATACAACATAGAATAGTCCCACATACCATGACGCTAACTACCCTTTTTCCCCATGCTTCAATGACAATTTTTAGTCTTTTGAAAATACAAATCCAGTCACCTAAAAATATAAAGGACAATGATGATTATTTATATAAATATTTTTTCTTTGTTTTTACATAGCCATTAATTTATGGATCATTTGGATTTTCCAGGTATTCTCATGTACAAGACTTAGTTTAATAAATTATTTCCACCTATATCTTCCCAGCATAAAGGGGAAAGACAAGGATGGCAATATAAATCCCCAAATATTGGAATCTTCTTTTCCATTTGATTTCAGTTTTTATAGGATAATTCGTAAAATTAAATATGATCCTCTCATAAATGAGAATTTTAAATTAAATATGATAAGAGAATATTTTTCAATGTATGAATAATGTGTTCACACAATCCATCCATCTGTGGATGATATGTTTTATCAGAGTCATCTGTCTTCTAAGAGCTAGTAGTAATGACCACCAAAATTGAGATGTGAAACAGGGGTCTTTATCTAATATAATTGACGTTATAACTCCATGTAACCTAACCAATTATACAATATAAAATTTATCTATGTTTTATACAGTGTAGGATTCTTTATAAGGGATAAAATTTTCCAAATTCATGAGTTTATATACTACTATTCATATAGAACCATGTTTTCATATCACTCTTGGTAGGGCTCTGAAAAAATCAATCTCAATTTTCTCCCACTTATATATTGGTATAAGAATAGACTGTATCATATCATATAGTAATTGATGTTTCACCTTTATTTACTGACATGTTAGAAATTTTATCAACTATTTTTCAATGTTGTATTGCAAACCTAACCACTAGAAATGTTCATTAATTTCATTTTAAATTTTCATAACAACTTGATAAATAGAACATTTTGACTTTTGTTGTATCAAATGGAGCTATTTTAGAAAATAATATGGAACTTCAATTCGATTTTGAAAAAATAACAAAATATTTGGATCTTATTTCTAGTCATAAAAAGTCTCACCACCGTTTAGGTTTGACATAATGGTGATATAATCATGAATTGATGTCATAGATTCTTTTAACAAACTTATAATGTATATAATAATAGAAATGGTAATGAAAATAATGTTCTAACCATGTGCATCGAAATCTAAATGCATATAAGTGATCATGATCATCATCTTCCATTGGTTACAACCTTCTTAGACACCATAAATGTATGATTTCTAACTCAAGGTATCTACTATAGAATTCACTTTATTGAGTGCATATAATAATCTTAACATGAACATTTGGAGGTAATAGATTAATCTACATAGCCTCAAGTTCGTGTTTCTTAGAGACAAGATGTATTTTAAAATCTTATTAATTGTGAAAAATATGAACTTTTCTCAAAAGAGGTAATTATTCCCTGAATTTAAGGAATTGATAGCCATAGAAAATTCTAGGTCTTGCATAAGATAATTTTTCTCATTCACTGACTAATACCTCAATATATAAGCCACATATAGTCTCCTTGCAAGATAACACAACGAATTCTAGATCTATAAACATCAAAATATACCACATTGTTGTTATCTGTATTAGGAATAATTGGAAATGGTGCAGAGGTGATAAGAGTTTTAAATTCAAAAAATAATTTCTCACATTCATAATTCCTTAAAAATGGACCATCTTTACTTTTCATAGTTATATTAGGAGAATAAAGTCATGAAAAATCATCATTAAAGGGTTGATAATAGTTATTAATTCCTAAAAAACAACATAACCCAATGGAATTATTTAATATATGTGACAAGACATCTTATTTTATCTTCCTAGGGTAAATTGATATTCCATAATTGGAAATTAAATTCTTGGGGAAACAAACTTCAGGTATCCAAAAGTCTCTTATAGAAAACTAAGCATACAAATAATCGCCTCAAAATTAATTCAGTATAATTTAAATTTTCTCCTCGTGGTCATTCCTATTACCGGAATAAATAAAAATATTATAAATTAATACTAAAATAAGTAATATTGATACCTTTGAATGATATTATTCATCAAATCCATGAAAATTATTTTCATTTTTTTAAACAAATCAGTGAAAATATTTTTATAATAGCAATATCCAATCTAAAATTGTATTTCTATGATACCATGTCCTATAAATCTAAGATTATGATATCTTGATAATAAAAATAATTTATATAACTACATGTATTCCCTAATTTTATCAAACAACTCATCTATTCAAGGAAAAGGATACTAATTCGTAATCTTTACTTGATTCAAATTATGATAATAAAAACATTAGAGGAGAGTACCATTGTAACTCCATGAGATTTTGTGAAATAAATTTTTGAAATAAAGTAAATCTTTTTGATATTTTTCACTAGACACAATACATGTTTTTTCATTCATTAAAGAATTTCCAATTTTATCTTTTGTTATAATGACACACTATATTAAAAAACCATGATATATTATTGTTATTTAAATGTGATGGTTATAAACAAGCCATTAAACATAGTGATATGAATATAAATATATAAATTTAAATTATTATGTGTAATAGTTTTACATAATGGAATAATATTGATAAAAGGTTCTTAGTTTTTAGAAAATCCTTTTTATGTTTTGAAAATACTATTTTCTCAATAAAAAATTTTTGCATAATTTTAGGATAAAATTTAATTTTTACAAATTATATAAATATTATTAAAAATAATAAAATTAATTTTTTAAATCCCCATTTCAAAATTATCTTGGGGTGATTTGTTTTTAATTTTTTTTAAAGATAAAATTTTCAGTGAATAGTAAAAAAACTAGTTTGTATTAAGAATTTTCTTTTCATTTAAAATTTTTAAAAACATCTATGTTTTATTATGATGGTTTTTTTAAAAAAATAGATCAAATACATATCTATTAATCCAATTTAGGTCACTGGAATCATTATTATATTGAATTTTGATATAAAATCATTTCAAACTTTTGATCATTTTCTCTTTGGAATCTGACGTTATCTGCAGGTATATAGGATTAATTTTATATTTAATTCTTAAAATTATGTGAATGGAATTTGGAAAAAGGGATTAATTATTTTTAATCATAATTATTTATTTTATTTAATAATTAAAACTGACTTTTTCTATAATTAATATTAAAAATGTATGAATTATTCACTATAGTTAAGTTAAAAATGCGCTTACTGACGGTTTAACTAAAAAGACAGGGGTTAAAAATGGTTAAAAACATCTAAAAAATTAATAAAATGGCCCTATTTAAACATTTTATCTTCCAAATGTTATAAATTCCCATTTTAAATTTTTATATAATTTGAGAAATGTGGGTAAATATTTTTATTTTCAAAACATACAAGTGTGCCACTCACCTCACTTATAAAAGGTCACCCTCTTTACTCTCCTCTTAACACTTCCAAACCCCACTATTTAAGCCAATACATATCCATATTACTTACTTACATACATACCACCATCATAGAAGACTTATATTTTTTATAAATCGAGCCTAGAATGCATTTTGGTTCAAACCAAAAGATATTGTCTAAAGAAGAGGTAGTATCTAAAATTAAGCATTTTAATTTATTTCTTCCACCACATCCATAAATTTTTATTTAAAATGATTATATAATAACCTAAGTTTAATAAATATACTTATATGTTGTTATTTTAAGGGAATTACCTCCAAAAATCTCCTCTGCCATTAAATTGGATATGAAATCATTATTCTTGTGTACAGTAAACTACAACCTCATGAACCAATTTTATTCATTTTCCATGAAAACCTCTCATGGGTAGATACAATGATGGATATATATATATATGATATTTAATCCATTAATATTATTATTTAATCATAAAATCACATATTCATTCTTAATTTATACTCCATTGGAATATGATAACATTGTCCCTATGTGTAGTGAACTATCATCCCGTGAAACAATGTGATTGTTCCTTTATATAAGATTTAAATAAAAGGAAATTAGGTTAGTAATAAATAATAATTGGTAATATATATGAAATATAAATGATTATTTACTGGAAATATATTATTTAACTTTCATCCATTCCATCCTTTTATAAAATGGATTTATCTTTCACGCATACATATGGCCTACCCACTCCACAAATAGAGTATTTCATTTTATATATCTAACGATATGGATTAATAAAAATACCTATATATTGAATAAATATGATATTTATATCATGGATAAATTTTTTTATATTATCAAAACATGATAAAAATAAGAGTACTAAAAATAAAAAACCAAATATACTTACAAAACAAAGCTGTTATTACCCAAAACATGATTTTAACAAGGAATTATTAATAAACATGTAATAAAAAGTAATAATTAAATCATTTATATTATCATACGTAAGATTATATCATTTTAATATATTTATAATAAACATATATTAATTATGCATGACTTTGAAGGTATACAATGGAATTTTAGTCTTAATGTATGGTATTTTTGTCTCACTTTTTTCTTCTATGAAACACTTGCTATATTCAAACAATATTTTTTATATATGGTTTATAAAATTCCCATAAATTTATTTTATTACGATTCTTATGAAAATTATTTTTATTTAATAATCCATTTAGGATCTCAATTTTTTGGGGTTTATGGTTTAAAATATACCAAAGTGGTAAGAGATTTTTGTCTCAATTTTCCTTCAGTGAGACAAATGTTATGTTATGTGACCATCATATTTTATGAGGCCTATATGAAGCTTTATTAACTTATAATATCATGAATTTATTTATTCTCATGATATTATTTGTTTCATTTAATTTTATTCCTTCATGTTTCCCATGATGGAATGTTACCGAAGTAGTAAGGGAATTATGAAATAATCTCATTATTTATCAAAAATGTTTATGATTATATTTTTAATATAGAAATTAAATGATAAAGATCTCAAAAAACTAATGAATTTTATTCTCCTAAATTCATATCAATAATAGCAATATTTTCTATTCATTTTCTTATCTTTATGTACTCATGGTTTCAAAATAATTCATTAAATGAAATCAGACTTCATTTCTCTCAACAGTTGAAAACCATTTTTCGTCCATATACATAGTTTATAAAAATTTATTCATAAATGGTTTATCCTAATCCAAAGGATTTATAAAATAGTTTTTTACCTATGATTTACTTTCTATGAATTTTTTTAGAAGTAATTTTGATGAAATTTTAAAAATAATTCCCGCATTGGTTTTACCAAAAATTTGAAAGGAATATTTATTTTAACGTCTATTGAATTTCCCTCCATTATAACCACAAATTTTTTTAAAAATATATTATATGTTTTAAAGTTTATTTTAAAATAAATTATTTTTTAAAATTATTTATTTTTTAAAAAATTCAATTGGAAATGATATTTTCCTCGAGGGTTGTTTTAAATTATTTTTATAGCTCCCTTACTAGTTTCTACGGTAATTTAAAAAAAAAGGTTTTGGAAAATGTTTTATTTTTTAAAATATTATTTCAAAACAAAAATAATATTTTTCTCAATAAATGATTTAATTTTTTTTAATATTTAATTTTATGATTGAAATGTCATTTCAAATAAAAATATTTTGAATTTTTTTTATGAATTTTTAGTTTTGAAAAATTGGTTTTTATTGTTTAATGTAAATTTTCATCAAGAAATATTCACAATGATATTAATTTTTAAATAATTTAACAGAAAATGTGAAATTCATTAATGTAAAATATGATTTACTAGGGATATGATCCAATGATTACATATTTTTTATTTATCTAGATTGATTAGGTTTATGATGACTAGATATTTAGGAAACTTGTTCTTCTTCCATTTGTTATATAATGACAAAATACTTACAAAACCCACTTCATTTTCCATGGGATATGATTAAATTATGAAATGATCATGAAACATATTACATTTATATAGGTTTTTCATTGATGATATTTTTATGATGCCCATTACTTTTTATGGTTTTTGAAATGATGAATGTTTTATGATATTAGAATAAATGTACGAATAAATTTCAATATACTATGGGTGGGACCTATATCGACATCCAATGAATTTGGTAAAGATTGATATCTCATGAGATAAAATGTGCTCAAATGTGGTGTGAAACCATTCCATTAATGGACTATATCAATTATGATGGTCTTGGAAATGATCCATGTGCACTATGATGGTTTAGAGAGTAAACCGATTCTACATTCATAGTCTTCGAAATGATCCTTGAAATTCCAAGGAAATAATTTTCTATGCGTATTCACGACTCTAGTTTATGATCTCTGATATGTAGGGTATGGTTTCAAAATTTAATTCTCATGTTCTCATACCCTTATTATCATATTATTCTTATATGATTGTTTATATCTCCCTTGTTAGCCCTTAATAAACATTTTAGTTCACCATTTCTTATGCTTCCTTTCCCTAGGATATGATGAAAGGTATTATGTATGAAAAGTCTACAAATGGTTCTAGTTATGGTTAAATTATTTAGAGATGATGTAGCTCACTTATAAACCAGTTGTTTATGCTTCCATTTTTCTAATGAAATTTTAACTTTTAGAACATCAGGATTGTGTTTTTGTAATATAATTCATATTTACCTAAAAGATGTAATATTTTTATATGATATGTTTAGGGTCATTGATATTATTATCATAGTAATGGTACATTTAACCATTATATAATATGATGAGAAAGCTATTGTGATATCCCATTTTATATTTCTAATGATATGTCTAAGGATATGTCTATGGAAATGTCTAAGGATGATTCAATGTATAGAAAAATGCCCTATATTTTTTATAAAGGATAGATTGAGTTGTTTCAAAAAATTAAATATTTTTTTAGATTCTATATGTGGAAGTGTCTCATACATAGAGGTACCAAGGGGTAATAACATCAAAATGGGTGCATTGATATGGGCTTGATTATCACCTACTGTATACCAATGGGCCTTGTTTCACCCCTAGTTTGATATTCCATGGGGATATAAAAGAGAAATTCAAAAAATCTTTAGTAACAATCATGAAGGATTTGAATAGTGACCATGAATGAACTTGGATAAGAATATGGTATAATGTATTGAAAAACGTGTCTTAATTTGAAAATCATATAAATGATTTTTCATGATTATGTGGTTTTTAACAATGATTATAGAATTTCACACAATTCATTCAGGATTTAGTCAATGGATGGAACCAAAAGGATATACGTTAATAATGAATTAAATGGATAATTCAATGAGTTTAATCAATTGAAATTGAATATTATAAGATAAGGAATAAAAAATATTGTTTCTATACTCAAACAACTTTATAAAAAATAGAATCACACAAAAAATACAAAAGAGAGGAAGAGGGAACAATGACCTGATGATTACTACATGAGGAAACATCCACACTCTTTTAGTGGTTCTATTGATTCATTAGTAATTGATCAATGGATCAGTACCATGGAAAATCTATTTTCTATTCTCTAGTATTTGGTGCATTGAATGTCATTTTGGTTATATATCATTGAGAAGGTGAAATATAGAAATAATGTAATCTTATTAATAATATGAGGTAATAATATTTAATTGAATCCATGGAATGGATTTAGTTTAATAAGACATTTCAAACTAAGTTATCCCTCATATTCCATGAATAAGGATGGAGAAAGAATTTTTTGATATAAAAAAAGAATGATTATGAATATATTCGCACCTACAAAGATACTTTTATAAGACATTCCTGGCATGCTTTGGGTTTATTAATTAGTACAAAATAAAAATTGATCAGTAATTTTATGGTTTAACACAATTTCATGAAATTGAATTTTTATAAGAGATTTTAATCACTACACAAAATCAATTCGATGTTCACTATAGGTAGAAAGGATAACTAGATATTTGAACCATTACCATTTTTTATAAGTGAAGAAAAAATAGAATCTCATGATAATTTGAATAAATCACATGGTGGAATGAAATTTTAGCAACATACATGCCATAAATGTGTGAAAAAAACCCAAGTGAATAAATGAAAGGATCAACAGCGTGTCACAATAATAGGTATCATATATATTAGGAAAATATTATTTATGTGACATTATGTGTGAAATAAATAAATTTAATAGAGAGATATCTCAATATAATTAACCACCCATAATGTAGTTTTTTATGTGCCTAGAGGTTTGGATTTATGTGAATCCATTCCCCGGTCTGAGGGCTATTATGGATGATAAGACAAAACACCCTCCAAATAAAAATGGAAAAGGGAAAGAATAGGAAAAAACAATAGATGATGTGAACCATGATAATTAGTGAAAACATATCCTCTCCTCCTTGGTTAAATATTTCATGTTTTATTTTGTATGAATGAGCTTTATGAAAATTTTATTGTTCACCCCTTATTGAAATTTTATTTTATTGAATCCCTCTATATGGATTCTATAATAATGAGATCACATTTGATATTCTATTGATTCAAGGACAAACCCAAACTTCTATTTAAAATTTATTTATTTGATATCAGATTTTATATATGGAATAAAGGGTGAATTAAATATTGGACATGTGTAGGTCTCTATGTAAGATTAAAATAAGAGTTGTGAATACCATGATGGGTTTATTATTTAAATATTAATCATATGTTCACATTCATTGACATCCATTTTGATATTTTATGTGATGGTATCTTATCATGATTAAGGATGTTTTAAGAGACATTTATAGAAATACAACCCTTTTTTGTATATGTTTTATTGATAGAGTTATTTGAGGAGTAATGGATTTACACTCTGTGGAAATATGATTCTTGGTACTGGTAACATTTAGTGTTTTTATTGTCATTGATTTTGAGATAATTATGGGTTGTCCTTGATCACATTATGAAGTCAAAATACTCATTTTCCTTCAGATTAAATTTATCTCTAGGTCCACTATACACAATAGACAATAAGGAAGTGGATATGTTGAATTTGGTACCACGTTCAAATATAAATAATCGGTATCTGATGTTTAACTAGATGTTTTGGTGAAATATATAGTAAGATCTTGATACATAGTTCTATATCAGAACTGCATATCATTCTAAGAAAGATGTTCAGTCTGAGAGAATAATTCAATACCTAGAGAGTATGCTGGTATCTTGTTATATGAAATTTTACGGTGCTTGGGATAAACAACTATCTCCAAATGAGTTTTCCTATAACAACATCTTTCACTCAAGAATTTATATGGCTAATTATGAATCCCATTATAGAAAGTTGTGTAGAAATCCAATGAATTGGAATTAATTTGAATATATTAATCAATTGGGGCCTGATCTAGATGATAAAATGGTAGATAATGTTTGATCCTTTAAGAAATAGGTAAGGGCGATGGAATGCTGAGGGTAAATCTTTTAGTAATAATTGATGTGATCTAGATTTTTATATTGGCCATAAATAGTTTCTATTAATTTATTTATGGGAGGAACAATGGAAAAATAATCACTAGGTATATAAGTCCCTTGGAAATTATTGATAATATTGAGATTTTAACATTTATCTCGATACTTCCACTAAACTTATCTCCTGTTTCTGATGTATTCCATGTATCTCTCTTGATTAAATACATATCTGATCCATCACGTGCACTGATCTCTGAGGTTATACTATTGGAGCATGATATTTTTTATGAGGTAGAATTGGGGTAGATTTTGGGTCCTGAAGAAAAAGTTATATGAAACAAAACCACTCACCACATCAATGTTTTTTGGTGAAACCACCAACTTGTGGAAGTTTTTAGGGATCCTAAGGATGTAATGAGGTAGAAGAATTCTGAGTTTATGGTACCAAATGGATGAATTGTGACGATGAAATTTAATTGAAGGGGGTATAATGTATCTCCATGACATTTTTTGAAATATTTTTCTCAAATAAATTTTATTTTTTAGATATTTTTCTCTATACTCAATACAAGATTTATCTTGTTTTACATGCAATAATTAGTGTATCTTGTGTTACACATGAAACAATGTTTTAATCGACTGAAATAGATTATTAATATTATTTAAATGATATTTTGGTAACATAGTCGTTAAATTTATTTATATTAATAGTAATAAATAATTTTTCAATAATAAGTATTAATTTATTATATAAAGAAAACATATTGATAAAACGTACATTATTTTTTGAAAAATAATTATATGTTTCAAAGATAATATTTTAAAAAAAAAACTATTTTTAATTCATTTTGTTTAAAAAAATTACTCCTTTAGATAATTTATTTTAAATAATATACTTCATTTTTTAAATAAAAATTTATAAATTAAATTTGAGTGAATTTATGATATTTTTCTAAGAAGATAAAATTTTCAGTGAAATATAAAAAATATGGGTTTTTCTTAGGAATTGTATTATCCTTTAGAACATTACAAAACCGAAAAAGTTAATATATTTTTTAAATTAAATTTCTTTCTTTTATATATATATATATATATATTAATCTAATTTATATAATTTTAATCATTTTAATATTTATTATTCAGATAAAATGTTATTAAATGTTTGAACATTTTCCCTTTGGAAACCCGATTTAATCGTGTCAATGGGATTAATCATAAATTAATTTTTCCAACCGATATTAGTGGAATTTTAAAACAAATTATATTTTTTACATAGTAATAACTGATATTATATAATAGTGTCAAACTATTTTTTTACCATGGTGAATAGTAAAAATAATAAAAATTATTTACTATGGTTAAAGTAAAAAATGGGTTTATATGGGTTAAACTAAAAATATAAGTGTTAAAAATAAAAAAACATATAAAAAAAATTATATATATATATATATATATTTCATAATATATTCTATTATTGATATTGGAACATTTTTACCATGTTTCAGGTGAAAAACATGGTTACAGTTTTTTCTTTTCAAAAATTACATGTGTGTCCCCCACATCAGCTATAAAAGGCCACTAATGCTCTTATCCTCTTCACACATAAAAACCCCATTGTTTCAAAAAATAAATTTCCAAATATCTTAATTTAATATCTATAATCATACTATACTTCTTATTTTGAGCGAAAATTAAACCTATGAATAATTTGTGGGAAAACCAAAAGAAGATGTCTAGAGAAGAGGTAACATCTCTAACCAAACATTTCATTTTATTTATTCCTCAAAATCCTTTAATTATTATTAATTTATCATAATACAATAAACTATGTATATTAAATATACTCATTTTTATTATTATTTTAAATTCACTATCTTCAAAAATCTCCTCTTATATAATATAGGATATGAAATCATCATTAATGTGTATGGAAGACTATAGCCTCACGAACCAATGTTATTCATTTTCCACCACCACCTCTTGTGGCTGAATATAATAATTTATTTATTAATTATATATTATATTTATAATATTGTTATTATTTTTTAATCATGATATTACATATTATTTATTACTTTTTATTCAATGGAAATATGGTAACATCGTTCTTGTGTACGGAGAAATACTACCTCAAAAAGTTATATGATTTATTCTTCACATACACATTACATAGAATATAATATTGACATGTTTAAATAAAAATTAATGATATATATGAAATAAAATTAATTTTTTATATTAATATAATAATTACGTTTTTCATTTCATCTTAAAAAAAAGAAACACGGTTCATGCAAATGTATGACCTACCGTCTCCGGGAATGGTGTACTTAATTTTCTTCTCTATCATTTTTAGATTACTATAATAGCATATATAATGAATATATTTTGTTTTTATACCATGATTTAAATTTCTTAGTTAATCTATCCATAATAAATATATGGGTTCATAATATAATAAATCAAAACACGGTCAATAAAATAAAGAAGTTGTTACACAAAACATGATTTTTTTCATGGAATTGTTGATAAAAAATATTAAATACCATAGGTATATCATATAGTATGGTAAATAAGATAATGGTTACTAAATATATTTATTATAAAAATATATTTATTATAAATTAGTTTTTATCATGTTCAAATGAAGTTTAGACTTATGGTATCGATCTTTTGTCTCACTTTTTTTACATATGTGAAACACATAGAATATTCACCATTTAATCATTTATGTGGTGTATATACTTAAAATTACTGTATTTCATGATTCATCTCTTAAATATTATTCGTATTTACATATCCTTTTTAGTATATATATTTTTCATGAGGATTACATTTCAAAAGTTACTAAAGAAGTAAGTGATGTTTGTCTCTATTTTCTTTCATTGAGACATAAGATATATTAGGCACCTATCTTCACTTATGAGGTGTATATACATACCAATTAAAATGTAATATCATGAATTTATTTATTATTATGTCATTATATGATTCATTTCATGTTATTCCATCACGGGCCTTACTATTCATTATTACCTAAATGGTAATGGTTTTATGATAAAATTTCATCATTTATCAGGATTGTTTATAATAATGTTTCCAATGATAAAATACAATGATACATATCTTAGGAAAATAATGAATTTAATAGTCTTTGTTAATGTCATGAAAATAAATATCTACCCTTCATTTCACACTCTTTGTGTACTCATTATTTAAATGAATTGTTTTTAAAGAAAATAGACTTTGTTCTCTCTTCAGCCAAAAACTATTTTTATTCCACGTCCATATTTTATAAAAAAAATTCAACAATATTTTGTGGTAATTTAATATAATAATTTAAAAAAATTTTACCAAATTTTAATTGTTTAAATAATGTTTTAAAATTTATCTTCATGTAATTTTCAGAACAAATCTCATTTTGATTTTACTGAAAATTGGAATTGAATATTTGTTTTAAAGTGTAAGACATTTATTACCATAATGAAGATCAAGGTTTTAAAGTTTATTTTTTATGTTTCAATTATTAGTTTCATAGAAAATTATTTTTAAAAAGTTTTATGTTTTTCAAAAAAAAAATAAAAATTATTAATGATATTTCCCTCAATAAATGTTTTAAATGGATTTTAAATATTTATTTGTATGTTTAAATTTTAATATTCAAAGAAAATTATTTTGAAAATATTTTATGTTTTGAAAGGTATTTTTCAAATTGGAAAGGACATTTTCCTCAAGAAAGTTTTTAAATTATTTCAAAATATCGCATTATATTTTTTTAAGGTTATTTTCAAAGAAAATGGTTGTGATAATGTTTAATGAGTTTATATTTATTAAAAGTGGTTTTTAGAGTGGAAATAAAATATTCCTCATTAAATGTTCAATGTGATTTTAATTTCAAAATCATTTTCCAACTAAGATGAAATCTCTTGATATTACTTTAGCTTTACTAATGATATTATCAAATGACTATTTCTTTATTAATTCTTTAGATGGTTTATGTTTATTATAAAAATATATTTATAAATCTTGTTCTTCATTCACAGGTTATCTCATGATAATATTATTTTGAAACCATCTTATTTTTTCATGGGTTATGATGAAGTGATAAACTAATTGTGAATCTTGATTCTTTTCCACTATTTAAGTTATAATGAAATGTTTATGGAACAAATTCCTTTTAATAGGTTTGTATATGATGAATATTTTATGATATTGGGTCACACATTTGTATTATATTCACTATATGACAGGTTGGACCTATAGCCCCCTCCAATGCATTGGATAATGATTGATATATCCACTACCACAAAAATGGGTTTCTGTATCACCACCCATTAACAATGCTGAAATATAGCGCTGATAAAGTGTCTCATGCGGCTCGACGTCCACATCCTTTGGATCAATGTCGGCGTGGTTCAGGGTGGTGACTTCTATCTTTGAGCACAGGTGAGGTTATAGTTTCGTCTCAGCTTGGGGAAGTCTCTTGAGAGATCTCGGCTTCATCTCAGCTCAGCGTGGATCTTGCGAGGTTCAGGATTCGTCTACCCTGGCATGTCGGCACGGTGAAGTCTCAGGCGAGCTCTTGGCGCGTCTCATCGTTGGTTCTTGGATCTGTGTTGGCCTTAGAGTGGTGCGTAGGGGGGTGGGTTTCTTGGTTCTACTTTAGGCGTGTATGCGAGTCTTCTGCAGTGTCGATGGTGTACTCTGGCGGTTCCATTTCCAGCAAATAGGTTTGATGACAGATCGTAGTTGCTGATGGCATAGTCTGTATGTAGCGGCATTGGTGTCAGCTTCTCTACGATGAAGATGGATTCTGTGGTTTGATGGTGAAGACGGTTTCTGGTGGTTCGACATTGATGAAGGTGATGATTTTCTCTATTGGCGACGGAGACTGAGGCGTGATGATGGTTGATAGTGTTAGGCATCTCATGACGACGACGACCGAGGAATGATGATGTATTGTTTGTTTCGAATATTAAATTTTGAAATGGGTTTACCTTTTTTGGAACAACTTTGGAGCCTTAGACGACATTGATGGATGCGGTTGATTTCTTAAAATGGCAGGACTTATTGGATTTTGAAATAACTGGGTTGTGGTGGTTTTGAATCTTTTGATGTTTTGGCTGGTTGGAACTGTGTTAAGGCTCACACTTAGCCTTTGAAATTTTTAGAAAATAAAAAAAATATGGATAGTGGTGATAAAGGGGGGGATTTATCAGCACTTTTTTTCATAGCATTGATAATGGTTGTATTTCATAGAAAAATTATTTCATAATAAATAATATATTTATATATATTTATATTTATATAGATATAAATATAATATATATTTTTAAATAAGTTATAGATCGATTTGATATGTAGTAGATGCAAAACGAACACCCAGAGTAGAAATTATGGTCATTTAGAGGGATTATAGACCTTTTTTGCATTAAAGAATATGAGAAGGTGTAATAGTTGTCAACAGAGTGTAGGTCTAGTCGCAAGCATTGATTGGACATGTGGTATAGGAAAACCGACACAGGGAGCCAATCTTATGACCATCCAAAGGGATTTTGGGCATTTTGGGCCTTGAAGAATGTGATAAGGGGTTACAATGGTCTCCAGAGTGTGTTTATTTCTCTAATATTGAATTTTCTATGTTCTATAGGAAAAACAGATACTCGGACAATAAGTTATTATCCTCTGGAATTGAGCAACCCTCCAAAATTCTAAAATCCTAAAAAACCTGTAACTCACTAAAATGGGCATAACGTCTCCTCCGGGTGTCCGTTTGATGAATGCGACCAGTAAAATAGAAGTTCATGAGATGAGTGAGGACCAAGTATAATATAACCAATGATAAGATCAAAGAAATGGATTGTATAGCTATTATAACACACCCAAGAAACTCTAAATTCAAACCTCTATAACCTTCGATCTGTGTGTCTATTTGGGCCCATCCACAATTTAAATTGAAGGATGTGAAGATATATACAATGAAAGATGACTCGAACATTGTTCCAGTCATGTCTCAGTTCCTAAAACCCCAAAACACTATAATAAGGCCTCCAAATCTTTGTTTCTGTTTCTGATGCTCTGTCGAATTTTTCTTCAAACGAAAATAAATCCAGATCAGTGTGTCTGTTTGGACTCCATCACCCATTATATCAATGTTCGTTCTATGATCTTCAGTTTGACAAGTCACAGGGTGAAATGGAAACCCGAATCATAATTTATGCACATTTTAGTGACTCTACAGTTTATTTGGTTTCAATTCCCCAATTCTAGCACTTTTGTCATGTCTTCTATTTTTTCAAACAGTTTTAACTTATGATCTGCTTGTTCGTTCAGCCTCCAACACCTATCATATCAAAGAACATTCGATGATCTTCGATTTGACTGGTCACAGGGTTGGAATGGACACTTGGGTCATAAGTTTTCATTGTTACCATGAGTTTAGGTTTTATTTAACGTTTTGAATATATTTACAGGTTTGGAGTGTTTATCAATTTTTTACCTGTTTTTTAGGTTTTGAGTGCTTGTTATCATTTTTCATAATGTAATTTTATTTATAATAAATTTTATAACAATATATGAATATTTTTAATATATCTAGAGTAAAAATTTTAATTTTATAAATAAATAATTACACATATTTACATATAAAATATATTTCTCAATATATAAGCCTTATCTAAATAAAGAAATAATTTCTTTTTTATTTAAAATACAAATATATGAATATTTATATACCAATATAATGTGTGTGTGTGTGTGTGTGTGTATATACATATATATTTGTGTGCGTCTGTATTGACAAACTGATATATATTATCTATATATTTTAAACAGATTTATGTACATATTAATATATAATATTTTTAAATATATATAAATATGTATAATTAGACTTACATATACACATATAATATATATATATGTGTGTGTGTGTGTGTTTTTTTGTATGTTTTCGTGTGTGTGTGTGTGTGTTGTATACATGTATTTATTTATTTATAAACACACACAAAAAAACAAATTTTATAAATGTATTTAAAACTGATCCTATATATTAATATAGGAATAAATAAATTAAAATATAAATATAACTATATATATTAATATATGGATATACATATATAAATATATATATATTTATATAACTAAATATATAAATATATAAATATGTATATAACTAAATATATATATATATACATTAATATATATAAATATATGTCAGTGTAAATATATATTAATATACAAGTAAATATAACAATAGATATAAATAGATATTTTAATAAATGAAGATAAAAGAAATATAATGGATTGGTAAAGGATTGGGCATGCAGAAAATAGGTCCAGAGTTCGAATCCTGGAGGAGGAAGGTCATGCATGTGGGTGGGGAATAAGTCTTAGTGCTTTTAAAGGGGTTGGGGTGCTTTTAATGTGGGTGTGGGTGGCTGGGGCAAGCAGGCTTGAGTGGGGGTGCTGTTAGACGGTGTCATCAAGCATTGTTGAAGCCCTGAATTGATGAAATATTTTTTTAAAACATTTATGAGTGTTTTTTAAAAGTGCTGATAAAGGAACCATTTATCCGCACTTTTTTGTCACTGACAAAAAAGGATCATTATCAACCCTTTTTAAGAACTGTTATAGGGTACCCTCTATCTTCTCCTCAATTAACAGTGCTTTTCAATGACTGTTAATGCCATTTTCTAGTGCTGATAAAGGAAATATTTTTAGGATTGATCATTAGATAAATAGATCTAGAATAATGAGTGAACCCAACTCAGTAAGGGACCCTTCAAACTATGATAGTATTAAGATTGAATCTAGACTACTATGGTGGTCTGGAAAGTGAACCTATTATACTATGATAGTATTTTAAATGATCCTTGAACTACTAAAGAATTTATTTTCTATACATATGTGTATGCAAAAAATATACATATTATGATAATGTTTTGATCTCATAGATCATGTTATTTTCCTCCTTTAGATTCAAGTCTTATAAATTGTCATGACTTATTACATGACTCATGTTTATGATCTATGATATGTAGGTTGTGGATTTATAAATTTTAATCTCATGTTCTCATACACTTATTCTCATTTTTTTCTTATGTGATCATTGATGTATCCTTTTTTTACACTTACATATCATCTAAGATCACTCTTTGTTATGTTTATTTTACACATTTTATAATGAATAATATTATGCATGATATATATAAGTTGGGTTCTTATCACGAGAAACATAATTGGAGATGATGTAGCTCACATATGAACTAATTGTTTATGTCTCCAAATTCATAATGTAATTATACATATAAAATCTTCATGATTATGTTTGTTTAATGTAATTAATATTCATCTAAAATATGTAATATTTATAGATGATATTTTTAGGATCATTATAGATATATTAATTCTTTATGAATAAATCCACGGAATCCCAAGGTGATGTACTAGGTCCCATAATCCTTTAATTTCTAAAAGTTCATTATAGAGCTTCAATTCATGTAACTATGTTAGATCCATTCTGTAAGACGGTAATGAAATCAGGATCATTACCATGAGATGTTTGATTATAAATTGCATTTCCATTTTAGCTAATAACCTTGACAAATCATTTTGAGAAACATCTGAGTATTGATATACTATTCAGGAAGAGTGTAATTCTTTATTTAATCAATTTCCCTTAAGGTCATTGTTTCTAACCGGCTAGAGATGGTTCATTAAAAAATCTCTAAAGGTACTTCTCTACAATTATTTATATCCCAATCCACCATGATAATTTAAAGGACACCATCAAGGGATATAAATGTTTCAAGTGAATCATAACAATCTATAAGGGATTAAAGTTATATTAATAAGTCCATACACACTTTTAAATAAAAAATCTCGATCTCTATGATGGTAAACTATTAGATAAATTTAATTGTCTTAATTATAATGGAATCTGTTGGGCACTTACAACCTTTATACTCTCAATTTTCAAGGGTTTTATTTATAGTCATGATATGAGGTGTCATTTACACATGTAATAATAATTTATTAACCATAGAATAAGAAAGTAAAAAATGTGACACACTAATATCAAGAAAGACTTACATAATATTGGAGTTCATAATAATGGAACCTTTGACTATAGAGGGACCTGGTTATAAGGTCTCAATACCCTATTCTTCTTCATATTACTATTTCTCAACTGTCATGGGATAGAAATTACATCCCTAATAAGGTTTCAATAGAACAACCAATGTGTTTCAAGAAATATCATGGTTCACATCTTCCTGTTGACACAAACTATTCTGATGGGACTATTCTATTTGAGTATTTGAAAGATGACTCTATGTAGAGAATGTTACACCTACTGATATCTAAAGTTTAAGACAAACTCTTTTTATCTAGACTCACTTACCATAGAGTATGAAATTTCATTGGTGGTGTAGTCTATTCTATCTTTGGGTACTATAATGAACATAACATTAAATAGACAGGTTTGGTATTAGATCATGAAAAAAAATTAATTGATTCTATACTCTGAGTCTAATGCATTATCTATGTAATAGATTATACATATCACTTCCTTCTTTTTCGAGTATTATAGTTTAGTTGTGTTCCCTTGGGAAAAATAGGCTACGTCCCCCTAGATTACCAACAAGATCACTTTCTTCCACTTTTCCCATGTTAACTATCTCCGTATAATCTAAAATAATTAGATTAAATATATTTTATTAAATCTGTATTGAAAATATTGGTGAAAATATGCATTCCTTCATAGAATTACTAGTAGCTACTTCAAAGGTGAAATGTAATAAATTTATAAATTTTGCTACAACATCTTTTATAGATATTTTTTCTTACTCCATGAATAATAAACCTATTTCTCCCTATTTTATATGTATGAGGATATTAGTATTTGTTGAAAATTTTCAAAAAACCCTCCCTCATATGTCCTTAGATAAATTAATCTTGGAAAACAAGAACCCACCATTGGTAATAAATATTATTTAACATATAAGTTACTAACATAATCATCAAATATAGTGGTGTATAAATAAAATCAATGATTCTATTAATACAATTTATCTACATAACTATTTTTTCACTTTTATAACACCCTCGAAGCAAATTTTGATTCTTATAATGACCTAGAACGGAGTTTCCCAAAGTCAGTTCCTTACATTATTAAATTAGAATATATAAAAAACTGAAATCCCAAAGGAATGATCAGTTTAGCAGTCTTAAAAACTAGATTACATACATTAACCTTACATTAAAATTAAAAATTTAAAATACTATAGAGAAAATATTTTGATAATATCATTATTATCTTAAATTAATCATACATATCAATCATAATACACTTATTAGAATCCTGGAAAACATAAAACATAATAATGGGGCGAGCTCAGATGCTCAGCAAGGTTATGCGTATAACAAAATCTATCATGAACATATAAGCATTAACATTACGGAAAGGTATATAACTAACACACAATTCATTTAAAAATAATATTGAGCCTAATATGGTATGAATAATCAAATATTTCCATATAAATAATTGTATGTATTTTCAACAAATTGAATAATCACATGAAATATCAATAACTAAATTCACAATGATGGAATTCATAATGTAGGACATTATAAACACATCATCAAGGCTACGACAATGACATCGTACATAAATGGTTAATACATCAGCCAATACCGAAACTAGTTTATATCACGGGACCTACTAATGAATTGAGGGGCTATAGCTGGCCCCTTCTATCACTTACTAACTCCAATTCTTTCTTCATATGAAGGGGGTGATAAAACACAATCAATATAAACATTTATATTAAAACTAGCATATAAAATATGAATACATAATTCATAAACCCTAAATGGTATCAAAATAGAAAATTCTTAATCAAATTAAATAATAAACAATTCATTTAAATAAGTTAAATTATATTATTAGAGATCAACCTCAATCAAGTATAAAATCCAATAAGGGATGTTTACTTTGATGAAAATACTCAAATAAAATCATAAAACCTCTGTATAGAAATACCCATTTTTTACTTTAGAATCATTTATTTTAAATCAATTAAATTATAAAAGAAAATTTTTCCATTGAAAAAGACAGTGTATTATTTAAGGTAAGCTTAAAAATGGTATGGCATCATCATAGGAGAGAAATCATCTCATGCGGCCTAAGTTAAAAAACATTCCATCTGTTCAAAAATACATAAAGTTCATTGTTTGGAAAATGAAAAAAGATTCCTTTAATCCGTTTTATAAAAATTAAAACTTAGATAAAAGAATATAAAAATTTATTGGATAATATTTTAAAAATTGTAATTTTTTTTAAAAACATGGACATGGATGATAAATATTCATTAGAGTATAAATACATATAAACAATCCAAAATATTAATAAAATTGTAAAATAACCCTTACCTTGAACTTTCCTTAGGATTAATGTGATTTAATCTAATGTATAATAGTTTAAATAATTCTATTAAATTATTCTGGAATCATATAAGAATATATGATATCATATATGATCTTATTTTGTTTTTTTGATAATATTTCATTATTACACCTGTTTCAGGTTTTAACTACTTCATTTTCCAATGCATGTTTTGTCGTGTAAGTCTTGTTTATTACGTATATGATATATATATATATATATATATTTCAGTTAAATAATTATATTAAGATTATAGACATTATTTTTACTCATTATATAAATTTTTATTATCCTAATTAAATGTTTAACATGGAAAATGAATCTCATCGTGTTCTGGAGATGATAGGTCATACGTACGCATGAGCGATGGTATCATTCCATTAATGGGGAAAAGGGTACATAATTTGATGGTATGTTGATTATAAAGAAGAAATATTATTTATTAAGTACTGTGTAGATTAATTATTTCCTTCATTATGACTATGCAAGTAATGTGATGTTGAAAAACAAATTACACTCCATTATGGAGACGGTAATTCAATTGTACACACACGCGATGATTTTTTATAGGATGGATAAAATGTGGGGTATGATTGTCCCATAAATATAATAACATATCATTATATTGATTATTCTGTATTTATTAATTTATAATCAAAACAACACATAGAAAGGAAGTAGAGGAATAAATAATCTTAAAGGAGTCGGTACAGATGATTACCTAGTCTTTAGTGAACTTCATTGGGATCTCATCTTAAGGATACTAGGGTTGGTATTTTTAGAATAAAAGAACATATAAGATGTTTCTATGGAATTTTAAAAGATAAAATTTTAGGTTTTTGTTGATCTAAAAGGATCAAATTGATGAAATTAGATGAGGGAAGAGGTTCCTTTTTACAATAGAGGTGCGGTTCTCTTTTATAATTTCTTAAAATATTAATTTATAATAAATTAAATATATATTAAAAAACCAAAAAATGTAATTTATTCTAATATAATATAATATAAGGTTTTAATATCATATAAAATTATATTTTATACATGTTTTGGTATTTTTTTAAACCTTACCATTTTAATTCACCCATAGTTGAACTATTTTAATTTTAGGTAAGGTAAAAAATTATTCAATATTAAAATGTTGATCTTTTTTACTCATTAGATGAAAATTAAACCATAAATGAATTATTTATAAATATTTAGACCATATAATAATTATTTTTAATTTTTAAATATGTTTTACAGTTTTTATATAATTTTATAAAATATTAATGTTTTAAAGTATCATTAATGTCAATTTTGACACAATTCATTATTTTTACTTTTAAAAATATCATAACAACTTGAGGTTTTATAAAAAACAATTAAAACATCCTTAACACGTAAATACGTCCGTAAAATTAATAGATGACATTAATTATATAAAATTATATTTATTTTAATATTTTGATTATCATTTTGTTGATATTTCCATTAATTAGACAATTACAATATCATAATTGTATAATCCTTTAAGGTAATTAATTATTTATTTAAAATTATAGATAAATTTTCATGATAAATAAAAATAGTTTTTCTTTCACATGACTATTTATAGTCTAATTTACATTCTGTATTACCCTATATTAAATTTTTTATATTTATTAAAATATGAGTATTCCATCGTTAACTCTTCATTAAATAAAATATAATAAATGTCATATTCTCCCATAAGTGGCTTTAAAAGGGTTATAATATTTCCCAAAGTATCCTTTTTGTTGAAAAAAATATCATTAAATAAAATTAGGACATGTTTAGTGTATTTTTATAGTCTTTATAATATTAATTTTACTCATAATTATATGATTTACCCTTAACCATGGTAATTAAAATATTACTAAATGTTACTATTCAAACGCACCAAAATAAAAGAAACCTATTTAAATAATTTGGAACTAATGATTCCAAATATGGAATCAATTTACAAAAATTCAAAACAAAAATATTCATAAATTAATTTAATATTGATCTCATTGATGAGGTGAGAAAACGAGTTATTAATGTTTAAACATGCAAAAGATTGAAACATTTTTATATCTAATTCAATTGAATATTTATTCCGATGACCTCAATTGAATTAAAGAATAATAATATGGTCTAGTTATATGTTATAAACCATTTGATAATAAAATTTCACACTATTAAATTTTTTTATGAAAATAGTTGTTTTAAATTAAAAATTAATATTTTTCACTATTCATCAAAACATGAAACATATCAAAAAAATACCAAAAACTTAACTATAGTGAATTCATAAATTATAATTTAAAATAAAAATTTTATTTTCTAAAATATAATATATAGAAGTTTCAAAATTTTATTTAAAATTGGTTTACCATTAAAAGGTGTAAAATTGTTTTTATAAAACATATAGGTTTTAATGTGTAATAATTCATTATTTCTTATTTTATGCCTATAAAATATATTAGATGAATATAATAATATTTTATTGGATATATAACATATTATTTAAATATTTAAATTTTCTATAAGTGTGTAATTTAATTGACTAGGTAAAACATAACAAAATAGTGATATGTTTAAACCTGGTGTTGCGTGCAATGAAAGCTATCAGGAAATTAAATTTATTCTAAAAGTAAAATATGGTGAAGTATTATGGTCATTCATTATTCCCTAAAAAACATTTCACCCTCATAATTTTAGGGGTGTTACCTTATAAAAAATATGTGGGTAGTTCTTCTTCATAGATCCCACTTGTTCTATTTTTTCTTCTTCCTTTTTGTGACTTCTCCAGAGTAACTTTATCAGATGATGCATCCAATTACTCAATACTTTGTCTTTAGTATCAAGAATTTATATTTTTTATTCAATGTAATAAAGTTTAGGATAAAACTCTATTTCATAATAGGTGATGACATGTGTTAGGTCAGGCATTTATTTCCTTAGCAGAGATATATGAAACACATTGTGTACATTTGAGAGATTCAGCGCATTTCCAAAAGATAAGAAACAACTCCAATGATTTCAAGAATATCAAAGAGACTGATGTACCTAGAACATAATTTCCATTCCATAACAAACCTTCTAACACCCTTCTCTTGATATAAATCCTTGAAAACATGATCTCCCAATTGGAACTCTAAATCATTTCTATGATTTTCAGGATAACTCGTATTCCTACATTGAGTTGCATTAATTTGATCTTGAATACCATTTTTCATTGTTGTTATTTCTTAAAAACATTATAGGTATATGACTAAATTTCACCAAAAATTTAGAGCATGACATATCTTTCCATATAATACATCATACAGAACCATTTCAATACATGAATGGAAAGTATTAATATAATCAGAATCTACCAAAGGTAAGTACTAATGTAATATACCTTGAATGTTGAGTGAGCAAGACCTCAAAATGTGTTCAATTTTTTTTGAAATATTCATTTAAACTATCCATCATTTTTTGGATGGTAGATAGTGCATAAATGTATATCTGTGTCAATAATATTCAAAAGACTTTTCCATAATTTCGATGTAAATCTGGGATCACAATTAGAAACTATAAATATAGGTGAACCATGAAGTCTTATAAATTATTTAATATAGATTATTATGTGGTGATAAAGACATAGGTATTCTCTTATAGAAATTAAATTTGTAGATTTTGTGGGGTGATTAGTGATAACCTATATTGCATCATTATTCCTAGGAGCCTCTGGTGGTCCCTTGAAAAAGTACATAGTAATTTCATCCCATTTCCATATTGAAATAGGAATAGGTTGTAGGAATCCTTTGGGATGCTACCTCAAATCATTCACTTGTTAAAAAACTGATCATCTGGATACATAATCAACAATTAAATGCTTCATGTTATCCCAAAAAATATTCTTTTTTGTTCTAAAAATATCATTATGTTACAAAGTTGTATAGAGAAATTTTTTATATGCACATCATCCAAAAATTATATTTTTTGCTCAAGTATAGATGGAACACATAACCACTTTCCAAATTTGAGAACACCATATTCACAAAAAAAGTTTTTTAATTTTCCTTCATTCATGATTTTAATCTTCTTTTCAAAGTACTCATCATAAAATTGACAATTGTTTATCTTATATAATAAATATGGTTTCACAATCATTTGAAAGATTATTTATTTCTCACATTCCTTTCAAATTCCCATATCCAAATTGTAAAATTATTGATTTCTCACATTCCTTTATTCATACATTACTTTGAAATTCCATTTGGGAAAGTACCATAGTGTTTCTTCCCAAAATTATCATAGGATTTGAATTCAATTTTCATTTTATTCCCCTTTTGAATTATTTACATTTCTATAGTATTCATCCGCCCTATTCTTTTCATGAATTCCTTTAAAGTTATAACACATAGAGAATTAATTTTCTATATCGACATCACATGAGACTATATCTTTATATGATGAGAAATTCTTGGGGACTAGTTCCTTTTAGATGAATGGTTTTAGCCAATAAAAAAATTGGTCAATCATGCTCTTTGGATTATACAAGTAATTTTTAGCATTCCCAACTAACACTGTAATGTTAGATTCAAATTTAGAAACATTCTCATCTTTCTTGTATCTCAGATTCATGGATTTTATACTTATATAAGCACTTTTTTACAAAGGAAATATTTTACTAATATAATATCTTTAAAATACATCCATTCCATGTTTGTTATTCCTTCTTTCTCCTTCGTGTTTTGAATCAATGACCACCATTAAACTGCATCTCCCATTAGATTATAAACTATACTTATAACATTCTCCATTTCATTACATCCAAACTCAAGAAATTTCTTCTCTAACGAACTTATCCATTGTTTAGATACAAATGGATTTGTAGTCTCATTTAATATTAGAGGTTTTTGTCTCATTAAGAGTTATAATGTTATTCATCCACATTATAGTTCATGATCATCCATACAGGTAAGGATATTTTTTCTAACCTGAGACATCTATCCCAGTATAGTTATATGTTCCTTAGCACAAGTTTTAGCTCCACCTCCAACATCATTATCTTTCATAGATGGAAAATACTTCCATGGATTATGTGCATTGATTTGGTTTCCATTCCACCCATTAGGCTCCATTTCTAAATGATTTCGTACACTATATTAGGTTATAAATAATAAATCATAATTTCGAACTAGTAAAACACATAACATAAATTGAAAATTTATGCATAGTTAATCTCATAATCAGAAACATGGTTTATTTGGGGACATATGTAATTTTAAATCATTCATAATGGTTTTAATGAAAACCAGAATTATCCTAATAATACACCTAGGGAGTGTCAAAGCAGGTGGATTAAGGCTTATTTTTGTGTACTAGATTATACCAAGTAAGGCTCAACTCACCTTTTCTAATTTACTACCCCTATGTACATCGGTTCCAGAAGCATGTCCACTTGTAGTATCTAGACAAGGATGTAATTCTAGGAAAACCCACAGAATCTCTACATTAACAAAAGTATCAGATTTTATTATTTACTTATCCCAAAATTATATGTTATTGAAATGTTGCATAATATATTTTTTCTAAATATAATTTCTAATTTTACTACCAAACTTGTATTGAAACCAACTTTAATGACCCAGACCCCAGTATCCCAGAGTTCTTGTGTTGCTTTATTAAATTGGCATAGATACAAAACTTGAATCATAATGGACCTATCTATTTAGTAGTTTTAGATCCTATATTACATAAATTAACAATACCTTTTAATTTAATACATAAATAAAACATATAAAATCCTTTGAGAACATAATTATTCACCTAGAATAAACCATCATATCAGTCATAATATAATTTTTGGCATCCTATGATAAATGAAATGTAATAAAGTGGTGAGCTACGATGCCTAGTAAGGGTAATAAAACATTAAAATCTATCATGAATATATAAGCATAATCATTATGGAAATATGTATAACCAAAACCCAATACATTTAAACCTAATATTTAAAATAATATGGAAATATTAAGTCAAATATTTCCATATAAATAATCACATGAATATTATACTAATATAATAATCAAATGGAATATCAATAACTAATTTCATAATGAGGGAAGGAAAAATTTTGGACATCATAAACATACTGTCGAGTATTCATCCAATACACCATGCATAAATGGGTATCAAATTAGCCAATACCCAAACTAGTTTGTCTCATGCGACCTATCGATGCATCGAGGGGATAAAGTGGCCCACTCCCATTACTTACTAAGGCTAATGAATTCCTCATACGTAATGGGTGATGAAATGTAATCAACATAAACATTCGTATTAAAAATTTCATAGGAAATGTGAATACCTAAACCATAAATAATGAATGGTATCAAAATATCACTCCCATAATTAAAAAATCATAAAAAATTAAATTAAATTTGCCAAATTATATCATAATAGATCAACCTTAATCAATCATAATATCCAATAAAGGTTGTTGAAATGGGTAAAAATATGCTAAAAATCATTAAAAATATCTTATGATAAATACCCTTTTTACTTTAAATATATATATTTTAAATTAATTCAATTATTAAAACAATCCTTATAATTTTGTAAGGTAATATTAAAAATTTTAAAGTTCCATGATGGTAAAAATTTTAGATCATGCCACATGATTTTAAAAAAACATTCCTTCTATCAAAAAAGACATAAAGAACCTTATATGGAAAATGAAAAATAGATTCATCTTAATACTTAAAATAAAAAGTAAAACATGGGTAAGAAAATTTCAAAATTTTTAGGAAAATATTAAAAATAGTTTCGAAATCAATTTTCAGAATCATGGATATTGATGATAAATATTACCTAGTAGATACTTACGTATAAACAATATTGAATAATAATGAGATTTTAAAATAACCCTTACCTTGTACTTCAATTAAGTTTATTGTGATTTAAACTCATGTATATTGGTTGAAATATTTCTATTAAATTATACTAGAATCATATAAAAAATTATGATAACATATATGATCTTCTTATATAATTTTGTTAATAATATTTCGTTATATCCCTTGTTTTGGGTGTTAGCTGCTTCATTTTACTTTGCATGTTTTTTTGTGTAAGTCTTGTTTCTTATGTATAAGATATATATATATTTCATTTAGATAATGATATTAAATTCATTTTTGTTATATTTACTCATCATATACATTTTTATAATCATTCTTAAATGGTTAATGTGGAAAATCAATTTGATCAGGTCTTGGAGACGGTAGGCCCTACGTAAGTATGTGTGATGGTATCATTCCATTAAAAGTGAAAAGGGTAAATAATGAGATAGTATATTAATTATAAATAAACAATATAATGTAATAATTACTATATATATTCATTATTTCTATCATTATACTCATCCTAGTAATGTGGTGATGACAAAAATCATACCACGGCGTGGAGACGGTATGTTTTAAGTATACACACATAGTGAGTTCATTTTATATATGATGGAAAAAATGTTGGATATGGTTGTCCGACAACCATCATAAAATATCAGCATATATATTATACTATATTTATTACTTTATAATGGAGACAAAACCTAAATAAGAAATATAAGAAGAAATAATCTTAAATGAGTCGGTAAAGATGATTACCACTTCTTTAGTGAACCGTCTTTGGATATCCTCATTGGGACACTAGGTGTGGTATTTTGAGAAAACCATAACCTCTAGGATTTTTATAGGGATGTTTATAAGGGAAATGGGTAGGTTTTGGTCGATATATTAGGCTAAATTAGATGAAATTTTATGAGGGAGTAGATCTATTTTTATAATTGAGGTGAGGATCTCTTTTATAAATTTTTAAAATATTAATTTATAACAAATATGATATCAATCCAAATACCAAAAAAATGTAATTTATTTGAAGATTTTATGATATATGTCTGTAATCATGTAAACCAATATATATCATATAATTTTTGTTATTTTTTTAATTCTAATCAATTTGATTCAGCCTTTGTTAACCTATTTTAATTTTAACAAGCGTAAAAATTTTCATAATATTAAAATGTTAGCTTTTTTACATATTTTATGTCAATTATAACATAAATGGGTAATTTATAACATTTTACAACATATTATAATTGTTTAGTGTTTTTTATTATTTTTAGCAAAATTTAACAAAATATTATTTTGATAAAATATCATTAGAGTTAATTTCGAAACTATTCATTATTTGAATTTTTAAAAATATTATAACAACATGATATCTATGATAAGATTCAATTAAATAATCTATAACATGTGAAATCCATCCATAAAATTCATATATTACATTAGTTATATAAATTATATATATATATTTTAGAGATCATTTGTTTTATATTTCCATTACTTAGACAATTTCTACATCATAATTGTATTAGCTGTTAAGATAAATATGTATTCCCTAAAAATTGCAGAAAAATTAGCATGATAAATAAAAACATTTTCAATTTCATATGAATGTTTATATTTTGATTTATCTTCTGTATATTCCTATATTAAAATCATTATATTTATTAATATATGAGTATGCCATATTTAACTCTTTAAAATAAAATATAATAAATATCTTATTCTCACAAAATTGGCCTAGAAAGGGTAATAGTTTTTGAAAAATGATAATTTTGATCTAAAAAACTCATCCAATGCAATTAAGAATAGTGTTAGGGTAATTTTATATTCTTGAAAATAATATTTTTACCCAAAATTACGGGATTTACCCTTAACTGTGGTAATTAATATATTACAAAATTTTACTATTCATATGCCCAAAAATAAAAGAAACATATTTACATAATTTGAAACCACAGATTCAAAATATGGAATTAATTTTTCAAAATTCAAAAAAAATATGTTTTAGTAATTAATTAAAAATCAATGATGTTGATAGGGTGATAAAATGGGTTATTAATGATTAAACATGAAACATATTGGAACGTTTCTATATCTAAATTCATTGTAAAATTGATTAATATTTCCTAAACTATATTTAATGATATAAAAATAGTCTATTTAATCTTGAATATCATTCAATAATATGATTTAACAATATAAATTATTTTGATGAAAAAAAGTTGTTTTAAATTAAAAGTTGGTATTTTCACTATTGTTCAAAACATGAAACTTATCAGAAAAACAACAAAAATTTATCAAATGTAAATTTAAATATTCCTCTATATGATAAGATCTTTATTTTGTCAAATAAAATATATAAATATTTTAAAAACTCTATTTAAAAATGGTTATACATTAGAAGATAGTAAACCTATTTTTATATAAATATAGGATATTATGTGTAATATATGGTTTTTCTTATTTTACACCTATAAAATATATTAGATGGATTTAAAAATATTTTATTGGATATATAAAATATAAAATCAATATATATTTCTATATATGTGTTTAAAATTATTAATTGTTCAAAACATGACTAAATAGTGTTTTGTTTAAATCTGGTGTTGCGGGAATTGTAAGATATCAAAAAAATTAAATTTATTCTCAAAGTAAAGCATGGTAATGTATTGGGGTGATACCATTATTCTTATTAAAAATACCATATGATACACTTTCCTCAGTTCATCATTTGAATTTTCTCTCTCAATGGCTTGAAACTCTTGCACAATACTATACACAATTTGTTGGATCACCTATGGCTCTGTGAAACCAAATTTTCTAAAGATTATTCCTTATTTTTTCTACCTCATCTTCCTAGTTCCATTTTATATAATGTTTAAGAGAGACCATTAAACTATTTATCTCTAATAAATGAAGGATAAAATGAATTCCAAAACATTATTAACATTGTTCATCAATATAATCGATAACCTGTTCAACCATCATTTTAAAAAATAAAACATTTTAACCTTTTATTAAAATAATTCGATCAATTGATAAACAACTCTATCCATGTGGGAAATATCTCTACTAATGAATGAAATTAAATACTCATTGGATAAGCATATGATGATGAGATGACAACCTATCTATAAGTGTCATAGAAATCATTTTGACCCAAACTCCCTGGTAACATGATGTACATCATAAAAAGTTTAAATACATCGTTTTCTCCTATATATTTCACGTTCTACCACTCTTATCTACTTTTCAAGAACCCATTTCAAGGACTAAAAAAATGGATACCATCTGTATCACCCCATTATCATCATTCTCTTGAGATGATAACAAATGATACTAAAATTATATCTCATCTCCAATACACCAATGAATGGAAATAAATTTCAAAGGCATAATTGATCTTTAGGGGTGATTTTCCCTAATATCCATGAAACCTCTCTTGTAATATTTAACATCCAATTAAAACAAAATGATGCATGATAACAAACCACATAACTCAAATAAATACCTATACAAGAACAATTTCATGGTATTAATTGAATGAAAATATAGTGTAAGGTAAAGTCTCCAAATAGAAATACATTAGCACCAATGTGGCACTATCCGAGAACAATATGCTGATACTTCCTAGTTATAGATTCAGTTACAAAACCATGATGGAAAGGATCACTACTAGATAAGTATGGAACATGTACCTTCCCTATATCTTTGATTATGAAATTTAAAAACACAAATAAGTTAAAAATAATGGGTGAGTATATCACTCAGTAGGATTTCCCCAATAATATACCATGTCAGACCACTAGGATAAGATCAACATTGTACATTTTATATAAAATAGATGTAGAAAATATCATAACATTTTATCAAAGCAAAAACTTTTAAGTAATTAAAAAAAATATTCTGCATTATCATTCACATTAGACTTGGTTTACATATTCTATGATCCATACTCAGACACACATGTATGGAAATGAAAATCCCATGACCCATGATTGAAAATATATCATGAACTATGCCGCCACTAGGTGATATTTCCTTTTAACATTAATGTCGTCACAGAGCTCAAATTCTATTTAAACAAGGACTCATATAATAAAATATGAACACATTCCACTATTTACTCCAATACCATCAACTATATCAATAAAAATATCCATAAAATACTTTTCTTTAAAAAATAATATCTGTTAAGAAAAATTAACTAAATCATCACTTCAGCATCTTTCAAAACAACCCATTTGAAATCACATAAAAATATGGGTGTTCCGCATAAAATACTAAAAATAAATTTATAATAAAATATAAGAATAATATATCATGATTAATTCATATTTTTTCTATAATATGATTTTGGGAGATAATACACCTACCATGATTGTGATTAGAAAAAATTTTACTGAACATTCAGTAGATCAACATGTTCCATTAAATACTCTATCAAAACTAAATAAGATATCATACCAACAAATAAAAACCCATGGATAAGGTTATAAAACACCAATGAATGGTTCTGATCCATAAAACATAAATAGATCCCAAATGATATGGAAGAACATAACCCCAAAAATTGAGTTCCCTAAAAAATTCAATTATTTGTTTCAAAGAATAATAGATGATTATGATCTCCAAAAAATTACCTAGGTTAAAGAAATAAGTTGAGATAAAAATCTAAGGCTATTTATAAAGATTTAAAATTTCTATTTTTAATAATAATTGTTCAACCATAACAATTTGTGATGTAAATTGGGAATTTAAATCGTAAATTCATCATGGATCACTTATGCTGAAAAACAGGTTGCCTATGTTTCTTTGGGAAACACCATAATTTGGATTAATAGTATAATTTATAGTAAAAATAGTTTCAAATCCATTATATTTACTTATGTAATCTATATAGAACAATTTATTTCTTGTAACCCCTATTTACGATGTAAATTGTCCCTGTATGCTTTTCTAGCATCCTGACTCTAGAGTATTACCTTTTTAGACCTCCAAACACTTTAATAATATGCCCTAAAGGATCCAATAACAAGACAACAAGTATAAAACAATGGTTTAACTCAATATAGTGGTTCTATAGGGATCTTTCATGTCTTAGTATAAATGGACCCTAAATGGGTTTTTGTGTATTTTCTGTGGTCATTACCCCTTGTTAATATTTTAATAATAATTTTTATTTTTATTTTTATTAATCATGAGAGGAGGTTCATCATGGTTTCTTCCCCAATTAATAGTATATTTTTAGTGAATGGTTCAAACCCTGATGGGAACTATATTTAAATGATAATAAATGGTAATATAACATCACTATAGCAGGTTCTGTATACATTTTTATTTTATTATCTACTATATTTTGGGTACTTTATTTAGAAATGTACTATAATAAAATTATTATTCAACTAGATGGAACTTCAAGATAACTTTCAAAGGCCTTCAATACATATGATGATATAACCTCATTATGGATCAAAGTAATCTAGGCCACTACTTCATGAAGGAGTATTTAGGCCTTCCAAAAATATAATAATGACCTAGTGGGTTCCTACCAATCCTTGTGAGGTGGGATGGGGACTGATCCACTAAGGTTTTTATCTGTCTTCATTATTATAGTTTTTAATACCCATAAATGAATAAACATTATTAATATTATTTTTATTTTTATCATCATCATCATCATCATTTATATTATTAAGGATATTGATGATGGAGTAAAGGAGGTATGCTATTATTGAAGAATGGTTTGGTGATCTACTTTCACAATGTCCGAATATGAACTCTTATAATTAGAATCTAAATGGAGGCCATTGAGGGATGTCCAGTGCTTTTAAATCCTCTATGTATATAAATGAGGGCATTTCTTAGTCATATTTTTTTCATAAGACAACTCAAGTTGCATTGATTCCCAATTTTATAGATTATTTTATAAATAATTCCCCTATAACCTCAAGGATTATTATAAGGTTATTGGTGGTACATGACTACATCAATTTGGATGTACTCAAGGATTTAATTGAATGTTATAAATGTTCAATCGTTTCCCATTATATTCAACTAAAATAATATGGCCCATGGATTCTCATGATACATGTAAATTGGATTTATGGAATATGGAGTAACATTGATTAGAGAATTATTTCATTAGGAAATGGTCACTATCATGATCTATTTCCTACCAAAGAGTTGAATAGAATGTCATGGGGTGTTGAAATCATTTCTCTAAAGCTGAGCATTCCGATTATTTAACATTGATATTTAAGTTTTCATCAGGATAATGTGAACAAAACTTGTGAACGGGTTGGGATACCTGTACATGGTTATAGTGGGTTTTACTATAATCTAATAATCGTATGGATTATCAATTAATCAGTAGGTACTACCATAAAAATTTATACTAAGATAGGTAGGTCAAGATATTATTATTATTCATTCATTCTTATGGAAGTCTAATTTTTTACAACCATGATTTTGGAGGTCATTATAAATTCCACAAAAAATATAACTATTTTTATGTTTGAATTTGAGAGGAACCTACAATTTTTAGTGGGGTTCAAATTTATTGGACATACTTTTAGTAAATTTTTGTTTTCAATGAAGGTTGTATTTTTGATGGTTTATTGCAGGGGGTTGTGTTTTGTAAAATCATTTACCGCAAGTTTCCTACTTTTTAACGGTCTCCAATAAGTATTTTCCTTCAAGATGGAAACACCCAATGGATCTGACATTTGATTTAACTCATAGAACTACCTTATGAAGGCTGTAATTAATTTGGTAATACGGAAAATGACACTTTAGAACTCACATTGGACAATTGGATGGGAATTCAAGATCATCACACACACTTTGTAGGAACTATTTCCAATTATGGGACACTCTTATATATTCATGATATGTTTGGGAATTCATTGTACATTTCCAAGTATGTATACAAGAATCATATAGAAAACCAACCCCAGAATCTGGGAGATGGTGTCTGCTACTAATTACATTGGCATGATTACAAGGAATCAATACCTATAGGACTAAAAAGTTTAATAGTCTTGCTAAACATGATTCATACATGAGCCTTTTATTATAAAATAATAGACAAATTATATGATAATTTTTTTCTTATTTATAAATAAATAATATTGAGGATAACATTAATCCATCTAGTAAGTACTTTAATAAATTTAGTAGTACATTTCTTGGATTTGTGGGGGAAAGAAACATAAAAAAGGATATACTCTAATGATTTTTAATGGAATAATATATAGGAATCAATGATAAATCAATGATAATAATAATTATGACATGGTAAATAACTAAAATAAAATAAAATTTAATCAATATACTAAGAGGGAAGTGCATAAATAATATATGAAGTCAATAACTAGAAAAACATTCCATTCATATAACTAGATAAGTAAAAAAAATCTTGCTAGGTAAGAAAATGAAAACACATACCATTTAAGAAAAAAACTGATTTCAAAGTGTATCCATAGATTTTATCATGTCAAAATATAATGTATAATAAATAATGAATCAAAATGAAGGAAATGATTAATTATTGGATGTCATATCTTAGGAATATGAAAAATTATACTTTCAAGATCCATCCCATGAACAATTAAAAAATAAAAATAGAAACTCAATTAATTTTTGCAACTTGTTTGAGTCATGAGAACTTATCAATGCGTCAAAGATGTATATAAATTCTACGATCCACTCATTATTTCATTAATAAATATTTTTTCATATCTTGTAATCTATTTAATTAAGAAAAAATACGACTTATCAAATATTTGTATTGGATAAAGAATATGGATTTATCAATATTTCCAAAAATAATAAAAACTATCAAAGTATACACTTTATCGAAAGAGGTTTATTGTTTTGGAAATAGTAATATCTATGATAAATGAACAGGATAATATAGGTGAAATTTAATTATTAATGATCATATGAGATTTAATATTTCAAGGAGACAAAAAAATGAATCAAGGAAGAGAATGTAAATACTATAATTATCCAAATAATTCAAAAACCATCTAGAGGAAGAAATAGGATTGTATCAGTACAACATATCCCATGTGGAGTAAAAAATAAGATTTATTTCTGTTGATGATTTTAAATACTATTAAATAATCATTTAAATAAATTACTTAGGAAAATATACAATTATTATAAAAACCCATTTGAAAACCTTTTCATTGAAAATAATATTGAAAAAAAATTCTTCAAAAATTTACCTTTTAAACATGAAAAGTATGCTTCAAAAAAATAATGGTGGGAAAATTTATAAAAGTAATATGAGTTAAAAACAACATTCCTTTTCATTGTTAAAGCTTAAATAATTCATTTTTTGGAAATATAAAATAATATTCCATTGAATAAATTTGTAAAAGGAATAAAATAGTAAAAATTTCTTTACCAAATAATTTTAGTAAAAATTATGGATACATTTAAATTAAACATGGTTTTTATAATAAAACAATTTCTCTAACAAAAGTGAAAAATAATGTTCGGTTTTTTTAAAACATTTTGAGTACCAAATAGTGTAAAAATGGTATTAATACTCGAAAATGGTAATGAGTAACCAGAGAATAATTAACTGTTTTATTTAATAATGGTTATAAATTTTCCAAAAATAGAAATTCCATTGGATTCTCATTAGTATTATTCTTAAGGAAAATAATATTAATCATTAAAAAGTTTCCCATATCAAATTGAAAATTTTAAATTAATAATCATCATGAAAGAATACTATTAAAATAACTTAAAATATAATGAGAATAATGGAATTCCAGATATACCATGTCGAATGTATTATATACAGTGCATAAAATAAACTACATGTGTAACAACAATTAAGTCTTAATGGAGTGTAAATTGAGATAAAAATCACTTTCCTTGGATTTAATTTTAGTTGAACATCCTTTAACATCCTATATAATAAACATAGGTCAATTATATAATTTTTGGAGTACCTTTTTCATGTTTATCATTATTATTTTAACTTATTACTATTTTTTATACCACTACTTAAACAATTATGGTTGCATCGATTGTTTTCACCAAATTCAGTTTATATGTCAAAACTGCTTTGGTAGGTAAACTATGGTCAAAGGGGTCATTATATAATATATTCATATTAATACTAATGATGTAATTATCATATTTATACATCGATAATAATTTTTAAAAAAATAATTAATTATGGTTATGAAAATAAATAAACGTTATGATAATGGAGATGATAGGTCATACGTACACATGAGTAACTTTCTCATAGTTCAATGATTATTATAGAAACAAGGTAAGTATCATTATATCTTTTAAAAAATGATAATTATATCATAAATACCAAATTATTTATTCATGTATACATATATATATTTCTTGTGTGGAAAAAAGGAATCACAGAGTGTCGAGGAGGTAGTAGTCCTCACGTCCCTGATCTACATTATCACTGTTTAGGGTGTGGAAGGTTACTAAAGAAAATGATATATATATATATATATATATATATTAATTATATAATGTTAATTATTTCATGAATATTATGTAGATTTTTTATGTCTTGTATATTTAATTATAATCATCTTATATATGTTCCATGTATAGTGTGAATGAATCACAATTCTTTGAGGGGCGGTAGTCCACACTTCCACAAATGATGTTATCATTATTATACAAAATGTAAAGTATAAATATATTTTTTGTAATTAAATTTTAGAAGATTAAATATATAATATATTAAATATATAACATATATAAATAGGGTGAAAATCATAATGGCCCCCAAGAAAGGCGGTAATGAAAAAATGCGAAATCATCATTTTGTTAGGTAGTATTTCACTGTACATAGAAATAGTATGTTTGTTACACCTTAGATGAATGTGTGTGTAAATGTATATATAAAACTTAATAAAAAAATATCACAGTAAATTGAAAATAACTTTTGAATTATATAATAATTATTTAAAAATAATTTAAGGTTTGGAGGAGTAAATGAAAGAAAATAGATTGTTCGAAAGGGTTACCTTAAAAACAGGTATCCCCATTTGGTTTAAAATAAAGGATTCATTGGAAGGATTTAGGCACAAAAATAGGTTTCATGGTATAGTTGAGGTATTTTCGGAATCTATTTGGGAATATATTGGATGAAAATATGTGTGTTGAGTTGTTTTAGTATTGGGGAGAAGTGTTGGAATGTTATAGGGCAGCAGTGGCACTCTTGGGATATTTTCAAAATGGAATTCTTACAAGATTTTTCATGTTGAAAGTGGATCCAATTATGGTAAAAAATAGTTCCAAGAGAGGATAGGGTAAATTTATGTCCATTAAATATCTATTGTAAAAGTTTATAGGTTGATTTGGCTTTTATGGTTAAGGTTTTGTCAGTTATTAAGTTTAATTTAACCTTAATCATTGTAATTAATTTTGATCACTTTCACTAATATTTTTGGACAAAATGGTTTGTCTTATTAGAAAATATAAATTATTCTGATTCCAAATATGAAATAAATTTTTCTAAATTCCAGCCAAAGAAGTTTCCAAAATTGATTTAAATTTAATCCATTGAGTGGGGTGACAATGTGGGTTTTTAAAGTAAAAACATCTGAATGTCTGATGTATTATTATAATTAATTTCAAATTTAAATTGATTAAAATAACATAAATTGTATTAAATTATAAAAATGTGGTCTAATTAGTTTTTAAAACCAATTAATACTCTTATTTAACATTATAAATAAATTATATGAAAAGTCATTTTTGAACTGCAATTCAGTATTTTTTACTATTCCTTACAAAATGACCAGTTTCTGAAAGATATCAAAAAATCAGAATAACCTAATTTTTATGTATCTATTTAAAATATTATGTTTATTATGACATTGGTTGCTCCCAAATTTACCCTACTAGTAAAAGCAGTCGATGTAGTACATGTAGGGGTCGAATCCACAGGGACGGAAGAAGTAACCTTGAGACGCTATGATTTGGTGAAGGATGGGCTATGAAGTAGCCAACTTTGGATTTGATTTTGGATGGTTTAAAGAACACTAAGAAACCTATGTGAATTCAATTCAAAGAAAATGGGTTGATCTTAGGATTTTGCTCGGGGTGGATTGAATGAATTTTACTTCCTTAGACAATTTTGGTTTTATTAATTTTTGATGAACCCATTCTTCAATAATAACACTACCTTCATCATTTTCTGGTTTGGTGCTTACTAAACACAATTACTAATCCCCTATACACTTAGAGAACCAAATTCATGATCTCTCCGAGGTATATGGTCATTTATTAATTGAATTTAGTTTGCTCAAACATAGTAAAGATGAAGAGTAGAAATAACTGAAGAAGGGATGTCTTAAATTAATTATCCAATTAACAACAATTCGTTCATAAAATAACATTCAATCCATCCTTTTCATCCTTCTAAGATCATCCCATTAAGGTTTTAGCCCTCCATTGATGGTATACTCTCAATGGTTGGTGGAAGATGGCTAACAAGAATTGGATTGAAAAAAATTAAAACCGCGGAAATAACGAGCACTCCTCCGTGTGTGTGAATGAAATTCACACCTATGTGTGAAATAATTCACAACAACACAGAGATATCACTATGCTTTGTGATAATAAAGTTTTAATAAAAGAAATGGAAAATATAGAAGTGTATGATGTTTATTATGAACATAAAGATACAAAAAAGAAACTTACATGGAAATGGAAAACATTACAAAGGAAATTTGAAAGCATAACCTTACAATGAAACAAGCAACAAAAGATGATATGAAAAATATCCACCCCCATTCGCTTCACTAATAGCTCCTTATATAGGCATATTAGGAGCCTTAGGTACATCCCCCAACAACTAATTCACCCCCCAATAATTAATAGAGTCAAATGGAGGGTGAATAATCAAAAGGAAATTGATGTTTTGAATTTGACCCGAAAAACTGTCCAGATTCGTCCACCATATTGACGTGTAAATTCTAAATTGAAGAAAGCCAAATCCGGAAGAGTTATACAAGAGAAATATTTTCGTCCATGTGTCTTCTAGAATCTCTCAAAAGTTCAGGAAATTTGGATCATCCGTTCGGAAGTTATGGTCAAAATGGTGGGACGGATTTCTGTGCATTAATGACGAGTCCACCATTTAAATCTCAACTTCAGATCCCTTTATCATCATGAAAACATCCGAATTAGCTCCGGCCACAATTGAATAAAATGATCCTCATATTTTTATCTTTCTACTGTATAAATTTGAGCTTCATTGGGCTTGGTTTCTGGGGCCCACATTTTTTTGATGGGCCTTAGTCCCATTATGCTTTTTCCAGAAAGTTTCTGCCTTCAGGCGCAAAATTCTCCATCTTCCTTTGGGATTCATCAAGCGAACCTAAAAGATAAAATGTTCAAAACAAAGTGATCAATCATATCCCAGAATTTTAAATTCAGAAAATGAATATAATATTATCAACAAACAAATGAATGATTGGGCCCAAATTTTCATTTTGAACATGAATTGCATTTTTGATGAGAAATTAAGTTCTATTTATGTAATGCACTAAAAACAATGTTTATGGACTTTAGAACAATGAATATAAAGATATTAAAAATTAATATTATCCACTTTCAGTGACTAATCACACCCCCAAACATGAGTTTTTCTAGTCCCGAGTAAAATAAATTACAAATATGAAATTCATATCCCCTTTTCCAAAAAACATTTTAATACACATTGCTCACCCAAATATCTAATACCAAAAAAAATTATGAAAACCCATCAAAATCATTAATAACAAGCTAGGTCCATAAGCATATCCCAAGCCCAAGCCCATTCCTTTGTTCAAATTCATTGCCACATTTCATCCAATTCCAATTAAGCATGATAAAGTGTTGTGCATCATAAAAGATATGGGGCCCATTTTATTGTTCAAGGGGGGAAAATGGAAGCGCTAGGTGGGAATCACATTAAACCTTAAGATGAGTATCTTTTTTTTTGTATTTTTTTTATTTAATTTTTTTTAACCACAATAAATATGAAAAGACTAACTCTGGGCAAGACAACTATGGAGTCACGATCCCCAAGTGTCGGACGCCACACATATTTTCAATTTCATGCTCTACAATAGAGATATAAAGCCTAACTCTGGGCAAGACAACTATGGAGTCACGATCCCCAAGTGTCGGACGCCACACATTTGGACAAAACATTGCTCTATGTGGTCATTTATTTTGTTTTTGTTTTTGTCTGTTTTTGTTTTTTTTTGTTTTTTTTTTGGATACTCAAATTAAACTAAAAGTGACCCCAGAACCCTATGCTATAATGAAAGGGACCCAAGAACTCAAATTTACACCCATGATCCAGTAGACGTGCATTGTGGCATTTTTATTAAGAGGATGGAATTGTAAACATTGAAAAATCACATCGGACAACCGCACTTTCCAAAAACTATGCTCATGAACATAAACTTGAATTAAAATCAGAATCAAGGCATGCAAAATTTATTTGATATCCAATTTAAGAGTTTTCAATGTGTGTTTATCATGTTTATGGTTAATGGAATTTTTCTTTTCATAAATGTTTTTTTTTAAAAAAATCATTTTTTATCTCCCCCAAACTTAGAATGACATTGTCCCCAGTGTTTAAAGAAAAGAAAAGTTAGAAGTGGGTAGTAGAGGAGTTCAAAGATGAAATTGAGAATGATAAACATGGAACAAATTCACCTGGTTTTTAATGTTGAGGTTCATGATGCTCCAAATTACTCCTTTGATCTCTTTGGGGATGTAGGCACCTCCTTGATTGAACATGTATCACCCAAAATAGTTCCTGAACCATAGAAATAAGCACAAAGCAGACAAAACAAACAACACAATGATTTATTTAATTCCAAGTACCATCATTTTCATGTTTTTTTTAAATCAAACTAATGATACATTGTCTTCTTTTAAATTTCTAGGTAAGGTATTACTCAGGGATCACACCACGTGACACGGATGAATACGGTGCTCCCCTTTCATAACCATCCATACTCATAAAAGAAGAACAGGTCAAGAGTCTAATTTAAATTTTTTTTAACCTACAAAAACATAAATAAAATAAACTGATGATACATTGTCTTCTTTTAAATTTCTGGGTAAGGTATTACTCAGGGATCACACCGCGTGACACGAATGAATACGATGCTCCCTTTTCATACCCATCCTTACTCACAAAATAAGAACAGGTCAACAGTCTATATATTAAAAAAATAACAAAATTATGCAGAAGGAAACAAAAGATGATTCACAGTGATTGGAAACATGAAAACCATGGGTTGCCTCCCATGCAGCGCTTTTGTTTAACGTCGTTAGCCCGACTTGTACCCTAAAACTATCTTTTTTTCTCTGGTTCATATGTTGGCTCAGTTAACTCCACCTTGGTTTCTTGTTTATTGAATGATTCAATGAATGGTTTTAACCTATGGCCATTGACTTTAAAGACATGACCACTTGTGGGATCCTGAATCTCTATTTCCCCATGAGGGTACACATGTTGCACTAGGTATGGACCAGACCATCTGGACCTTAGCTTTCCTGGGTGTAGATGAAGTTTCGAACTATACAAGCGCACAAATTTTCCCAGTTCAAAGTGTTTGACTTTGAGATTCCTAGATTGGTAGGCTTGAACTTTAGATTTATTGATCCTTGAATTTTCATAAGCCTCCATCCTAAGTTCCTCGAGTTCATTATGATGTAATTTCCGTTTTGTTTCAGCCAAAGAAATGTCAATGTTCATTTTTTTTATTGCCCAAAAGGCCTTATGTTCAATTTCAACAGGTAAATGACATGATTTTCCATAAACCAATCTATACGGTGACATGCCTATGATAGTTTTGAAAGCAGTTCGATATGCCCAAAGGGCATCTAAGAGTTTATCGGACCAATCTTTCCTAGAGGGATTGATAGTTTTTTCAAGAATTTGCTTAATTTCTCTATTTGCCAACTCAGCTTGACTGTTGGTTTGAGGATGGTATGCAGTGGAAACTTTATGAGTAATACCATACTTGGACATGAGTGAAGCGAATGGGCGGTTGCAGAAATGGGTTCCACGATCACTGATTATAGCCCTAGGAATTCCAAACCGAGAAAATATATGCTCTTTCATAAATCGGATCACAACATGGTGGTCATTGGACTTGGTGGGAATGGCTTCAACCCATTTTGAGACATAATCAATAGCTAAGAGGATGTAGAGGTATCACTTAGAGTTTGGAAAGGGTCCCATGAAATCAATTCCCCAACAATCAAAGATTTCAACGACCAGAATAGGAGTGAGGGGCATTTGATTCCTTTTGGTAATGGATCCTAATTTCTGACACTGAGGACAACTTTTGCAGAATTAGAAGGAATCATTAGTGAGGTTCGACTAGTAGAAACCACTTTGGAGGACCTTTGCAGTGGTTTTCTTTGTAGAAAAGTGGCCTCCACATGCCTCTCCATGACAAAATTTTAAAATGGACTCTTGCTCAGACTCGGGAATACATCTCCTGATGATTTGATCAGGACAGAACTTGAAGAGGTAAGGATCATCAAACACATAGTGTTTTACATCAGAAAGGAATTTCCTATTAGCTTGGGTCTCCATGAATTTTGGAATGTCACCCATCACCAACTGGTTTGCTATGTCAGCATACCAAGGGCAATCACTCACTGAATAAAGGTGCTCATCGGGAAATGAATCAGACACAGAGAGGTGGTGTGAGTTGTCTTTGAATTCCATCCTAGAGAGGTGATCAGCTACAATATTTTCAACACCCTTTTTATCCTTAATGGAAAAATCGAACTCTTGAAGAAGAAGGACCCACCTAATCAATCTAGCCTTGGCATCTTGTTTTTGGAAAAGGTATTTTAGGGTTGAATGATCAGTGAAGACAATGATGGGTGATCCTAAGAGATAAGACCTGAATTTCTCTAAGGCAAAGACAATAGCAAGCAACTCTTTCTCAGTGGTGGTGTAGTTTATTTGTGCATCATTTAAATATTTGCTTGCATAAGAAATGACATGTGGAGTTCTCTCACACCGTTGTCCTAAGACTGCTCCTACAGCGAAATCACTTGCATCACACATGAGCTCGAAAGGAAGTTTCCAATTTGGAGATTGCATGATAGGTGGAGATATAAGAGTTGACTTGAGTGTAGAGAATGATTCCTCGCAACATTATGTCCATAAAAATGGAGCATATTTTACCAATAGAGCACAAAGTGGTCGAGAAATAGAGCTAAAATTCATAATGAACCTTCTATAAAAACCAGCATGTCCTATGAAGGACCTCACTTCCATAACAGTTTTAGGAGATGGAAGGTGACGAATGATGTCAACCTTAGCTTTATCAACTCCAATCCCTCTACCAGATACCAGATGACCAAGAACAAGTCCTTCCCTTACCATGAAATGGCATTTTTCGCAATTTAGTATGAGATTCTTATCCTCGCACCATGAAAAAACCTTTTCAAAATTTATAAGGCATCCATCAAAAGTATCCCCAAATATGGAGAAGTCATCCATGAAGACCTCTAAAACATCCCCCACCATATCCGAGAATATTCCCATCATACACCGCTGAAAGGTACCAGGGGCATTCCATAACCCAAAGGGCATGCGCTTGAAGGAAAAAGTGCCAAATGGACAAGTGAAGGTTGTTTTTCCTTGATCCTCTTAGGAGACTTCGATTTGATTATACCCTGAGAATCCATCTAGGAAGCAATAGAATTGATGACCCGCCACTCGCTCGAGGACTTGATCAATAAAGGGTAAGGGGAAATGGTCTTTCTTGGTACAAGAGTTGAGCTTCCTATAGTCAATACAAACTCTCCATCCACTACTGACCCTTGTTGGAAGCATCTCTCCATCCTTGTTGGTTATTACTGTGATTCCGACCTTCTTTGGAACCACATGGATTGGGCTAACCCACTCACTCTCTGCTATAGGATAGATGATACCAGCTTTTAACAATTTCAAAAGATCTTTTCTCACTACTTCCATGAGATTACGGTTGAGTCGCCTATGAGGTTGAAGACATGGCTTTGACTCAGATTCAAGAATAATTCTGTGAGTCCCGATAAGTGGGCTAATCCCAGGGATATCAGATAGGGTCCATCCAATGGCTTTCTTGTGTCTCCTAAGAACATATAGAAGCATCCTCTCATGATCGGATTCAAGGGAGGAAGAAATGACAACATGAAAGGATTGATTGTCCCCTAAGAAAGCATACTTTAGTGATGAAGGTAAGACTTTAAATTCATTATCAGATTGGTCATGACTTTCCAAGAATGGATGAGACTTTGTATTGAACTTAGTTTCTTTGTTCAGATTTCTTTACAAAATTGGTTCCTTGTGAACAGAATTTTCATCCACTAAATTTTCCAGAGTAGTGTCATGAATGGATATGGACTCAATGTTATTGATTTCAACCATGGTATCATTGATTGGTGATTATAGAAATTCATCAATAGAGCTTTCTGAAAGAGATTCAATCCAAGGAGGCAAATTTCTCTCATGTGAATAAAGAAAATCAATCTCTTCTTGACTTAACCATCCTTCGGTTACTCCTTGATATTAATTGAGTTCATTATCAACACTACCAATCCAATTAACCTCATGGATCTCTTCATCATCCCCAATTTGAGAGTTTTCATTGTAGATGTTCAAGTCTAGACTCATGTTCCCAAAGGTGATGGTCATGTTCCCATTTCGGACTCGGATTACAGAGTTGATTGTTGCAAGGAAGGGACGACCAAGTATGATTGGGGATTGCTCCCTAGGACCTAAGCTTGGGTGATTGTCCAGAATAATGAAGTCAGCTAGGTAAATGAAATTTTCAACTTTCACCAAAACATCTTTTAAGATCCCCTTTGGAACTCGAACACTACGACCAGCAAGTTGAATAGTGACAGATGTGGGTTGGAGTTCATCGAGCCCTAACTGACAGTACATGGCATAAGGAATGAGGTTCACACTAGCACCTACATCGCACAAGGCTTTGACAACTTTGTTCTCTCCTAGTTCAACATTTATGTAAGGGCATCCTGGGACTTTCTTCTTAGGAGGAATGGTCCCTTGAATGGTGGTACTCACATTAGCAGCCAAAAGGACTTGGTTTTTATGTGAAAATTTTCTTTTAAAAGTGCACAAGTCCTTAAGGTATTTTGAGTAGGAAGGTATGGTTTGGATGGCATCGAGAAGGGGAATGTTCAACTTGACTTGTGAGAAGATTTCCTTCAATGTTTCACTCAATTCAGGCTTGGTTTTCCCCCTCATGCGTTGAGGAAATGGTTCATATTGTGGAGTTGTTTGTTGAAGTGTAGTTTCATTCACATTATTATCAGTTTCTTCAGTTTGATCTTGTAGTTCATTTGAATTTTCATTAGATTTTGAAGCTTCACATGGTTTCTGAATTATCTGTTCAGGTTTTTCAATTGATTTCCCACTTCTTAAAACTGTCACAGCCTTTAGTTGTTCGTGAGTTGTTTGAGTGAAACTTGTATCTCACCTTGATGTTTGTTGTGGAATGGCCTGTGTGGGCATGGGTGCATTTCCACTTTTTATGGTTTGAAGTTCTTGTTTAATGGATGAGAATTCTGAGTTCATTTTGTCCATTTGTTTGCAGAGTTGTTCTAGTAGGCTTTGTGGAACATTTTGGGTTGGTGCTTGAGCTTGTGGGTTTATTCTAGGAGGATACTTTAGTTGTTGGATAGGTTGTTGATATTGGACATGAGGATGTTGGAATTAGATAGGTTATGGTTGGAACTGATTATGAGGTTGAAAGTTTTGTTGAGGGTATGGGTTGATACATTGTTGTTGTGTTGGTTGTTGATTGTCCTTCCAACAAAATCCCGGATGGTCATTATACCTTGGATTGAAGGTGTCGTGAATTGTGGCCTTTGAAAGTTCATTGCATTAACTTCTTCTGGTGGTCCTCCTAAAAGAACGTCCTTGATGGAAGGAATGGTTGGGCAATTATTAGTCTTGTGGTCATTCTTGTCACAAATTGTACAAACAAGCTCAACAGGTTGGGTTTTGTGGACCTTCCTAAGATCAATCTACTCAACTTTCCTTGTGAGTGCAGCAAGTTTTTCTCTAAGGTTTTCTTCTTCTCCAAGATTGTACATTCCACCAGATTTGGGCGGCTTCTCATAGTATGGTGATGTTCCCCATGTTTGGTTTTGTTCAGCAGGATTTTCTAGTAACTCTTAAGCATAATTTGGGGCTTTGTTTTTGAAGGTTCCATTAAACATCATATCAATGAATTGTTTGTTTCCGGGACCCAACCTTTCATAGAAAATTCTCACTTGTTCTGTGATTAAGAAACCATGGTGTGGTACCATGTTTAATGTGTCCTTGAGCATTTCCCATGTTTCATAGAATGTTTCTCCCTCTCTTTCAAAAATGTTTTGTATGCTTTTTTTAAGTGCAATTGTTTTGTGATGGGGGTAGTATTTTTTATAAAATTCTCGTTGAAGTTGGTCCCAAGAGTGAATGGATGCTGGTCTCAAATTGTTTAACCAATAGTTTTCTCTGTCCTTAAGGGAAAAAGGGAAAAGTCTCATTTTAGCAGATTCAATTTGATTTGGTGGGCACATGGTTTCGAAAATGTCATTAAATTCTTTAACATGAAGGTAAGGCATCTCAGACTCCATCCCATGAAAGGTTGGAAGGTGGTTCAGGAAATGGGGTTTGAAAACATATTGGGAATATCCTATGTTATCATGCCTAATGCATGAGGGTGCATTGGTCCAGGTTGGTTTGAGGTAGTCATTCATGGTTGGGTCTGCAACAATTCCCAAGATAGGGTCTTGCCCGTTATTTTGGTTCCCTCCCCGGTTTATGATTTGGTATTGTGGGAGATTATCCATTGTATCAAACTCAACATCTGAATTTGGAGTATTAGGAAGATTTGGATCTAAAGGAAATAGAACTATTTTAGTGCTTGACTCCCCAACCCTAGGAGTATCCACCCTAACTAATCCGTTTGAGTTATCGCGGGTGTAGGCGGACATGCGCCAAAATAAAAAAAAGCGAGAAAGGGAAAAGATAAGAGAATTGGGATGAGAATAGAAGAATTGGGGTAAGAAAAGAAGGTTTTTGGTCTAAGGAACTTACTTGGTCCCCGACAACGGTGCCAAAATTTGGTTGCGCCCAAATTTACCCTACTGGTAAAAGCGGTCAATGTAGTACATGTAGGGGTCGAATCCACAGGGACGGAAGAAGTAACCTTGAGACGCTATGATTTGGTGAAGGATGGGCTATGAAGTAGCCAAATTTGGGTTTGATTTTGGATGGTTTAAAGAAAAATAATAAATCTAAGTGAATTCAATTCAAAGAAAATGTGTTGATCTTAGGATTTTGCTCGGGGTGGATTGAATGAATTTTAATTCCTTAGAAAATTTTGGTTTTATTAATTCTTGATGAACCCATTTTTCAAGAATAACACTACCTTCATCATTTTCTGGTTTGGTGCTTACTAAACAGAATTAATAATCCCCTATACACTTAGAGAACCAAATTCATGATCTCTCCGAGGTATATGGTCATTTAGTAATTGAATTTAGTTTTCTCAAACACAGTAAAGATGAAGAGTAGAAATAACTGAAGAAGGGATGTCTTAAATTAATTATCCAATTAACAACAATTCGTTCATAAAATAACATTCAATCCATCCTTTGCATCCTCCTAAGATCATCCCATTAAGGGTTTAGCCCTCCATTGATGGTATACTCTCAATGGTTGGCGGAAGATGGCTAACAAGAATTGGATTGAAGAAATTAAAACCGCGGAAATAACGAGCACTCCTCCGTGTGTGTAAATGAAATTCACACCTATGTGTGAACTAATTCACAACAACACAGAGATATCATTGTGATTTGTGATAATAAAGTTTTAATAAAAGAAATGGAAAATATAGAAGTGAATGAAGTTTATTAAGAACATAAAGATACAAAAAAGAAACTTACATGGAAATGGAAAACATTACAAAGGAAATTTGAAAGCATAACCTTACAATGAAACAAGCAACAAAAGATGATATGAAAAATATCCACCCCCATTTCCTTCACCAATAGCTCCTTATATATGCATATTAGTAGCCTTAGGTACATCCCCCAACAATTAATTCACCCCCCAATAATTAATAGAGTCAAATGGAGGGAGAATAATCAAAAGGAAATTGATGTTTTGAATTTGACCCGAAAAACTGTCCAGATTCATCCACCATATTGACGTGTGAATTCGAAATTGAAGAAGGATGAATCCGGAGGAGTTGTATAAGAGAAATATTTTCATCACTGTGGATTCTAGAAGCTCTAACAATTTCAGGAAATTTGAATCATCCGTTTTTATGTTATGGTCAAAATGGTGGGACGGATTTCTATGCATTAATGACGAGTCCACCATTTAAATCTCAACTTCAGATCCCTTTATCATCATGAAAAAATCAGAATTAGCTCCGACCATAGTTGAATAAAATGATCCTCATTTTTTTATCTTTCTACTGTATAAATTTGAGCTTCATTGGGCTTGGTTTCTGGGGCCCACATTTGATTGATGGGTCTTAGGCCCATTATGCTTTTTCCAAAATGTTTCTGTCTTCAAGCGCAAAATTCTCTATCTTACATTGGGATTCATCAAGTGGACCTAAAAGATAAAATGTTCAAAACAAAGTGATAAATCATATCCCAAAATTTTATATTCATAAAATGAATATAATATTGTCAACAAACAAATGAATGATTGGGCCCAAATTTGCATTTTAAACATGAATTGCATTTTTGATGAGAAATGAAGTTCTATTTATGTAATGCACTAAAAATAATGTTTATGGATTTTGGAACAATGAATATAAAGATATTAACAATTAATATTAGCCACTTTCAGTGACTAATCAGACATATTAAACTGATTAAAGTTTCAAATTTCATATTCAAAATGCGTTATCCATTAAATAATGGTAAAATTGCTTTTATAAAAATATTGGTTTTTATGTGTGAAATTGGGATTGTTCTTATCATATGCATATCTAACGTAATTGATGATTATAAAAAATAATTTATTCAATATATAATATATATATTTCATTAAAATTGTTTTCTAATTTTAATCAGTTATTTTTATTAATACAAAATACCATTGGATGCATAAAAATCTTAATATTTCTTTTTATATCTATTTGGTTCTTATTTTCATTTCTCATTAATTGGTAACCCAGTAATTCTTTTTATATTTATATAAACCATAAATCTTAATAATTTATTTAATAAAATTAATAATTTCTAATTTATATCATAATATATTAAATAATTATATTTTAATAATACATTTTTATTTGTAGAGACATGGTCTTAGGTGTAACACAACTATTGTGTGTAACTCAAGCTATCAAGGCATGTCGCTCTTGCATGTGATGCAATCTAAAATAATATTATATGCATTAAAAGATATATAATATATAATATTTATTAAATATTTCAATTTATTGGTTTATTATATTCTATTTTTATACATTTTTTATCTATCATAAACACTATTGAATATAAATTTGTACTTTAGAATTTCAGGATATTATAGATCACCAAAGGTAACGATCAATTACAATTATGCCTTGATTTCAGATAATATATATGTATCTAAGGTTATTAATAGATGTATGGATCTATATTTATTCTTGGTTCTAGATAAATAGTACCCTTTTGTACATGGACCAGAGATTCATTGGTCGCTTATTAGGATGATGTTGGTTTTGAGCCATATGGTGGGTTGCTCTAGAGTTTATTGTCTTCTATAGAGAATAAATATTTTTATATTTTAGGATAAAATTCATAATATAGGATTAATACATAACCACAATATAGTAATATTAACCCATGTAGTTTGGTTCCACTTAATAGGAAACATAACCTTTTAAGGTCGGGTGACTAGCACCAAACCATGCAGTTTAATGTCACGCGATAAAGACGTCCTAGAGAAGGTTCCTTGTAAATGTTTGGGCTAGTAATTATTTCAAGGAAAACCAAGGGACCCTAAAGAGATGTGGTCTCCCATGTGGATATTACCCTATCATCAATGATTCCTAGAGAACATTAGAGTAAACTTGGGAGTTGGTTTTGGACCTCGGTGAGGCTTCCTACATATCACAGTCAGTTGGGAATCAAAGATCATGTAGTTCGAATATGGGTTGGGGTATACAGATGTGGAGGAGTCCCATATGGATATGATTTGTGCTACACCATATATGAGTCCCATTAGGATATTCTTTGGTCTTATACCATATAATATGACCATTTTAATTGAGTATGGGTCTTATATCAATGGAGAAGGCCCATTTCACAGTTTTGGATCATATAGCTGTCATGATCACCAATAACCTCTAATCCAATATAATTGATGATCCATGTATGAAACAAGATGATGTAGTATATTTTAATTTCACAGGATTAATTTTATGCTTTGGTGGATTAGTTTCTAAGACCAAAGTTAGAGGAAAAGGGAGTTGAGTGTTCCTATTTCTTCTTTTATTTCGGTAACCGAGTAGGTGATGGGGAGAAAGAGTTCTGCCTCTTGTACAAATTACTATCAGATTACTCAAAGAGGGATTCCCTACTAGTCTCTATGGAATAGATGAGTCACCAATACTAACCCTCATTGATGGTAAAGTATAGTGGCTCCCATCAATACCTATAATGTGGGGTTCCTATAAGCTACAAGTTCGGAATCCTCATTACCATGGGAATGTAGACTCAAAGACATTTTGAGGGTCCACCATATCCCGGAGGACACCAATACTACTTATCTTACAATGGGTATGTAGACTCAAGAGGACATGATGATGTTCTCAATGATATGATCATATATTTCAGATAAATTTTAAAGAGGCCTTGGCCTGATGCAATTAGATAGTTTTGTAGAGGGGCCAAAGTGAGGCCTGATGATAATACTATGGGGAGTGATATGAGGTGGTGAATATAATTCCTTAGTATTCCCAATTCCACAAATCATGTTCTTATGTGGGATGGGGTTCCCTCTGCATATCACGTTTCTATGTGGGTGAGAGTATTGTCCATGTATAATTATGTTATGAAGACCAAATATTTTCCCTCATAGAGTATTGCTATGAGGGGATAGGTTCTATCCAAATATTGTTTTTCTACGATAGGTCAATAATCTCATGCATAGAACTTTTCTACAAGGTTTAGGGTTCCTCACGTGTAGTGTTTTTCTATGTTGGGTGTTGGTCAACAAAGGGGTTATCCATTCATTCCCAATGGAATGGTTTCCACAATGGGGTTTTCTGTTTGCATATAGCTGGGTGATTTTTGTTTCCTCATTAATGATATGTTGTGGTATTACATACAATGAATATATAGTTCACTACCAATTATACATTTAAACCTATAATTTTTCATCTCCTATCATATGTTCTTTTTTCCATTTCTACCCCTATTTTTGTTCTCTTTGGGGATCTTTTATATAAGAACATAGGGACTATGTAATGAGATGGATAATAATCCATAGTGGGTTATGAGGCTTTATTTATGGGGGCCCAAAGAGGACTCTCTTTCCTAAAATGATTTATTATATGGGGGAATTCATTCATGGGCATTAAAATAACCTTCCGAAACTATTAATGATAATGGATCATTCGCGAGCATTGATGGCACTATCGCATCCCACGAATGAGTTCGTTCATGGGTGGGATGTTTGTTCTCTAGGGAAGAAATTAGTACCTATCCCTATAGAATACATGATTTCATTTTTTTTGATTTGGTAGTACCATCTCATCATGTTAAATATTTCATTCATGTAGTGCTTCTTGATGTGGAATGATACCAAGTAGAGAGGCCGTCTATGTAGAAATTTTTTCAATGTGGACATGAACCTTTCTTCACAGCTTCATCCCCTTTGAACATTTCTTCTTAAATTACAATTATGGTATTTTTTTCATCCCTTTATCTATGTTCATGGAATTGTATACTTTTTGTATATGTAATTTTTTGGACCCAAAAAATGCCCCCATCGTAATGTGTACTGATCGAGAGGAATAGGAGGTTGTTCTGATGTACAAATTGGTCCTGTTTTGACTCATTTTGTAGTATACAAGTGGTCGTCTAAGAGGGGACCCTTACAATAAATAAGGGACCCGACTCATTTTTTCTTTAACAAATTCTATGAAAACATGAGCCTTCCATGGACTCCCGATCTCACCTCATTCTATGTAGTATTTCTCCTTTTGGGATGGATTTTCTGTGAACTGATCCTCATCCCCCAAAAAAAGTAATTTCGATCTCCCACATAGAGGCTAGATGCTTTGTGGATGGAGTGTCTCATATATAGAACCCGCTCATGGGATAATTCTTTCTTTGAATATGGTTCATGGGATAACTCTTTATGAACAAACTGTTCATGGTCCATGTATCAACATTTTTTAAACATTGATATGCTATCTTATCAATGAATCTCAAATAATTATTTAGAACTCATCATAGGGATAGAATGAATCTGGTTTCCACCATGATGACTGAGATTAGGTGACATGATATCATGGATGAGAATAATGAAGACAATATTGGAAATTACACCAACCCTTAGGTGGGGTTTTATAAGAACCTCCTTTCACTATAGATTTTGACTTACCCATTGTCCAATAAACTACAACTTTACAACTTTATCCTTCAAAAAAATGATCCCCTTCAACCAGTTGACTATATTCTCCTATCTGATTGGTTTGATATTTCTCATGGTTATTCCCATGTTAACATCTCTGCTACAGGTAGAATCATTTTTGGGTCAAGTCAATAGAAATTATTTATTACGAATTTTTTAATGTGGAATCAAGACAATCAACATAGTCATGAAACATCCATGAAATCTGCCATTAGGTATTATGTAACCATAATTAACATCTCATGAGGCAATCCCATAAAAATTTGGATCTCTATTTTTGATATGTGGTCTAGATGGAATTTCTAAGACTAATAGGCTTAGGATAACTAGGTGCATGAGAATTGTGGGAAAATTTCTGGAAGAACGGATTTCATTGGATTATATTAGGATGTATGGGTTTCTCAGATCATGGATTACTCACTGACTGATATATTTCATGAATTGATCAGTAGTTGGTGTTTGAGAATAAATAAATTACACCACTAACATGGTGAAGTTGGGGTCATCTTAAGGGATATCTACAAACTAGGGAGAATCCAGTTTCTTGGTAATATATATGGGGAATTCTTTCCTACATCCAATACTTTGGAAAACCCCAAACATGTATCTACATTTGAGAGTGACCTAATGAACAAGGTAAAATAATTTCTCAGTCAACCCCTCCATAAATGCTCACTCATTCAATTCAATGATTATATAATGTTTTTTCTATAATTTAGTTGTAAAAGGTTGATTGTTTTGTGCATAAGGACTCATCCAACCCAATGTCATATGTATTCAATGTTCATAGTAGGAAAATCTCAATGTAGGCTAATATACCACATGGGGATACATAATCCATCCAAATGAATATCATGAGTTCAGGTTGGGGGGTTTTCACAATGTTTATGGGTGAATGGATCGTCCCATTCTGTGATGCATATACCAGGGACAGAATATGTACCCTGTTGATGGAAGGCAAACTAGTGGAGGCACAACTCATCAAATTACTTATCCCTACGCTCTCTAAAATTTATGTACTATTGAGTTAAATACATGAGGTAAGATCCATTCATAGCCCTAGTTGCCTATTTGAATTCTTTTTTGACTTGGTGTCAGAACACTGTTAATGCTACAGATGTCATCATACTATAATAATTCTTCATTCCAACTATCACCCTTCCCTAAAAATATTATCATTGTTTTCCTAAAATCCCTGGGAATCGATGGTGTTATCCAGCTTTTAATATAATTTTCCCAATATACTTTAATGCCTCATTCATCCCATTATGGGGCAGTGGTGGATGATGTTAGGGGTTCTCCAGAATAAAGCTCCTATATAATCTCATTAAGACATGGGATTTGAACTGCCTAGGAGGATGAGGTTACCATTAACAAACCATACACCCCTAATAGGTTTTCATTGAAATTTGGATACCTGTAATAGGATGAATCATTACACATCATTAAGATCAAAAGGCACTCACACATAGTCATTCTTCATTAATTATGGATAATGATGATACATGAGGGTTCTAGTATATAAATTTATTTACCTTCTATGGATGACTCAACTAAATTAGCATGGGAGTACATCTAAATGTGGGTGGGTAATCTTCTAATGGAGTGTGGGGGTAGTCTATCGATGTGTTCATAAACCATTGTCCACCCATTTCCTTTTCATACTATTCCATATCTACCCACTTTCTTAAGAGGAATATGTTCTTCTTTTTGTTATAGGCATTTTGAAGGAGCTTTATCCACAAGTACCCCTTCATTGGGGAGTGGTGAAAACCCCTTACTATTGATAGATACTATTTGCAATCCCATCGATGATGGTGCAAGTGGGACAATATGAGGAATTTCAGCAATTGATGCCATCCCGGTCTATTTAGCATCTAATATTGAACCATAAATTGAGATTGGGGCTTTTACCACCGTGGATACACTATTTAGAGAATGTCCATATTTAGTAATTTTAATCCTAGAATATATACTAGTTACCATGGACAAATTGGGATAGGGTACTCATGCCATCATCGAACATCATTCTATGTAGAAATGGTATTGGAACCAAATATCAACTATTATCCCAGAGACCCCTCTGAAAGAAATGGATGACATGGAAGATATCAATCGCCAATGTTTCATCAGATTAGGCTCAGGTGGGTTTGATTATCATCACCTATATATCCTTATCCTCTCTATACTCATTTCTTGAGAAGACTTAGCTTCTTGTGAACATGACCTTTCTTAGTTTAATGCTTACAATACTCATGTAGATTCCATAAAAAATACTACCATTGCGTTACATCACCTGGTTTTAAAGAAGAACAATCTTGTGATCAAGTGGCCACATAGACTATGATTCTTAGAGAATGTGAGGCTCATGTATATAGGCTAAATGTTTAGATGTCATCAATAAATAAGAAATGTCAAGCCATCAATAAGACATGTCAATATTAAAGGGCCATCGTAAAATAGATCACCAAATAGATGAGACCAATGTTGTGAAAAGAACCGGTTTGGAAAGGACCCATGATGGATAATGTCAGGCAGTAGTTGATTTTCTGTGTAGAGTGAGCCAAGATTCACTATATCCATTATAGTTTTTTTATGATTTTTTATTATTTAATTAGTAACATCAAGGAGAGACTATAAGATGTGTATTCCCCTTTTTCCTCAATCAAAAAATAAATGTAAAATTGTTTAACCACCCACACTTTTGTTCTATCTTATCCTACCATACCAATTAGTCCTAACTGATTTTATTTTGAAAGATAATCACCACTAGATATTAGTTAAAATTGCAACCTAGGATAATTAAATAGAATTGATAATGTAATTCTCAATTTTTTCCACATCAAATCACAATAGAAAGAATATTTTTGACTATTTTTGGGGTAACATAAAACCCTTGAAACATTTTTTATTTTCTATTAATACCTTAATTTCTTCTTATGTCCACTATTGTGAGGTTGTAGCTTGTATAACTTGATTCTTTAAGAGGCCAACCCTTTTAGTTTTTTATCCTAACATGTTTTATACATGTTTTCTTTATTGCTTAGTTTTTTCCTAATCTATGAAATATTTTTTTAGTGAGATGGTACTCAACTTTTACCCAGGGTTCACTTTATGGGTTTTCCACATGGAAATATTTTGTGCCTCTTTTCATGGGTGGTTTGAATTCCTGAAATTAAGACTAATATGTATTGTTTTTATGCAGAATTTCTTTGACCATGAATTAACGAGTGAGAGCCCCAATACATATTACTGGGCGATAATGTCCTAATATTATTCATACATGAATTGGGGGTTTCACACACTAGATTTATGATTTATGAATCCACTCCCTAATATGGGGTATGTACATCATAATTAAACATAGAAATGGATGACAACATAATTTTTTCATGATATAAAAAGATAATAAAATCCTCTCCTAGGGGTGATTTTTCCATTGGTTGAAAAGCCTTTTTGTGGAAAACTTATTCAGAGCAAACTAGGTCATATTATGCATAGTCAAACAAGGGTTTCATTAGGACACTAACCCTGTATCTCCAAAATATGGCTAATGGTATTAAAATTCCAAATTATTATGACCACAAAGGGTTCCTTTGAAGGGAATCATGTCTAAAAATGAATAGGGAATGCGTATCAGCACTAGCCATGAATGAGAAACCCCTCCTACATAGATTTTGGATTGTGTAAAGAAATAATGAATCATGGTTCAGTTTAATGTCATTCCTCTAAAACATAGACTGTATTGATTAATAACTTATGGTGAGAAAATTCAAAGTCTATAGCTTAGGGTCATGTAGATTTGACCAATGGATAAATTAATTTCCCTTTTCATAGTAATATGTCCACTATTACTTCACCACCTTTAGGAATGAATAGGAATGGTTGAAAGCTATAATCTGGTAGTTTATGAATCCTATGACCGATGTGGAATGAATAACGTCATTGGGGCATATGGAGATAGAAAAATCCTATCTTGGAGATGAATTTTACTTTCGTTGATAAACCTATTTTATAGGAAACTTATGAAGATCCATCTAGGGTATATTGTGCATAGACAAACAAAGGTTTCCTTAGGACATTGACCCTCCATTTTGAATGATCTAAATGGTTTATGATATAGACTTAACCAGAGATAGAGTTTGGTTTGCAAAAGGAATGTGCCTAAATAGGATAGGAGTGTTTCATGTCAAAATTTCATTCTAATGGGGATAATTTTTCCCATTACAAGGGTCTGAACCATATGTAGGATGGATTTTTTAAATATGTTTGGGTGTGGGACATGAAGCCCAAACATCACGACATATCTAATCAGAATGAGAATCAATCCTTATGTATTTTGGTGTGGGATTAACCATGATCTAGTCAAGATCTTATGTGTGGAATGTGGATTTTATTTTGAATATGGGCTCACAAGTGTGGTTATACATGTATTGGACCCTCTTATAATGATATACCACATGTATAGGAACATTGGGAATTTTTGTTGGATGAAAATATTATGTGAAGGTCTCACACATACACTAGAATAGGTGCGAATTTTTTTCTCAGTATTGGATCAACCATTGATGATCTAGGTTTTAATATATATCCCATGATAATAGGAATCATGTTAGAAATAGTTCTTAGAAATCATGCACTTTAGCTTCATGCAACTTATAAATAAACCATGTATTTAAATCTTCATTCTATAAGGATTTAGGTTACTCGATGTGAAAATTGGAAAATGGAATATTGAATTCATGGTGGAGATCTAGGTGGCTTGACAAATCTTGGAATTGTGAAAAAAAGTTACAAGTAGCCCTTGAATTCTAACCTCAAATAAGAGGTGTTTCATCCATTTATTTTAGAATCATGTGGTAAGATTGACATGGGGTATTATTGTTTAAGTCATATAACTAAGATCTTATGTCATCGAAAGGATGAGTAACAGGAGGCGCCTTAGGCCAAGATCGCTGAAATGCCTCAGTGTTAAGGGGGAAAGAGAGTGTAAATCATGATTTTGGGTATTCTCAGATCATGAAAAAAACATACGGGGAAAACACCATTAGGTCTTAGAAAAAAATGAGAGGCCCCTCATGGGGAAGAATTTTCCTTTCGTTAATAGGCCTTTTTTGTCGAAAACTAATGCAGAGTGAACTGGGAATATTATTAATAGTAAACAAAGGTGTTCTCAAAACATTGACCTTCCATATCTAATGGACATAAGAAGATTGTGAAGATCTCAAATTTCTCGGGGTATAGAGTATGATGAATGGGAGGAATATATCTAGATATATAAGCAACATTCAGACCATGATTGAATATAGAGTTTGAAATCCACTACTTATATCTGACTCATATGTAGGGGAATTTTTGTTTCCGTGATAAATCCCAGAATGTGGATAAAAAACATGATATATTTTATATAAATATTTTTTTATATAGGAGAAGGGGACATTTTAATTTTTTTACCCGGTGTTTGGTACTAGGACATGGTGCCTAGGTGTCACTATGTATCTCGAAAAAATGAGAATCAAGGCATACATAGTTCTTGATGTACCATGCAGTTTAATATCATGCACTGAGGATATAGGTTCCCCAATGTGAAGATGAAATATTATAGATGCACCCATGATTAAAGATCTTGGTGTCACTATGTATCTGATGATGGAAGTAATGAATCCATACGTAGTTCTAAAGCTAGAATTGACTACTTGACTTAACATTGAGTGGTAAGGACATCTGGTGTGCCTTTTATGGTCTTGGTACTATACTCGTGGAAACCCAAATGCGGATTTGTACACCTTGATCATGTGGGGAATCCTTTTCTAAAACACCTAATCCTATGTAATCTATCATCAATGTGAGGAACAAGGGGTAGAAAAGTTTTATTCTTCCTCACATTAGAGATAAAACAAAGGATATGGTAATTTTTTATTTGGGGTGGATAGACAAGGATGAAAAATATGGGTGTCACTATGTGTCTTGTCAAAATGAGAATTAGGCCATACATAGTTCTCATAAAACTCCATGCATAGATATTGCCTATATAAAGTGAGGTGGGAATTCTTATCCTACATTGCAGCTGGAGCTATGATTAGATATCTAGGTTTCACTATGTATCCTATGATAACAAGAATCAATGGAATCATAGTAATGAATATAAACTCCCTATAAAAGATTGATCCATATGAATATGGTGGTAATTGTGCCCCTTGATTGTTTGGTTTTTGTGGTTTGGACTGGGATTAGATATTCGGGTGTCTCTACGTATCCTATAGAATTGAATCAAGATACACATAGCTCTTGAAAAAATATCCCTATGTAGTTCTAACCCATACGCAAGGAGGGGGGATTTTTTAATTTTACTATTACGGTGGAGGGACAAGAAGATAAATTCTAGGTATATCTACGTAACCTATGTGGATTGGAATAAAACCACACATAATTCATGAATATGTCACAAAATGTGACCGATACTAGGGGTGATGTCCTCTATAGTGATAACAATACGGTTCTATGCAGTTTAAAGCCATACAGTGAGGACTCTAGTGTTATGAAATTTATATTCATGTAATGTGGATGATGTACAATGTAGTTTAACATCATGATATTGGAATTATTGAGTATTATATTTATGGGAAGGATGATTTTATGGACCACTGAGAAACATAATCATGAAATGAAGAGTCCTTGAGGCCAAAGGCTGGTAATAAAATCATCTTGTGAACAGAGGTAAATTTTTGGATGGGTCTAACAGAACACATTTAGACAACACTACATATCATGTTATGATAGGATTCAAGACACACATTGTTCTTGATGTACCATATAGTTTAATGTAGTTTGGAAAAGAAATTATCCATACAGATAAACATCACATGATAAGGATGATTTACTACATAGTTTAACATTATATGATTAAGGAGATATTCCATGCAGTTTTACATCATGTGATCAGGATTATAGAATATTTAGTTTAACGTCATTTGGTCAGGATTATATACAGTGTAGTTTAATGTCATATGATCAGGGTGATATTCCATGTATTTTAACGTCATGCACTGAGGATGATATATTGTATATTCTAACGTCATGTGATTAGGATGATATATCTTGTAATTTATCATCGTGATATTAGTATGATATACCATGAAGTTTAATGTCTTTTTATCAGGATGATATACCATATAGTTTTGATATTATACGATCAAGAAAATATATCATGCAGTTTAACATCATGCGGTCAGGACAATATACAATGTTATTTAACATCATGAAATCATGGTTATATACCAGGCAGTTTAACCTTCTGCGATTAGAACAATATATAGTGTAGTTTAACATCATGTGATGAGGATGATAAACTATACAATTTAATGTCATGCGATCGTGATGATATACTATGCATTTTAACTTCATGTGATCAGGATAATATACATGGAATTTTAACTTCATGCAATCAGAAAGATTGTCTCTTCTATAAAATAAATATATTTTTTCATGCACTTTTAAGGAAATGTGGGAAACCAATAAACACAAAATAAAATGTAATTAAAACTATTTATCATATAAAAAACAATTATAGAAAAATTTAAAGGATTTGGTATTGTTTAACCTATATGAACACCATTCTATGAAGTCAACCTTCAATTATGGATTGTCTTTCATAAGGTCCTCAAAGTGGTATGCCATTTTATACTAGGTATGAATATGTTCCTCTAATTATTTTTTTCCTTCTCATTGAACCCAAAAATCAAAATACGATTCTATTTATTGATCCATGTAGTCATCTCTGAATTTAAATCAACTTACAGCGGTCTTTCAAACATTATTTGAGAATATTTTTCTAAGATATTGATTTTGGAAGGACTCCTCAATCATTTCATCATGAAATACTTCTTCGGGGACCATTCATTGGTGGGGGATGTAGTAAACTATCATTCAATTGACATTAAATAATATGATCTTTTAGAGTATAATTTGTGTCTTCGGATTACATGAAATACTTATTCAGGAACGTTGAATTTGTGGGGGTCAGGGTAAGTTATTTGTTCATCGACATCAAAGAGTGGGCTCTATTAGAGTAGAATTTGTGTATGGAATATGATAGATCCCACCTTTTCTCCAACATTTGAGTTTTCCTTTCAAGTATCATTGGAGTCTTGAAGACTAAAACCACATCTCCCCTGAATAAAGACCAGAGGAGAACCTTTTTGTTAAAGGCTCATGTGATCTAGTTTTGGTGGGCTTCCAAATGCTTCACAGTGAGAAATATCATCTCATATAGTCACAGTAATTCATCCACCCAACATTGGGATTTATCATCTATGGTGAAATGATCATAAATGGAAGTTAGGAGTGAGATAAAATGAAATTTTATGGGATGGGCCACCTCTACCTCATATACTACTGAGTATGGGTACACATGTGTTGTACTGAAGGTCATAGTCCAGCAATCCCATAATGTATTCAGGATCTTTTCTGGACAAGGATTTTTATCCTTATCTACAATCTTATGGATAATATTTGGATGTTTTTATCAAAGTCCTCTATCTATTACTTATCTTCTTCATGGTAGCAGGATGAATAGTTAGAGTTGATGTCATAATCCTGATATCGTTTTTCAAATTTAGTAGATCAGAAATTGATGTTATTATCCATCTATATTTTATGAGGAATACCAAATCTAGTGATGACTGTGGATCTTCTAAATATGAAAATTCTCCATACCTTAACCACTTTATGGGGTATAATTTTGGCACACTTGGGGAAGAATTCGGTTGCAGTGAGATTGTACATGAACTTAATGGTCATAGATGGAGGATATGCTCCCATTATCTCCATTCCCCATATGAAAAATATCTAGAAGTATATGGATGTTTAAATAAACTATGGGGTTTGGTGAATGATGTTGGAATGAACCTGGAAGGAATGAAACTTTTTGTTGAATTTAGTGCAGTCTTGTGTTATAATGGGCCAATAGTACCCAAGCCATTGGATTTGATGAAAATTCATGGATCATGAATGGTTGTCACTGAAGGCTTCAATGTGAACTTCCATAATGAAAGCAGAGGTATCTTCTCCATAAATTCACCTCATAAAGACCCAATTAAGGATCCTATTATAGAGGATCTTATGAGTATTTGTTCCATCAGTTGAAAAAAGTTAATTACTCAACAATGGATTTTCTCACTCCTAGCTCTGTTTGTTGGAATCTTACTATTTAGAGGGTAGTCCACTATGGGTTTCATCCAGTTGTTGTTGGAACATATGGTTAGGAATGGGGAAAATCACCTCAATCTATTCCTTGTTGGATTGAATTAAATGTGATACCATCCAGTGATGAACAATTCGGATAAATAATTCATCATAGTCAAGATCAACTAAAGTTGTGGTCAAATTTCCTAAGGCGTCTTTCAAGGAATTGTATGAACATGGGATGTGAGTCAAGGTAGGATCCAATGATAATTCTTCCATTAGACCATAGAAATTTTTTAAGAGTGAGATTATCTATTCATTTTCGATGGAATAATACTCATTGATATTCTTGATGACTGGTTCTAATTATTCTTTTATCTTCAAGTGATTGAAATATACCTAATTTGATTGCTCTAGCCCTGAGATGAGATCCTGATATTCTACTTCATTGTCCATTCACCCTTCAGATAACAGAAAGGAATAAGCTGTGACTACCTTTTTTGGTGATATAATCAGGACTCCTAGCCCCACTATGTTGATCATGGGGATCTCCACCCTCTCCTCTATCATAATTCTGGATGAACCATCAAAATAAATATCCCATATATGAAGGCCCTCTTGAAACGTGAATACATATTCAACTGGTACTTCAGCTTCCAATGAAGTAATTTCTACATAGGAGTGCTTTTCCAAAAAATCAGTTAACTTCTAGCCTTTGATCACTTTATGAGACACAAATTTAATGTAAAACTACTTTAGGAAGACTTCAAATTGTGACAGATGTTTATTTAACAACATACAAATAAGAATGAATTTGAGTTGGTTTCTACAAGAGACTAAATGGACCTCATTATTCTTGAGGTATTTATTTAGCTTCTGGACAGTAATGAACAGAGCCACATACCACTTCTCAATATCTAAATAATGAGTCACAACATAGATCATAGTTTTATTGACATAATAATGTTTTTTCTTACTATTGGAATCATTCTTTTTCTTGAGGATATCACCAAGTGATCTCTCTAAGGATGTCACATAAATAATAAGAATGCTTCCATTGATAGGATTCATTTAAAATAGATTTATTATGTGATAGTTATTGAGACTTGTAAATGTTTCAAGAAAATCATCAGTCCCTTGATATATAACCCCCTTTTCCCTCATCCTGGTTACAGACATAAATTTTATTACATGTTTTGATATAAAGCACTAAATTTTGGCCAATTTCCCTTGAATTCCACACAGCTCTACAAGGTTGTTAGGAGTAAAATTACAAGGATATCATTTTCCTTTTCATTGATGAATATGATGCCACTGTGGCATATGATTAATCCATGAAAGTTCCCTGAGGCAACACTAAAATCTAATTTCATGGGGCACATGTTTAGGCTATGTTGTCATAGTTTGATGAAGATGGTTTCAAGGTCAGTCAGGTGTCTAAAACGTTTTTGTGTTTTGACCCCCATGTCATCAAAATATAATTCAAAAATATACATGAAAGGATTTGGAGATGTGATACATGGAATATTGGTATGTAACACCGTCATTATTCAAGAGAAATGGAATTAATCGATAGAAAAAATACTTCAACGGGGACCATAATTTAGTGGATTCATCATATTTCTAGGACATTCAAATTTTTTTAACCCTGAATAGTCATCCATGATCGATAGAAATTGATATCCAGCTATTTCATCGATCAGCAATTCTGTGATCGATATTGGGAAAACATCTTTCGTGTAGTGTCAGTTGAGATCCCTGAAATCAATATAGACACTAATTTTATTATTCTTATTCTTGGTAAGGTTGATATGGGACATTAATTATGGATATTGGAAATCTAGAATAATGTTTTCTCTTATTAGCTTGTCGACTTCATCCTCAAATTGGGTAGTATGTGTCTGGTGAATAGTTTTGGATAGTTGTTTATAGCCCATGTGGTCCTCCGGTGGGCCCATGTTGTGAGTGGCCACCTCGGGATCAAGGCCTAGTTTTTATTTATAGTTCTAGGTCAATACATCTTGACACTACTATAGGAAAGTGTCATGTACCTCTTTCTCCTCAGAATACTTGAAAGGACTAATCAAGGTGGGTCACAAGTGTTCTTTTATGCCTATATTTATTTTCTCTAAGCTCATCAATGGTGGTAGAGATTCCCTCGTCAAATGATAGAGGGGTGTCCCTAAGGACCTTATTCCATTCTTATTCTCCCTTTCATTTTTTCAACATGTTATATAGGGGTATCATGTCACAGGATAAGTTATCAAGAGTTGGGGAAGGAGCATACATCATTGCATTCTGAAGATGAAGAAAATTTCTCTTACCAAAATTATAATGTGATATTTTATTAGAACTATAAATACAATGGAGTGATAGATGAAGAAGGAGTTTCTTATTCCTATTTGGGTGATGAGACAACCTCTTCTACCTTAACTTGTGAGGCATGGATTTTTTGGAGCCTTAAGTATCGAATGAGGTCATTTTAATCCGATATTTCATTACTATCTAGGGATTTAGAAAACATATCAACACTATTAGACTCAGTTGTCATGACTGAAACCTATAATATTTGATGAATATGAGACCTTTTTTTCTCCTATACTCATCCTGATTGATGGGAAATACATACTCTTTTCCAATAATTTTTAATGGGTTGGCCGAGATATATTTCACACTATTCAGGGTGGTCACCCAAGTAACACAATCAACTATGGGTTGTTTCCCGTCCCACTAATAGAATCCAACATCAATAAAATGGGACTTGTAGGATTTTAATGGGGACATAACAGAAAGAAACATCTCAATTTTTTTCTTAATGAAATATTTATTACATTGATGGAATAATGAGGTTATTTTATTATGTTGATGAAACTAGGGAGTTATTAGTAATATGTTGATGGATGTCTTCTTTCGAATCTCTAGAAATCCTATGTTGGCTACGAGGTCCCCCAACTGAACCTTGAGATTGATTTTCCCAAATTGTTTCTGGCCACTTTATTCATAGCCCTATGGTCTTAGGGAGGAAGGTTCTTGGTTACCCTCATCATAAATCATCTGGAGAAGTGTTCATACTAGAATTTGATTAAATACAAATACATTGTTAATGAAAACCTTTTATTCATTGATAACATTTATCATGTCGAACAAATACAAGGCTCTGATGTGACATAATATAATGGCATCATCATATTTATCTGCGATGGAGATAACCACATTTCAATCCATAGGATTAGTCTATGTATGATATAACTAGTAGCAACAACCTCATCTTAAAAATCCTTAGGGATTAGAATAGCCTCTACGAGTGCTTCCCTAATATCTTTTGACGAACTCACGGAATCAAGGATTGTCAGTTCAGTCGGAAGCATGGATGAGAATTTCAGAATTTCATTATTATATTAAAAATTATCAGGATTGCCTGGGTGAAGATTCCTTGTCTTTGGAACTTTATGGGCTTTATTATTTGATTTGGATGGATCAACCCTCACGATAGAAGCCAGAGGTTCTCTTATCCTTTGTGGGTTTGGATGAGATGGTCTGTGTAACACACTGACCCCAAAAGCCTAGAGTCAGTGCATTATTACATAACATTGGCATGATCACAAAAGATCAAGTATCGAAAGACCGATTAGTTTAGTGGGCTTGGAAGTAATAGATACATTTATAAGGTTTACATTATATCATAAAATGATAAACTATGACAAAATTGTTTCCATAGACCACACTCATATCCCCTCAGACTATCCCAGTAGGTAAGTCATAAAATACTTCTTCACATCCTAGAAAAAAATAAAACATAGAAAGGGGTGAGCTCATATGTTCAGTAAGGATAACAATATAGCAGAAACTTTCATAAATAAGAATAAACATTTAAGGCAATGTATAACTAAAACAAAATCCTTTTAAACATGAACATCAGTATAATATGGAAAAAATAAAATGAAAGAATTCCATTTACTTATTCACATGGATATTCTACTAGTCGAATAATCACATGCAATGTCAATAACCACTTTCATAATGATGCAATGCATAATTCCAGACTATCATAACCACATAGTCAAGGCCTTGTGCCAAGACTACAAATAAGATTTTGTCAAGGCCTTGTTCCAAGACACTAGTTTGTCTCATGATACCTACCGATGCATCGAGGAGCTATAGAAGGCTCCACCATTCACATACTATGTCCAATTCATTCCCCATATGAATAGGTTTAAACATAACTAAACATTCGTATTAAAACTAGCATACAAAATGTGAATAATTTCTCCGTAAACCATGAATTGTATAAAAATATCACATCTACAGTAAAACCTAACTCATTCAATACAATATAGAATATTTTATTGTAACATATTAACCTCAATCATGAATAATGATGGATATTGACACAGATGAAAATAATCATCAAAACTATTTGAGAGAAATACCCCCTTTTTCGTGAAAACATTTAAAAGTCACACTACTTGCCAAGAAGCTGTTTTAAAAATATATTTTTGAATAAAAGTATCCTATAACACTTTGAAACATTTAAAAGGAATTTTAATTTTAAAACTTTAATGTCCGTATGAATAAATCCTTAAAACCATTTATAAAACATGGACATTGATGAGAAATATTTAGAATAATACATCTTTAAAATATTTTAAAATGATATTTCAGTTAGAGTTCCTAACCAAAACAGAGACACTTGAATACAAATAATTGAGGTAATAAAATCTTTTTAATATCATGAGAATAAAGGGATTCATGATATACTTTGTCAAAGTACATTATATACACCATATAAAAGTGATTTGGTGTGTAACAACAAAGCAGTCTCAATGGAATGTAAATTGAGATGAAATATCTCATAAAGATTGTATCCTTAGGTTAAGGATAAATCAACGACATAATTATGTGTGACAAATATAAATACACTCAATATGATTGGATATTTAGTGTAAAACAATCAAAGGACATTCACAGATATTCTTGTAAAAAAACAACACCAATGAATTGGATATTTAACTCAACAAATAGAGATTGAGTTAAAATTACTCTTATCAAGTTCATATCGATGACTTGAGAACTTATAAATGGAGTGATTATGTGTATCAAAAGTATATCCATAGAAAGGGGAGTGGAAATTATGAAATAAGCAAATGAATACTGATTCCACACATAATCCTGGAGTAACATAATCAATGAAGTATATATAAAGCCAAATGAGTGGAAATTGAAATATCAAAATCCCTTATCAATTAGGTAACTTACGAAACATACAAAAAGGAAAGAAGTATCACAAAATGATGATGTAAATATCCATGAATTAAATTATATTACACAATGAATAAAATCATGGGCAGTTCACACACCACATGCAATAAATAAGTGGTGAACAATAGAAATCTCACGGAATTAAAGGTGAGATAAGAAACCCCTTACATTATACTTTTTCCTTGGTCGGGGGTAGGTTAACTTTCTGTATAATGGTGACATAATTTTTATTGAATTATACAAGAATAATATACATAATAATGATATCATATATGATCTTTTAACATTGATTTGTTAATAATATCTTAGTATTATCATCATTTCGGGTGTTAACAGATTCATTTTCCTTTAGATTATCTATTATGTGAGCCATATTTGTTATGGATGGGATGTATATTATTCATATACAGAATGATATCACATATCTAAACATTATTTATAATCATAAAATTAAATTTATTCTTGAATGGATATGATGGGGAATGAATCTCATCGCGTTCGTGGACACGGTAATCCGTATGTACGCACGAGCAACAATATCATTATTTTGATATTATATAATTGGATGATATATCATATATACAGAATCATTATCTTGTTATATTTATTATTTACATGAATTACACATAATTATTATACCCATCCAAATAATAATGTATTGAATACCAATTACACCATGAGGTGGAGACGATAATCCATACATACGCACGTATGGTGACATGTCAATCAAAGGATGGATAGAATAATGACGATGGATGTACAATATTTATAATAACATAACAGTATATAGAAAATACTGGATTTATTATTTTAGAATGGAAATAACAAATAATGAATAAGTGGAAGAAGAAAAGAACTTGAAAGAGGGTGGTAAAATTATTACCTCTTTTTCGGTTTCTTCTTTTTGATATGATCAAATGGGCTCCTTAAGTTGGATTTATGACCAAAGGAGGGCCTCTAGGATTATGTGAATGAAGTTGAGAGAATATTTGGGTAGGGTTTGACCGTTCCAAAAGGCTTTGACGGTGTAAATTAGAGGGAAGGTGGAGTTCCCTTTTATAAGAGGAGTGAGGGGCACCTTAGGAAAAGATAGAAATATTATTTTATAATAAATTCATTTTCGGTTTTTAATGGCTCAAAAGAGGATTATTTAAAGTCTAAGGTGTATATGGGTCGAAAAACACTAAACTAATAGGTTTTAGATAGGTTTGGGTCACTATATTAACTTTATCTTTTTGATTTAACTCTTAGTTAAATAGTTTGACATTTACCATGTCTTTTTGTATATTTATATTATATAGTTAATAAACATACTATATACATCCAAGTGACCCCAAAGTGGTCCATTAATGATACAAATATAATTATATAAGTCATTTGTCCTATCCTTATATTTTTAGGAATAGAATATCAATTAATAATATAATATTTGTTTTAAAAACTCAATTATGTCAATTTTGACTCTATTTAATAATTGATTTTTGATAAAGTCTTAACAACTATATTAATTCGAACCAAATTTATTTAAGAAATCCTAACATGTCATAATAACAAATTAAATTCGTGGATTTCAACAAAGAGTTTAAATTATATTTATTTTAACATTTATAATACCAATTATTTGATTCTTTCATTAATAATGAAAATAGTGCATCATTATTGTGTCATAAATAAATTTAATTATTAAATGTCAAAAAATTATAAATAAAATATCATTATGTAGGAAATACTTTTTGATTTCTAATGAATATTTATATTCTAAAATATAACATATATAACCATATGTAAAAATTGTTTTTCTAAAAGATATATGCTTATGTCATTTTTTTATTTACTTTAACTTAATTAATATATAGTGTCATTATCACTTAAAAGTTGCTCCATGGGGTCCCAAAATCGACCCAAATATGCCAATGGTCGGACATGTATCAAAGAATAGGGTTAGGACACATTTTAGGGTAATTTAATATTATTATAATATTATTTGTTTTACCCTTATTTACCGGATTTACCCTTTAACAATAGTAAATAAAATATTTACCAAAATAATTATTCAAAATGTCTAAAAATAAAAGTTAGCAATTTACAAAATATGGACCTCCTGATTATAAATATGGAATCCATTTTTCTAAATTCAAAACACAGAAGTGGTAGACATTAATTTAAAATTAATTTCCGTTGTCAAAACAAAATGCGTGTTTTTAAGAAATAATAACTATCAAAAGATTGGCACTTGCTTATGTTTAGTTTAAATGTGAAATTATGTCCAATGACCAAAATAGTATTAAATGGTAAAAATATAATATAATTATACTTTAAAGTCACTCAAATTCATAATTTATCACTATTAATTATTTCGATTAAAAAAGTTGTTTTTAATTAAAATTTAGTAATTTTCACTGTTCATCAAAATATGAATGTTATTAGAAAAGAACCACAAATTTACCCAAAGCTAATTTCAGTATTCTGAATAAAAAAATGAAGTCTATTTTGAAAGATAAAATGTATAAAATTTCAAAAAGTGGGTATTACAATTCATAACGGCTAGTTTGATTGGTTGTGGTGTGTTAGAATCTCCAAGTCGCATACAATGCAAGCTATTGCATTATTCAAAGGGAAAAGTACTGTGGAATCTTGGGATGTTAAATTCTCCCCTCCTACAATAAATTTTGTCCTCGAAATTTTTAAAATTGTGCTTGGGAATATAATGGCAAGTTCCACATCGTAAAAAGAGTCAATAAAACTATTACCTTTAAAGAAAGAAGGAGAACTAAAAAGGTCACCCAAGATAACTCATTCTAGGATTCCATGTAGGAAAACATGGATATGGAAGAAAAAATATCTGTCATGTTCTGATGGAGAGGGATAGAAAACATGATCAGGAAAAAGTTAACAATCAAAAAGCCAGAAACTTGTGATGGGACGAACGATCATTATTTTCCCAGTAGAAAAACTATATAGACAAAATTCATTTTATGTTACATTACATAAAGATGAGGAATTTATTTATGAGATTGACTAAGAACATAAAGAGATATACTTAATTTTTAAGCAGAGTTTCATTATTTAATAAATTTCTACCACTAAATCAATTTTTTTAAATGATGAGTATTTCAAGAAGACTTTTTCCCACTAAAAGAGCTAGAATAAACTTCTAGAGAATCACATGATCTACAAAGGATAAACTATATATTTACCTTGTAATAAGAGATTAATCAAAAACAAAATGGTTAGTACAAGATCTGATGATCCGCCAAAATGATATTCCTTTAGAGAAAGAAACACTAATCTTAATTTCTAAAATTAAACCAACAATACACCAAAGTTAAATAAATACCATTCAATAAACAATTGTCCTCAAAATACTTCAATATAATCCAAACTAATATTGAAACCCAAAACCTAGAATAATTCGATTATGTAGTCTTCCACGTTAAATTGTATCTGCAAATGACATCAACTAATTTTAAAGTCACATACTTAAAATTAATTAACCTAATAACATATTCTCTATTATAGGTTAATTATTTCCATAAATAACCCAAATCCCTTTAAATCCACAATAAAAAAATAGATAAAAGTCCACCATTACTCCTCAAATGAAATACCATAGTATTCTATTTTCCTTGGGCATATAGTGTTCCCAACAAAGCGAAAATATTCCAAAATAACATTTATCCTTTAATCACCAAATCATTTTCTTATACTAAGGGTACTCATTTGATAAGACATAAGATCCCAAATCAACTTATTATTGATCAATAAAATAATTTAACTAAAAATAATTAGTCACAATAACTTGGGATTTCACGTAGTCCAGTGGTAGGAGATAAATCCCAATCGCACTTTGGTTGTGGGTTTGATTCCCACAGCTTTGTCCAACGCGACGGGTTGTCACACGGTCTGAGTGTTGTCCTTTTTCAAAAAAATATATTTTATAACATTACAAAATGGGATAAATTCCTCAAAATAACCATAACATAATTTTACCGCAAATGTTATCTCATACCTTTCATTTTCATCCCAAAATATAATAACTTGTAATTTACTCAAACCCAATGATCACATAAAACCAAATGGTTATTTAAAACTCTATCCAAAATAGAAAATATAAGTCTTCGTCAAATACCATTATCACATGGAAAACTACAGGGTTAAAATACAAGATAAAATTATTCCAAAGTAATACCATCAACAAGGAGCACTAATACTTTTAAACATTTCTTCAACCATTTATTTCTACATAGATTCTTCATTATCAAGAAAATATCCTATATAATATGACATTCACTCAGGTAATGGCCATGTCCCCTACATTTACAGAAAATGACTGTAAATTGATTTTTGGGACCATTTTTATTTTCTTCCATAGTACTCTTCATTTTTCCTCAGCAATTCTTCACATTATGTACTTATTTACCACATGTAAAGCATTTCTTTTTTCCATTGAGACACTTTCCTGGGTGTCTCCTTCCAAATTTCCTGCATGATGGAAATTGAGGATTCTTTTCTCCATGGTCTCCATTGCTAGAGCTCTTATAATTCATCACCCTTCTCTTCTTCGTTGAGTCTGGGATTTGGTTAATACATATTCTGTTGATCATATTTTTGGAAAACTAATTTGGAATGAACACGATATCATTTACACCTATCAGAATTCTATTTTGTTGCTCATTTCCACCACCGTTCCCACCTTGTACATCATTCTCAAAGTTACTATTAATTCCTTGGAATCCATCCATTGACTAAAACTTGAAAGCAATGTGTGAGTAACTATAGTCATAAAATCATTTATATAATATCATGACACCATATTCTCAATTTGAAACACCTTAGGATTAGACAAGGTCATTTATTCTTATCTTGTATTAAAATACTAAAAATTGGTTTGTAATGAAAATGTAAATTATCCTAAGCATATCCCTCAGGAGTGTCATAACCAAGAGGGCATAAAGGTCTGTTGTCGTGCACTAGTTCCTGTTTGAGTCAAGCTCAAAGCACTGTTTTCTAGTTTTACCACAAGGTACATCTGTGCGAGAGCCGCCTCTACCTACTTGTATCCAGACAGGGATATATTTCATGGAAAACTCACAAAATCTATACAATAACAAAATTCTAGGAAGTTATTCTATACTAATTCTCAATGTCTATCTTAGGGCTATGTGCTCTAATCAGAGTATATCTACATCAAGTTTCCAAGGTTTGTACTAAACTTCCCCTGATACCAACTGTAACAACACAACTCCAGAAGCCCTGAGTCGGTGCATTATTACATAGCATTGGCATGATCAAAAATGATCAGGTATCAAAAGTCCGATTAGTTTAGTAGCCTTGTAAGTACTAGATACATTTATAAGGTTTATATTATATCATAAAATGAAAAACTATGACAACATTATTTCCATAGACCACACTAATATATCCTCAAACTGTCCCTATAGGTAAGTCATAAAATACTTCTTCTCATCCTGGGAAAAAATTAAACATATAAAGGGGTGAGCTCAGATGCTCCATAAGTGTAGAGACCCGAAGCTTAACGTACATGGACATTACATTACATTTGCGGAATACTTAGTACATAACAAAAAAACACACACACAAGGATCGTAATAGTTTAGTGTCTTTGGAAACTCGGAATATAATCTTCTAATCATGGTGAAAGATCTTCAAAATATCCCATAAAGATCTTCCTTTTTTTTACCTAAAACCTTTCTTTATATCCTTGGGAAAAGAAAACATAAAAGGGTGAGCTCAAATGCTCAGTAAGGGTAAACAAAAGAAATATCAATCACATCATATACATAAGAACATAACTTTTAGAAATCTTAACCTGCAAAAGAGATCACAATTTCATAACATGGGGTAAATCATGGAAGTGAAATGTAATCACAATAATCATAAATTGAAATAGGAAACTTTGTGGAATTCACACATAATCATATAGAATCATTTCTTGTTAGTCAAGACTCATTGCCAAGACTATCTTAGTGGACAAAGTCCCTTTCTGAATCGAGTAACCCTCGTTTCAGTCCTGTTTCACTGAACCGGTATAACCTACCATTCCATCCATGTCTATCTCATGAGATATAAAATCATTACCCAATGCATTGGAGGGAGATATAGGTCCCACCCATCTCATAATGATACCATTCTTATGTGTGCCACAAAATCATAAATCATACATCATTTCATAACCCATGTAATAAAAATGGGATTCTTAAACAACATGACATCATAAAACCATTCATATAAGATAAAGGAATTCATAAACATAATTCCATCACAACATAGTCAAATCATTGTAAAAATATGGATAGAAACAGAACCCTTTATTATCTTAGATGGAAAATAATTTTGATAAAACACTTGAAATGAATTCTTGAGGAAAATATCCTTTCTTCTTCAAAATCAATTTCTTTTCACAAAACATCATGCAATTTTAAAAGAAAGAGATTTTATTAAAAATAGTCATGAAATATTTTGGAGGAAGCTTCATGAAAATAAGGCTTTATAAAACCATAAAAATCCATTCGTGCCGTTTAAGTTAAAAAAACATTCTTCGTACTTTTGTTGGAAAAGTCAAAAAGTACCTCGTACGAAAAACGACAAAAGATTCCTTTCATTTCTTTTACTAAAAACTCACCTAAGGGTAAAAATGGATTTAAAAAATTGTAGGTGGATGGAAATAATATTAGATATTTATGAAACATGGATGTGGATGATAAAATACACCCCAGTAAATACTTACGAATAAACAATCTCGGATAAAAATGAGATTGTGATATTTCCCTTACCTTAGGTCCGATTTGCTTCTTAAGTGTCTGAACCTACTCTATAATGATTTAAATAATGTCATTTACTTATTACAGAATCATATTTATCGTTATGATATCATATATGGTTCACTTATTACTTTATATTACCCGTTCTTTTGTAAATTCCATGTTAAAGAGCGTTTTGGGTAAAATTGTTTCATTTGTCGTCCGTGTTTTGACTTGTAATTATTCATATGATTACTTATATCATGATTACTTAATTCCAGAACATAAAACATGATTTATATATATATATATTCAGGATATACATATATATAATAAATCATTAAATGGAAAGAAATACACCGTTCATGGAGACGGTAGTCCGTACGTACGCATGAACGCTGTTTTCGTTTCCTTATTGAATTGAATGAAATTAAGTAGATGACATACATATAAATATATAAATAAATCCAGTATCATTATTATGTCATATATTTCATTAGTACATATTATATATACTTTATAATCATTCATGAATGGTTAATCATTGAGAATGAATCTCATCGCGTTGTGTAGACGGTAGTCCGTACATACGCACGAGCGATGATATCGTTCCCATGGTTGTGGAATTGTGTTGAAGTGTATGTATACTACTTCAGTATCAATATCACATTATAATAATCATATATAGTTACTCATTACACCATTATACCCATCCAATTAAGGTGGTGACGGAAAATAGATTACACCACGGTGTGGAGACGGTATTCCGTACGTACGCACGCGCGGTGATTTCCTTTTAACGTAGGATGGATAGAAGGTTAATTAGAGTTGTTTCATATTTATAATAACATATCAGTATATAAGAAATACTGATGTTATTACTTTATCATGAAACAACTAAAGAAGAAGAAGTTGAAGAAGAAATAAGTTGAAAAGATCGGTAATGGATATTACCTCTTCTTTGAAACGCCTCTTTGAATCCTCCACTTAGGGAACTAAGATTGGCCTTTTAAGAAGACCAGGACCTCTAATATTATTCTCGGGAAGTGGAGAAGGGATTTTGGCAGGGGTTGGCCGATCCTGAGTGCTCAAATTGGGGTGAGGAGGAGGGGGAGGAGGTGTCCTTTTATAAGGGAGGAGAGGGGCACCTTAGGAATATCTCAAAATATTATTTTATATTAAAGTCAAAATCGGTTTATAATGGTTAAAAAGGGTCTTATTTCGAAGATAAAGTGGGGATGGGTCGAAATACTATCATCCAATAGGATTTAGACAAGTTTAGGTTATTATTTTAACCTTATCAATTAGATTTAACTCTAAGTTAAATAATTTAACTTTTACCGTGTCTTTTTGTTTTCTTACACTATATGGTTAATACACTTACTATAACATGCCAAACGAACCCCAAATTGTTTATTATTAATATATATATCCTTATCTAAGTAATTTGGCCGAAACTTAGTTTTTTAGGAATAAAATAACAATTAATAATATAATATTTGATTTAAAAACTATTTTATGTCAATTTTGACACTATTTGATATATGATTTTTGTGAAAGTCATAACAGAATTATATGTTCGAACCAAGTTGATTAAATCAACACTAATATATCATAGTAACCTAGAAAATTAGTGGAATTCATAAAAAGTCTCAAATTACATTTATTTTGGTGTTTATAACATCAATTATGTCAATATTTCATTAATAAGATAATTACTCCATCATCATTGTGTCATAAATAAATTAAATTATATAATGTCTAAAAATTACATATAAAATACCATTATGTAGGGAATCGTTTTATCTTTCTAATGAATATTTATAGTCGAATTTATCTTATGTATGACCCCATATTAAAAATGTTTTAGTAAATAAACTTTGATTTTAACTCTTTTAACCCTTCTTTAAATAAATTAATAATAAATGTCCTAATCTAATCCAAGTGGGCCTAAATGGTCATATTATATTCATAAGGTTGTTTTTGGTCGAATTACACTTATCCAATAGAATTAGGACATGTTTTAGGGTAATATTAATATCATATTTACCCTTATTTACCCTATTTACTATTAACCGCGGTAAAAAAAAGTAAAAAGTTACTATTCACCAAAAATTATTTTCATCTCATTGAACCACATTTTAGTCCTTGATATTAAACGTGTCTCTCGGATTTTCGAAATTCCATTCACAGAAGCGGTAAAATTAAGTTTTATGAAAAATTCAGTTTTTTAACTACCACTTAGTAGTTTCACAATTCATCAAAAATTGATGTTTTTCAGAACAAAGCCAAAATTTCATCCTAAGCTATATTTCATATTCCGAATTCAAAAATGAAGTCTATTTTACCAAATTCATAAAATAGAAGTTTCATTAATTAATTTTATAATTAAATCCCGCTGTTAAAACAAATAGCTTGTTTTTAAGAGATAATAAATATCAAAAGATTGAAACTTGTTTATAAGTGGTTTAAATGTGAAATTACATCCAATGACCATTATTGTATTAAATTGTAAAAATATATTCTAAATATACTTTAAAACTACTAAAATTAATAATTTATCACTATTAATTATTTCGATTGAAAAAGTTGTTTTTAATTAAAATTTTGTAATTTTCACTATTCATCAGAATATGAAAGTTATCCGAAAAGTACCAAAATTTCACCTTAGGCTAAATTCGATACTCTGAATCCAAAAATGAAGTCCATTTTGGGATCTAAAATTTCTAAAATTTTAAAAGGTGGTTATTACTATTCATAACGGCTAGTTATAATAATATTTTAATAGCATATCGTTGTTTAGTGAAACTCAGTATTGCATACTACACACGCTATCGAGGAAGGTCGCGATTGCGTATAATGAAAGGCAAGTCAAGGATGCGTGTTGTGCAAGCTCCTATTGGTGTAGCGTACAACACAAGACATTAGTGAAATAAAAAAGAATATTTTTCATAAAAAGGAATACCAAAACTTGTCTTTAAAAACTAAAGTATGAAATGTAACGATTACCCAAATAAACTAATCACTGGGTTTCCACATAGGTGAAAATATTGATATGGAAGAGAAATCTAACCATCATGTTCTGATGGAGAGTGGTAGAGAACATGGCTATGGAAAAGCCAGTAATCACAAATCCATAGATTTGTGATGATATAAGGTACCAACTGATTCATCAGGTATAAGATCACTAGGACAACATTTTTGGTTTTCAAGATCATTTCCCTAAAGTTGAAGAATTTGAATTAGAATAAATACTTACTTTCTTTTGGTACAATCTCACTGTTGTTCGTGCCTTGAACAATTTCCACTTCATCTCTTAAATAAATGAAGTTGAATTTGTTATTCGTGAAGTGTTAGCAGATCATGTGATAGAATGACGGGTCATTCCATCTGTCTCAAACAAAAGGTTAGCAAAAATTATATACATAAGTCGATCTATAGTGAGATTAATCATATATGGTTCCTAAAATGGACTTATACTTCATATATCATACTACTTAATATAATAAAACTAGTTTCTACTAAACAGGGACTTCCTGTAGGCCAGTGGTAGGCGATAAAGGCCAGTCTCACTTCGGTTGTGGGTTCGATTCCCACAGCCTTGTCCGACGCGATGGGTTGTTGCCCGTTCTGCAGGTTGTCCTTTTTCTAAAACTATATTACTATAACATCCAATCAATAATATCGAAAAAAGAACTTCTATCCTTAAACAATACTAACTTATGTCCAACATAATCCATTGTAATCTTTAGGCTTATCCATAATACTACAGTCCACTCTCATAACATAGTGGAAACGATTACCCGAGATTTAATACCATCGTTGATCCACTTATATCATAAGATATGTTATGTTGGTCACATTCCAAACATTCAAAGGCCTTAATCATGTATTCTCTTGAATACCCATCGAACCGTAGTGAAAACATGAATGCAGTTAAAAGTTAACACTTTTCACATACCAAAATCCTCAAAATTCTATATAATCAAACCATGATATCACTTAGTTCTTATATCAATCATGAGCTCATGCATACAATCAAACATCTGATTATCGTCTTATCCCTTCATTAAGAGCATATCATCTACTTTCCAAAAATACTGGTACCATTCATCACATACTTTCAAAACTTAAGGAAAGACAACAATGTAACAATCCTTAGATGTCTATTTATCCCATAGTACCATGAGATTACTTACACAACATTACACTTGATAAACATGTAATCATTCCACTACATTCTTTAACCATTGACCGAGCTTCAACAATTCTTTCATCTCACATATCATTTGTAGTCTCATCATCATCATCGACATAAATACTACCCATACGACCATACTGACTCTCTTCATGAGACTTTCCCTTAGGGCATTGGTTTTCATAATTCCCGTACATTCCACATTTAAAACATTTAACCATTGTTAATGTCGTAGCAATACCATTATCCTCATCCCTGGTGTTAAATGAACCTTTTCCTTTGCACTTACTGGCTTTGTGTCCTTCTTTTCCACACCCAAAGCATCTTCCAGTTCCTTTGAAACATTCTCCTTGATGCCTCTTCCCACATGATTTACATAGGGGAAATTGAACATTCTTTCCTCTATGATCATCATGAAATTCCATCTTTCTCTTATTAGCCGAGTCAGGAAACTTACCAAATTTTACTTTATTGATCATATTATGAGATTGCTGATTCGGCATAATGATGATGTTTGGACTTCCAAATCCCATTTCATTTGGTTGCTCATAAAGAATATCAGTCCATTGTCCATCATATCCTCCATTATCGTGAATCACCTTGTTTCCAGCCATTTTCTAAAACCCAAAAAGAATAGTGTGAGAGGCAAAAATCATAATGAAGGGGAAGTAACTTAAATATCTAACATCTTTGGTTTAATCTAATATCGTTACCATAGTTCTAGGACTATATCCTATACGTATAATTATCCTTAGGGACATCCCTAGACATACCTTAGAAATATCTCTAGGGATCTCACTAACGTTTTCGCATCCTAGTTTCCAATGGTTGACTAAACCTTTCCTTTGATACCAACTGTAGAGACCCGAAGCTTAACGTACATGGAAATTACATTACATTTTCGGAATACTTAGAACATAACAAAAAAACACACACACAAGGATCGTAATAGTTTAGTGTCTTTGGAAACTCGGAATATAATCTTCTAATCGTGGTGAAAGATCTTCAAAATCTCCCATAAAGATCTTCCTTTTTTTACCTAAAACCTTTCTTTATATCCTGGGGAAAAGAAAACATAAAAGGGTGAGCTCAAATGCTCAGTAAGGGTAAACAAATGAAATATCAATCACATCATATACATAAGCACATAACTTTTGGAAATCTTAACCTGCAAAAGAGATCATAATTTCATAACATGGGGTAAATCATGGCAGTGAAATGTAATCACAATAATCATAACTTAAAACATGAAACTTTGTGGCATTCACACATAATCATAGAGAATCATTTCTTGTTAGTCAAGACTCATTGCCAAGACTATCTTAGTGGACAAAGTCCCTTTCTGAATCGAGTAACCCTCGTTTCAGTCCTGTTTCACTGAACCGGTATAACCTACCATTCCAGCCATGTCTATCTCATGAGATATAAAATCATTACCCAATGCATTGGAGGGAGATATAGGTACCACCCATCTCATAATGATACCATTCTTATGTGTGCCACAAAATCATAAATCCTACATCATTTCATAACCCATGTAATAAAAATGGGATTCATAAACAACATGACATCATAAAACCATTCATATAAGATAAAGGAATTCATAAACATAATTCCATCACAACATAGTCAAATCAATGTAAAAATATTGATAGAAACATAACCCTTTATTATCTTAGATGGAAAATAATTTTGATAAAACACTTGAAATGAATTCTTGAGGAAAATATCCTTTCTTCTTCAAAATCAATTTCTTTTCACAAAACATCATGCAATTTTAAAAGAAAGAGATTTTATTAAAAATAGTCATGAAATCTTTTGGAGGAAGCTTCATGAAAATAAGGCTTTATAAAACCATAAAAACCCATTCATGCCGTTTAAGTTAAAAAAAACATTCTTCGTACTTTTGTCGGAAAAGTCAAAAAGTACCTCGTACGAAAAACGACAAAAGATTCCTTTCATTTCTTTTACTAAAAACTCACCGAAGGGTAAAAATGTATTTAAACAATTGTAGGTGGATGGAAATAATATTACATATTTATGAAACATGGATGTGGATGATAAAATACACCCCAGTAAATACTTACGAATAAACAATCTCGGATAAAAATGAGATTGTGATATTTCCCTTACCTTAGATCCGATTTACTTCGTAAGTGTACGAACCTCCTGTATAATGATTTAAATAATGTAATTTACTTATTACAGAATCATATTCATTTTTATGATATCATATATGGTTCAATTATGACTTTATATTACCCGTTCTTTTGTAAATTCCATGTTAAAGAGCGTTTTGGGTAAAATTGTTTCATTTGTCATCCGTGTTTTGACTTGTAATTATTTATATGATTACTTAGATCATGATTACTTAATTACAGAACATAAAACATGATATATATATATATATATATATATTCAAGATATACATTGTAGAGACCCGAAGCCTTGACGTACATGGACATTACATTACATTTGCGGAATACTTAGTACATAACAAAAACACACACTAAAGGATCGTAATAGTTTAGTGTCTTTGGAAACTCGGAACGTAATCTTCTAATCGTGGTGAAAGTTCTTCAATATCTCCCATAAAGGTCATCCCTTTTTTTTACCTAAAACCTTTCTTTATATCCTGGGGAAAAGAAAACATAAAAGGGTGAGCTCAAATGCTCAGTAAGGGTAAACAAAAGAAATATCAATCACATCATATATATAAGAACATAGCTTTTGGAAATCTTAACCTGCAAAAAAAAACTCATAATATCATAACATGGGATAAATCATAGAAGTGAAATGTAATCCCAATAATCATAACTTAAAACATGAAACTTTGTGGCATACGCACATAATCATAGAGAATCATTTCTTGTTAGTCAAGACTCAATGCCAAGACTATCTTAGTGGACAAAGTCCCTTTCTGAATCGAGTAACCCTCGTTTCAGTCCTGTTTCACTGAACCGGTATAACCTACCATTTCAGCCATGTCTATCTCATGAGATATAAAATCTTTACCCAATGCATTGGAGGGAGATATAGGTCCCACCCATCTTATAATGAATCCTTTCTTATGTGTGCCACATAATCATAAAACATACATCATCGCATAACACATGTAACAAAAATGGGATTCTTGAAACATCATGACATCAAAAATCAATTCATATAAGATAAAGGAATTCATAAAAATAATTCCATCACAACATGATCAAATAAATTTAATAATAGGGATAAAAAACAGAACCCTTTTATTATCTTAGATGGAAAATAATTTTGATAAAATACTTGAACTCCATTCTTGAGGAAAATATCCTTTCTTTTTCAAAAACATTTTTCCTTTCATAACATGTCATAAGACATTAAAATAAAAGAAGTTGATTAAAGGTAAACTTGAAAACATGTAAAGGAAGCTTCTTGGAAATAATTTTTTTTTAAAATCCATTCATGCCGTATAAGTTAAAAAAACATTCTTCGTACTTTTGTCGGAAAAGTCAAAAAGTACCTCGTACGAAAAACGACAAAAGATTCCTTTCATACATATTACTAAAAACTCACCGAAGGGTAAAAATGGATTTAAACAATTGTAGGTGGATGGAAATAATATTACATATTGATGAAACATGGATGTGGATGATAAAATACACCCCAGTAAATACTTACGAATAAGCAATCTCGGATAAAAATGAGATTGTGATATTTCCCTTACCTTAGGTCCGATTTGCTTCGTATGTGTCCGAACCTCCTGTATAATGATTTAAATAATGTCATTGACTTATTACAGAATCATATTCATTGTTATGATATCATATATGGTTCACTTATGACTTTATATTACACGTTATTTTGTAAATTCCATGTTAAAGAAGCGTTTTGGGTAAAATCGTTTCATTTATCGTAGGTGTTTTGACTTGTTGTTCTTGACATTATTATTACTTATATCATGATTTACTTACTTCCAGAATATAAAATATGATTTATATATCATATATATTCAGTATAAATATATATATAATAGATAGATAAATGAAATGAAAAACACCGTTCATGGAGACGGTAGTCCGTACGTACGCATGAACGCTGTTTTTCCTCTCCTTATTGTCTTGAATGGAAGTAAGTATATGACATACATATATATATATATATATACATAAATCCAGTAGCTTTATAATTTCATATATTTCATTATTATTTCTTATATATACTTTATAATCATTCTTAAATGGTTAACATGGAGAATGAATCTCATCGCGTCGTGGAGACGGTAGTCCGTACGTACGCACGAGCGATGATATCATTTCCATAAATATTGAACTGAATTGGAGTGGATTATACAATATATCAGAATCAATATGATGTTGTAATAACTATGTATAGTTATTCTTTACACCATTATACCCATCCATGTAAGGTGGTGGTGGAAAATAGATTACACCACGGCGTGGAGACGGTATTCCGTACGTACGCACGCGCGATGATTTCTTTTTCCGTAGGATGGATAGATGGTGAAATAGGGTTGTTTCATACTTATAATAACATATCAGTATATGAGTGATACTGATGTTATTACTTCATAATGAAACAACCTAAGAAGAATAAGTGGAAGAAGAAATAAAGATGAAAGAATTGGTAACGGTAATTACCTCTTCTTTGAAGCGCCTCTTTGAGACCTCCTCTTAGGGCACTAGAATTGGTCTTTAAGGAAGACCAGAACCTCTAGGATGTTTCTAGGGAAGTGGAGAAGGGATTTTGGCAGGGGTTGGCGGAGCTTGAGTGCTCAAATTGGTGTGAGGAGGAGGGGGAGGAGGTGTCCTTTTATAAGGGAGGAGAGTGGCACCTTAGGAATATCTCAAAATATTATTTTATATTAAAGTCAAAATCGGTTTATAATGGTTCCAAAGGGTCTTATTTCGAAGATAAGGTGGGGAGGGGTCGCAATCCTATCAACCAATAGAATTTAGACAAGTTTAGGATATTATTTTAACCTTATCAATTAGATTTAACTCTAAGTTAAATAATTTAACTTTTACCATCTCTTTTTGTTTTCTTTCACTATATGGTTAATACACTTACTATAACATGCCAAACGAACCCCAAATTGTTTATTATTAATATATATATCCTTATCTAAGTCATTTGGCCGAACATTAGATTTTTAGGAATACAATAACAATTAATAATATAATATTTGATTTAAAAACTATTTTGTGTCAATTTTGACACTATTTGATATATGATTTTTGTGAAAGTCATAACAGAATTAAATGTTCGAACCAAGTTTATTAAATCAACATTAATATATCATAGTAACCTAGAAAATTAGTGGAATTCATAAAAAATCTCAAATTACATTTATTTTGGTGTTTATAACATCAATTATGTCAATATTTCATTAATAAGATAATTACTGCATCATCGTTGTGTCATAAATAAATTACATTATTTGATGTCTAAAAATTACAAATAAAATACCATCATGTAGGAAGTCTTTTTAGATTTCTAATGAATATTTACAATCGAATTTATATTATGTATAATCCCATATTAAAAATGATTTACTTATTAAACATTGATTTTAACTATTTTAACCTTTCTTTAAATAAATTAATAATAAATGTCATAATCTAATCCAAGTGGGCCTAAATGGTCATATTTTATTCCTAAGTTTGTTTTTGGTCGAATTACACTTGTCCAATAGAATTAGGACATGTGTTAGGGTAATAGTAATATCATATTTACCCTTAGTTACCCTATTTACTATTAACCGCGGTAAAAAAGGTAAAAAGTTACTATTCACCAAAAAATTATTTTCATCTCATTGAACCACATTTTAGTCCTTGATATTAACCGTGTCTCTCGGATTTTCGAAATTCCATTCACAGAAGCGGTAAAATTAAGTTTTATGAAAAAATTCAGTTTTTTAACCTACCACTTAGTAGTTTCACTATTCATCAAAAATTGATGTTTTTCAGAACAATGCCAAAATTTCATCCTAAGCTATATTTTATATTCCGAATTCAAAAATAAAGTATATTTTACCAAATTCATAACATAGAAGTTTCATTAATTATTTTTATAATTAAATCCCGCTGTTAAAACAAATAGCGTGTTTTTAAGAAACAATATCTATCAAAAGATTGACACTTGATTATGTCTGGTTTAAATGTGGAATTACAACCAATGACCAACATTGTATTAAATTGTAAAAAAATATATTCTAAATATACTTTAAAAACACTCAAATTAATAATTTATCACTATTAATTATTTCGATTAAAAAAGTTGTTTTTAATTATAATTTAGTAATTCTCACTATTCATCAGAATATGAAAGTTATCCGAAAAGTACCAAAATTTCACCTTAGGCTAAATTCGATACTCCGAATCCAAAAATGAAGTTCATTTTGAAAAATAAGATTTACAGAATTTTAAAAAGTGGTTATTACTATTCATAACGGCTAGTTTTAATAATATTTTAATAGCACATCGTTGTTTAGTGAAACTCGGTATTGCGTATTACACACGCTATCGAGGAAGGTCGCGATTGCGTGTAATGCAAGGAAAGTCAAGGATACGTGTTGTGCAAGCTCCTTTTGGTGTAGCGTACAACACAAGACATTAATAAAATTAAAAAGAATATTTTTTTATAAAATCTTGGGCTGTTACATTCTACCCCCCTTAAAATGAATTTCGCCCTCGAAATTCGTCGGGGTTATAAATGGTTTACTATTCGAAAGTTTCTTTAATAGAAACCCACATCGTAAAAAGGAATGTCAAAACCAATCTTTAAAAACAAAAGTATGAAACGTAACAGGTACCCAAATAAACTAATCATTGGGTTTCCACATAGGTGAAAATATGGATATGGAAGAGAAATCTAACCATCATGTTCTGATGGAGAGTGGTAGAGAACATGGCTATGGAAAAGCCAGTAATCACAAATCCATAGATTTGTGATGATATAAGGTACCATCTGATTCATCAGGTATAAGATCACTAGGACAACATTTTTGGTTTTCAAGATCATTTCCCTAAAGTTGAAAATTTGAATCAGAATAAATACTTTCTTTATTTTGGTACAATCTCACTATTGTTCATGCCTTGAACAATTTCCACTTCATCTCTTAAATAAATGAAGTTGAATTTGTTATTCGTGAAGTGTTAGCAGATCATGTGATAGAATGACGGGTCATTTCATCTATCTCAAACAAAAGGTTAGCAAAAATTATATACATAAGTCGATCTATAGTGAGATTAATCATATATGGTTCCTAAAATGGACTTATACTTCATATATCATACTGCTTAATATAATAAAACTAGTTTCTACTAAACAGGGACTTCCTGTAGGCCAGTGGTAGGCGATAAAGGCCAGTCGCACTTCGGTTGTGGGTTCGATTCCCACAGCCTTGTCCGAAGCGATGGGCTGTCGCCTGTCCTGCAGGTTTTCCTTTTTCTAAAACTACATTACTATAACATCCCATCAATAATATCGAAAAAACTTCTATCCTTAAACAATACTAACTTATGTCCAACATAACCCATTCCAATTCTTTAGGCTTATCCATAATACTGCAGTCTACTCTCATAACATAGTGAAAATGATTACCAGAGATTTAACACCATCGTCGATCCCCATATATCATAAGATATGTTTTGTTGGTCACATTCCAAACATTCAAAGTCCTTAATCATGTATTCTCATGAATACCCATTGAACCTTATTGAAAACAAGAGTGCTGCTAAAAGATAACACTTTCCACATACCAAAATCCTCAAAATTCTATATACTCAAACCATGATATCACTTAGTCCTTATATCAATCATGAGCTCATGAATACAATCAAACATCTCATTGTCTTCTTATCCTTTCATTATGCACTTATCATCTACTTTCCAAAAGTATCTGAATAACCTTTCATGGTTACTGGTACCATTCATCATACACTTAAGGAAAGACAACAGTGTAACAATCCTTAGATGTCTCCTTATTCCATGAGATTACTTATACAACACTACACATGATAAACATGTAATCATTCCACTACATTCTTAGACCATTGACCGAGCTTCAACATTTCTTTCATCTCACATATCATTTGTAGTTTCTTCATCATCGTCAACATAAATACTTCCCATAAGACCATACTGATTCTCTTCATGAGACTTTCCCTTAGGGCATTGGTTTGCATAATGCCCGTACATTCCACATTTAAAGCATTTTACCATTGTTGATGTCGTAGCAATACCATTATCCTCATCCATGGTGTTAATTGAACCTTTTCCTTTGCACTTACTTGCTTTGTGTCCTTCTTTTCCACACCCAAAGCATCTTCTAGTTCCTTTGAAACATTCTCCTTGATGCTTCTTCCCACATGATTTACATAGGGGAAATTGAACTTTCTTTCCTCTATGATCTTCATGAAACTCCATCTTTCTCTTATTAGCCGAGTCAGGAAACTTACCAAATTTTACTTTATTGATCATATTATGAGATTGCTGATTCGGCATAATAATGATGTTTGGACTTCAAAATCCCATTTCATTTTGTTGATCATGAAAAATATCATTCCATTGTCCATCATATCCTCCATTATCGTGAATCACCTTGTTTCCAGCCATTTTCTAAAACCCAAAAAGAATAGTGTGAGAGGCAAAAATCATGCTAGGGAAAACAACATAACAATGGGGGAGTATCCTCAATATCTAACTTCTTAGGTTAAATTCTATGATCGTTACCATAGTTCTAGGACTATATCTTATACGTATACTTATCCTTAGGGACATCCCTAGACATACGTTAGAAATATCTCTAGGGATCTCACTAACGTTTTCGCATCCTAGTTTCCAAAGGTTGACTAAACCTTTCCTCTGATACCAACTGTAGAGACCCGAAGCCTTGATGTACATGGACATTACATTACATTTGCGGAATACTTAGTACATAACAAAAACACACACTAAAGGATCGTAATAGTTTAGTGTCTTTGGAAACTCGGAACGTAATCTTCTAATCGTGGTGAAAGTTCTTCAATATCTCCCATAAAGGTCATCCCTTTTTTTTTACCTAAAACCTTTCTTTATATCCTGGGGAAAAGAAAACATTAAAGGGTGAGCTCAAATGCTCAGTAAGGGTAAACAAAAGAAATATCAATCACATCATATATATAAGAACATAGCTTTTGGAAATCTTAACCTGCAAAAAAAACTCATAATATCATAACATGGGATAAATCATAGAAGTGAAATGTAATCCCAATAATCATAACTTAAAACATGAAACTTTGTGGCATACACACATAATCATAGAGAATCATTTCTTGTTAGTCAAGACTCAATGCCAAGACTATCTTAGTGGACAAAGTCCCTTTCTGAATCGAGTAACCCTCGTTTCAGTCCTGTTTCACTGAACCGGTATAACCTACCATTTCAGCCATGTCTATCTAATGAGATATAAAATCTTTACCCAATGAATTGGAGGGAGATATAGGTCCCACCCATCTTATAATGAATCCTTTCAATGTGTGCCACATAATCATAAAACATACATCATCGCATAACACATGTAACAAAAATGGGATTCTTGAAACATCATGACATCATAAATCAATTCATATAAGATAAAGGAATTCATAAAAATAATTCCATCACAACATGATCAAATAAATTTAATAATAGGGATAAAAAACAGAACCCTTTTATTATCTTAGATGGAAAATAATTTTGATAAAATACTTGAACTCCATTCTTGAGGAAAATATCCTTTCTTTTTCAAAAACATTTTTCCTTTCATAACATGTCATAAGACTTTAAAATAAAAGAAGTTGATTAAAGGTAAACTCGAAAACATGTAAAGGAAGCTTCTTGGAAATAATTTTTTTTTTAAAATCCATTCATGTCGTATAAGTTAAAAAAAACATTCTTCGTACTTTTGTCAGAAAAGTCAAAAAGTACCTCGTACGAAAAACGACAAAAGATTCCTTTCATACATTTTACTAAAAACTCACCGAAGGGTAAAAATGGATTTAAACAATTGTAGGTGGATGGAAATAATATTACATATTGATGAAACATGGATGTGGATGATAAAATACACCCCAGTAAATACTTACGAATAAGCAATCTCGGATAAAAATGAGATTGTGATATTTCCCTTACCTTAGGTCCGATTTGCTTCGTATGTGTCCGAACCTCCTGTATAATGATTTAAATAATGTCATTGACTTATTACAGAATCATATTCATTGTTATGATATCATATATGGTTCACTTATGACTTTATATTACACGTTCTTTTGTAAATTCCATGTTAAAGAAGCGTTTTGGGTAAAATCGTTTCATTTATCCTAGGTGTTTTGACTTGTTGTTATTGACATTATTATTACTTATATCATGATTTACTTACTTCTAGAATATAAAATATGATTTATATATCATATATATTCAGTATAAATATATATATAATAGATAGATAAATGAAATGAAAAACACCGTTCATGGAGACGGTAGTCCGTACGTATGCATGAACGCTGTTTTTTCCTCTCCTTATTGTCTTGAATGGAAGTAAGTATATGACATACATATATATATATATATATACATAAATCCATTAGCTTTATAATGTCATATATTTCATTATTATTTCTTATATATACTTTATAATTATTCTTAAATGGTTAACATGGAGAATGAATCTCATCGCGTTGTGGAGACGGTAGTCCGTACGTACGCACGAGCGATGATATCATTTCCATAAATATTGAACTGAATTGGAGTGGATTATACAATATATCAGAATCAATATGATGTTGTAATAACTATGTATAGTTATTCTTTACACCATTATACCAATCCGTGTAAGGTGGTGGTGGAAAATAGATTACACCGCGGCGTGGAGACGATATTCCGTACGTACGCACGCGCGGTGATTTCTTTTTCCGTAGGATGGATAGATGGTGAAATAGGGTTGTCTCATACTTATAATAACATATAAGTATATGAGTGATACTGATGTTATTACTTCATAATGAAACAACCTAAGAAGAAGAAGTGGAAGAAGAAATAAAGATGAAAGAATTGGTAACGGTAATTACCTCTTCTTTGAAGCGCCTCTTTGAGACCTCCTCTTAGGGAACTAGAATTGGTCTTTGAGGAAGACCAGAACCTCTAGGATGTTTCTAGGGAAGTGGAGAAGGGATTTTGGCAGGGGTTGGCCGAGCTTGAGTGCTCAAATTGGTGTGAGGAGGAGGGGGAGGAGGTGTCCTTTTATAAGGGAGGAGAGTGGCACCTTAGGAATATCTCAAAATATTATTTTATATTAAAGTCAAAATCGGTTTATAATGGTTCCAAAGGGTATTATTTCGAAGTTAAGGTGGGGAGGGGTAGCAATCCTATCAACCAATAGAATTTAGACAAGTTTAGGATATTATTTTAACCTTATCAATTAGATTTAACTCTAAGTTAAATAATTTAACTTTTACCATGTCTTTTTGTTTTCTTTCACTATATGGTTAATACACTTACTATAACATGCCAAACGAACCCCAAATTGTTTATTATTAATATATATATCCTTATCTAAGTCATTTGGCCGAACCTTAGATTTTTAAGAATACAATAACAATTAATAATATAATATTTTATTTTAAAACTATTTTGTGTCAATTTTGACACTATTTGATATATGATTTTTGTGAAAGTCATAACAGAATTAAATGTTTGAACCAAGTTGATTAAATCAACATTAATATATCATAGTAACCTAGAAAATTAGTGGAATTCATAAAAAATCTCAAATTACATTTATTTTGGTGTTTATAACATCAATTATGTCAATATTTCATTAATAAGATAATTACTGCATCATCGTTGTGTCATAAATAAATTACATTATTTGATGTCTAAAAATTACAAATAAAATACCATCATGTAGGAAGTATTTTTAACTTTCTAATGAATATTTACAATCGAATTTATCTTATGTATAACCCCATATTAAAAATGATTTACTTATTAAACTTTGATTTTAACTATTTTAACCTTTCTTTAAATAAATTAATAATAAATGTCATAATCTAATCCAAGTGGGCCTAAATGGTCATATTTTATTCCTAAGTTTGTTTTTGGTCGAATTACACTTGTCCAATAGAATTAGGACATGTGTTAGGGTAATAGTAATATCATATTTACCCTTAGTTACCCTATTTACTATTAACCGCGGTAAAAAAGGTAAAAAGTTACTATTCACCAAAAAAATATTTTCATCTCATTGAACCACATTTTAGTCCTTGATATTATCCGTGTCTCTCGGATTTTCGAAATTCCATTCACAGAAGTGGTAAAATTAAGTTTTATGAAAAAATTCAGTTTTTTAACCTACCACTTAGTAGTTTCACTATTCATAAAAAATTGATGTTTTTCAGAACAATGCCAAAATTTCATCCTAAGCTATATTTTATATTCCGAATTCAAAAATAAAGTATATTTTACCAAATTCATAACATAGAAGTTTCATTAATTATTTTTATAATTAAATCCCGCTGTTAAAACAAATAGCGTGTTTTTAAGAAACAATATCTATCAAAAGATTGACACTTGATTATGTCTGGTTTAAATGTGGAATTACAACCAATGACCAACATTGTATTAAATTGTAAAAAAATATATTCTAAATATACTTTAAAAACACTCAAATTAATAATTTATCACTATTAATTATTTCGATTAAAAAAGTTGTTTTTAATTATAATTTAGTAATTTTAACTATTCATCAGAATATGAAAGTTATCCGAAAAGTACCAAAATTTCACCTTAGGCTAAATTCGATACTCCGAATCCAAAAATGAAGTTCATTTTGAAAAATAAGATTTACAGAATTTTAAAAAGTGGTTATTACTATTCATAACGGCTAGTTTTAATAATATTTTAATAGCACATCGTTGTTTAGTGAAACTCGGTATTGCGTATTACACACGCTATCGAGGAAGGTCGCGATTGCGTGTAATGCAAGGAAAGTCAAGGATACGTGTTGTGCAAGCTCCTTTTGGTGTAGCGTACAACACAAGACATTAATAAAATTAAAAAGAATATTTTTTTATAAAATCTTGGGCTGTTACATACATATATATAATAAATCATTAAATGGAAAGAAATACACTGTTCATGGAGACGGTAGTCCGTACGTACGCATGAACGTTGTTTTTGTTTCCTTATTGAATTGAATGGAATTAAGTAGATGACATACATATAAATATATAAATAAATCCAGTATCATTATTATGTCATATATTTCATTAGTACATATTATATATACTTTATAATCATTCATGAATGGTTAATCATTGAGAATGAATCTAATCGCGTTGTGGAGATAGTAGTCCGTACGTATGCACGAGCGATGATATCGTTCCCATGGTTGTGGAATTGTGTTGAAGTGTATGTATACTATTTCAGTATCAATATCACTTTATAATAATCATATATATTTACTCATTACACCATTATACCCATCCAATTAAGGTGGTGATGGAAAATAGATTACACCACGGCGTGGAGACGGTATTCCGTACGTACGCACGCGCGGTGATTTCGTTTTTCCGTAGGATGGATAGAAGGTTAATTAGAGTTGTTTCATATTTATAATAACATATCAGTATATAAGAAATAATGATGTTATTACTTTATCATGAAACAACTAAAGAAGAAGAAGTTGAAGAATAAAGAAGTTGAAAAGATCGGTAATGGATATTACCTCTTCTTTGAAACGCCTCTTTGAATCCTCCACTTAGGGAACTAAGATTGGTCTTTGAAGAAGACCAGGACCTCTAGGATTATTCTAGGGAAGTGGAGAAGGTATTTTGGCAGGGGTTGGCCGAGCTTGAGTGCTCAAATTGGTGTGAGGAGGAGGGGGAGGAGGTGTCCTTTTATAAGGGAGGAGAGGGGCACCTTAGGAATATCTCAAAATATTATTTTATATTAAAGTCAAAATCGGTTTATAATGGTTCCAAAGGGTCTTATTTCAAAGCTAAAGTGGGTATGGGTCTAAATCCTGTCAACCAATAGTATTTAGACAAGTTTAGGTTATTATTTTAACCTTATCAATTAGATTTAACTCTAAGTTAAATAATTTAACTTTTACCGTGTCTTTTTGTTTTCTTACACTATATGGAAAATACACTTACTATAACATGCCAAACGAACCCCAAATTGTTTATTATTAATATATATATATATCCTTATCTAAGTCATTTGGCCAAACCTTAGATTTTTTGGAATAAAATAACAATTAATAATATAAGATTTGATTTAAAAACTATTTTGTATCAATTTTGACACTATTTGATATATGATTTTTGTGAAAGTCATAACAGAATTATATGTTCGAACCAAGTTGATTAAATCAACACTAATATATCATAGTAACCTAGAAAATTAGTGGAATTCATAAAAAGTCTCAAATTACATTTATTTTGGTGTTTATAACATCAATTATGTCAATATTTCATTAATAAGATAATTACTCTATCATCATTGTGTCATAAATAAATTAAATTATTTAATGTCTAAAAATTACAAATTAAATACCATTATGTAGGGAATCTTTTTATCTTTCTAATGAATATTTATAGTCGAATTTATCTTATGTATAACCCAATATTAAAAATGATTTAGTAAATGAACTTTGATTTTAACTCTTTTAACCCTTCTTTAAATAAATTAATAATAAATGTCCTAATCTAATCCAAGTGGGCCTAAAAGGACATCTTATATTCATAAGGTTGTTTTTGGTCGAATTACACTTATCCAATAGAATTAGGACATGTGTTAGGGTAATATTAATATCATATTTACCCTTAGTTACCCTATTTACTATTAACCGCGGTAAAAAAAGTAAAAAGTTACTATTCACCAAAAATTATTTTCATCTCATTGAACCACATTTTAGTCCTTGATATTAACCGTGTCTCTCGGATTTTCGAAATTCAATTCACAGAAGCGGTAAAATTAAGTTCTATGAAAAATTCAGTTTTTTAACTACCACTTAGTAGTTTCACTATTCATCAAAAATTGATGTTTTTCAGAACAAAGCCAAAATTTCATCCTAAGCTATATTTCATATTCCGAATTCAAAAATGAAGTCTATTTTACCAAATTCATAACATAGAAGTTTCATTAATTAATTTTATAATTAAATCCCGCTGTTAAAACAAATAGCGTGTTTTTAAGAGATAATAAATATCAAAAGATTGAAACTTGTTTATAAGTGGTTTAAATGTGAAATTACATCCAACGACCATTATTGTATTAAATTTTAAAAATATATTCTAAATATACTTTAAAACTACTAAAATTAATAATTTATCACTATTAATTATTTCGATTGAAAAAGTTGTTTTTAATTAAAATTTTGTAATTTTCACTATTCATCAGAATATGAAAGTTATACGAAAAGTACCAAAATTTCACCTTAGGCTAAATTCGATACTCCGAATCTAAAAATGAAGTCCATTTTGGGAGCTAAAATTTCTAAAATTTTAAAAGGTGGTTATTACTATTCATAACGGCTAGTTATAATAATATTTTAATAGCATATCGTTGTTTAGTGAAACTCGGTATTGCGTACTACACATGCTATCGAGGAAGGTCGCGATTGCGTGTAATGAAAGGCAAGTCAAGGATGCGTGTTGTGCAAGCTCCTTTTGGTGTAGCGTACAACACAAGACATTAGTGAAATAAAAAAGAATATTTTTCATAAAATCTCGGGCTGTTACAATAAAGATAATAATATAGAAGAAACTTTCATAAATAAGCAAAAAAATTTAAGGTAATGTATAACTAAAACAAAATCCTTTTAATCATGAACTTCAGCATAATATGGAAAAAATAAAATGAAATAATTCAATTTACTTATTCACATGGATATTTTACTAGTCGAATAATCACATGCAATATCAATAACCACTTTCATAATGATGGAATGCATAATGCCAAACTATCATAACCACATAGTCAAGGCCTTGTGGCAAGACTACAAATAAGATTTTGTCAAGGCCTTGTGCCAAGACACTAGTTTGTCTCATGAGACCTACCAATTCATCGAGGAGCTATAGTGGGATCCACCCATCAAATACTAAGTCCAATTTATTCCCTATATGAATAAGTTTAAACATAACTAAACATTTGTATTAAAACTAGCATATGAAATGTCAATACTTTCTCCATAAACCATGAATGGTATAAAAATAGGACATCCACAGTCAAACCCAACTCATTCAATACAATATGGAAGATTGTATTGTAAATGATTAACCTCAATCAATAATAATAAAGGATATTGACACAGATGAAAATAATCATTAAAACTATTTGAGAGAAATACCCCCCTTTTTCTTGAAAACATTTAAAAGTAACACTACTTGTTAAGAAGCCGTATTAAAAATAGATTTTTGAATAAAAGTGTCCCATACCAATTTGAAACATTTAAAAGAAATTTTAATTTTAAAACTTTAATGTCCATATGAATAAATCCTTAAAACCATTTTTAAAACTTGTACATTGATGAGAAAGATTTAGAATAGGAAATGTTTAAAATATTTTAAAATGATATTTTAGTTAGAGTTCCTAACCTAAAGAGAGACACTTGAATACAAATAATTGAGGTAATAAAAACTTTTTAATATCATGAGAATAAATGGATTCATGATATATGATGTCAAAGTACATTATATACATCATATAAAAGTGATTTGGTGTATAACAACAATGGAGTCTCAATGGAATCTAAATTGGGATGGAATCTCTCATAAAGACTGTATCCTTAGGTTAAGGATAAATCAATGACATAATTATGTGTGACAAATATAAATACACTAAATATGATTGGATATTCAGTTCAATACAATCCAAAGACATTCACACATATTCTTGTAAAAAAACAACACCAATGAATTGAATATTTAACTCAATAAATGGAGATTGAGTTAAAATTACTCAAATCAAGTTCATATCGATTACTTGAGAACTTATCAATGGAGTGATTATTTGTATAAAAAGTATATCCACAGAAATCGGAGTGGAAATTATGACATAAGAAAATGAATAGTGATTCCACACATAATCTTGGAGTAAAATAATCAATGAAGTATACATAAAGCTGAATGAGTGGAAATTGTAATTTCAAATTCACTTGTCAATTTGGTAACTTACGAAACATAGAACCATGAAAGAAGGATCAAAAAATGATGATGTAAATATCCATGAATTAAATTATATTACACAATGAATATAATCATGGGCAGTACACGCACCACATGCAATAAATAAGTGGTGAACAATGGAAATCTCACGGAATTAAAAGTTAGATAAGAAACCCCATACATTGTACTTTTTCCTTGTTCGAGGGTAGTTTAACCACCTTTATAATGGTGAAATAATCTTTATTTAATTATACAAGAATAATATATATTAATATGATATCATATATGATCTTTTAACATTGATTTGTTAACAATATCTTAGTATTATCAACGTTTTGGGTGTTAACAGATTCATTTTCCTTTATATTATCTATTATGTGAGCCATATTTGTTATGGATAGGATGTATATTATTCATATTTAGAATTATATCACATCTCTAAACATTATTTTTAATTATCAAATTAAATTTATTCTTGAATGGATACGATGGGGAATGAATCTCATCACGTTCGTGGAGACGGTAATCCGTACGTACGCACGAGCAACAATATCATTCTTTTGATATTATATAATTGGATGATATATCATATATAGAGAATCATTATAATGTTATATTTATTATTTACATGAATTACACATCATTATTATACACATCCAAATAATAATGTATTGAATAACAATTACACCATGACGTGGAGACGATAATCCGTACGTACGCACGTATGGTGACATGTCAATCAAATGATGAATAGAATAATGAATATGGCTGTAAAATATTTATAATAACATCATAGTATATATAAAATACTGGAGTAATTGTTTTATAATGGAAATAACAAATAAAAAAGAAGTGGAAGAAGAAAAGATCATGAAAGAGGGTGGTGAAATTATTACCTCTTCTTCGGGTTCTTCCTATTTATTTGATCAAAAGGTATCCTTAAGTTGCCTTTCTGACCACAGGAGGGCCTCTTGGATGAAGTGAAGTAATCTTAGAGAATATTTGGGCAGGGGTTGGCTGATACAAAAGGCTTTGAAGGTGTGAATTAGATGGAAGGGGGAGTACCCTTTTATAAGAGGGGTGAGGTGAACCTTAGGAAATGATAGAAATATTATTTTATAATAAAATCATTTTCGGTTTCTAATGTCTCCAAATAATATTATTTAAAGTCTAAGGTGGGGATGGGTCTAAAACCACTAATCCAATATGTTTTAGTCAGGTTTGGGTCACTCTATTAACTTTGTCTTTTTGATTTAACACTTAGTTAAATAGTTTGACATTTACATGTCTTTTTGTATTTTTATATTATATAGTTAATAAACATAATATATATTTATAAGAGACTGCCAAGTGGTCCATTAGTGATACTCATACCATTATATCAGTCCTTTATCCGAACCATAGATTTGTAGGAACAGAATATCAATTAATAATATAATATTTGTTTTAAAAACTCATTTATGACAATTTTGACACTATTTAATAATTGATTTTTTTTAAGTCTTAAAAACTTTATTAATTCAAACAAAATTCATTAAAGAAATACTAACATGTCATATTAACCCATTAAATTCGTGTATGTCATAAAAACATTCAAATTATATATTTTTTAACATTTATAATACCAATTATTTGATTCTTTCACTAATAATGAAAATACTGCATAATTATGGTGTCATAAATAAATTTACTTATATAATGTATAAAAATTTTAAATAAAATACCATTATGTAGGAAATATTTTCAGATTTATAATTAATATTTATAATCTAAAATATAACATATATAACCCTATGTAAATGTTTTTTTCTAAAAGATATATGCTTATGTCATTTTTGTATTTACTTTAACTTAATTAATATAAAGTGTCAGTATCACTTACAAGTGCCTCCATGGGGTCCCAAAATAGACCCAAATATGCCCATGGACGGATATGTATCAAAAAATAGGGATAGGACACGTTTTAGGGTAATTTATTATTATTATAATATTATTTGTTTTACCCTTATTTACGAGATTTACCCTTTAACCACGGTAAATAAAATATTTACCGAAGTAATTATTTTAAATGTATAAAAATAAGAGTTAACTATTTACAAATTTTGGACCTCCTGATTCTAAATATGGAATTAATTTTTCTAAATTCAAAACACTAAAGTGGCAGAAATTAATTTAAAATTAATTCATTTTGTCAAAACAAAGAGTGTTTTTAAGAAATAAAAACTATCAAAAGATTGGCACTTGATTATGTCCAGTTTAAATGTGAAATTATGTCTAATGAAAAACATAAGATTAAATGGTAAAAATATAATCTAATTATACTTTAAAATCACTCAAATTCACAATTTATCACTATTAATTATAGTGATTTAAAAAGTTATTTTTAATTAAAATTTATTAATTTTAACTGTTCACTGAGGGGTCCTTTGGGCCAAAAAATGGGCTCCAAGCCTCGTATTTAGGCAACATGGCCTTGGGCCTTTGGGCTATGTAATGGGTCTCCCTATAGCCACTCTAAAGAGGTCTTTTATTTAAATAATAAATTCAGGCTTCGGCCCCAACCTTTAAAAAACTATTCATCAAAATATCAATGTTATCAAATCCAGGCATGGGAGAATTTCCAGGTACTATACCAGGACTAGAGCAGCGGCAGAACTGTAGCAGTGGCAACACTGTAGTAGCGGAGGGACTGTAGAAGGCACTGTGGTGGCAGATATACTGTAGCAGGTGTTGTAGCAGCGTGAGTACTATAGCAGTACTGTTCACCGAGGGGTCCTTTGGGCCAAAAAATTGGCTTCCATGCCTCGTATTCAGGCCACTTGTCCTTGGGTCTTCGAGATATGTAATGGGTCTCCCTCTTCCTAGTCTAAAGAGGTATTTTCTTTAAATAATAAATTGAGGCTTCGGCCCCGACCTTTAAAAAAAATATTCATCAAAATATTAAAGTTATTAGAAAAGTACAAAAAATTCACCCTAAGAAAAGTTTGATATTCCGAATCCAAAAATGAAGTCCGTTTTGAAAGATAAAATGTATAAAATTTCAAAAAGTGTGTATTACAACTCAAAATGGATAGTTTTATTGGTTGTGGTGTGTTAGAATCTCGAAGTTACATATAATGCAAGCTATTACATTATTCAAAGGGAAATATACCGTAGAAGCTTGGGGTGTTACAGTCTGTCTACCCACTGAGGGTGAGATAACACTTGTAACCACTCCAATTTATATTTTGGAGTGATTGGGTCAGTATGGATTCTAGTAGGTTTAGGGGTTTTACTGCTCATTTAGGACCCATTGAAGGGATCTTCTATAAGTTTCTACAACATGGACTGTCTGAGTAGGGACATGGCTTGATTTCTGGTTTATGTTGTGATTATTCCTTCCCTAGTATCCTTTTCTCACCCAGACAAATCCACCTACTCCCCAATTAGATTTAGGGAACTTGAGTCCAAAACCATACTCATAATTAGAAAATGGATCCATTTAGTGAAGAAAATTAATGGAATATAAGATCATCTCCTCATCCAATGAAGAATTTTGTAGGATGACCATTTTTTGTTGTGCCAATTCATGGGGTGGTTTTCTTGGTTAAAATCATATGGAATAAAGTATGAGGGATTCAAATACAACTTTGGCCTTGATGATGGTTCTTCCTCCTACTCTTCCTTCCCACGTTTTTTTCAATCATTTTTTGGAAAGGCTAGCTATTGGTTTTTTTGGGGTTGTTGAAGATAGCTTTATTGTAATAGAAGCAGGTGGGGGAATATGAAATTTATTTTATTTCGATTCATCCAACTATAAAACTTTTTTACCTTTATTCTAACAACTTCTTGTCAATCACCTCCTTACCTAGGGGTAGTGGTGGAAACATACACCACTTTTTCTAGTAGCCATCCCAACATTACTACCATGAAATCTACCATTTTATGTGGGATGTCATTGAAGATGAAGCATTCCTAAATGTATTGTCCTATTATCTGTTGAAGTGGGAACTGATATGTCCAATCGACGATACCTACTTGGTCAGGAATTTTGGGGTCTAGAAGGAAGAGTAAACCATTCTCCATAACGGTTATTAAATATCTATGGACTTGATCATCTCATAAAGAGTAAACTTTATTCCTCTGTTCCTTGAATTTATTTCACATAGGTCCCCTTTTCTCATCATGGAACTTTTGGGGTTTCTATTGATTCCTAGGTGTTCTTCACAATATGGTTAATGCTTTGGAGATGGATTAGGAATGAAGTCTGGCTTAAGTGTGACAAGTATTGACTCCACCATTCCTACTCTTTTCCCTAATATTGGTGAAGTTATCCCGGAGTTGAAATTATTCTGTTGTATGGAGTCTTCCATTATCTAGGAAATATATTATAAATTCAGAAACCATCCAATATATTTCACCAGGATGAGAGGCATTCATATCTCATCATAAAGGGTCTTTATGTAGAGAAAAAGTACGACCTCTTGGGGAAGTGATTGGTTTATGGAGTAATTCATCCCTTTCATCAAGAATTGAAATCTGAGATCTCTCATTTTATCTTTTTTCATCAATTAAAGAGGCCACTAATTGTTTAATTTTTAAATGTTGAGCATAACTGAAAAAGGAAACATCAATGGAGGTCCGCCCATCATGCGATTGATTGATCTGGACAACTAGTGTACTATACGAAGGATATCCCTTGTAAAGTAAAAATGAATAATATGAGTTTCAATGATTCTTATTGATCAAGAGTTACCACAATGAGACCATAATGAGATTCCTAGTGCATCACATGTTGTTTCAGTTCATTTGAATCGTTGAATATCTGAAACACTAGTCTCTTGAATATTGGAGGTGGTGGGACATCACTCACCCAATTGGGGTAACATTTCTGTTTTAGCTACACTGGTCCACGACACACCTCTACAGTGTCCAATCAAGCATCAAATGACTTGATGTTTTTAATGATCCCTTAAAATGCTTTTTTGATGAATAAGAGCTTATAAAAATGTTGTAATTGGAAGGATCTGGTGTGCATGTTTTTCTATATTTTGAGGAGGATATCCAGTCATGGACATTATTTAAGGATTTTTTCTAAACTCGCTCTGGTTGTCTCCTTAATGGATATAAATATAAATATTTTTCCATGATCAAGTCCTGGTAAACTGAGTTTTCCAACATTGATTTGGGTGTCTTTTCTGGCCCTACATTCGTCACTAGGGTGAACCCGTGTGGAGGAATAACCGTTGGAAATGTGGGTTGAGGTTCCACTCATAGATCATATTTGGTTGGAATTCTACCTCATAGAAACTCTATGATGAGTCTCCTTAACTCTTTAATTTATTCCTCATGCCATTCAGATATTTCTTCAAGCATTGGCATCTCCTACACCTCATGAGTAATAAGTAGTTCATATGATACATTGATTTTATTTTTCTATTTGGTATAGATTCTATAAGGAGGCAGTGAGTGATTGATCGATGGACCACTAAAATTCAAGGATATTATCTTATTCCAGGTATACACACCATCATTCTCAATGTGGAACATATTCTGTATTGGACTATAATCACCTTTCACTTATGAATATCATTATTTTTGGTTTCATTTATAGGATTGAAATCCATGACATTGATTTACGTGTAATTCATTATAGGCATTGTACTAGATCATAAATTCTATATGGATTGTTTGGGTCTTTTTTTGGATCACTTCATTCTTTTATGAGGTCTTATCTGAGTTTCTTAATGTAGAGTGACTCTATGGGAAAATCATTAATGCACAGTTGTATGAATCTCGTTTAAAGGAAATGAATCATAAGACAGGGTGAACTGGGAGACCGTACCTCTTATCATGCATCCTAAATAGGAAAAGAATGGTTTTTCATTGTAGGGGTGGTTGAGGTAAAAATTCTCGCTGCCCTAGGGGTTGGGTTTTCTCTAGTTCACATATTATTATGTTTCAATCTGAATTTTTCAGTATTATAGAGAAATTTTGAGGTAAAAATTCCCATATCCCTATGGGCTAGAGATGATCCCATACTATTTGGCTTCTTTCACTTTTCCTCCCTTTTGATGTCCTTCATCATTGTTTGAGCATGATCCAAATATAATGTCAATTTTTCATGTGAAATTCTTGATTCTGAGGTCATTGGTAGTGCTTGATGATTAGATTCCATTAAGTAATAATCCTGCTAAATGTTCTCAATTTACAATTTCATGAGTTTTTCAATGGCATTCTATCATCGGACGTAATGATTTTAAGACTTATTCAAGGCCGATTCATGTTTATTGTGTCATCATTTTTGAGTATGAGTTTTTCTTGATAGCCAACTTTGAATAATGAAATTACATGATGTAATTTATAGTGGGTTATACTGAACTAGGAATGAGGTGAAATGCAAGGATTGATGTTCCCCCCATCCCCATATTTGAACACAGGTGGTGTGTCAATAGTTAGGAAATGAAAATCATGCCACACATTGAGTCATGCCGATTGAAGATCATTTTTTTTCTTCTTTGATCATGGTCATCGCATAGAATGAAGGGATTCCATGTAGTTTGATGATGAAGCTCCCTAAATATTTTTACATGGTATGTATAACCATTCTAAGAGAATAATATTCCTTTTATGTGGTAGAGATTCATCTAGATATTTTGATGGATATTTTGTTTTCATTATTCTATCAATTTCATTAGAATATAAAACTAAGATGTGGATGAGGGATAGAACATAATGGGTATATCATCCCTAGACATTTGTCTTCTTATGAGAAACATATTCTTTTCATCTTTTGTGAGAGAATCCTCTACATGATCATCCCAACATGACTTCTTCATGACAATTTTATTATAATTTGTGGATCTAGTAAATGTCTTTTTGGTCTGGGAATAGTATGTGGGCTACTCAGAGGATGATGATTTCTCTAACACATCTTCTGGTTGATAAAGGATGTCACATTTAATTTATAGGGTCTCTAACATGTCTAGAAGCATATTTTTATGTCCCATAAAATATGATGTCTTTCCCATATTTGAATCAGTAAAGGGAGGACCTTCTAGCTAAAATGAGATGTCATTGTGGGGAGGACCCTTGCAACGTGTGTCGTCGGGGTGAGTACTCTCATCATTGTTCTACGTATAAATATAGGGAGAATTGTTTCAGCTATACCCTGAAGTGGATTTTTAGGGTGAGAGACAAAAGGGGAAGACCTTATTGTTGTTTTATCTTCTGGAAATTAAAAGGGATACCATGACGCTCATTAGGAGATAGACACTCTTGGTTGGTCACTTTTCATCCATGAAGGTCTAATTCATGGTAGATGATCTGGGGAGGACCTCCATATCTATTGGTAAAAATGGTTCGAGGCGGACCTTCACAAATTCTACTTAAACTCCTATAATTTGGTAATGGATCAGAATGATCATGGGCCACATATGATAGGTGTTTGAGGGACTCAAGAACTCTAAATTATAGAAGAGTATAGTTATGAGAGTTTTGTTACATTTTGAGTTTCATTTGGAAATATTTATTTTTAGGAACTCTCTTGTGGGAGAAATAGGGCCTCTCACTATGAGTGATGTCCTTTACACATAGGTGCTTGTTCAAGTGGATCTCATGGTGCTAGGGGGATATGATGGTAAGATTATAAAATTATGTTTGGGATATATATATGGCCAGGAGTTTCAACAAAAGTGGACTGGTGTCCCCCCATTAGAAACTGTATTTTTTATAATCTTATTGTCCATTAATTGTAGAATATTGGTAATGAACCTCCTGAATGGGATCAAGGATTTATTCCTTCTTCTGATTTACCACCCTATTGTGTGGATGATTCACCCCACTTGAGGAGGAGGGGTTGTGAGCCTGAATCCTTGCTATTTCTATATATGATATTACAACTTATACAGTGTGTAGGATATGGTCAAGTGGTGATATTAGACCCTCCATCATTTCTAATACATGTTGAGAGATGTACTTAGAAGGAACAAGAATATACTCTCATTATGGTGTAATTGTAGGGATATGCCCCTACTTCGATCCTTCATTTCCTTCTAGAAAGAACTTATGCTCCTCCTATGTGAGGTAAGGGATATGATTCTTCTTGGTATTCAATAATAGGTTATTCCAGATTCTATCTACATTTTTTCCATATTTTCATACTGGTATAGATGTGAATGAGTCATAATTTGTGTCTGGTTGTTTTTTACAGCCGTATTTGACTGATGGGATTCATGTGAATCAATTGAAATTTGTATCTTCTAAAATCTAGTTTCATTCATATATATATATATGTCATGCTTGATGTTAACATGTAAGAATTTATGCCTTCTTATAGTTTTATGGGTATTTAAGTAATGGTCTCCATTTACATCTGTATGAATTTGAATTTAATTATAGTTGGTTACTGATGTATTTACCTAGAATCCTTGATTTGACATTTCATAAGTATGTGTCTACTCATCGGTTTTTTCCAATATATATTCATGGTGGGGTTGATGTGAATGAGTAACAATTTTTTGTCTTTCATAGTTCTATGACATATTTAGCAAAATGTCCTGATATGAATGAGCTGTAATTTTCATCTTCTAATAGTTTTCCACCTTCTTTGACAAATGGGATTTATGTAAATGAGAATAAATTTGCATATGATCATAGTTTTCCACCAAATTTTACTGATGTTTTTGATAAGAACAAGTATAAATTTTCATCTTCTCATAAATTGACACTGTATTTCACAAACATGCTTCATAAGAATGAGTAGTAATTTGTGTCTTCTTGTAGATTTCCACTGAATTTGATTGATAGGTTTTATAAGAGTGAATTGGGATATACAAATTCCCGTAGGTTGTAGCTATATTTACATGGTGGTATTCTTCATCAAGAATTTTTATGATGGAATGTTACTGATTTTTTTAGTGTTTTCCTCGAAGATCTGACCTGGGGACCTAAGATTGCATCCTTGTCTAGGTCCTACAAGGTAGTATACTATACATTGTGAGGATATTGATCTGCAAAACATTGTCGGTGATGAATACTGGAAGGGGCCCTTGGGAAGGTCCCCTGTATAGTTGGTATTAAGTAGTTGGTAATTATGTTATCTACCTTCCTAAGGTAATTAAGGAACTCATTATTGTGTTCTTGTGATAGGCTCCCGAAGTGGATTGATACTGTAGTTGGGATAATCTGGTTTTGGATTATGAATCGTCCATGGGTAGATAGCTGGTGGGTCTTCATAGACTGGTGGGCCTGTTCAGTCACCTACATGGTTGGGAGAGTACCATTGTAGTCATACTCTTAGACCAATGCATATAAAACCCTACGTTAAAAATACAAGTTGGATAAAGGTGTAATTTTTTAGTTTGTGGAATCGGCCTATGCAATGAATGATGTGCATGTCCAAAAAATCCCGTGAGATTTCATTAGATTGAAGAGAGTTCAGGTGAAAGTTTTCTGAAATATATGTGAAAAATAAAGACAAGATAACTTATCCAAAATACAATCTCATGATAAAATTTGTATGTGTTGGTCTTGTTTGGACCTCTTCCGTTCTGGATATGTAAGGGGACTGATGCAGGGTAACACCACCACCTTGGTTGAGGATTCATATTATGTTCACTATTTTGTTTTCGATATAGGTATGGCACATGATAGTTGATTGTGAGTGGATGTGTTTTGTACAATCATTTATGTCAGGTTTCATACATCCAAATGGTCTTCAGTGGATTGTTTTCATGGAGCCGACAACTCCCCGTAGCTCTTATATCCATCATGACTCACATACCAACTTTACAAAGGTATTCATTCATTGGGTAACATGGCCAATGAAACTTAATAACTCACATTTGTTGAGAGGATAGGAATTCAGGCTCATGAAACCATTTTTGAGTGAACTATTGTATATTATGGGAATCCCCAATATATTTAAGATAGGTTTGTGAATCCTTCTGCATTCTCAGCTATGCATATGAAGATCACTTTGAGGTAATGATCAATTATGACTACTTGTTGGTTTAGAATCATCTGTATATATATGAGGGTTTCCATTAATGGATGGATCTATATGTATCTGAGGTTCTCCATCAATAGTACCCTTTTTTATAGGGATTAGAGAGTATTTCGTTACTCATTATGACGATTCTTATTTTCAGCCATGTGGTGGGGAACTCATGAGTTTATTAAAATCTTGGGATATGCAAGATGTCTTGAAATATAGATTGAAAACATTACACCAGATTCCTACGTATCCTCATTAGTGGAATTAGAACCCATTTAGTTTTGTGCGACATAACATGACACATTGCCTTTTATGGTAGGGTGGATAGGAAAAACAATGAATTTTAACGTCATGGGGTAAAGAAGCTAGGAGATGGGTGCCTAGACAATGTTTGGTGTAATACATATGACGAGGTGGCCCATGGGACCCCAGAAATATGTGGTCTTTCAGGTGGATATGATCCTATAGAGAATGTGGACAGGAGAACATTATGTTGATTTTTGGAGTTCATTTTGGATCTCAAGGATACTAAATACGTATCCTAGTTAGTTGGGAATCATATCCATTGTATTTAGAATATGGTTTCAGGATTATACCTTTGGAGCAGGCCCATCTATATGTGAATGGTACTTACATAGTATAGGATTTACCTTTGGATATTATTGGAGAATACACCATATATGAGGTCCATTTGAATGGAGTTTGGGGATTAAATCAATGGATAAGTCCCATTTGAAGGTTTGAGATCCTGAAAATTTCATGATCACCAATAACCTTTAATCCCACATGAGTCATGCTTAGTGTGATAAATAAGAGGAAGTAGTAGATTTGAGGATCACATAATCAACTCTGTCCACTAGTGCATATGTTTTGAAGCCCATGCAGAGAGGGAAATGGATTTTAATGTTCTGGTATCATCTTTTATTTTGGTAGCTAGGGAGGTGACGAGGAGGTAGAGTGATGACTCTTGTAAGAAAGACAAGGTGATTCATCTGGGAGGGATTCCCTGATTGTCCCTAGGAAATAGAGGAGTGACCAATATTTTCCCTCATCAAAGGGAAAGGCCATTGGTTCTCCTAAACCGAAATAAAAAATAGGTTTACATGAGTAAAAAGTTCAGAATCATCATTACCATTGGAATGTAGACACAATGACAATATGTGGTTTAACCTTACCCTAGAGGCCACCAATATGAAACTGTTAAACACATATATATAAAATAAAGAGGAAAAACTAATGTGTTTGATAATATGAACATACATGTCAGTTGGATTTGGAATATGAAATTTCCCGATGTCATTAGATTGGTTCATGAAGGAGATAAAGTGAGGCCTGAGTGCATGACGAAAGGGAGTGATTAGAGTCAGAGAGTAGGATTTCCTAGGATGCCCCATTCCACGTAGAATATTCTTATGTGTCATAGGATTCACTCTATGTATCATGTTTATAGGTGGGTTAGGGTACCTCCCATGTATCATATTTCACATACACATGGGTTCTTCTTGCGTATTGTGTTTCTATGCAGGGTTAGTTTCTTCCCATGTAGTGTTTTGCAACACAAAGTTATGTTCCACCCTTGTATCATTATTTATGTGGGTAAGGGTTCAACCATTATAGTGTTTTTCAATGTGGGGTGTTTTTATACAAATGGTCCAACTATTTATTCCCTATAGAGTGGTTTCCACAATGGATTTTTAGTTTTCGGATGTTCATGTGTTTTTTTCCTTTTTAATGCTATGTGGTGAGAGTACCTACTAAGAAATGATGGTTTTATTCAAATTATACTCCATAGTCTCTAATTTTTTATCTCCTCTCATCCTTTTCATTCATCTATTTCTTCCCCTCTCTCAGTTCCCCTCATGGGTATTTTTTAGGGGAATAAAGGGACCTATTATCAGGATGGCCAATGATGTTCTTCAGGGATTCGTTAGTGGGATCCCAAGGAGGATTACCTGGCCTAAAAAATATTTATTTTTTAGGGGGGATTCCTTTACTAGGTAATAAATTACCATTCTTCCCTGCAAAAACAAATTTTTATCATTTTTGGACACCTACAGTAACGTCTCATTCTATGAATGAGTTAATTAGTGGTTGACAGTCGTTCATAGGGGTGGAAATCCCCACTTGTAAACCTAAAAGACTTTGTATAATTTTTTTTGTGCCATTGGTGTTGTCTCATCCCACCAATGATTTCATTTGTGGGGTTCTTTTTAAATCTGTGGAAGGTCATGTAGACTGGTGTTCTATATAGTGATTTTTACAATGTGGACCCGAACTGTCCTGTGTAGCTTCATCCCCTTTGATTTTTTTTTTCATAAATTATTCTCCTTGGTTTATTTATACCCCTTTCCAAGTTCATTGAATTACCTCATTCCAATATGTGTAATTTTTAGGACCCAAAAATTTCTATGATCCAAATTAAAATGTATCTTTTGCAATATCAAGTTCCATTCTGAGATAGACAGTATGAAATTAAAATAATTTTCAATGATAAAAGGGAAGGCACATACTTCTATATTTGTTTCAACTATTCTTATTATTTTTACTTGTAGTTTGGAAAATGTATCACCCCTTTATTCATTGTGGATGGATTTTCCAAAAAAATATTTTACTAAAGAGAATGTTTTTGAGGGGAACAATGTTAATAAAATGGATCATTTTGTTGGATGTGGTTTTTTGATGGTCAATGAGGTTGTTGATCATATTAGAAACTTTTTGGTAAAGTAGTAGATAGTCTTTGCATAAGATGAATTTTTATAATTTTCCATTGGAGAAGTACTTATTTAGAGAGGAGAGAATTAATGAGTTGATTTTAGTTGATGAAACATAGTCTTTTATCCCTAAGGAAGATGGTATTAATTTAGTATTAATGATATTATCACAAGTTGTACATGTTAAAATTATGGCGGGGGTTCCTCTCATTTTATTGGTCCCCCATAGAATAATAAAACATCTGTTCCTATTAACGGTTGTGATTATTTTATTCAAGTACCAGTAGATAATATTTCTATATGGAATCCTTATAATGCTTCTCATTCAAATAAAACATTATCTTCCAACAAATTCACACACACTAGTGGGAATCTCTAGGTAGATGATGTAGAGGATGAATAACATATTTATGATATAGAAGGATATAAGGAGGTTAAAGGATATCAGGAATGTAATATAAATAAGGAAATTAAAATGGTAATAATCTAGGGGAAAAGGAAACAATACCTCCATTGAGGTGGATCTAAAAAAGGAACTCAAAAAAGTGGTAGACTTGTTTCTAAATGAGTATCCATTTTTTGGAATTTCTATGGGCATAAAAATGTAGAGACCTATTCTTACCTTATCAATTTCATATCTCTTCACAAGTCATTATTAATTATAATTTTAGTGACTATGGTTAAATTTAGCTTTTCCAATTACATTGATTGATGGAATATTGGTTATGAATTATTTTCAAATTACTAAAAGTGTTACCATGTTGAATACATTTGTGTTCTGAGGATGGGGATGTTATTTTATCCATCAATCAATAGGCAATTGATTATTCACCTTTAGAACTGACTTTGATAGTTCATCATTCTAGAAGTCTTTTATTTTTTCTTTTACATAAAATTAAAAAGTAAGAAGCATTTCAGGGAGACAACTATAATCCATCCACAAGTTATCTACATCTTATAATTGGTTGGGGAATTTATTAATATTTGAATTTTGATGATACTAATGGAAATAATTATTGTATGATTTCTCATTTGAGTTTCTACAATTTAAAGATACAAGTCTTCTATCAGAAATTAGGATGATTTAATATGAATTAACTTTATGGAGTAATGTTATTAATTATAATCTGGTTAATCGATTTGATAGGCCTTTCCAATCAATGTAGGGTGGGTCATAGAAACCTATAATTTCATAAATAGGTCCTCTAAGACATATCTCAATTCATACACACATGAATTATAAAATCATTATAGGTAAAATATTTCCTACAATTTTTTTTAATGTTCCGGACTCACCTATCTCAAATGTAGGGATGTATTTCTGGATTAATGGGGTGAATTTGACTTAGATGATTCCTTTTAGGTATTATACAACAACAAAAAGAAGAATAATATGGAAATGATGGAATGTAATAAACTTATGTTTATTACCCATGACTTTTATATTGTGAAATATGAGAATAATCATTAATACTTCCATTTGATACATTCAAGGTAGGTAATTCATTTATAGGAATAACAAAAAAAGTTCCAGTATTTGGATAATCAGATGAACAAAAAAGAGATGATTTTGAGGTAGAATTTTAAAATTATACATCTCATGGATGGTTATAGGAAGTCTTTACAACTTATCTAAATGGAAAGAAATGCCAAAAAAATCCTTTTCTAGTTTATGTATCTACAATGTTACTCATTACAATGGAGATGACATGGCTGACGTAATGATGACCTATTTCTCTAAATTCATCAATGAAGATAATCTTTCTAAGAATGTTCCTAATCTGAATGTAGTTATTTCTTTTTTAGTGTGTTCTATGATAAATTCATACCTGAATGTTATACCACAAGATGATGAGGTCTTGTATTTACTATTTTATTTAAATGGGGATATCTCTCCAGTAACAGATGTATTCTCTAATAAAAGTATTAGGATTTGTTTTGGATATCATTGGGAAAGAAATATCCAACGTAGATAAGGAGTTATTTATCAAGGAATATATTCTAGCTAGTCTAAACCACAAATTTATTAATCATATATGTAAGTCGGATAAATATATGGATATCAAATTCATTATATGTATTATTATGGAAAATATTCTTCTAAATTTTGTAGGGAATATCACTTATATTATGCTTCGTAAATTCATCTATAATATTGTGACTCATAATTGGATTTGTTTTATTCCTTGGAGAATAATCCAAGAAAACATATACAATGTATCTAAAGGGGTCAACCATCTTCATATAAAGTTTAGTTATGGAAATATATCCCTGAATATAGATATCAATAAACCATTTGATAGGGTAATTTAGATTTTATTATGAGTATTATTTAATTATAAGGCTTCTCACAACAATTTTTTTTTACCTTGGTTAGCTCTCTTATTAAAAGTTCCAGGCTCTTAGTTCTACTAAATTTTGAGCCTATAGTTTATTTTTGATTCTCGAGAGGGGTTATATAGTGAGAACCCCTCTATAAACTTCTATTTTTTCATTGATTCCATATCATATATATATATATATATATATATTTAATCTACATTCTATTAATCAAGGTCATATTACACCAATTAAAGAAATTTGGAATCTGAATGTCCTTACTCACCTTCTTTATTTTCAGGATATTATACACTTTAGTTATTCTCATGACTACTCAATTTTTTCAATTAAGGATATTTTCTAATCCTTTGAGATGGTTTCAAGGAAATATATTTCCTATAACTATTCAACTATAAAATTCCGATAGGGACTCTATTTTTTATGTGGAATCATATAAGTAATCTTCTTAGTGTTAAATAAGAATATTTATCCATTAGTTGTGATGGAGATCCATTATTTCAATGGAGGGGAAATTACTCTTGTCTCTAGGGTATTATAAATATAATAATTTCACATATCTTGAACTAGAAGGGAAATATCATTTTATATCTAGAATAATATATCTTGGTAATTATGTTGTTACCTCCATGTTTTTATATTCCTTTTATATATATTATTGGCCGAACAAGATGATCAATAATCATCTACAATAGATCTTGAATTTTTTATGATCTAGTAGTTCTCATTAGAGTAAAATGGTTACATTTTTATGTAGAAAATATACTATACTCATTGATATGGGTTGGGAGGGTATAAAAGACCACACAAATACATTATCTCAATCTCTCTCTCTTCAATAGGGAATTGGTTTCTTGATATTTCTAGTGACTTCTAATTTCAAAAGCTACATAAAAAAAATATTAATGAAATTATTTATCATTGGTCATCACTAATAGAATAAATTCTATATTCCATCAACAATTTGGAATACTATAGGAGTGGATTTTTTTTGATATCATTCTAAATACACTTTATTATCTATTTATAATTTCTTGTATTAATTTTATAAATCGAAAATAGCCCATTACCTCCCTTTCAGTAGGTTTTCATTTACCGTATTGTATGGAATATTTCTCTATTTTTGTGTCCCTTGAGGGAATTTTGGAGCTTGAACATTAGATTCTGGGAGGATAGGTATAATAAGTCACATAGATTTCCTTTACTACCCATTATAGTCCATGTTGGACACCAGATCAGATTGGTTCACATAACCATAGATTCTATTATATGCGCAATTGTGGGAATGATGATGTACCCCAGAGAATGATGATTATTTTTGGAGGATATTAATACATACTTCAATGTATTTTATTCTTTGAAAATCCTAGAACAATCACCCACCCATGGATTACAAGATGAAGAATGTAGGTATGAAGATGGTTTCTATTTTCACCATTTGTTATAATAACTAATATGTCCTCTCTAATCTCTATTTTATGGTATTATTTCTCTTAAAAAATTTATGTAAGTGAAGACCACTTTGTTTTTCATCATCAAGTAAACAATATCTATGATAACATCATGAATTCCAATATGCACGCCCATAATATTGAAGTGGTTGGTAATCTTAATTGTTGACTAGTGTACTCTAGTATTGATCATATATGGACTTCAATAAATAATAAGATATTTGAGGGAAGTATTTTTATTTTTATTTTTTTTACTATAATTATAGATGATATTTGTAGATATTATAATGTTAATATGGCGTATGTAAATAATAGTATGGAGGAACTTATTATCAAACGAACTATTATAGTTGTTAGTGTTCCAAGATTATACAGTATGACTAAATATGTTATATAGATTCCACCCTACACATCATGGATGAACATTAATATGGATGGTGTGGCCTTTGAAGAGACTAGACTTGTAAGGTATTGTGGTGCTTTCCGAAAATATTTTGGGTTTGTTAAAGTATATTTTTTATTATTTGATTTATTATATCAAGGCTGATAATATGGATCTACTAAGATTTATTTGTGTGGTTTATTACGAATGGCATCACAGTTAGAGAACCCTTTGGATTTAAAGTGACTTGATGTGGATAGTCACTCTTCCCATATATAGATCATCCCTTATTACTTGTTCATTGTATAGGGAGTGGAGTGGTTTCATATTATATTTATATTAGATTGAATACTTTGTATAACATACATATAGTGTGGCCAACATGGTGGAAGATTCACTATCAAAGAAGGTAGTGGAATATAATGATTGTCTTTTATCCTTTGACCTTTTGATAATTCCCTTATTTTTCATGTATCTAATTTGTGTGTTGATATTTACATAAAACCTTAGCTACTATTGTTCCATTTTATTTATTCTTTTAAAAAAATATGGGAATTGACATCCAATTCAATAGAGAGACCTTCTTGGGTTATTATTATAATTATCAATGAATATTACATCTGAGCATAGTGGATTATATTATGATATAAAATGAAAAACCTATGGTTTAAATCCTTATGGTCACCTGCCAAATGATCATTAGAAAATTAAAAAAGGAATAAATAATTGAATATGGGTATTATTTTCCCCTCAAAGTAAATTAAGAAGAAGTTATTCGAGGTCACACTAATCGTGTAAACCCCTAGAAGACACATGATCACATAACCAATATAATTTCATGCACAATGCACAACCTATAGAAAATCCCATGAGGCCCCTTTGACATGTCCTTTTCACTAGTGAAGTTGCCTTGAACAATCACTGATCACACTGCAGAAACTATGCAATCACCCCTCTAACACATGAATTGACAACCGAAGGATACCTAACAAACCATGAAGAGGTCCTTTGAAAATAGAAAGAAAATATCCAAAATGTTGGAGCCTCTTGTAGTCCTAAACACCATGTGATGTGACTTTGATGATTCTCAATATGTCGCAAGAACCCAGTAATATGACCTACATATCATTTAAAAACCCTTTTCTCATTTAATCATTGTAATGTGATGGACCTTGGGTATGTTCGAGTGCCCTCATGCTCCATCTTTGGATCCATAAAGACAAAAATATGGAATTTTCTTTGAAATGATTATGTATCTCCATAGGCCCTTGTGTGGTTGTGTGATGCATCACCATGGGGTAGATTTATTGTCTTCAACATTATTCAAATAACCTCATAATATCCACAACCATTGTAAAATAAATGATGGAAATTAAAAATGATTGGAGGGCAAGAATCTCGTGATGGTAAAACCCACACAACACACCCAGGGTGTATGGATCATGGTTTCGCAATGACCCCCTAACAATCCATCTTTATCTCATAGAACGACCCAGAATAGTCACTTACGATCATGATACGACCTTCAATAGGTATCCTAATATCACAAAGGCACCAAGACAAGTCAAACTAACAATACGAAAGTCCCTAGAAATGTCTGCATAAGAAAAAATGACCAAATTAATTGTAAATAGTCCAAATAAAATGTTTATAGTATGGTCTTGTGATCACTTAAAGACATGTGATTCCCCCAAAGGGATGCATGGAATACATCGTGAAGACATGTGATGTCGAGGCCCTACACCGACTCTAGCTTTGATTTGCAAGATACACACCATGTAAAGTGTTGAATAGCCTAGGTGTCTAGGGCTATAAATCCACCCCTAGCATGAAAATTGAACCACTACTCTCTAGAGGTGAACAATATTTTTCTTGGAACCTCATACCTGTATATGAGAAGAATTATTAGAGCAGAATATCTTTCGGCTAGTATGTTTTCCATCCGGTAAGATCCATAGAAAATCCAGAGAGATCATGCACCAGGAATAAATCACTGTTCATGATCACTTATAGATCACAGAAAGTACTTCTTGAGAGGGAAAAAATGAAAATCCCACTTAATTTCTATATCATGAGAAACATAAAACAAGTTAACCCTGAAAAAACCTAACACATTCATAATAAATGACGGTAACCCTGACTAAGGAGTATGAGACATAACAAATGATACATATGATGATCCTTGTGTGCTTCTCATAAACCACCCAGGTCATGCGACAACACCATGACATGTTTCCAAAATCCTACGGTGCTACATGGGTCTAATATTAGGTCATGGGATTTCCTATAGACATGTCAAAGAAAGTTACATGGCACCCCAAGAAAAATATGCTAGTTTCACGAGGAACTCTAGTCTCTTTATCCAATCCTTGTGGTATCCTTCATACATGTCTCTCCACTCATATGAAGACAGTAGTACATGCCAGATGAGTCTCGAGGTAGTAATATTACATGCGAACATGATCTCACAATACCCTCTAGGCATGCATGTGGGATCTCATGATGTCCTCTATACATGTCAACCTGGATCATGAATCAACCTCCAGACATGTACTATTAGATATCAAGATTACCTTCATGCATGTTAGTTAGATTTTGTGATGTAACTAGGTAATGTCATCTGAATTATACAAAACCCTCTATGTAGGATAGTCGGGATCATGCGATGGATTGTAGGATAAGATCTCCATGTCTTGCGATGTTCTCCAAACAATTAATTTTGAATCATGCGCCAATGTTTAGACATTCCATCATGGTTATGTGATGCACCTCAGACAACTCAATAGGATATTTCAATTTTCTTTTTATATGTCAGGCATACATCCTTTGTGATTTATAGTAGAAAATAAATACATGTATTGTGGATAATCAAATCATGTTAGGCAGGCATGTAGGCTAGGTCAATAGGGAAACGACAGTGTGTAATTCCCATCCAGTGGCATAATATGATATTCCCACCTATATGGGTAGTATTAGTGTGTATGTGCCGACCAATTGAACTAGGAAAACATGGATTTATTCCATAATCAATACACATATGATGTATTCATAAGGCCCAAGATCCATATCAAACCTCTAAAGGGAAGTCCAAACATATAAGTCATCCATCCACAAGCAATGAGACTAGTCATTTTCCACCCATTTTTCTCACATTTATAATAGCTCACATGGTCTTAGGGAGTTGTAGTGATCATAATCATTCGAACTATAAACCTCTATAGAGGAATGGTAAACTTCAGCTTGTAAGCTCTAACTTGTAGGATAATATGATATGTCCCTCATTTAAGGGAAACATCAATGTATAATCTTAGCCCAATTGAATTATAAAGACTTGGATTCCTAACATAACTAAATTACATAGGACTACTTCCTAAGGCCTAAGGCTGAACTCAAATAGGAATACACATTAGTGAATATCCCACCATGTATCAAAAATTTCAGCAATCAAGACCTTATTATTTTAATGGTATGAACATTCTACCTCATCCCTCAATAGACTAAGAAATCAATTGAACTACAAGGAATACAATTCATAGGAAAACTAGGATTACAGGATATATCCTTGAACCTTGAGCTCCATATTAAACATACTAAGGGTTATCCCAATACATGAGCCCTGTATTCATATGCAGTGAGGATGATCACTTTATATCCCTTGTTTCTCACAGTAATCATAGATCACAAGGGATTAGGGATCCATAATGAACACATCATTGAAACCATGAATATCCACCATCTAGGTTAATCTCAACATTTAATCCCCGATGAGTGGAATGGTATAAATACAATTCATATAAGGGAATCTACCTTAGTTACAGCCCCAAGGGTGTGATAAAAACAATGATATGTCTGATTCTTACAATAATAATGGTACGTTGGATGTCTCCTCAAGACTCAAGATCAAATATTTGATGGCTGAGTGACTAAACCTATGTCCTCTCCTAATTATGTAAAAATACATGAGTTTAACAAAATACGGGGATATTGATTTCTGTAATAAATACGACATGTTGGATGCCTCATTATAACTCAATCCACTTACTGAAATATTAAATAACTCCCTTAATGGTAGAAAATTGTGAAGTGCCTCGTTATGCATCTTTATCAAATAAATAATATTTTCATTACAAGGAAATTAATTTATAACCTCGAATGCATACATATGGATACACCAATGTGATCCCCTTATTTTCCACATAAAGAGATTAAAACCTATCATCACTGTTTTAGGATAAATGGTCTTCTATCATGATTAAGAAGATATTATATAACATATTATAATTATATAGGAGATTCCTAGAGTAGGAAATGATATCACCTAATATGTTATGATGATCTCAACCTCCCAACCTCTTGAGAAATGCGAGTCCCTAAGCAATGTTGGGTCTGAAACCCTAGTTGACCACATACCTTTGGAAATCAGGTCTGTACCCAGTTATGGATGAGGTAACCATTGGATGTTTCTGTTAATAATGAAAACGATGACCCAATATTAATGATTGTGCATGAAATGAACCCCTCACAATCAACCATCAATCAAAACATAATCCTTATCAATAAGGGGTTCAGGTCATATCTTTCCAATTAAAACAAAAATGTTGAAGCTGATGAGAATCTCTAAAATAACCAAATTATTAGACTAATTGGTGAACTTCTCAAATTTTTCTACAATTGGGGTTTCCATAAAATAATTCAATCCTCACATTGACAAGTCTACACGAGATGAATGGCCAGAACATGAATAATACGAATTTTTTTTAAACATGAATATCATATTATGCACATCATTCCCTTGATATTACACTAATTAGTGACATTTTTCATTATAGTCTACATGATTTTAGAAATTGATATCATCAACAACATCCTGATTTGAGATAATTTCATCATCTAAAGACTATTTTGGGAAGTCTTTTGTGACTACCACCCCCTTGGTTTTAAAAATGATATCACCGGTTCAACAGCTTCAATGTCAAGTAGCGAACAAAAAAAATCAAAGAGTACCATATATGTGGTAGAATTATAACCCTCAAATTTTCCAATGACGGACTTCAATTACCAAAGATATAAAGTATGGATAATCCTAAGAATAATGCAACTATTCCAGTGGCCCTTGTTTTCACAACCAACCGCTTCATGAGCTTATCCTTTGAGTGCGACAATAACCACCTTCAATATCTAATGAAGGTGATCCAAGGAGTCAAATATGAATCTATTCAGATTTAGGGTCTACCATGGAGGTCTCATGTCAACCACCATCACCAGCACCATCCCATTAGTTCCCGCCAGCCGCATGTTGAGTGTACCACCCGATACACTTTCAGCTCTGAATCTGATGTACAACAAGAATGGAAGGAATGTTAGGTAGGGAAGAAACATGATAACAAGGAGTGAGAACATATCCCCACTCCTAGAGATAATTTGTACAACAAAATTCATGTAGTAAACTGCACGAAATCTCATATCCCTACGGTAACACCCCATGTCTTTTTAAAAATAAATAGAAATTCCTGGAACTTTGTTTTAAGTAGATATTTATAAATATCCTTCAAAACATAATTTTTTCCACTTCTATGTTTTGAATTTCAAGAAATTGGCATCTACAATTGTGTTCAGTATGTTATTTGGAATCTATTGGAACCAACTTGATTTTTGGTGAATAGTAACATACCCTTATTAATAGTAATATGACCATGATTAACAGTAAATTGAATTATTATTATTTTTCATAAGGCTTTATGATAATGAAATTTTTATTAATTTTTCAATGTGATATAAAAGCGGTTGTAGTTTCTAAATAATTAATTTTTGAATTAAGTATGATTTTATTTAAAAAAATAAATTAAAAATATATAAGAAATTATTTTCAATACATGGACTTCATTTTTTAATTCTACACGTCAATAAATGGTTAGGGTGAATTTTGGGAATTTTTATGAAACCGTTGATTTTTCAGTGAATAGTAAAAAAATTTAGTTTTTAGTTTCGTTGTGTTAATGACATCATTAATGATGTAATGATGATGTCATAAATATGGTCGAATTTTTTATAGTTAAATAATATGTTAGGTGTCCCATGTGGCATATACCATGGGAAAATACCATGGGGAAGCCCATGGTATTGCAAATACCACTCATGAGGTGTCCCTTGGAAATTATTAAAATATTCCCCTACTTTTCCTATAAATACGAACCCATTGATCCATTAACATCATTTCCAATTATTCGAAAACGAATCTGTAGCCTCCATACCTTCCTATTTGTCCTCCCAAGGTTTCCTAAAGCCCAAAAGGTCCCAACCTTCATGTTATAAGGGTTACTCTACAAGGTAGGAAAATTCTCAATTTCATTATTTTTCCATTCAAGTTCTCTTTTATGTGGTATAACATTCATGTATCCATAACATGTTCTTATTTCGGCATTATTCTTGATCTACTCAATATTATACTTTATTTCTGGTTGGGTTACCCATGTCCCCTCCCTTTTTAATATTTTCTGAAACAATGTTGCGTAATCGTTAGGGTGCCGAATTTTTCTAAAGGATTTCTCAATTATTCTTTTGTTTGAGTTCCTTTATTTTCTTATTATTTATTCATCTATTCTTACCCAAGAGGCACAGAATCTACATAAATAATTTATATTTTGTATTTTCTCATGTTCATTGAAAATTCACAATTAATCTTCTTCTCTTCTCCCACTTATTCAAGGAATAAAAACATTGTCCGTGATGTGTCGAATTACCGACATCATGGACGATGTGATTTCAATTGACATAAATTATTCGAAGTCTGGTCATGAAACCATTTAAATGGTTGAACCATGTAATAATATTTGTATTATGTCTCATCCATGGTTCTGTAAATATTTTTTACTCATGGTTTAATTTATAAGACCAAATGAGGTTGTTATAATCAAAGAACCACTAAATTGATCTAAACAAACATAATTAATGTTTTATCTTATGAATCATCCTCATGTAAGAATTAAAAAATGATAAATGGAATAAATTATGGTAATGGATATAGGTAAATAATACTCCATTCCAATTTTGTATTTTCACTTCCTATCGAGATGAACATCCATCATGAACCAATCTTGGAAATCATGTAAAGAACTCACCCAAAAACAGTGCAAGGAGCAAAATACTAACAATTAAAGGGTTAAATGATGTTATTAAATGATCATATAAGATGTTATAAACATGGAAATATTTCTTTAAAATACTAAAAACACTAATTTAACCATTATACAATAAGATTAAACAAGTTTGAAGTAAGAAAATCCTGAGGTAAGGTAATTCTTAACCCAATTTCAATTCTTTGAGTTAACCTTCTACTTCATTATTTTTGTTCTATTTAAATTTTATGTGTGATGTGTTCTATTTGTATTATTTTTTATTATGTTTAATAACAGTATATATACATACTCCTACTATATTAATCCTCTCTTCAATTTTATGCAATTTATAAGTGGCTTTCCTTTTTTAAATCCTCTTTTAAAATTCGGTTTTACGAAATTCCAAAGCAATGTTTTTATAGAATTATTCATGTTGTATGACTATGTTTTGGTTGTTGGGAATTATGTATGATGAATTATGGAACCTATATCTCCCTCAAATTCATTGGGTATGTGTATGTTGGAGGTCGGCTGTATGGTAACCCAAAGTGTAACTGCGATGGTGACACAAATTGTAAGGTATCCATGAGGGATACAAATTATATGGTAGATGAGATTGTTACAAGATTATAAGTAATTCCCCAAGATACCTACATGGTTATACTTATGTTATTATGTATTGTAAAAATCTCATGTTTCACAAAGTAATAATTTATATACAGGTAATAAGTATGTCTTTTGAAATGATTTCATAGGACTAATGTGTTGTTCCCTTCTTTTTATATACCTTACAAAGTTATTGTGATAATCCCAAGTTTTAAATGATTTTCACAGGTTAATGGATTTGTAAGACAATGAAGGTATTCAGGTTAAATGTTGAATAATTTTCAAGGAGTCATGTTTTAAGATTTAATGTTTTATAATTTGAAAAAATGGAAACTGTTTTTAGGTTATCCAGTCTACAACAATGTGTAATATTATGAATGTATTGTCCAAATTCAATAAGGCTCTAAACTGGAAAAGATACTCAATCTAGAAAGGAAATGAATTCTTGACTAAATTCAAGATTATGCAATGTAACAAGGCTGGGTCCTTATTGTTTGTATCATAGGATGGTTTAGATAACATTAAAGATAGGGTGATGTTAGAAGAATACCGTAAATGATTTTTTAATTTGAATTTTTTTAGCATTTAAATATTACCATATTGCTTCATATAAGATATTTTTTTTAGAATGGTTGTCCATAAAAGGAACCCAGATGCTAAAGAGGAGAGGAACCGACATAATGGCATCCTTCCAGATCTACAAACTGGAATGGTAGGGATTGGAACCCAGTAGTTTGTAATAGAAATGGCTCAGCTAACGCAGGAAATAAATATTGGTGGCATCTATGACACAAAACCAATAGAGGTATGACAACCGAACATGAAAGTAGTAGACCATTTTATTAGACAACACCCTCCTGCATTCAATGGATCTTCTGACCTAGTAGCAGATGAAGGATGGATAAAATCCCTTGAAAATATATTCTATGTTGTGGGATGTTAATAGAATCAAAAGGTAGGTGTTTCCATTTATCTTTTTTAAGGGGAAGCTGATCAGTGGTGGCCAATGGTAAGGAATATCAGGGGTAGAGAAGATTCTTATGCCTTGTAGTGGGATGAATTTAAAAGTCTTTTCCTTGAAAAATATTTTCCTAAGGTGGTGAGACATAGAATAGAGAATCAATTACTTGAATTGAAATAGAGGGAGGATGATTCAATGGCTGTGTATGAAGCAAATTTCACCCGACTGGTGAGGTATGCTAAAAATCTTATTCTGGATCCTGATAGAAAAATCAACCGCTTTTACTCAAGATTGAATCCAAGGTATCGAAGGGTGTTGGCCTCCCGTGAATTCAAAAGTTATGATAAACATGTCTAATGTGCTGAGAGTGTAGAGATGGTGTTTTCTAATGATCAAATGCGTTTTGGAAACAAAGAGAAGAAGGGGTCCATATTGCACGAAATGGGTAAAATAAACTAATGAAATCTGATGGTAAGAAAATCCAATCATCGGTTTGTGAAATGTTTGGAAAGAAGCTCCCTTGGTAATGTCTTAGAAAAATAGGAAGTGTTTTTAATGTGGTAAGTTTGGACATATGGCTTGAGATTTCAAAGAAAATTATCCTAAGAATAATCCTGATAAGAAGACTATATTGTGTTATAAATATGGTGTGATGGGTCATTATGGAAATTCCTACCCAAAGATAGATATGAATGATTCAAAGAATCTAGACTACAAGTAGAAAGGTGTAGTGAGAAACTTTGCGACTACGTCAGTAGATGTCAGACCATCCAATAAAGTTTTATCAGGTACTTTGTTTGTTCACTCAGATTTTTCTAAAGTTTTTTTTTGATATGGAGTCTACACATTCCTTCACCTCTGAGAAATTTTCTGGTAAATTGGAAATATAACCTCAACAAATCAGACCCAAACTTGTTGTTAAAACACCAGGGGGATATATTATTGCAAAGAGGGATTATAAGAATCTTTCTATTGTGGTATGTGGAAAGACATTACCTGAAAAAATTATTTTTTTACCCTTTGTCGAGTTTGATGTTATTCTGGGAATGGATTGGATTTCAGTTTATCATGAAAAGATTGATTATAGAGCTAAAGAAGTAGTTTTTCAGAAACAGTTTCTATTTGTATACCAGAACAAACCCCTAAAATTGATAACATATCAATAAGCTGAGAAACTATTGAAATATGGAAAAGAATGTTTTCTTGCTCATATTGTAGAAAACAAGGGAACTATTTAGATGAATGATGTGCTGATGGTAAATGAATACCTAGATGTTTTTCCTGATGAGTTACCCAGTGTCATACATGATCGGGAAGTGAAATTCACCATTGAATTAGTTCCTGATGCTAATCCAATTTCAAAAACCCATTATCGTATGGCTCAAATAGAACTTCTAGAATTGAAAAATCAGTTGTATGATTTTCTTGATAAAGGATTCATTAGTCTGAGACCTTCACCATGGGGAGCTCATGTTCTGTTTCTTAAAGATGGTTCCATGAGACTTTTCATTGATTATAGAGATTTGAATAACATCACTAATAAAAACAAATATCCTTTTCCACATATCGATGACTTGTTTGATGTTCTCCAGGGATCTCAGTACTATTACAAGATTGAATTGAGATTCAGATACCATCAGCTAAAGGTAAAGGAGGATGAAATCCCAAAAACAACCTTTTGTACTAGATATGGGCATTATTAATTTTTTGTTATGCCATTTGGGTTAACTAATGCATCTGTTTTATTCATGAATCTTATGAATAGAGTATTTAATGAGTTTTTTAATATGTTTGTGGTTGTATTTATTGATGACATTATGGTATTTTCAAAAACAAAGAGGAGTATGAAAAACTTCTAAGGGTTGTTTTACAAACATTAAAAGAAAAGAAAATATATATAAAATTCATAAAGTGTGTTTTTTGGTTGTAACATATTTATTTTCTTGGGAACAATGTAAATAAGGATGGAATAATAGTTGATACTGCCAAAACAAAAGTAGTTGATGAATGGACAAGACACACAAATGTTACCGAGAGTCATAGTTTTCTTGGATTAATAGGTAATTACCGACAGTTTTTTAAGATCTTTTCATGGTTATCTAGCATGATAATTATGTTTACACGGAAAGGGATTAAATTTATTGGACAAAGGTATGTGATGTTTGTTTTCAGGGATAGATGAAGAGATTGGTGAATGCTCCAGTTTTAGCCTTACCTTCCCGGAATGGTGAGTTTTTCATCTACAGTGATGCTTCATTGAAGGGAATTGGTTGTGTTTTGATTAAGAATGATCTGATAATTTCCTATACATTGAGATAACTTAAAAATCATGAGAAAAATTATACCACACATGATATGGAATTGTCATTGGTGGTTTTTTCTTTGAGAATTTGTAGGAATAATTTATACAGAACCAAATATAAAATATATACTGACCAAAAAAGTCTGAATTATATATTCACTCAGAAGGAATTAAACATGAGGTAGAGAAGATGGATAGAACTGATAAAGGATTGTGACAGCACGATTAATTACCATCCTGGAAAAGCAGACAATGTGGCTGATGAATTAAGTTGAAAATATCATGCATCATTAACCATGTTACGTTTGGAACATGATCCCTTAATTAATGATTTGATGGATTATGGATTAGAAGTTGTTGGTGTAGAAAATACATCTGTTTTGTTTCAGGTTTCAGTGTCGTCTTCATTGTCGAACAAAATTAATCCAGTGGAGAAAAAATACCATGAGCTACAGAAAAAGGCAAAATTGGTTAAAAAGGGTAAGTTTCCTGAATTTAATCTTGATAAAGATTGTGTTTTGTGATTTGGTAAAAGGTTGTGTGTGCCTTGTGATTCCCAGTTAAAGAAAGAATTGTTGTGTGAAGCTCATAGTTCTCCATTTTTTATTCATCCTGGTAGTACAAAGATGTACAGAGACCTTCAAGAGTTTTATTGTTTTGATGGAATGAAAAGAAATATTGCTGATTTTACCACGAAATGTTTGACATGTCAACAGGTTAAAGAAGAGCAGCAGTTTCTGAAGGGAATGCTGCAGCCTTTTCCAGTGCCAGAGTGGAAATGGGGGAATGCATCCATTGAAATTGTTGTGGGACTACCAAATACTTCTTGAGGTAACAATGCGATTTGGGTTATTGTTGACCAGCTAACAAAGTCTTCACATTTTCTTTCTATTCGAGACACAATGTAATTGGATAAAATTTCTCAATTGTACCTCAAAAATATTTTCAGGTTACATGGAGTTTCTATTTCCATTATTTCTGATCGGGATCCCAGGTTCACTTATAACTTTGGGAAGGGACTTCAGAAGTAATTGGGAACTGAGTTAAATTTCAGTACATCTTTTCATCCTCAATCAGATGGGCAGTCAGAACAAATTATTCAAACGTTCGTGTATATGCTTCGAGATTGTTCAAAAAACTATCATGGAATTTGGGATCATCATATTTCTTTTGTTGAGTTTTATTATAATAACAATTTTCATTCCAGTATTCAGATGGCACCATTTGAGGCCTTGTATGGGAAGCAGTGTTAGACTCCAGCGTTTTGGGATAAGAATGGTGTATGAAAGTTGATGGGGCCAGAATTAGTAGAATATGTTGTTGAGAATGTGAGGATGACCCGACAACACATGAGGACATCTCATACTAGGAAAAAAAGTTATGCAGAATACAGAAGGAAAGACTTCTCTTTCGAGGTAGGTGACCATGTTTTTCTTTAAAACCTCTTCTTAGAAAAATGTGATGCGTTTTAGTAAGAAAGGGAAACTAAGTCAATGGTTTATTGGTCCTTTTGAAATATTAGAGAAATTTGGAACAGTGGCATACTGCGTAGCTTTGCCTTTGAGTTTTTCTCAGGTACACAATGTTTTTCATGTTTTGATGTTGAGAAAGTTTGTGTCAGATTCATCACATGTGTTGAGCCCAGAAGCAGTTTAGCTGGAAGAAAACCTTTCTTATGAAGAGAAACCAGTTTAGATTCTTGATCAAGTGGAAAAAGTATTGCGGAATAAGGTAATTCACCAGGTAATGGTTTGTGGAGAAACCACATGGTTGAAGAAGCAACATGGGATTCTGAAAATGCTATGAGGGAAAAGTACCCTCAATTGTTTAAAAAGTAAACAAAGTTGCGAGGATTCAATTTCCTGAAAGTGGGGATAATGTAACACCCCATGTTTTTCTAAAAATAAATAGAAATTCATGGAACATGGTTTTAATTAGATATTTATAACTATCCTTTAAAACATCATTTTTTACACTTCTCTATTTTGAAATTCTAGAATCTTTCATCTATAATTGTGTTCATTATGTTATATGGAGTCTATTGGAACCAACTTGTTTTTTAGTGACTAGTAACATACCCTTTTGAATAGTAATATGAATTGTAATATGACCCTAATTAATAGTAAATTGTTTTAATATTTTATTTTGTTAAGGCTTTAAGTTAATTACATCTAGATTAATTTTTCAATATGATATAAAAGCAGTTATAGTTTTTAAATAATTAATTTTTCAATTATGTATGATTTTATTTTAAATTATATTAAAACTTTTTAAGAAATTATTTTCAAAAAATGGACTTCATTTTTGAATTCATCACATCGATAAATGGTTAGGGTGAATTTTTTGAATTTTTCTATAACAGTTGATTTTTCCGTGAATAGTAAAAAATATACTTTTTAGTTTCCATGTGTTAATGAAATCATTAATGATGTAATAATGATGTCATAAATCCAGTATACTTTTGTATAGTTAAATAAGATATGAGGTGTACCATGTGGCTTATACTATGGGCAATTACCTTGGGCAAGCCCATGGGTTTTCAAATACCACTCATGAGGTGTCCCTTGGAAACTATTAAAATATTCCCTTACTTTTCCTATAAATACCAAACCATTATTTCACTAACATCATTCCCAATTACTCATAAATGAATCTATGTCCTTCTTACCTTACTAATATTCCTACCCTGGTTTCCTTAAGCCCCCAAGGTCCCAACCATCATGTTCTAAGGGTTACTCTACAAGGTAAGAAAATTCTCAATGTCTTTCTTTTTTCCATTCAAGTTATTTTTTATGTGGTATAACTTTCAAGATTCCATACCATGTTGTTATTTACTTCTTATTCAGGATATAATATATATTATGATTCATTTCTGGATGGGTGTCCCTTGTCCCCTCTCTTTTTAATATTTTCTAAAACCATGTTGTGTAGCCGTTAGGCTACAGAATTTTTGTATGGGATTTCTCAATTATTATTTTACTCTAAGTTCATTATTTTCTTATTCTTTCATCAACTATTCTTTCCCAAGAGGTATGAAATCAAAATAAATAATTTATATTCTGGATTTTCTCATGTTAATGGAAAATTCATCATCAATTTTCTTCTCCTCTCCCACATATTCAAGGAATAAAAACATTCTCGGTGATGTGTTGAATTACAGACAACATGGACGATGTGATTTAAATTTACATTAATTATTTCAAGTGTGGTCATTAAACCATTTCTATGGTTGAACCAGGTTATAATATATTTATTTTTTCTCATCCTTGTTTATGGAATTCTTTTTTACTCATGGTATAATTTATAAGACGAAATGAGGTTGTTATTATCAAAGAACCGCTAAATTTATCTAATCAAACATCATTAATGTTATAACTTATTAATCAACCTCATGTAAGAATTAAAAAAATGATAAATGGTATAAATTATATTAATTTAAATATTTAAATAATACTCCATTACAATTTGGGAGTTTAACTTCCAATCGACAAGAACATCCATCATGAACAAATCTTGGAAATCATGTAAAGAACTCACCCAAAAACAGTGCAAGGAGTAAAATAGTAAAAAGTAAGGGGTAAATGATTTTATTAAATGATCAAATAAGATTTTATAAACATGAAAATATTTATTTAAAATACTAATAAAACTTTTTAACCATTATACTGGAATTTTAAACAAGTTTAAAGTAAGACAAGCCTAAGGTAAGGGAATTCTTAACCTGATTTCCATTCTTTGGGTTAACCTTCTACATCAATATTTATATAATATTTAAATTTTTTATGTGATGGGTTATATTTATATTATGCTATATTATGTGTAATTAGAGTATATATACATACTCAATCAACTCTCTTAAGCATCTCGTCAATTGTATGTAATTTATAAGTGGCATTCTTTTTTAAATCCTCTTTTAAAATTAGGTTTTACAAAATTACAAAGCAATGTTTTTATGGAATTATTAATGTTGTGTGATTATGTTTTGGTTATTGGGAATTATTTATGATTAAGGGTGGTACCTATATCTCCCACCAATGTGTTGGGTATGTGTATGTTGGAGGTCAGCCGGATGGTTACTTCAAGTGTAACTTCGACGGTTACACAAATAGTAAGGTAGCTGTGGGGGTTTCAAATTATAATGAAGCCGAGAGGGTTACAAGTTTATGTATGTAATGCCCCCAGATAACTTTATGGTTATACTTATGTTCTTATGTATTCTGAAAATCTCATGTTTCAAAATGAAAGTGTATATATATATATATATACAGGTGATAAGTAATTCATTTGAAATGATTTCATGTGACTAATGTGTTCTTTTTTTTATCCTTTACTGAGTTTTTGTGCTCATCCAAAGTTTTAAATGATTTTTACAGGTTAATGTATGTGTATGAAAAATAAGGAAGCCATGTTAAATGTTGAAGAATTTTTGAGGAGTCATGTTTTATGTTTTAATGTTTTATAATTTGAAAAAAATGGAAACTGTTTTTATGGTATCCACTCTGGTAACAATGTGTAATGTTATGAATGTATTTTCCTAATTATCCAATGCTATAAACATTAAAAGATCCTAAATGTAGAAAGGATGAACATTCGTGAATAAATTCAAGATTTTGCAATGTAATAAGCCCGGGTCCTTATACCTACTCACTCGGAACAATCCTGTGGGAATATTCCTATAATAGGAATGGAGGGTGCATATCCCTACCCGCATTCATGAATCCCCTTGGAATATTCTGATGGAAAAAAAAGTAATTTAGTGGGAAAATTTACACACATAAATCAAATATATTGTCTAGTATATAGTGGTGATAGAAAATGGGTTGTCTTATATCCATGTGCACACTTTTCTAAAATGCTAATACATCTTAGAATCAGCTGAATAACTGCACCAAAATATTCCCACACTGGCACAGATATAGGGACATACACATATTCCTATCCCTATAGATAGGGTAACTCAACAATATGATCATTACAAAAAGGTGGTTTCATCAAATCAAGAACACATTGTTTATCTCATCTAAGAGGATTATCAGCATATTCCGGTAAAGGATGATGTTTCGGACCATGATCATATTCTTGTTCCAACTGGGGGTCACTTGGTGAGAGTGGAACATTCCTCAGTACATGAGAACATTCCTATAATAAAATTAAATAAGCATATTCTAAAGGCCTAAAATCGGGTTCATATCCCCATTCTAGCCAGAGTCACCAAGTGAGATGGGAACAAGCATCAAGATAGGCTCATATTCCTTTCGAACAACACTAGTTTCATACTCCATATCCCAACGATCATACTTATATCCCCATTATATCTAGGGATAACCATGTAATAATGGAACCTTCCATGTGTAATTATTATATACCGATCAATGAATTTTCTTGGCATATTCCAACATATAAGTAAATCCAAGCACATATTCCTACTTCTGTAGATGAATGAATACACAAGCATCATTTTGAGGTAATTTAGAAGGAGGATCATATCCCTTATCCCATTATGGAGGTCTGTCAATATAATTTTAATGGGGGAGGCATATTTAGGAAAGTCACATATTCATGCTCCATCTAGAATTCATCAAGTGAGAGAGACACATGACTCAGGGAAGGCTCGTACTTATACTACGAAAGACCAGTGGCATATTCCAAATTATTTGGATCAATATCATACTCTTATTCTGACCAATGACAGCCATGTGAGAATAGAACATTCCTTGAAATGGTATCATATTCATGTCAATAATGAAAAAGCTCATGGGCATATTTTATCAGCTTCTCAGCAGTGGGCTCATAATCCTACGATACTATATGGTTATAAACATGTTCTCGAAACAATCATATAATAGGATCATATCTATATATGATTCCAAAAGTTATTTCGGCATATTCTAACCATGATGCGGAATGTGACCCATATTTCTAATCTACTCAATGATAGTGTTATTGAGGCCATTTGATGGACATTCTCAACATTGTAATGGTACAACCACCATTCCCTAATATTCTTCATAGAATTTCGTCCCTAAAAACATGAAATATATTATAGATCATGGCATAATTATAGAGGGGTGCAACACAGAGAACCCACTACGAGAGGTGGATGATCTGGATTCACCAACTAAGACTGTGTTCACCTAGAACCAGGGGAGGATCTAAAACCTAGAACCTTTAAATACCAAATATACACTTATATGGTGTATCACCTCCAATTAATAAGGGAAGGGTGTAGATATTTACCAATCACCACCCTAAAGAATCTATTTTCTTTCCTTCTAGGAACAATTATCACCATACAAGAGTAGTATAAAAAATCTCCACCAACTGAATGAGGAGCTAATCAGGAAAAATATTCTCATTGGGTATCATCCTCAATTGTAGAGGAATATTATACATACCAAAGTCATTCCACCTAAAAGTTCAGTATCTAGACATCCAACTAGACTCAGATCAAGGAATCTTGTCTACATAAATGAGAAATCAAAAATGATAATGGCATACCTCTACTACGGTGATATCCTCTCCCTCTCTAGGGAGATCATTCTATATTAGGATGCATCTAGAATTAATAGAAGACAAATGTGGGGCCACCTCAATGATCCCCACCCACTCCATTTTGAAAATAGATTTCTCAAACAAAAGTGCCCCTAAATCTTTTTAACATCATTGAGTACCAGGCTACTCAAATGGAAGCCATGGATAAGTGATTCAAACCTGTGTTTCCTAAGAGGAATCCATATCCTGAGTAGGTGGAAAACACTTTTCCCCTACCCAATTTTTGAATTCCAAGATTCTCTACTAATGATAGTGTAGGGGACACCAAATAGCATCTCAAACTCTTTATATCCTAATGTCGTTGGATGATATGATCTACATATCAATAGGAGTCCACAAAGATGAGGCTTTTTTATAGAATCTGACCAGGATGGCATCTGTTCAGTACATAAGCCTACCAGAAGATTCTGTTACAGGATGGGAAGATCTTCATTTTTAATTCCTTTATTAGTTTGTCTCCACTATAATGTATAAAACAATCGTTGACTTGATAATACGAAAACAACGTGAAAATGAGAGGGTTTATGATCTCATATCCAAAGGTAAAGGTTTAACCAATTCACTAGTCATCCCTGTCTTATATAAAAAATTTCTAGAAATGTGTGCTAAAAATCTCCATTATGAGTGGAAGATGCCTATGATACCAATGTAGTGTCCTGATGGGTTTTTTGAGTTTGCCGAAATGGACCATTATCTCAAGGGCTCTATTCAGCAAACCAAATTTAAATCTTGAATTCTTCCCAAAGCACTTTGGGAAAAGTCTATGAAAATCATAATTTTTATCTCTCACTCTCAAATCAGATGTGGTTCCCTTCCAAGCACCTAGGTAGGCCCCGAACCGCCCAACACCTCATGTTGAGTGGTAATAACTACAAAAATCTCCTCATCTAGAATAAAATATAAATCAGGTTCATTAATGATTTGAGAAACAAATAAATAAATCATATTCTGTATAAAATAAAATGGCCCCACATTATTTCTTGGTAGAAATAAACTATAACCTACTCAGGATACCATATCCTAGGAAGCCCGATGAGTTCAACCTCACCGACTGTACCGACTACTTCCCTTACTATAGAAGGATGGGTTGTAATATCTAGGACTTATTCATCATTAATGACTTACTTCAAGGCATGGTTGATTCTGGATAGGTGGTTTTAGATAACTCCTCATATTATGTGGCCTACATAACTGTTTCCCAGTCAAAAGAAGAGGGTGGTTGGTATAATGTTCCACCCATGCATGAGAGGAAGTTCAACAACTAGATAACTCAAAAAACTATTGACCAAGCTCATGCTACACAAAGATCATAGCTATGTAGTCCCACAATAGATCCACCACCCAAAAAAGGAAACATTAAATATGTCACCCAGAAATTGGAATGACCATCAAATGTTGGAAGAAATTTATTAGGAAGAGTCGTATTCTACTCCCACACAAGCTCTATTTCTTGTAAACTTCTTCCATGAAACATCTAAAGCATGGGAACCACCCCATAAAATGAAACTCTCATCAGATGAAGAGGTCCTATTTGGTTATCTAAATGTGATACAAATGGAATAACCCTCTCTTATGATAAATATTCGTCGGAATATGATTTTCCCACACATAACCGGGGAATGGTAGGTCATATGTGACATAACTGAGGACACATGGGATAGAACAAGCTTGGTCAGAAATAATATTTTGATCACATCACCCTAGAGAACATATATATAGCTGAGAACCATGGGAAAGTAGTTTAGTAGGCCCAGACTAGACGTGGAGGTTTCCTAGAACCCTATATTCACCGACCGTACCCAGTTGTCTTGCATGACCACCTTGTGGGGGTTCGATTATCCAATCAGCCTAGGGAACAGAAAATAAAGTACAAAAAAAATTCTCTACTACAAAATTCTCCCATGAACTCTCCATAATAACTAGGAACATCCACCTTAAATGCCTCAATTCTAGATCACCATGTCTAGAAGAAACACCACCTTTGGTATTTCCAACCTCTAGAATAAATTTAGAACATTCTTAAACATATCAAAATTATTCCAGCAATGTTTTGAATCTTATATGAGCTATATAATTCCTAAAAAACATAAATAAGATGTTTTTTAAGACCTCCAGAATTGACAAGATATTGATACACAATTTTTTGGAGCTGATGTTTACTGAGTGGATACCATGTCATCAGAATGGAATTGAACCATATCATTTAGTGAATTCATTAAGAGATCATCCATGGAAAATTTATCCCCTATATGTTTTGTGAAGACTCAATAATTTCAACTTCCTAAGGGATCTAATTTATAATGATTCTGGGAAAAATAATATCCTAGTTTGAACCCTCTGACATTTGGGATATAGTGAAGGGTACCTATCTTCCACAAATCATACCATTAAAATGTATGATAATCCTGAGGAAAGACCAAATGATAAGAAAAAAAATGAAATATACTTTAGGGACTTCACATTTGATACTGAGTTTATGGTAATATGATAATACATTGCATACAATTTACTATTTGGAAGGACATGGTTTCATGGACCCTTGCCGATACATTCAACATTCTATTAGCATCTAAAATGACTCATTGATTGAATGGTTGACATACTGCATGGTGATAGCACCCCCTTATATAATTGAAAATCCACATATGATGAAGTGGATTTCTATAAAAGGGGAGGAAAAAAACAATGGTAGATAATGATATACATGTTTTCACCCCCAATGGCTTGTGGTCTACCCTTAGAAATTCATGGAGTATGATCAATAGTGACTATGTGTGTCAGGACCTGTCCCCCGGGGCCCGTTCCGTGACTACCCCAATCCCACCTTCCCTAGGCTAGGGGCTGGTGACTAGCACCAAAAGCGTATTTCCCTAAAACTAGGAAGGCATGGCATTTATACAATGAAAACACACACACAACATAGGACGAGTTGAAAGTAAATGTTATGTAGAGCTGTATAAAAAAGGGTGATGAAAAGTAAAGGGGGCCAGAAATACATGCCCAACTGGAAGGTGAAAGTACTACTGAAAAACAAGTACAACTGAAAAAGAAAACCAGCTACTAGGTAGTCCTCTGGGGTTCCTACCAAAGGGTACGTATTGATGGCCTCCTCAGCACTCCACGTCTGTGAGTCTCTTCCGTGTACCGACTCATCATATGGTCCACCTATGGGTAATGTCTAGTCCTACTACTCAGCCTTAGTCAGCGATGTCTGTCATCTGCAACCAACACAACAAGGTGCTAGCGTGGATCGTTCATGTGTGAGTATAACGATACTCAGTAGGGACCCTGATACCCTCAAGTTATCACAAAATTTAACAAGGATAAACCACATAGTATGAAAATCAACAGATAGACCCACATAGGTATATGCCCATACATATACCTAAGCTATCATGTAATGAATCTCAATCAAGAGGAAACACAAGAGTTACAGACTCATCTCAACTAGGTATACAACTTTTGTAGAGTAATAGAAATGATCAGATGTAGGGACTAATTCAACTAAGCTGTCAGACCCACAAAGGATCCAGGAAAAATATTTGGAACTATCGGACCCACACATGATCCAAAAATAGTAGCTAGAGCTATCAGACCCACACATGATCCAGGACCAGATTAGCTGTCGGACCCACACAGGATCCAGGACCAACTATTCAGTTAGACCCACACATGATCTAGGAACAGAAGTCAGAACTATCAGACGCACATAGGATCCAGGAACAGTAGTCACAGTGGTCAGACCCACATAGGATCCCGGACCAGCTATTCTCTCAGACCCTCACAGGATCCAGGGACATATGTCAGAACTGTTGGACCCACACAGGATCTAGGAACAATCGTCAGAGCTGTCGGACCCACAAAAGACCCTAGAACAGTCGTCAGAGCGCAACCAACTACATGGTTTCTAAAAACAGTGCATGATTCCAGGAGGATCTGCTCCTCAAGCCAAGAGTCGATATGCCAACTTCCACAATGTCCCATTAATAAGTGTCTCAAAGGTCTACCTCATCATAGGGGTCTCAACACAATGGACGGCGCATCAATCAGATGCTCATTTTGTGATTTGTTAGCTTCTTAGTCCAAGGGGCTCGGTTGGAATTGTGTATGATCCAACCTGATTGTATCTCAACTTTACCACAAACTCCAGCGGGGTTTTCTCAAAGGGACCGTCATGCTCCATGATTACCAGCGCCATTGACGGTTCATCAAATGGACGTCTGGTGCCAAAGATATGGGAAAAAGAAAGTAAAGCGTCAGAAGTGGGCCCTAGTCTGGTCCGACCCGATTGGACTAACCCGGCCCAACCCAGTCAGGGCCGACCTGGTCTAGGTCGACTCAGACAGACCCGTTGGGTCTGACCCGTCCCGTTGGGCGAGTCAGCCCATTAGGTTTTCGTTATGACTTTTCCATTCCTTCTTGTTTGGAAAATCACAAACACCTTATACTTAAGAAAATATAAATTTTACCTCCATAAGTAAAATTTACTTCTTTAAGGAAATTTACCCTAACCTAGATTTTCTTATACATAGAAATATTATTCTTCACTACAAAAACCAGATTCATACCCAAAATCCTAGAAGTCATATAATGTTAGGATTTGGAGCATTCTATTTTTAGGATCCGAATTCTGGATGTGAACTGTAATGAAGTTCCAATCCGAATTCTGGACTCCGAACATTCATGAGTGCAACTCCGAACTCTTATGAAGTTCGACTCCGAAATTTCATGAGTTCGACTCCAAACTCTTATGAAGTTCGACTCTGGACATTCATGAGTTTGACTCCGAACCCTTATGAAGTTTGACTCCGAACTTTCATGAGTTTGACTCTGAACTCTTATGAAGTTTGACTCCAAACATTCATGAGTTCGACTCCGAACTCTTATGAAGTTCGACTCCGAACATTCATGAGTTCCACTCCGAACTCTTATGAAGTTCCACTCCAAACTTTCATGAGTTCGACTCCGAACTCTGATGAATTTCGACTCTGAACAATCATGATTTCGACTCCAAACTCTTATAAAGTTTGACTCTGAACTTTCATGAGTTCGACTCTGAACTCTTATGATGTTTGACTCCGAACATTCATGATTTTGAATCCAAACATTCACGAGTTCGACTCCAAACTCTAATGAAGTTCAACTTCAAATTTCTATAAATTTAGATTCTGAACTCTGGTGAAACCAGACTCTGAATTCCTATAAAACAGAATCCGAACATTTCTTAACATAGACTCCAAATTTCATTTTGGTTAGACTTCGAAAATTTAATTTGATTACACACATAAATTTTGTATGGATTTTTCTTACATATGCTCCATTTCAAAATGATGTCGTGCATTCAGTTATACATGATTTATTATTAAACGATGTTGTCCATTCTATTTCTAATTAACCATTGGTTGAGTTACACGTGTATAGGTCCCTCCGAATTTCATGGAAAGTATGACTGTTGGAGGAGGGAGCACACCGTTGGAAATTTTCCAATAAATAGGATCTCATTTGAAAGATCTCAACAAAAAGTTGATCGATCTAGAGACCACACGTTGTTAAGGTGATTTCTAGAGAGAGAAGCTTTTCATGCCTTGTGCGTACTGGAATGCTCGTTCATATTGCTTCATGTGACTCCGAATGTTGGTGAATACATTCAAGAACATCCGGGTATAGGAAGACAGAGGTGCCAACTACCTTGAAGTTAGAGGGATTCCTTGCTGAGGAATACAGATGTTCCAACTACCTTGAAGTTGAGGGCTTACGGGGATAGCAAGACAGAGTTTCTGATCTTCATATCGAGGGCTTACCTTGGTGTAGGTAAGACAGACTTGCTTGAAATTATAAATCAAGGGACCTTTATCCAAGGTTGTTGGAGAAACTTCTCTTTGGGTTAAAATATTTATATCTTATTACTTGTAGTTTTACTACTTGTTTTTCCACTGCACTTTTTATATTTTAAGTAAAGTATAACCTTCTTATATTTCATTACACTTGTACATTGATTAGTTTAGATTCTATACGCTTTAAGGTAGAATCTCATATTGTATACTTTGGTTACAATTCTCCAATTGGTGATTATAGGTGTTGTGAATTTTCTTAGTTTAACTTTGTTAAACATAGATTCTTCATTGTCTAAAGAAATTTTTATAGTGTAAAATTCACCCCCCCTCTTTTATATTGAGCATCTACATCATTATTTCGATCCTACAATTGGTATCAAAGGAGGTATCTGAAAAACATATACTCATATATATGTTTTTCTTGCTCACTTTTTCATTATTCTTCATCCTTCCTTAGAAAGTTTTTATTCATTCTGAATTGTCATTCTGAACTTTGTCATTCCGAATTATTATTCTGAATTGTCATTCCGAACATTGTCATTACAAACTTTTTATACTAACAAGTTTGGTAGCCATAGCTTTAAGAATGGCTGGAATCAATGTTGGTTCTATTGAAAATCTAAACCCTACAAGACAACCAATATTTGATGGTAAGGACTATGAGTACCGGAGAGATCGAATGAAGACTTTTTTTATCAATAATGGGGTGGATAATTTTGTTATGCTTACTGGTGATTATAAAATTCCTGATAAGGAAGTTAGAACTTTTACTAACCAGGAAAAGAAAGAGTATCAACTCAATTATAAGGTACGAAATACTTTACTATGTTCAATGACTAGAAATATATATTTCCAAATTTCTTCTTGTGAAGCAGATAATTGTATCTGGAAGAAGTTAGAAGTTACACACTTTGTCACTTCTAAAGTGATTGAAACTAGGAGAGCTATGCTTAGAGTTGAATACCATGGATTCATTTTTCTATATGGAGAACCAATCTATAAAGTTCAATAGAGATTTATGATAATAGTCAACAGTCTACAGTCTATGGGAGAAAAGGTGTAAGATAATGAAGCCCTTGTGGATAACATAATTGATATTATGCCTAATGAGTGGGAATAAAAGAGAATAGTAATTGATGAGAACCGGAAAGTCACTCAAATTTCTCTTGATGAACTTTTTGGAACTCTTCTCCAACATGAAACAAGAATGAAAAGAGATGATGACAACATCAAAAAAATGGAAATGGTACTGTTGCTTTTACAACAACATCAAATCATATAAAAGATAAGACTCCTAAGAGAGTAACCAGATCCAAGTCTAAGAATGTGGTTATTCAATCAAAATCTAGTGAAAGTGAAGTCTTGGAAAATGAGTTAGCAAATCTTGCTCAAAGGATGAAAAAGATAGTTGGCCCGAGAAATTTCCAATCCATGTATAAGAAAAAGGAAAGTAAAGACAGGAATGATGGAGAAGTTACTTATTATGAATACAAGAGAGATGGACATATTAGAACAAATTTCCCTTTGCTCAAAAAGAAATAAAGAAAAGAAAGGCATTCTGAAAAGAACAGAAAGAAGTATTAAAAAACCAAAGCTAAGAAAGTTCTAAATGCAAATGACACCTGGAGTGCTAGTGGTGGTGACTCTTCAGATTAATCTTATGATTATGAATCTTCAGGACATAAGAATCTTGGTCTCATAGCCAGATTACCCACTAACAATCATTTCTTTATGGCTAAGGTACAAAATTCTGAATCATTGAACAATGTATCTTTAAATTCTAATGATAGTAAGTATTATGACTCTTCAGATGAAGAATCCTCTTCTGATGAAGAAAATACTTCACCTACCTATGAAGAAGTATATTGGTTTTCTAAACTTATTGAGATTGAAAATTCTAAACTCAATAAAAAAATTGATAAGGAAAACTCTAGGAATTCTATTCTTACGAAAGAAATATCAGATCATTCTAAATATCTTGATAGTAAAAATGCTGATTTTATAAATATTTAAAAAAATCTTGAGGAAGTAAGTTTTGAGAAGAACAAAATTTCTAAAGAGTTAGAAAAAGTAATTTCTAAGAAAAGTGTTTTTGAGCCTAGCTTTAGTTCTAAATCTGATGATTTTGAAGATAAAAACTTGGTTATAAAACTCAAGTCCGAAATATTTTCCTTAAAGAAGTATTTTTCAAACATTACCCATGGTAAAGAAAATTTTTATAAAATGTACTCATAAATACAACCTTTAAGAAACAAATACTTATTTAGTTATATCCATGCAAAACTAACTTTTAGTAACAACTACTTTGTTCCAAAAAGTGCTCCATTTTTTACCAAGTGTCAATGTGGTGGTCACTGGGAAAATAATTGTTCTATAAATAAAATCCAATATTTATGTTTTCATAAAGCTGACTTTTCTAAGAAAGTGTGGGTGCCAAAAAATTTGTTATCTGGAAATCTCGTATACTAACAAGTTTGGATTCAAAAAGTCTAATTCTTTCCTTGTTTTCAGGATGATAAAGGAAGGACCAACAATAATACAAGGTACATGGATAGTGGATGTTTCCAGCACATGACTGGTGAAAAAATCTATTTTGAAAATATTTTCAAAACAAAAGGAGGTATCATTCTTCAGTTTATTGGAACGCAAGATCAACTTGCTGATATTTTCAAAAAATCAATACCCTCCAATAGATTTGAATACATTAAACAAAAGTTATGATTGATAACCATAGGGTAATCATTCTTCATTGACTTCTTGTTGAACAATTCTCCTAACAGTAATAAACTCCTTTTCATATGGGGAGTATATTTGATTGTTAGTGTAACTAAAATTTTCGTAATCTATTTTTCAATCTTAGTGTAACTAAAATTTTCGTAGTTAGTTTTTCAAACTTTTCGAAACTGATGTTTCCGGAATGGAAATTTCCGAAACTAAAATTTCTGGAAAGGAAATTTCCAGAACTGAAATTTTCAAGATTGAAATTCTCGGAAGGAAAACCTCCAGAATGGAGATTTTCGTACTGGAATTTTCGTAACGAAATTTTCGTACTGGAATTTTCGTAACGATATTTTCGTACTAGAACTTTCGTAATTATTTTGTTTTTAAATTCAATTTTTCAAGAAGAATATTAGCTATTACGAACAATATTTCTATCCAATCTGAAAGATATGATTTCCTTACTTAAGGTTTTGTAGTTATATTTTGCTTCTTGGTATTTTCCTGAGTTTTTAAAATTCAGATTCTAGTTTTCCCCAAATCCGGATGTTTTCCTTAAAAACTCAAAAGATCAGAGTCATGTTTTACTTGCGGGAGTGTTTTCAACCATCAGATCAGATCAAAACTTTTCAACCATTAGATGGATTTTGGAAGACCAAAAGTCACATCAATCACCTATATAAAGGGGACTCCAAGGCTCTTCCCACATCGGTTTTTCAAAGCTTTCGCATCTCGAAGCCCTTCAGCTCTTCTTAAGACTGGTTCCGATCTTTGCAAAGCCATTCTGAATCCTTCAGGTCTCTCTATTCCGAATGTCTGTTGAAGAAACATCTCAAGATATGTCAACTTCAAATCCAATCTCAAAGTGTTTAATCCTCAGGGAATGTTTGGTGCATCCTGATTTCTATATGTTTGATTCTTTTATTTCAAATAATATTAGACTGAATGGATGGGAAGATGTTTGCGTAGCAATGTCAGATAAACAGGATCCGGTTTATACTAATTTGCTGATCGAGTTCTATGAGCCTGTTTCCTTCCAGATGGAAGATGGTAGAGAGTGGTTTTCATTCAAGTCTTATGGGAAGACATATAATCTATCTTAAACCAAGTCCATGATCATGGCTGGTTTATCCTATGAAGGAGAAGCTGAGTTCTGCTCACAGAAACTTCCGGATGAGCAATGAAGTTTCAACAAGGAGAAGTCACTGAAATGTCTTGGTCTTAAGGATGCTTCAACCATTAATATTGCTCATCTCAATCCAAACAATAGAATTATTCAGCTTTGGATGCAAGGATTTCTGGTTCCAAGAAGAGGTAACAAGGATAATTTGAAGAAAAGTGATATCTATATCATAGATTTCTTGGTAAATCTAAGGATGATAAATTTCATGAGACATGTCTTGATTACGATCAAGAACATCAATGAAGGGAATTTGAGAGCTCAGATAATCATGTTCCCTGCCTTACTATCTAAGATGATAGTTTGGTGCTTAGATTCTTTCAAGGTTGCATGCAAATAAAAAGTCTGAAATTTCAATCTTATGTTAGTAAGTGATGATAAATTGAAGTGGATGAAGATGGGTTTTTCTAGTGAATCCAGAGAAATCTACTCTCTTTCTGTGGAAGAAGTTGAGGCACTTCAGAAAGGTACACACACTCCGGAACCATCCAAAAATCAAAGGAAGAAGAGAAATCTTAAGGATGTGGCTACTGATGAAGAAAATCCTAAATCTAAGGAAACTCAGTTTGCTCCCCCCCAGCCGAAGAAACAAAAAACTTATCCTGATGATGTTGCTGAAAAGTGGAGGGAAGATAAGCAGAAGAGGAATGAAGGGGATCCACAATTCGGATTGGACCATGAAGAGGCTAAGGCCTTAAAACAAAGAGCTGCAGAAGAGTTATAGAAGCCGGAGAAAGATATGAAAATGAAAAAGAAAGTGTCTAAAGCTGAAGTGGTACAATCATTGCTGATAGCTACAGAGTTAGCTTCTAAGTTGATTCCGGTTCCAACTATAGATTCCAGATTCTAGATGCTGCAAGAGAGTATGAATCAGAAATTGGATTCCTTATCCATGGTCATGGATAATTGTGTGAAGATCGAATCTGAACAAAAAAATGTTTTCTTATCGATTATGATGTGCATAGAAAGTCCTGCAGTAAGGTAACAAAGTGGTCAAGAAGAGTTGATGAAGACTTAGTGCAGTTTGAAAATTTTTGGAGTGAAGTTCAAAATTCCTTTGACACCGAGGATAAAAAGATTAAAAATATTCAAGTTGAGATGATTGATGAATAGAGTTCTCGGAGTAAAAAACTGAAGGAACTATGTGACGAGGCCAATTCTCTAGCTCAAAATCTTCTAAGTGATAGATAACTTCGGATCGAGCATGAGAAAAGACTCGTACAACAATATGAATTGTTAAAGATGCATAAAGAAGCTATCGAGGCTCAGGCATAAGATTTGAATGCTCAAGAAGAAAATACAAAATCCTTGGAGAGGCAAGTTGAGGAAGACCAAAGAGACCTAAATAAGCTCAAAACATTGTTGAAGAAGATGATTCCAAATGAAAAGGAAGACAAATAAACCCACTCCGATCTTTTGTTGTAGTTGTCTTTCTTTGTAGAATTTTCCCAACTCTAATGAAATGTTATTTGGTTGGTTGTATATTGTCATATACTAATGTTTTAGGTACCATATTTTCTTTTCCATTCCCTTCAATTGTTTTTGAAAATCACAAAGGTGGAGAAGGAAAAAGAACTACTCCTAAGGAGGAGAAATAAAAATTTCTAAGTGAAATATCCTTAAAGGGGGAGTTTCTCACTACGAAGATTTTCATTCCTACAATAATGAAAACTTCCCTCCGTAAATCCAGAATACAATCCTTTGAGTTTCAATTCCTAAGGGGGAGTTAGTTGTATTCACTTTCATCCATGAACAAAGCGAGATAAGTTTTAATTTCAAAGTCTAATGAAATTTTCCAAAGTCCTTATATTCTTTTTCATTAGGATGTTTGTACTTTCCAAAAAGGGGGAGATTGATGAGTCAATATGGGTTTTCTTATGACTTTTCCATTCCTTATTGTTTTGAAAATCATAATCACCTTATACTTATGCAAATATAAATTTTACCTCCATAAGGAAATTTACTTTTTTAAGGGAATTTACCCTAACCTAGATTTTCCTATACATAGAAATATTTTTCTTAAGTACAAAAACCGGATTAATACCCAAAATCCCAGAAGTCATATAATGTCAATATTTAGAGCATTCTCTTTTTTAGGATCCGAATTCTGGATGAGAACTATTATGAAGATCCAATCCGAATTCTGGACTCCGAACATTCATGAGTTCGACTCCGAACTCTTATGAAGTTCGACTCTGAACGTTCATGAGTTCGACTTCGAACTCTTATGATGTTCGACTCCGAACATTCATGATTTCGACTCAAAAATCTTATGAAGTTTGACTCCGAACATTCATGAGTTCCACTCCGAACTCTTATGAAGTTCGACTCTAAACTTTCTTGAGTTCGACTCCAAACTCTTATGAAGTTAGACTCCAAACTTTCATGAGTTCGACTCCGAACTCTTATGAAGTTCGACTCCGAAATTTCATGATTTCGACTCCGAACTCTTATTAAGTTCGACTCCGAACTTTCATGATTTAGACTCCAAACTCTGATGATGTTCGACTCCGAACATTCATGAGTTCGACTCCGAACTCCTATGAAGTTGGACTCAAAACATTCATCAGTTCGACTCCAAACTCTAATGAAGTTCAACTTCGAACATTCATGAGTTTGAATCCGAACATTCATGAGTTTGACTCCGAACTCCTATGAAGATCCACTTCAAACTTCTACAAGTCTAGATTCTGAACTCTGGTGAAACCATGCACCTAATTCCTATAAAACAGAATCCGAACATTTCTTAACATAGACTCCGAATTTCATTTTGGTTAGACTCCAAAATTTTAATTTTCTTACAGTCCGAAATTTTGTATGGGTTTTTTTACATATGCTCTATTTCAAAACGATGTCGGGAAATCAGTTATACATGATTTATTATTAAATGATGTCATCCATTCTATTTCTAATTAATCGTTGGTTGAGTTACATGTGTACAGGTCCCTCCAAATTTCATGGAAAATATGACTGTTGGAGGAGGGAGCCGACCGTTGGAAATTTTCCTATAAATAAGAGCTCATTTGAAAGAGCTCAACAAAAAGATGATTGATCTAGAGACCACACACTGTTATGGTGATTTATAGAGAGAGAATATTTTCTTGCCTTGTGTGTACTGAACATCTCATTTAGATTTCTTCGTGCGACTCCTAATGTTGGTGATTACATTCGAGGACTTCCAGGGATAGGAAGACAGAGGTGCTGACAACCTTGATTTTCAAGGGCTTCATTGCTGAGGAAGACAGAGGTTCCAACTACCTTAAAGTTGAGGTCTTGTGGGGATAGCAAGACAGAGATTCTGATCTTCGTTTCAAGGGCTTAGCCTGGTGTAGGTAAGACATACCTTCTTTAAAGTATAAATCAAGGGACCTTTATCCAAGGTTGTTGGATAGCCTTATTTTTGGGTTAAACGAATTATATCTTGTTACTTGTAGTTTTACTACTTGTTTTTCCACTGCACTTTTTGTATTGTAAGAAAAGTATAACCTTCTTATATTTCCTTACACTTGTACTCTGATTAGTTTAGATTCTATACGCTTTATGGTAGAATATCACATTGTAAACTTTGGTTCTAATTCCCCAATTGGTGATTAGAGGTGTTGTGAATTTTATTAGATTAACTTTGTTAAACATAGATTCTTCCTTTTCTAAGGAAATTTTTATAGTGTATAATTCACCCCCCCCCCCTCTTGTATATTGAGTATGTATATTATTATTTTGATCCTACAACTCAGATAGACCTATTGGGTTTGACCCGGCCCGTTGGGCGGGTCAGCCCGTTATGTTCAACTCGGTCCGTTGGGCCTAGCCCAGTGGACTGTGATGGTGGTTTGACCCTGAGGTCACCACATAGGCATCTCAGCCTGAAGGTCGGGGCCGGTTTGGCCAGCACTGCGAGGGGTGCAGATCGGCGACTTGGCCAAGGAGGCCGGGCTGGTTCGGCCAGCGATGCCACGAGGGACGCCGCATGTCGGCTCGGGAGGTCGGCTGCCTGGAGGCTGGTGGGTAGGACATTTGGGGAGATTAGGCCATGGTATGGCATGAGCAGCACATCAAGAGGCCGTGGGCAGGTAGCATGGGCACCGGGCAGCACGTCGGGTGGCCGGTTAGGCACCGGGCAGCGCGTCGGGAGGCCGGTTGGGCACCAGGCAGTGCGCCAGGAGGCCGCAGGAAGGCCACGGGTATGGCTGGGGTGCGCGGGGCACCACAGGGGTGGTGTGGTTCATGGAGGCTGCAGGTAGCGTGGCCTTGTCATTGTTTCATCCGTCACCTCGTCGTTGTTACATTTCCATGCCAAAGAACACCAAGACAGAAAATCTACGAAGGGTGTCTGACCATGTTAGGTTGGCCCGCACCCTCCACATTTAGGGAGGTATCAATTGTCTCATCATGTATAGGAGATGATCAAAAACACATCCACAACAATCCCTTTTTGTCCAATGAAGAAGTTAAGAAAAATGGTATAGCATCATTAGGAAATAAACCCCCTACCTTTGATTCGTCGGTCATCGTTCTATTTTTCATTGACGAAGTTGCGGAAAATAGATGAAGATAATCATTTTTCATCACATCTGCTACTCATTTCCAAATCCAAGCAGCGCTAGCTCATAGAAGATGCTCCACATAAGTAGGATTCTAGGAAGGAATTGAAATAAGAAAATGTCACCGACGTTCTTTGTGTTCTTCGTTGTAAGCGTTCTTCCAATATTTCTCCCAAACTCTCCAATTTCCCACCTCCACTGAAGTGAATATGCCAACCAAACTAATAGATTATATTCTCTTTTTAATTTGTTGGAAAAATATTCAAATTTCTGAATTAAATTAAAGGCTCCACCAAATTAATTCATGAGAATTGGAACATTTAATTAAAAGTTTTGGCTCAACAATTAAGGAGGATGATTTGGCACATTTAATTAGGGGAGTTGGTGGCACCATTAATTGGGGGGTGTAGTCCTGGGTGGTCCCCCCACCGTAACCTCTCTTGGGAGGTTAGGTTCGGGTGGGCCCCAAAACCATAACCTCTCATGGGAGGTTAATGTGGGGTGGTCCCCACCTCCAACCTCCGCATGGAGGTTTTAACCAACTAGAATAAAAATAAAGCTACCACTTTATTTTTATCTGACATATTCATAATAACCCAAAAACCAACTTTTAAACTCGACCAACTACTGTCAAGGTGAAAGACTTCTTAAGATAATACTGGTTTTGTGTGTTCAATGGTGCCCTCAGATTTCAGTTCTGAGCACCGGTTCAAATGTTATAAAAACTCACCCGTACATTTACTGAACGTACCCAAACAAATCTTCAGAAATTGATTCTGTGCACACCAGGCCTCAGAATCAAGCGTCGTAAATTTTTTAGAACTCAAAAAATTCCCTTGTATTTTAAAAAACATTCCACGGGATTTCCAGGTCTTTACATTCTCCCCACCTCAGAGATGTATGTCCCTGAAAGATACAACTCAAACTAAGGGAACAAATGGGGGTACTGAGCACACATCTGAGCCTCCAGCTCCCATGAGCTCTCCTAGAGGTTCCCGTGCTGCCAGTGTACGCACACCGGAGGTATCGACCATCCACGTAGTACCCACTCTTTTCCTGGAACCTCCGTAAAAGTCACCCCATCGTCGATTTTCAGCTCCACATGGTCTATGATGTGTGAATGGTCGTGCAAGAATCTCCTCAGATGGGATACGTGGAAGACGTCATGCACCCGGTGCAACTGAGGTGGAAGATCCAGGCGGTAAGCCACCTCGCCTACTCTGCTGAGGACTTGGAAAGGTCCGATGAACCTCATAGATAACTTGCTGCCTCGACCAAATCTCTGTAAACCTCATCGGGCTGAGACCCATAGAAAGACGTGGTCGCCATCCTCTAACTCTAGAGGCCTCCGTCTCCTGTAAGCATATGATTTCTGCCTACTCTATGCAGTCTTCATATGCTCCTAGATGATTTGAAAATATCTATGGAAGATCATACCATCTCTGGTCCCACCCATGCTAACTCCCCAGGGTCAGTCCAGTATAAGCGTGATCTTCAAGGTTGCACGTACAATGCCCCAAAATGTTACATCCCAATGGTGGAGTGATAACTGATGTTGTAGGAAGACCCCACCAAGGGTAAGTGATCATCCCAGCTATGAAAGAAGTCGAGTGCACAAGAACATAACATGTCCTTGAGGTTCTGAATGGTCCTCTCAGTCTGGCCATCTATCTGAGGATGGAAGGTGGTTCTCAGAAGAAGCTATGTCCCGAAAGCCTCTTGCAACCCCTTTCAGATCCTGGAAGAAAAGTGAGCGTCATGATCGGAGACAATAGAAGAAGTTACTCCTTGTAGCCGTAAAATCTCTAGCATGTATAGGCATCCCAAGATCTCTGCTGAACCCTGCTCTTTGATCGGTAGAAGTGGGCCGACTTGGTGAGTTGGTCAATGATCACGGAAATAGAGTCATGTCCCGTGGATGTATGTGGAAGGCTTGTCACTAAATCAATGGATATCCCATCCCACTTCCACTATGGAACCTCTAAAGGCTGGACCAAGGCTGCTGGTACCTGGTGTTCCGCCTTCACTTACGGACAAGTGAGGCATCGAGAGACAAACTCTGTTGCTGCCTTCTAATACCTAGCCACCAGTGCTATCATCTGAGGTCCTGATACATCTTCCGCACTGATGGATGTACCACTAAATGGGATGTGTGGAACTCCCTCAACACTTCCTCTTCATGTGACACTAGTACCATAGTACATCCTTTGAAGAGGATGACATGCTCCCCACCTTTTGAAAATCCATCAGTGCATGCCCTGTGGATATCTGAGCACATCGTGTCTCGCATTTAGCATCCCCATGTTGTGCCTCCCAGACTCGCTGTAGAAGTGGAGGAGTGAATGTAAGAGAATTATGGAATGTTACTCCATCTTGGTCCACATAATAAATCTGTAAAGTAAAAAACTTCTCTTTCACCTCTCCTAGTATCTGTATACCAGATCTCCTACTGAGTGCATTCACAACAACGTTCCCCTTCCTAGGAGTATAGAATATCTTGATGTCATAGTCCTAGAGGAACTCAACTGATCGACACTATCTCAAGTTCAGGTCTTTATGAGAAAAGATATGCCTAAGACTCTTGTGATCAGAGTACATGGTGAAATGGTCTCCCATTAGATAGTGTCGCCACATCTTCAAGGCAAAGACCACTGCTGCTAACTCCAGGTAATGGGTAGCATAGTTCTGTTCATGCTATCTCAGCTGTCGAGAAACATACGTGATCACTACTCGCTTCTACATCAAGACACACCTGAGTTCGGTCCATGATGCATCACAGTAGACTACGTACCCTATGCATTCCTCTAGAAGCCTCACGATGGGGGCACTAGTCAGACTCTGCCACAGCTTTTGAAAGTTCTGCTGGAATCTCTCCAACCATACGAAGGGTTTCCCCTTCTTCATTAAGGCTGATAGCGGTGATGCAACTCTAGATAAGTCTAGTACGAATCTCCGGTAATATCCAGCCAAACCCAGGAATCTCCCTACCTCTGTCACACTTCTGGGTGTCTACCAAGAAAGTACCGTCTCAATATTCACTAGATCCTCTACAACTCCAGCCTCTGAGAAAACTTTTCTGAGAAAGTGAACCTATTGGATCCAAAACTGGAACTTCAAGAGCATACAATAAAGCTGGTGCTCTCAGAGTGTGTCTAGTACCACCAGAAAATGGTATGCATGATCCTCCTCAGTAGTCATGTAGATCAGAATGTCGCCAATGCCGATTACGACAAAGGGATCAAGGTATAGTTGGAAGATCATGTTCATGAGTCCCATGAACACTTTTGGAGAGTTGGTTACGCCAAAGGGAATAACCAAGAACTCGTAGTGGTCGTACTGACACCTGAAGGCCATCTTCTGCACATCCTCATCTCAATATCTGAGCTGGTGATAACCAGATCTGAGTTCTATCTTCGAGAACCACCATGCACCCTTCAGCTGATCCAAAGGGTCTTCAATCCGCAAAACTGGGTACTTGTTTTTCACGTTCACCTGGTTCAGGTGACAGTAGTCGACATAGAGCCTCAAGCTCCTGTCCACCTTCATGGAGAACATAATCGGGGCTGCCCAGGGAGAAACACTGTTCTAGATGAATCCATTCCCCTGCAAGTCCTCTAGCTGTACCCACATCTCATGAAGCTCAACGAGGGACATCCAATATGCTAGAGTAGATATTAGTGTCGTCCCGGGGTATAGTTCAATGTTGAAGTCCACCTCCCTGCGTGGAGGTAGTCCGGGAACAACGTCAGGGAAAACATCCGCGTACTGGTACACCACAACCGGATATCTCAGACTCTCTACATCTACTTCTCTAAGGGTAAGGTAGGCCAACTGATGAGTGATCGGCTGCACCCCCTCCAAGTAAGTCTTTCCTACGCTGCAAAGGCTCCCCTCTCACTGGTGAATGTGATCCTTGTCCCATCTGTGCAGACACACCACACTTTTTGCCTAATACAGTCGATCTGAGCATGGACTATAGATTACCATTCCATACCCAAGATGACATCGTAAGGCCTTGACGTCACTACAAGGAGATCCCCACTAAAGCTCTTGCCCCCTAGAGTAAGCTCACACTACCGGCAACAGTGCGTAATGATCAAGTTTTCTCCCATAGGAGTCTCTAGCCGTAAGGATCGAGCCCACGGCTCTGTCGGAATCTCCGAGATCCAAACAGGGGAAGTGGAAATGATAGAGTGAATGGAACGCGTGCCTATAAGAAATTCAACTAAGGTGGAGTAGACACATATTGTACCTCGAATCATCTCCATAGAACCATGTTCATATGCCTCAGCTTCCTAGATATGAGGTCTACCCTATCCAACTACTCCCTACGGTCAAGGTGGACCTCCTAGTAGTGGTGGCAGTAACACCTTAAATCGTCGTCCACTATCGGCTGTACAACCAGCTCCTTTGTGACATTCGCCTGCTCCCTGCGGTCCGCCTCATTCGAACCTCTGCATCTGCCTAGGTGGACCCTCAACTGTCTGATGATCATCAGTATGGTGGGTCCGACAGTCACGAGCCATGGGACCCTGCCCACCGCAAGTGTAGCATTGCCCGCTCCACGCATGACTGGCTCTGTCTCGTGTCCCCTGCACAACTAAACCCGTATCCTGAGGTCATCCACCATATGGTCTAGTACACTTAGACCTCTGTGAAAACTGTCTTCTCCCAGCTACAGAAGACTCTGCTACATGATGCCCAGTGGTGGGTCTCGCTACTGGTGACTGCTCAGCAATGAAACTCTCTACTAAGAGGGCTCGCTCCAACACCCCCGCCTATGTCAGGATGCTGAGGGAGATCATCGGAGCTCTGATCTCTCGCCTAAGCCCCTGCTCGAAGGTCTATGCCCTGCAAAATGGGTCACATACCATATATGTGGTGTAGCATGAGAGGTCGGTGAACCTCGCTGTGTACTGATCTACCGTCATTCGACCCTGCTGTAGATGCAGTAGCTCCTAGATCCACACCGCATGTAGGGTGGCTGGGACAAACTCTGCCTGAAATAGACTCTCAAAGTCTACCCAGAGAAGTGTCACCTCATCATGCACCTAAAGCATCAGGATCCACCATTTACCTACTACTTCCTGAAGGAGACTCGTGACAAGGATCACCATAACGTCTTCTCGTGTCCCTAACAGTATGAAAACTCTCACCATAGCCTCTAGCCAATCCTCATCTTCCTGAGGGTCTGTCTCGCCCATATACCTAGGCGGTCTCTAGTGCTAGAACTCTTACAATGCGCTCAGGCAGCATTCACTCTCTACTGTTGGGTCTGGGGGCATTGGTGGCTCAACAGGTAGTGGTATCGTTGGAGCCTCCGCTATTATAGAGCCATGCACTGAGGCCTCATCGCTTAGTGGGATACCATCTCATACAAATGACGGAACCCTGGCTGGCGGTCTTCGTGGAGGCATCCAGAAAAGAAACTGGTGTGCCATGGTACATAAGTTATACCTGGTGAGCAGACTCAAAGAGATCACAAATAAAACTCTTGAAACACACACACAATCAGTGTTTTTGTGCACTGAGTCGGAAATTAGATGTCAGGGTCCTGGTGTATGGATACGTTGTTCGCCGCACCAATACCGGACTCACTGGACTAAAAACCACACTTAGTACTCTTAACAAAATTCCTTTACAAAAAAGAAAAATCATACTCCTAACTTCTATTGTAGAACCGACTCCTCTTATACCAATTTGTCACGACCCGTCCCCCGGGGCCCATTCCATGAGTACCCCATGCCCGCCATCCATAGGCCATGGGCTGGAGACTAGCACCAAAGCAGTATTTCCCTAAAAATGAAAAGGAATTGCCTTTATAAACTAAAAACAAACACACAACAGAGTACGAGTTGAAAGTAAACACTATGTAAAGCTGTATACAAAAGAGTGCCGAAAAGCAAAGGGGGCCGGAAATACTAGACCAACTGGAAAGTGCAAGTACAACTAAAAAAAAGTACAACTGAAAATGAAAAGAAGCTACTAGATCATCCTCTAGGTTTCCTACCTGAAGGGTAGGTACAGATGGCCTCCTCATCACTCCATGTATGTTAGTCTCCTCCATGTACCGACTCATCGTATGGTCCACCTCCGGGTACTGTCCAGTCCTGCTACTCAGCCTCAGTCATCGGTGTTGATTGTCTATGATCAACAAAACAAGGTGCGAGAAAATCCCTTGTATGGGTGAGTACAACGATACTATGTAGGGACCCCGAGACACTCATGGTCTCACAAAATCCAACAAGGATAAACCATATAGTATGAAATCAACATATAACCCCACTTAGGTATATTCCCATACATATACCTAAGTTTTCAATTAATCCATTTCAATCATGAGAAAATACAAGAGTTACTGACTCCGATCAACGAGGTATACAAATTTTGTAGAGTGATAGAGATGATCAGATGTAGTTACTGATTCATCTAAGCTGTCTGATCCACACAGGATCAAGGACCAGCAGTTCGAACGGTCGGACCCCCACAGGATCCAGGAAAAGTAGTCAAAGCAGTCGGACCCACACAGGTTCCAGGACCAGCTAAGCTGTCAAACCCAAATAGGATCCAGGACCAGCTATTCTGTTGGACCCATACACGATCCATGAACAGAAGTCCAAACTGTCAGACCCACACATGATCCAGGAAAAGTTGTTAGAGTTTTCAGACCCATATAGGATCCAGGACTAGCTATTCCGTTAGACCCACACAGGTTCTAGGAACCGAATTCCGAACTATTAGACCCAAAAAATGATATAGGAATAGTAATCAGAGCTGTCAGACCCACACAGGATCCAAGAACTGTCATCAGAGCGTCGCCAACCGTAGGGTTTCTACAAAACGTTCTTGATTCTTGGAGGGTATGATCCTCAATACAAGATTCAATATGTGAACTTCCACAAAGTCCCAGGAAGAAGTTTCTCAAAAGTCCACCTCACCATAGGTGTCTCAACGCAATAGATGACGCATCTATCAGACGCCCAGTCTGTGAGTTATTAGCTTTTTAGACCCGGTGCCCCAATTGGATTCATGTACGATCCATCCTAACCGTATATCAAATTTACCCTAAACTCCAGTGGGGTTTTCTCAAAGGGACTGTCATGCTCCACGATTATTAGCACCCACTAACAGTTCATCAAACGGACGTTCGGTGCCAAAGATATGGTCAAAGGAAACTAAAGGGTCACAAGTGGGCCTGGGTCTGGTCCAACCCGGTCTGGGATGAAACGGATAGACCCGTTGGGTCTGACCCGACCCATTAGGAAGGTCAGACCATTATGTTCAACCTGATCCGTTGGGGCTGGCCCATTGGACTGTGGGGGTGGTTCGGCCCAGAAGCAGCCGTGTAGGTGGCTCACCTCAAAGGCTGGGGTCAGTTCGGCCAGTGCCGCGAGGGGCGCGTCTCGGAGACTCGGCATAGGAGGCCGGGCCGGTTCAGCCAGCGATGCCACGAGGGACGCCGCGGGTCAGCTCGGGAGGCCTACGGCCTGGAGGCTGGTGGGCAGGTCGGAAGGGCACGAGCAGGCCGCGGGCTGGCGCGGGCAGGTGCGGGCAGCACACCGTGAGGCTGCAGGGAGGCAGCCGGGGACTAGGCAGTGCGTCGGGAGGCCGCGGGTAGGCAGACTGGCCCCCCGGAAACATGTTGGGTGGCCTTCCGGTTGCCGGTCAGCACGTCGGGAGGTCGGCTGGGTGTCGGGCATCGTTCCAGGAGGTCGTGGGCAGGCCGCGGGTTCAACCGGGGCATGCGGGGCACTACGGGGGCGGCGCGGTTCATGGAGGCAGCGGGTAGTGCAGCCTTGTCGTTTCCACCTCCATGCCTCATCATTGTTATCTTTCCATGCCAAATAACACCAAGAATGAAAATATACCGAGGGTGTCGGGCCATTTTATGTTGGCCCACACCCTCTGCATTTAGGGAGGTATCGATTGTCTCATCAAGTATAGGAGATGATCAACCACAGGCCCACAAAAATCCAATTTTATCCAATGAAGAATTTATGAAAAGGGGTCTAACATCATCAAACAATAAACCCCATACTATTGATTCGTTAGTCGATGTTCGTCGTTTGTTAATGGATTTGCGGAAAATAGACGAAGAGAATTGTCTTTCGTCACGTCCGCTACACATTTCCAAATCCATGTTGTGCTTGCTCGTGGAAGATGCTCCATGTCTGTAGGATTCAAGGAAGGAAGTCGAAGAAAAAAACGTCGCATGCGTTCTTCACATTTTTTATTGGAAGCATTCTTCCAATATTTCTCCCAAGCTCTCCTCTTTCCCACCTCCATCGAAGTGAATATTCCAACCAAAATATTAGATTGCATTCTCTTATTAATTTTTTGGTAAAATATTCAAATTGGTGAGTTAAATTAAAGGCTCCACCAAATTAATGCATCAGAGTTGGCACATTTAATTAAAGTTGTTGAATCCATAATTAAGGATGAGGATTTGGCACATTTAATTAGGGGAGTCGGTGGCACCATAAATTGGGGGTTTAGTCTTGGGTGGTCCCCACACCATAACCTCTCGTGGGAGGTTAGGTAAGGCTAGGCCCCACCACCATAACCTCTCATGGGAGGTTAATGTGGGGTGGTCCCCACCTCCAACATTTGCATGGAGGTTTTAACAAACTAGGATAAAAATAAGGCTACGAGTTTATTTTTATCTAACTTATTTATCAAAACCCAAAAACTAACTTTTAAACTCGACCAACTGCCATTGAGTGAAAGTCTTCTTAAGTGAATACCAGCTCTGTGAGTTCAATGGTGCCTACAAATTTCTGTTCCGAGCACCAGTTCCAATGTTATAAAAACTCGCCTGTACGTTTACTGAATGTACCCGAACAAAACATCATAAATTGATTCCCGGCACACTAGGCCTCAAGAATCAAGCGCCGTATATATTCGCAGACTTTTAAAATTTCCATGTATTTAAAAATAATTCCATAGAATTTTTAGGACATTAAAATGTGCTCCCCATAAATCTAGTTGAAGCAATAGACCTAGTCCCAGATGTCCAATCCCCTTCTATCCCTAATGAAAGTGTAAATCACAATTAGCTATATCATCTATCTACAATGAATTTGTAAGCAGGGGACGATAATGTCTCCTCTCGTGGCCTCTCTCACCGTCAAGTTTACATAGATTTCCCCTAATTTTTTCCCCATCATAGATTTTTTTCAGGGACTCAGAGATGTAAGAAGATGAGGATGACCTCCGAAATAACCCTATCACATTCTAGGAGGGTGTTTCCACTACCATTATTGAGCTTAGGTAGGTGAATCTAGGAAATGATGAAGACTCGTAGCCTATATTAATTAGTGTCAGCATTCCCCTTGAAGAGAAAGAGATGTACATCCATATTTGAAGCTACATAAATATTTTTTCTCTTGGAAGTATAAATAAATTCCTAGATTGAATCCAGAAATGTATACATAAAATCTTGGCATACATGAAGACCATAGATGCTTCAAGTAGGCATCCATGGGGATTCACACCTCTCATGCCACAAATTTATTGGAAAAACTGAAAAAAATGATCAAATATAAATTTTTTCGAGAAGATAAATACCCAAGATGTATTACCAACATCATCCCCATAAAAAAGGATGATTATGATCTACATCGATTTTAGAGACCTCAAAAAGCACTACCCAAAGGACGATTTGTCATTATTGATCATAGAAATATTGATCAACACAACTGATGGCTTCCAATACCTTTAATTTATGGATGGGTATTCAGGGTACAATCAAATAAATATAGACCCTGATGATGAGGAAGCCACAACCTTCCTAGTGCCTCAATGGATATTTGATATCTATTCATGTCATTTGGGTTAAGGAATGATGGTTCAGTATATCAATTCACCATGCATCATATGTTTAATATATTGTTTGGATGAATAGAAAAATTTCAGGCTGATGACTCAGTTGTAAATCACGACTATTATGTGATCACTTCATGGTTCACTAAATAATCTTCAACACGTTGTGGAAACATAGTATGATGTAGAATACACTTAAATGCAATTTTGTGGTAATATCAAGGAATATCCTTGGATTTTTGGTAACTCTTCATCGCATTGATGTTCACTCAAATAAGTCTAATACTATTTTTTAAATTTCACCACCTATAAATATCAAATAACTACGGGGAACCCAAGGTATTCTCGACTACATTTTAAATTTCATAGCCAACGAGGCCAGTAAATCTCTCCCCTTCACTGGGCTAATAAATAATGGAATCATTTATCAATGGGATGATGACTTCCAGGGATCCTTCAAAAGCCTCATGTAGTACATTCTACACCCACTAGTTTTGATGCCTTTAGTGAAATGGAGGCCACTCATATGGTATGTGTCCACCATTGAATTCTCATTGGGAACCTTCCTCAAATAGAAAAATGATAATGGGAGCAAGAACAATCTGTATTACCTCATCCAAATAATTCTAGGTACTGCAACTCAATTCTATGATGTTGAGAATAACATCCTTTCACATATATTTACATTGAGAAATATAAGGAATTATGTGTAGCCCCATAATATCTATCTAGTCCCTCATATTGATCATATCATGTACATCTTAGGACATCCTAAATTGGCTAGGCATTTGTCTTGATAAGTGGTCATTCTGCTTCAATACGACATTCAGTTCTTATCAAAAAATTTAGTAGAAGGGGAATCCCTAGATGGTTTCCTCACAGTACACCATTCCCCATAGAATACATCGATGGAAACTGAGCTTCTAGATAAGTATTTCTTCTATTCCCATGACAATCCCCAGAAATGAGAGATGTATTTTGATGGAACCTCCTAAATTCATATTGGTAAAAGGATGGAAAATATTAAGCTCAATCAAGTTGGATTAGGGATTGTATTTGTCTCCTTAGATAAAAAATGTTTTCCCTAACTATTTATCTTAATATAAAGAATGCATAAATAATGGGGAAGAATACCAAGCCCTCATATTGGGGTTGAAACTAGCCCTAACGCTTGAAATTTCCTACCTGAATATCAAAAGGAAATTCATATCTAGTGATAAAAATAAATGTTGAATATTCCATAAAAAATGAAGAACAATCCCCTCTCATTGGATATGTGAGCCAACTCTACAACATTTTCCCCAATTACAAAATGCTCATGCCAATGAATTGGCTAATACAACCACCTTCTTGGGTGACCCTGATTAGTGGGAAGAAATCTTCCATATCATGCATCAAATAATGGTCTCATCATTCATCATCTATGATACAGAAGAAATCAATCATGTCAACACTATCCCAATTCCTGATGAACCAGTATCCACCCATGTATTGTAAGAACCCATAATCGGTTATCTCTAAACCAAAGCTCTCTGGATAGACTGATATGGGAGGGAATATATTCAATATAGTATAACAAAATTTACCCAAATGGATGGTCCAAATGAGAAAAAATATCCCTATAAGTGAGGATTTTAGGTAATTATAATAATATTCATAGTAGAAAGAGGGATTCTCGCAATCATGGAAGAAGTCCATGAAGGATCCTATGGCACTCATAAATCTAGGAAAATGATCTACCACCAAATCAAGAGGTTAAGATACTACTAGAAAACCATAATATTGGACCATGTAGAATAAACTAGGATACTTTATCCATTACATATACATGAATTATTCATCCATCAACCCCCAAAATTTATACACAAAGCCAAATATTCCTGGTGCTTTTCCATTTAGGGAATGGATGTCATGGGGCTATATACCCCATCCATGGCCAAGTTGTTAAAGTACATCTTTACTAATACTGTTATATTTTCCAAATGGAATGGTATAATAAACCTCAATGAATTTAGGATGAAGAGAACCATCATCATCATAAAGACTCAGATAATCACTAGCTTCGGGGTCCCTTACACAATATTGATAGAAACTAACACAAAATTATATTCTACTAAGTTGAAGAAACTATAAATGAATTAAAATATCAAGTCTAATCACTTATATCACTATAATTTATTAGAAAATGGATAGATAGATACCTCTAATAAAAATCTATTGAATATACAATAAACGATGGTGAACAATGATAATAAGTCATCAATGGAAAAAATACTCCACACTTTATTGGCCTACTATACTACCACACATATTGCTACACAATAAATTCCATACTCATTAGTGTACAATACCTAAGTAATGTTACCCATACAATTTCATCTTCCTTCCCTCCAAAATAACCATTCGCGAACAACCCTCAGAATATGAGCAATCACAAAAGCGGGTGGATGAATTGGTGAAACTCAATGAGACCAGGTTGTGTACATTCCACAACAGTAAAGTCCATCAGAATCAGATTTCATGTCACTTTAATAAAAAGGTTATCCTAAATTCATTCATCAATGAAGGACTAGTGTTGTATCTTAGGACCCCAATAATACAAGGAACGAAGCCTCTATAGATGGTACCCAAATAGTAAGGGGACTTAAATCATACACATGGTCTATCATAATTGATATTACTCATTGTCCATGATGGATGCGGAGAATGTTACACCCCCAACAATGTGATATTTCTTATGAAATACTTTTCATTGCCATCAGCAAGTATCTCTCATCCCAATAGTATGATAATAAACTACACAGCGTGTTAAGTCCAGGAAGAAAGACATTAAATCACATAGTATCCCACATCATGACCACATAACATTAATCTATATGGAGGTGTTCTGGTTTCATGTTTCCAAACAAAAAAAATTCATCCTCATCAGAATATGTTGAAATGATTGTCTGATTGTCCTAGCAGTAATGTGTTGAGATTAACGACGTTTGAAATCCTAGCAGCAAGACTTTAACGACACATCACCTCATATCGTTACCATGTGATGTTAAATTTAATGATTTATGTTATCACTACATTACATTAAACTACAAAATAGACACCATCTCACTAATAACACACCAAACATGAGTCATATCTGTGCAGAAAAAGAAATATTCCCCTACCAAATGACATTAAAATATGTAAAAGATATCATTACCACATGATGTTAAAATAAAAGGCATAGTTCCATATCGTATGAAGTTAAACTGAAAGGAAGATTTCCTTTCAACATGACATGTAAATACCTCTTTTTTCTTGAACTATGAATGGCTTGATTATCTTTTTCAATGTAGTATATAGGTGTTCCTAGATCCTATATCATTTTCCAGTAACTACATGATACAAAATTACCCTATATTATCCTTAATCACCTATTTATAATGAGTTGAACCCTTTACAATCCTTTTTTATCACACTGAGAATAAGTCACTCAAGATTATGAATTTCAGTTAGGTATTCCCTTCACAACCAGGGAATAATAGTTCATGATAGACTCATCATGGTCCTGGATGCAGGACAATAAAAGGTGTACCATGAGTCATCACCTCATGACATTATACTGCACGACTAATGTCCCCTATATGACATGAAACATCATATTATTGTGGTCCTCATCCGTGAAACCCACTATTTTATGTGTCGTTCTCCTACCATACCTCTTTGAAATAACTACATGTGGCTTGATTCCTGACGTCACATGATAAATAGTGATGCCCGGATCTTCAATCCTAGTTTGAGTCACAATAAATATTGAAATATCCCCTCTCTGCCTATAGGCCAGACTAGCACAAAAATATCCTTCCACAAGATTTATTTGTGGATTAATTCAAATTACCGTAGGATTTGTTTTGACACCCATATTTCAATCCTTAGGTCTAGCCACAAAAACCCTATTCATGTTTCGAAGACCACTTCCCTCCCACATGATGTTAAATTTCATGTTCCCTTAAGAAAAATGTGTATCCTCATTCCAGAAATCACATGATACATAGAGACGTCCAGATCTCTAGTTTTAGGCCCATCTGCAACAATTAATGGATACAATTACCACCTCTACATGTGGGTCGGTCCTGTGTATAGTGATTCTTGTTTAAGAACTATGTGTGTCTTGATTCTTATCATCATAGGATACGCAGTGGATCCTAGATCTCTAATCCTGGGCACATCTACAAATATATATAAATCAAATTCACCATAAACTATATAGGGGTTTAATCATACATGCTTGTTTTGACTACATATGATACATTTCTACACATGGTCTTCTTGTGTAGACAATATATCATGTATAATTTTTCACATCGGTTCCCACATCCTTACCATATTATGTTAAACTACAAGGAATATGTCATGGTCACATGACATTAAAATATCACAACAAAAACTTCCTTATCACATGACGATAAAATGAACGACTAATGATCTTACCACATTAAGAAAAACTACATGGAAAACATCCCTACCAAATGAATTTAAATTTCATGAAATCTAGTATGTCCCCACTTCATGACATTACACTGTGCTGACCATCCCCATTTTTCATCACTTATCATAGGACTAGAAAATCCATTCTCTTGTCATATAGAGTATAGGGTTCTTCCACCCTCATTTATGTACCTCAATCTATAAATTACTATTCATTTCTTGATTGCCTTGTGTTTCCAAAAAACCATCTATAACCCCTAGATAAGATACCCAGCTTCAAGAGATGATTTTTTGAATATTCATGTATCCATATGGGTCTTGTATAGGTGCCTATGGCCATCAACCAAATGAATAACTCAGAAAAAAATTTATTTTTGATCCTGGGGAGCCTTGACAACTCTGCAGAAGAGCTAATCACCTCAATGTGTTTTGGGAAATCCCTGATATTATTGTCACATATCATTACTCATGACCTGAGAAACTAGTCCCATGATTTATAGTATTTTCATCTCACTCCCAGAAGAATGATAGGGTACTCATGACCCTGGGTATCTTAATTAATATCTTATATATTATCCCCCACATTAGTTCCACGTATATCCTGATATTAAAATACACACACTTGGTAAAAAAATCAACCTTAAACTATAGCCTATAATTGTAAAAATTTAATGAAATTAAACTACTAGATTAAGATACCAAAAAAATATAAAGTTTTAAATCTAAAAAGGAAAACATGAGAAAAAGTCAAGTATTCACTCAGTGAACTCTTCATCTCTATATTTTTGGAAAAAATAGTTTTAAAATAAATAGGGAAAAAGATCATAGGCCCCATTATTTATCCCTCTTAAATGCCAGGCTATGCTCTCTGGATCCTCTGGTTCAGGAAAAACATAGAGTAATGAATGTTTACATCTACTTGCCACAAGAATATGTTTTCTATTTGGTAACGAAACTTTTAGGGTTCTATAACCCTTCATGGATATTGCAATTCTAAAAATCACACATCATGATTTCAGTGCCTCAGATCACAAAAACCTTCCATATCCCTTGGAAAAAGGATATCCTTCTTTAAGGGGTCCTTTTAATGACTATGCATGTGCGCCGAGGGCTCTTTCATATGATCATATGGCCATCATCAATATGTGTCACTCTAAAAAAGGGATTTCCAATCCTTGTGAGCTCAGAAATCTATGTGGCAGAACCTATCACCTTAGTTTGATTTTTGTCATTCTATGTATGATTATACCATAATATAATCCTGACCATGGAACATTGGACCATGATTTAATATCTCTGTATAAAAACAATCCGAGTGGATTCAACATCCTCTACATTACATCACCATGTTTTCTACCATTTCACTAAGAAGAAATGTGACACTTACCAAACCATTGATGGCCCAAACCAGATGATTCTAACCCATAAATAGTAGGTATTGGGAATAAAAAATTTAGAGTTTCACTACTCTATGGTGACAGATCCCTTCTTGGATATATTTCCTCCATGACCAATATCATCATCTAGATATTTCAGTCCTCAAAAATCTCCCATAACCCTCATAAATAAGTAAAAAATCATATATTCTTGGACATTCTATCGACACAAAAGGGATTTCACCCAACAATTGAATAAATATCCACATTTCATGAAAGGAGCTTCAATACTTGTGATCCTTGGAAACACAATGGATGAACCTGGTGCGTTAGGGTGTTATGGGTTATCCCCGACCTGTCTCTAGCATTCCATTTTCATTCAATAAATCTTTTGGGTTATGACTTGTATCACCCATATTCCAACTATCCGGTTTGGACTAGAATCCCTATAATTTCTCCCCCAAGAAATATAACCCCCATAAATAATCTATGACCCTAAAAAAGAGCGGATACACCTCTGTTTGACAATTCTCTTGATGTATAACAACATTCACCGACCAACTAGAGGCACCTCCTCCTTAGAGGAAAGGATCTCTAATCCTCTTAATCCTTGACAACACCATAGAAAAACTCAATAACCCATAGAATTTTGTGTAATTATTGAAATTTATACACCATATTACATTATCATTGATCATTTATGATATAAAAGACCAAATACAATAGTTATAGAATGCATGAGCTCAAGGACCCAAAACTGCAGTGATTGAAGGTCTAAGATAAGAGACACTAAATTGAAGACATGGAAGTTTCAAACTAAAATATCCTAATCTAAATAAACATAATGTCATAAGAAACATAATCTATACTACAGTAATAGAATATTCAAGACAATATACCCTAAACTACATCGATAGAGGGTCCTCAATAAAATTCTCTAAACTACAACCAAGAATGATTTTATATGAATTAATAAAATAGCTTTTAAGACCCACCTAGTGGTTGTATAAAAAGAAAATATGATATCACTAAGACCATCAGCTCTGGAAAAAATATAAATCACTCTCCCTTAAAGATATATATTATACCCTAATTATCCTTCTTTAAACATGAGATATTATGATAGTTGGATAATATATATCAATAAGGAATATCATATCTATGGGAATTCATTTAAATTTCTTGAGAAGAATATGTTATGATTTAAATATTTTTATCCAAAAATTTTAGTTTACATGATATTATGAAATGTATGGGTTTTTTAGCAATTTATATAACATTAGATTAGGAAAAATCGTGAATGAAAAAAAACTAGACAGAAACATGGATGGTTCAGAAAATCCGTTCATTAAAAATTTAAAATAAACGGTATCTCAAAGAGTATCACCAATAATCTCATTAAAAATAGAGTATATATAACTATAATAAGATTCAATCGGCTAAGATGGCCAGGATATCCATAGTTTTGTAAGTAGCATCAATTGAACACTGAAGTGTTACTCATCCTGCCTCCTCGGCTACATCCCAAAGATGGAGAGTCTTGACTAAAGTAGTTAGATCCTAAACTCACTTTTGAGTATTTTCTAAGGAATAAAATGAAATATAAAGGTCATACCTCAGGTGGTATATGAATTCTTCATGTATCCATATATTCCTATTCTGAGAACCCATCTATGATTTCAATCTTGATATATATCGGCAGCACTTCTCCAGTGCCTCCAATGCCTCATTCATTAGTCATGAAAGGGGAACCTCATCTATATGATCATGCATGCCCCTATAATTTTTGGAAAAATATTTTCGAGCCTTAATAATTTGTTTCCTGATTTTGTATAGTATTTGAAGATAAAATCCACATACCCCCATGTCTTGAAATAACTGATTAAGGCATTCCCCTTGTTCACAAAATGTTTCCAAAGGATTATTAGTAATCAAGGTGTGAATATTCTTAAAGATCAACCTACATCATATATAGAATCTATGACTGATGGTATTGGTGTGACAAAAGGTGTAATTTTTGGCTGATCTCACAAAGGAACTAGAGAGGAGGATCTGTATATCCTCCCCTCAATATAGGAATCATCAGTTACTTATCTATGAGGACTTATTTCCTCAACATATTTTCTCCCATTAATGGGATTGTCATCACCGGGATAAGGGCGCTTCCTCAAATTCAATCTCAATTATTTTATCAACACCATAATTATCAACGATATAGGGGTTTTTAGAAAATTAGTATGCCTACATGATGAACCCACTGGCTTGTAATACCACCTAGGTATTTTTCTACCCATGATTTGGAGTAATCTTGAGTAAAAATTTGGAATAATCAACGTGTGGAAGAATGATCTTATTATCAGTGTCTCCAAATGAAAACATCATAAAAAACAATTGGATGATCCCATGGTGTTTTTATACTTTCATTGCATCTAAAAGAAGAAGGGGGACCTTTTGGTTATAATCTAATTGATGAGAAATTTATAATGGGTATGAGTCTCATAGAAAATCATCTCATCTATCCTCACTATAAGAACCTCATCACAAAGTGATATCTTATATGACCTCTCACTCAGATAGTCACTACCACTAAAAAATTCTGACCTTTTCATTATGTGATAATGGGTGAAATCAAATATTTCTGATTGGATGATGATATCTATAAACGCGTTAGATCTCAGTAATGTAGCCACAACCCCAGATATGTTCAATAATATTGGATGAGATAAGGCATTAAGGATCCTGGTGGAACTATAGTATTCATAGAAATGGAAATGATCCCCTATCCTAATGAATAAAAATGGTAAAGTAACACTTACCCTATAGTGGGTTTTTCATTATTCAATGTGACATAAGAATTGGTAAGGAGAAGAATTGGTTGGAACTTATATATTAATGTGTCGACCCTCTACTAGTCAAGCATCCATTACAATCATACTGACCCAGATCCATGTACGTGCATCCCTAGTTGGGAAAATATATCTGTTGAAGAACATGATCATAAATACGCCCGACCTAAGGCTTAGAGAGATCTATGAATTAACTAAATATACCCATGAATTATGATTGCCAACTTCTAAAATGGGACAATATGAGCCAACATTATAATTAAATTTATGGTAAGGGATCTAAAGGGGGCACATATATGTTGGACTAGCTCAACTATGATAGAGGAAAATTTTGATCCAATACTTGAAGGAGATAAGTGAGTGCATTTTCATCTCCTTTCTCAACATCTGATTCATAATGGTGATCTTTTCCCTTACTATGATTGGAGTCTATAAGGGGTCATCCCAAACATATGTGTCTGGAAAAAACTCATCATACAAATCCTAGTGGGGTGGGATCCCACCAAGTTGGTAGATATCCCATCTATTTATTCTCACCTCACCATGGGAAATATGAAATGAGTTGGTTCCAAGGCACTAACGATTGATAAGTTCTTGGAGATGATTACGCTAGAGATAAATAATAAATTGGGAAATCTACACTACTTAATAAAGATGGACCATATATAAATGATCATCATACTCTATGTATCTTTACCTAACCCTAAATGAACACTCACATCCATCAGATAAATTAACAATGGGGCAGAGATCCCATTTTGAGCTCCATTTTCCACCTGTATTGTTCAGAGAATATAAGAATACAATCATGTTGCTTTGAGGAATAGGATAATGGGATAAATAACATTCATCTGAAACCAAGGGAGAGTTTTCTAACCAATAAGACATCCCTTGGGATTGAGCTATGACCAGCATTCAACCTCGACAATTGTCATCTAAACACGATCAAGATAAGATGACCCCCAGCTAGATGGAAGATTCAAGTCTGAAAGAGGAATGGTAGTGTCGTACATCAAGTAGAAGCTATATAGAGGAATTCGGTGTGACAGAGGATAATCCTTGATCTCAGATGAGGGGAACCACTTCAGAATCACACTATCAAAATTCACATAGTATTGTAGGTCAACATTATGATTTCTAGCGATCATGGCCCTTTGATTAGCCATAGTGGAATAAATTTAACGGGTGATGGAATCCATCTAAACAAAATTAATTAGTGTACATCTAATAGATAAAATAAAATACTATCAAAGGAAATACATAAAAAAAAGTAGCTTCATGCACATCTCATGAATCCATAGGGAATTTACCAATCCCATGAAAGACTTGTGAAACAACTAACCACTAAAGATCTCATGGATCTCATAGTCTAAAAATTATCACACAGCTGCGTGGCCCCTTAATGACTCATGATTATGTAACCATAACATGGTCATGCGAGATGCATAATAATCAAAGCATCGTTTGATCAAGCCATCAAATCCCAAGGAACCCTCAATATATTTTCATCCCCATGGACAATGTTAAAGAAATTACAAAATTTTAGTTCATGGTGGGTTAGAGTAGGTGTCTGGGAAAAAAAGGTCATGCGAAGATACTCTGGCTAAAATAGTCTTGCAGTAAGGTCCCATGATCAGGACTTCTGATATGTTCTTACGATGAGGTCCCATGATAGAAAAAGGGTGAGAGAACTCTAGATAAGTGTGTAACCAGTGAATGAATCCCTATCCACTCACCTATTTATAGGAGATCCTTTGGAATACCAAACATTTCTTGGTATACCATGTGTCATATAAGACACTGATTGGAAATAACACCAAAGACTCGTGCATGAATTTACATTCATTGAAACTATGCCATTTTCTCTGAGCACATCGCTCCTGCGGGGGTTCATTTGTTGACACCAACCAAGTGAGCTTCAAAAAATTCAAAAGAATATAATACCTGAGTATGGGTATTTTTTCCCCACAAGGAAAGAGAAGATGAAGGTGGAAAAGATCACATGGATCATGCGAACCCCCAGAATACATGCAATCGAATGAATAGTATAAGTTCATACATAGCACATAGCATATGTAAGATTCCATGAGGTCATTTTGAGAAGTCTTTTTTCATTTACAAATGTTCCTCAAAGTTTCGATGATCACGTAGCATCATTTAGGAATGAACCCCTACGGAACATGGATTTTTAACTATAAAACACTTGATAAACCATCCAAAAGTCCTTTAAAAATTGGATTAAAATATCCAAAATGTAGAGGCCTCTTACGATCATAAACATAATGCGGCGTGATGATGAAAATGACATGTCTGCCTCATCTCATGAAATCCCACTATCATGAAATAATTATCAATAAAAGTTCCTTAGGTATGTCTAGTAGAACTTGAACTCCCCTTTGGATCATTAAGGACAAACATATGGAATTTTCTATGAAGTACACACATATCTCCGTAGGACCTTGTGTAGTCCCATGATGCATCACTCAGGTGGTAGAGTGATTTTATTGGAAAAATATCATATAAACTCATGATATTTACACCCATTATGAAATAAAAAATGGAAATAAAAAGGGGGGAGGTGGGATCCTCTCATGGTCATAAATCTCATGCGAGCAGCAAGTTTTCTGCAACATGGTTTCATGAAGACCCCTTGATAAGAAACCCTTATCTCCCAGAACATCCCAGACATGTAACCTGAGATCATGATAAGGCCTTTCAAAATTCATTTCAATCTCATGAGGTCACCTTGACATGTCAACCAAACAATATTAAATTCCCTTGCCATATCCTCATAAGTAATAAATACCTCATTAATTGGCAATAATAGAATAAATGGGATGTTTGAGGGATGGTATCACAGTCTCAAGAATACATTAGATGCCCTTGTAGTGATCCATGGTAGGACCTTAGGAAGATGTGTGATGTTGAGACCCTCCATCTACTCCATCATATATTAATGTGATACGTTTTGTGAAAATCTACGAACAATCGGGGTAGTGAGGCTGTAAGACCCCATCCCTATCTTAAAAAATGCACCACTACTCTCTAGATGTGAAAATTATTGTTTTGGGAACCTCACAACAGCATTAGATCGGATTTCATGGAGCTACTGGTATCGAGACTAGGAGGTTTTCCATCATGTAAGATCCGATAGAAACTGTATCTATCATGAACTGAGGAAAAAGCACTCCATGTGATCACAAATATATCAGAGGAAGGACTTATGGAAGGATGCACAAATAATATCATACATATTTTCTAGATCACATGAGACATTAAACAATCTATAATTGAAAAAACATAATACATTAACAATAAATTTATAGAACTAAGACAAATGAGTGTATGACATAATAAAATGAAATATACACTGATCATAATGTGCTTTTCATGAACCACACATGTATTGAAACAACATTAAGACATTTCATTCAGATCTCATAGTTCCCTATAGGTATACTATTTGGATCATGCGACATTCTATGGACATGTCAAAGAATGTCGCATTGGGCCCCCCTGTCATGCTACCATAGTTTTGAACATCCTTTTGGGCCACCAATTCAGACCTTACAATGTCCTTTAGACATTTCTCCCTAATCATATAATGAATCCAGTACATGATAGTTGAGTATATAGGTAGCACCCGGACATTCCAACTGGCTCTCACTATGCTCTCTGGGCATGCCCGCCAGATCTCGCAATGTCCTATAGACATGTCAACATTGATCATGTGTAACCCCCTAGACATGACATATTGACTATCATGATGCCCTTTAAGAGTGTCATCCAGCTTTCATGGTTACACAAGGGAAATAAAGTTGGATTATGTGATTCCCTCTATGAATTACAGTTTGGATCATATGATGAATTTCTAGACAAGACTGCCATGTAATTCGATGTCCTCCATACATGTTACCTTTAATCATGTGAAAAACATCAGACATGTCATATAGGTTATGTGACATTCCTTAGAAAATTCTACCTGAACATGTTATTTCTTTTTTTACATGTCAATAGTACATCCTATGACATGTTTAGAATATAACTGAGGAATGTCGAGTGGATAATAAAATCATATTAGGTAGGTAACCAGGCCATGCCAATAGAGAAACCTCAGCGTGTAATCCCTGGCCAGCAGCATAGTATGACATGTCTCTAATATAATGGTCACATTAGTGTGTAATATCTAACCAATTGATCTATGAAAAAAAATCTGATTCTTGACATAATTAGGATATGTATAATTCCTTATTATGGCCCATGCTCTATATAAAGCCTCAATAGAGAAGTCCATGCACAAAAGTCTCGTATCACAAGCAATGGGGTGAGTCATTTTCCATTCCTTATTTCTCACACTGAGCATTGCTCACGTGGGATTAAGGGGTCGTAGTGATCATAATCATTCACGTTATAAACTTCTATAATGGAAATTGAAACCTTTCATGTAATCCATGAGCAATGGTATATTATGATATGTTCCACATATAATGGAAACGTCAGTGTATAAACCTCAACCAATTGAACTACGAGAAATATGATTCCTACATTAACAGGACATGTAAGACACCTTCCTATGGCCCAATACATAACTCCAATGGGAATATAACTCAATGTAAGTCCCTCCATGTCTCTGACTATTGATCCATAAGATCCCTATTATTCCCAAGGGATGAACATTATACCTCTTCCCTTAGCAGACTGATAAATTAATTGAACTAGGAGTACTCTGATTCCTTCCATAACCATGATATGTGGGATACCTCTGTATGTCCCGACCTCCATATTAAACCCACCATGGTTAGTACCAGTACATATTCCCCACATAAATATGTAATTAGATAGATCATATGTTATCATTTGTTTCCCACACCAAGCATAACTCACATTGGCTTAGGATACTGCAACGAACTCATCATGGGAATCACGAATCTTTACTTTCCAGATGTAAACCTTGATATGTTTCATGATATAAATATATCTCAGATAATGGAATTTACCTTGGGGTTAGTCTCACAGGATTTAATGAATTGCAATAACTATGATTCCTGCTATTACTATGCTATGTATGAAGTCTCCTCGAGGCTCGAGCTCAAATATTCGGTTCTAGAGTTCCCACCCATATGTCCTCTACACATGATGTTAAACTGCATGGTTTTGTCAAACTATGTGGATTTTTATTCCTACAATAAATATGATACATAAGATACCGCATAATGGATCAATCCACTCTTCATATTCTCTAATGCATCTCTACATGGAAGAAAATTTTAATATTCTTGGTTATGTAGCATTAGTATATAAAGAAAGTATTCATTTTTTGGGAATCGATGAAGAACCTTAGATACCTACAAATGGAAACACCCATGAGATAGCCCTATTTATTATATAAATAGAGTTAACCTAAGATCATTTTTAGGGTACCTTCTCCCATATCGGGATTAGTAAGAGATTCTATAAAATTTATTAAATATATAAGAGTGTCCAAGAGTAAGAAAAAATCCCCTCCAATAGTTCATGATGATCATAACCTATATTACTCTCAAAAAATTCATGTCTCTAAGTGTCATTTGGTCTAAAACCCTAATTGAACACTTTACTTTGGAAAGAATGTATGTACCAAGTTATGGATTAGGGAACTTTTTGGAGTTTCTGTTATGAATGAAAATGGGGTCCCAACATTAATAATTGTATAATAAATGAACCCATCAAAATCAACTGTCTGGTAAAATTTAATCAACATCCTTAAGGGTTATAGTTCATATCATTCATATCGAAAAAAACCTGAATAAATGTTCATTTACCCAATTTATTTGTGATCACTTTATTTTTTTCAATAAAATGTATATAGAATATACATTTTTTTGGAAATGTGAAAACCCATTGATTAAATTTGATGACTGGGGATCTAGACATTATAGTTGTAGTTATGTATGCTATAATGTAACCTAATGATAGTGGCGAAGGATTCAGATTTGGTTATTGTTGTAGGTTTGGTGTAATTTTTTTGTTACCATTTATCTAATAGAGACATATTAATTAAAATATTTTATACTACTTCATGTAGTGTGATCACTTGTTGTGATATATTTTTTGAATGCTTGATAATATTAGTTGTGATGAAATTTAAATTACTTTTCACTCAAAATAGGTTGAGTTGACCTTCTATTTATGTTGGGTTAGAAGATGGATTAAGAATGGATTATATAACTTTTAGGTGGTGGTAATTCATATGTTATAAGACTGAATGGGGGAATTCTATGCTAGCATCATGTGTAAAAATTTCTAGATCCGTGTAATTGACATTATGGAAAATGTGATTGAATTGGTATATAATGGAAATAAAAATTCATTTAATATAATCGATTTACAAGAAAAAAAATATGTTTGGATACTAATTATATTTTCAATAAAAAATCTCAACCCATTATTTGATTTATCAAATACCTACATAATTGGACCTTGTAAAATTTGATTGTTTTATTTTGATGTAGTCTCATACATTGGTAGCCATATAGTCTGATCTTCCTAGAAATGTTTTGATTTTGTGCATGTTATTGGATATTGTTAACCCTCTATACCAAATATTAGTAATATTATTAATATAATTACTACTACAACTATTAGTATTATTAGATTTAAAGCCATATTATTTAGGACCCAATTTAATTTATTAAATTAAATTTCGATAATTATAAATAATGTTTTTATAATCATTTAAAATAAATAATTTTTTAGGAAAGTGGTCATATGATATGAATCCTTCTAAAAGTACAATAATCATTCATAATGAAACAGTACAACCAAATAAAATGAATCTATGTATTACATAACATTTAATATTACATTACATGGTTGATTACATACATTAAAAGTGAAAAAAATTTATATTGGATAAAAAATAAAATAATAATATAATTAAATATACAATATTATTGGGTTCATATTCTCAATTGAGAGTCACTATTAGAATAAATAAACCTATAATGAGGTAGAACACCATCATAGAAGAAAACATGTTGATAAAGATGAAATGAAATGGGAAGAGAATTGTTATTTAATATGTTAGAATGGAATGTATTTATATGTAGTAACATGGTTAAAATTGTCCTTATAAAGTGGTATATAGACATCTAAAATATGGAAATTAGAAATAATTCTTTTTGAAATATGGTCCTTTATAATATAGTCCTTAGATATACATATATCAAATAGGTATATTTTTGTTTTATTATTAATACCATATTTTAAATAATATATTTTACAAATAATAAATAATGAAAAAATATAATATATAATAAAAATATTTCTTTATAATAATAAAATTTATTCCTTTTATATTATTTATATAAATGTACTATATACCGTATTGATAATATTCAATGATTAAATATTATAAAAAATTATATATAACATTATTTTATAAAACATAAATAAGTCATTTTATTGGTATTTGATTGATATTATTTAATATAAAGTGATATATTTCAAAGAATTATAATATAAAGTCATTGTAATTTATATAATATCCTCTAATGAATAAATTTAATGAAATGAGTTTTTAATTTATATAATAAAATAAAATAATAACCATTTAACAAACCGCACAATTATAGGTTTGAAAATATTTAGATAATTTGAGAATTTCATTTAGTGAGGAGTTAACCATGATAAATGAGACTTGACCTTGTGTTATAAATTTTTAGGCACGTATAAAATGTGTTTTTGGATATTAAATGTGGCTTGAGTGGTGTCTTGATGGTTCAGGAGGATGTTTGGATAGCTTTGGAATGACCGTGATACAGAAAGTCATAATAGTTGTTCATTTAAAGTGTAAGCCTACAGTTTATTCCAATAATGTGTGGGGTGGAGGGTCTATCCTCCTCCTTAGATAGGGATTCATGATGTGAACTCATAATCATTCCATGAACAATGCGGGCTAATATTTTTTGAACATTCTTAGGAGGATTAAATTTTGAAATCCTTAATGGTTTTTCTATTAGATTGGAACATAGAAAAGGGGAGTCCAATCCCCCCCCCCCCACTTCCCCTTCTTAACCCATCTATCGGATTGAGTACATAAGGGGTTTTAACCTTAAAACAAGGTAGGATCCCCCTCATATCTCCCATGACACCTCCCCTTCATCATCCATTGATTTAAATTTAGTTTGGATATGGTTTGGAATAAGGATTTCACGGGATAATGGATAAATCATATCACATGATAGGGGTTTCATGTGTATAATTTATATGACCTCTCAAGGGGCATATTAAGTCTATTTTTTTTCATCTGATGAAATGTTTGTTTCAAGATAGATTTTATTTATTTATTTTAGAATTTTTTTTGGAATTAACCTATGAATTCGGTATTAATTATTAGTATTTTTTATTTTCAAGTTTCAACAGTTATTCTTTAGTGAAGAAAATATGCCATAGTTTTACCTTCATTTCATTGACTTGTGTTTATATAACATATTATGCCACATTTTATATTTAGTTTAAATTGTCTATTTTTTAATGTTTATAGAAGATAAGGATTCTTATGATCATGATGGATGCCTCTAAGGATTGGAATGATTTATAAGATCACTAATTGAGGTAAATAACATGGTAATATTTGAGTCTCTGGGTTACATGGTAATATAATGTTTCTATGAATATATTATTTAGTTTTTTTCATCATGTTTCATGTTTTTAATGCGATTTGATATAGTTGGGATGAGATCTTGTGAAAAAATAATTAATATGTAAAAGTTGTTTCACAAATTTTCTGATGGTTTCTCCTTGTTTGAATAAGTTTATGTGGACATATTTTATGTTTTGATTGGTAGCGCGCATTGGATTTAAAAGGTAAAACTATTATTTTTAAAAAATATTTTCAAATTTTTGTTTGATTGAAATATAATTTCAAATGAAAAGTTGGATTTTTTTAAATGAGTATTAAATTGGTATTTCAAAATTAACATGGGGGTTTTTCAATGATATTTTCTAGGTATTGGACTATAGGCCTTGTGCGAGTATGAAAACAAGTTATTCCTTTTATGAATTTTTAAAATAACTACTTTAGTTTTTTTTAAAAATAAATACCCAGGCTTCTGTGAGTTTATTTTTCATAGTTATATAGTGGTTGGATGATACCTTGTTTTTTAAAACCTGGTTGTCTTATATATTCCCTCATTTTGATTGAACAATGAATAGGTTAATACATGATAATTCCTGAGTTCTATGTGAGAACATTTTTATTCTTATAAAAGTTTTGGTTGGACTATGTGGAAATGAAATTATACTTCAATAGCCATAAAAGGTTTCCAAAATTCTGATGACATAAGACACTGTTAATAGGGATTGGTGTGATTATTGTCATCTAGTGACGTGTGATACAGGCTTTCTGGAATGTTTTTTACCTATGTGTGCTTTATTATGACCACAATATAGTACATCAAGATGGATCAGTGTGATTGATAGATCTCTTTAGATCCCATGAGGATGTTTTAATATACTAGATCAACCTTCTTAATTTCTATTGGGATAGGTTATTATGCTTAATGGACTTCCGTGGAGTCCCTAATGATTATTCATCTGGCATTAGTTAGACCATACCTTTTTAGTCAGGGGTTGATTACCACCCTAGGTACTATATTGTGGTACAATGTGATGGTTTTAAAGTGGACCTCCCTTTAGAGTCATGGGATGGAATATGGGTTATGGACATATTACCATGCCTTATTTATTTATATAGTAGGTGTAAGATTTGATGATGGCTCACATGGAGTCTTTAGGTGTGGGTTATAAATCACATTAGTTGGTATCCTACACTCCCACATTAGGTATCAGTCCGGTTATGTGATTTGGTGAATTTATTTCTTTCAGCATAGTGTTGATGTATGTAGGGTAAAGTGTCATGGTTGCATAGTTTTCACATAATTCCATAACATGTCTTATTGGTTTCACAGTATATGATATGTTTCAGGATGGGTGTGTTTACAAGATAATATTACACCTTATATATGTATTTTTTAAACAACCACTTGATCATAAAAAAACTCAGTGTTGTTGATGCATTGTAGGATTCTTTCTTCTCTCAAGACACATGTATCGCATAGAGAGGGATGTGTGGAAATAATTTGGTAAGGTGTAGAGATCATTAAAATAGAAATTTTATTATATCATTTTCACCATGGGAATGTTTAGTTTAGTTAAATTTTATGAATAGCTTGTTTAATATTTATTTTTTCCTATTTATTTATATGATGGAATGTATATATACTTCTAGTAATCTTATTTTTTTTGTTGAAACATATATATTCACTAAATTCTTTTATGGAATGTTGGGGCCTGTGAGTTCACATTTTCATGTTATTAATGTTTTGGAATGAATGATATATAGATATATAATGGATAATATTTAGCAAAATTTTGGTGTGACCACTTGGGCCTATGTTGTGGGCATTTTATACCCACAGCTATGCTTGGGACTCACTGATATTTAGCGTCCTTTGGAATGTAGGGAGGTAGGATTGCGGTTTTTTTATCACCACATGGTTTTCATTTAATTGGACTGGTCCAGGACAATAAAAATGGTATAAAAGAGTGTATTGGGATGGGATAGTGTAGTTAATTATGGAGATATGGTGTCAGGTCGAGAGAGATAGATCAAGAACATGAATGTCTAGTAACCATTGGTTGAAACCCATGTTTCTAGGGGTTTTATAGTTTTGATACTAAGAATTATTAGATGAGTGGAGAGTTTTTTGGGAATGAGGATCCCAACATGGGGTTGATGAGACTAGGTATGAGTTATTGTGATTTTTTGGGATTTGTTGGCTTGTTTATGGTTAATGATAGTTGAATAATATGGGAATGATAAATATTCTTATGGGTGGTGTTATTTTACATTAAACCTCATTGAATCCATAATACATGAAGTTATATATAATATAAATGATTCATTCCCACCTAGATTATAAATTTTTATTAGATTAATATTTATATGAGATTCCTGTTCAATTGATTATGATTTTTTATTTTTGCAACCATCATAAAAAAATTGTTTTTGGGTTGTGTGGAACTTTTGGAAAATAGTGTTTTTGAAAAAAAAACTTTTGAGATAGAGCACGGTGTTCAAAAGAAGATTTTGTTACTTTTCTTATTTTAAATGTCTTGTGTATAAAGTGATTTTGAAATGGTTTTTAAATTTTAGTCTCTATGTAGTACACTAGAGAAACGGTTTTGGGGATTTATATTCAATTTTATTTATAAAATACTATTATTATTTTCAAATAGGATTTTAATGGGTTGATATTTTTGCATTGTTTTAGTTTTAATATAAATACCTTTCATGCTAAGGGGTTTTGTAAAAAAAATGGTGAATTATTAGTGTGTGTAAAAAGACTTCATATGGTTTTTGAATTTAACAAAAAAATTTCCATGGAAAATTTATTTTTAGGGTTTATTTATGTCTAGTTTTAACAAGGATTATTGAAATGTGTGCTCAGATATCATGTCATGATTACTCGAAAACCATTATGTGATCATGGATGTTATGTGTGATTGATCCATTGTGATGTTCAAAGAGTATTTGGTTCATGTGTAAACCGGATTAAAGGTTATTTAGTTTTTGACTAGGAGGGTAACAACCATTGGTCTATACCTTCAATAGTTATTTTTGGTTTATTTCGTGGGTGCTTCTTCTAGTTTTCTTGAGATACAAGTTTTCTTTGAGATGCTCACAAAACATATGTGTGTTTTGATATTGACATAGAGTATCTAGATAAGAAATGTATGATATATGTATTACACCCTAGATGTTAATTTTGATGGGTCTGCAGTTGACACTAGTTAAATTATATATTATTGTGGTAATTTCTTATGTAGGATGCCCCATTTTCCTAAATGTTCCATTGTAGTAGTGTTTTATGTTATTGAGAATAATATTCCTTGAGTAGAAATGTGCATCAATATTTCATTTTCTTCATAACTGATAGCTTTTATTGAGAACCATCTCAATTATTAAAAATCACTATTTCATTATTGGTTCCCTAGTGCAAAGTAGCATGACTCTTGACCTTATTTATGGGGTGATCTAGGATTCATGAAATATTTTTGGGGTGAACCACTAATCTTATAATGATTCATGGGTAGAATTTTGGGATAAAATTTTTAATGTTTCATTTTCAATAATCTAATGCATTTTTATTTATGAAATGATGAATAGTATATAAAAGAAAGGTTCCACCCCACATTAATATTTTTTTTGAATTCATGGATGGCTTCATAAAAATACAAGAGAGTGGGAGTTAGAAATTTTATTTTCTAGGTGGATTAGATATATCTATTTTAATATAGAATACCATATTAGTTATTCAAATTGTTAGTTGGTTGATGTCTGTTTTTGGCAAAAAAATGCATGATTAGAATTTTTTTGTTTCACTTGAATTGGTCTTGTGGATAGAATTAATGAAATTTGAGTTTCAATTAGATCAGGATTTCATTGATGTTTATGATGAAGTCTGATGGGGGATGTGTTTCATTGGGGAACTTATCGATGAATTAGAATGAGTGTTGGGGTCGAACCGGGGTGTGTATGTTTGGATGATGTGATGATTCCTTTGGATTCAAGGAATCATGGTTTGGTAATTTTTTAAATCATGAGTGGGTGAAGTCAAGCACTTTTGGGAAAAGTTATCTATGATGGAATTGATAAATTTTTTTATAAGAAACAGATGTCGTGAGTCTGAAATAGTATCGAGAATGTCATTAAGGGCATGGTTGATGTGGGTTGGGGATTAAATCATGTTTTATAGAGAGAACAATTTGTATCTAGGTTTGGTGTTTAGAGTTGCGTAGAGGAATTGTATTGGAAATTTATGGATGAAATGTGGAATTTTAATGCTAGGTTGGTACCTATGGTTGGTTGATAATCATTCAAAAAGGGCTACCATAAATATTTTAAGACAATAATTGTAATGACCAGGAAATTCCATATTTATATATTTTAAAATTATTTGGGATTATTATGAGTCTGTGAAAATTGACAAGGATTAATTACGAGGCCCGGTGTGCCCGGAATGTAATTTTTGAATTTTTTTTAGGTATGTTCCATAAATGCATGGTCATAGATTCATATCTTTTAAAATAGTTCTTTGAATAAAAATCTGAGGGCACCATTGAATCTGCAGTGCCATGATTTTCTTAAGGGAGGCTTAACTTCGACCGCTGTTTGACGAGTGAAAAAGTTAATTTTTGTGACTTTTAATGAAATATTAAAAAAACATAAATTGTTATTTTATTTCATAAATATTTTTCCATACAAACTATTGAGCGGTAGTGGAGGGGACCACAGAGGTGGTTATACATTTAATTTGGGATATTAAACACCTGGTTACACCTTGGATGCGTAACCACCCATCATTTATTAACGTGGCACATTAACTACGTCAGTTAATTAATTTTATTAATTACTTGGAGCGTTACTCACCCTATCTCCCCTCTATTTATAAGGTTCTTGGGTTTAGTTTTTGGCATGACATCATCAAGTGAGGAAGCCCTGAAAAAGTGACATGATGCCTTCCACCGACGTAGAACAGAGGATTAATGACGGCAGTTGTTGAATCAATCCAAAGGTCGATGAATGATAGACTCTGGTGAAGAACCACCAGGAGGATGAGACTAGATTCAGTGAGTAGTGAAGAGCTCCACCGAATCATGAACTGATGACAATGATAGAGGAGGTTCAGTAGATCATCGTCAGCAGATGTCTCATCCATGTAGGGTTTTTTGTTTTTGATAATGAGAAATTATTCCTTTCACGTTCTTGATTTATATAATGAACACATATCAACTGACAAATGGAATGTTCTGTGGATCATTATATAAACACAGGAGGTTTATGTGGGGTTACATGTCAGGAGTTATTTCAAAATTCATTCATTGTTGCTAACCCGTCATGTTAAAACGCAAACATAGCGGGTGTGGTCCAATCTGAACAAGGATTGGATCCTCTGCTGACCATGTTGTTCTTGTGTTTCCAGTGCACGGTCGGGAAATGTGACAGCCAGGAGGATATAGGGGTCACATAGTGTAGGTGGTGACATAAGAGGCTCATAGTCCTTGATAGCACCAAAAACGGACCATTAGAGCATGTCTGGTAGCCCGTGGAGAGAACTATTGTCGCGCAATACCGGAGGTGGCCGGCGGTGGCCAGAGGAGGCCTGAGGAAACCAGCCCAAGGCAGTGGGATGTTGGCATGCCATCCCACACCACGATGGCCAAAGGCATCCAGAATGATCTAGCTGCATAGGGTAAGGGTTTCGCCCGTAGCCACGACCAACAGGTCGTTCAAGGAAGGGGAGGCACCACCCCATGCCATGGAACTTTTTCTGGAGACTAGTTGGGAACCTAGATGGATATTACATGCGGTGGGGTATCAACCCACTGGCTAGATAAAATAGACCCATGTATGCAGGGCTAGGTGGAGACATGGTCCGCCTTCAGGCAGATCGAGCCACATGCGGGCCAGCCGAATGGGCTGGACCTACAACCGAGGAGACTGACACAGGAAGGATGCATGAACCAGCTAGAAAGACCCTGATGGAACAGACTTGGGCAGGGTATGGTAGAACCTGAGACCAATTGCCTCGGGCGGGCCAGACGGAGTTGGACCAGGCCCAGAACCAACTGGTCCCCAAATAAAGAAACACCCAAAACTAAAATACTGGTTGTCCGTTTGACACGCCATCATTGGCGTTGGGACTCATTTTGGGAAGAGTTCCATTTGGCATATTATAGCAGGCTCGACCTATAGGGGCCGGACTGAGGTGCGATCACCCCCATTTCACAAAATTGGTGTAACTAACAGAAAAGAAGTCCGATCGATGCGACGTCTATGGAATAAAGAACCTTGTGAAAAGGTGGTCCTTTAGAGATACTCTAAGTTATTTTTATGGTGTTTGACATGCAAACTGGGTTGGACCAGACTTGAATATGATGAGTCAGTTTATACAAACGTTTCCATACCTCATAGAATGGGCGTTTGATCGACATGTCGTCTGTCACATTGGGAACCTTGTGATAGGATGATCCCTTGTGTATGATTTTTGTGGGCCTTCGTACCAGTTGAAATTTGACCGATGGATTGAGGGAAGAGTCTTTTGGTGATTAGGCATGCTTCGTTTGGGAATCCAGTGGCTAGCTGTGATATGATGAAGAATAATGACCAATACAGGTCAACATCAGAAACTCCAGAGTCTGATGATCTAGCTACAATAATAATCATCCCTACATATGTACCAGTGACCAATATGGGTCAGCACTAGTGACCAATACAGGTCATCACCAGTAACTAATATGGGTTAGCACAAGCGACCAATACGGGTCAGCACCAGTGACCAATATGGGTCAGCACTGGGGAACAATACGGGTCAGCATCTAGAGACCAATACGGGTCTACAAACAGGTACCCATACGAGTCAATAGTAGATTTACTACAAATAGGTTGATTTGGCCTGATGACTAGTCATCCCTATCCCAGTAACCTAGAATTTATACTGTAAGAGTGAGCTGTCTCTTTTTCTTTGTGCTCCATGATTTAAATTATTATTGTGATATTACATTTTTTTATCTCATGTGATTTTTTCCTTTGTGGATTATTGAGATACCTTCGGGGGTCTCGAGGTCCCCTAATGAGTTTCTATACACACCCTTGTATGGGCTTCACCCGCATGTGTGTGTCTAGTGTACAGTACTGATGCTCTGAGGAAGATATTGGAGGTTTGGTACTTGGTGAAGCTTGGTGTGATGGGCAAAGTCCAGATCCTCCTCTTAGAATTCAGACTCATAGCTACTACCATCTAGGTAGAGCTCTATTGATGATGCGACATCTGTTTACATTATTTTCAGCTTCTAGGGCTTGTCTTTGAGCCCAGAGTTTTTAGTTTACAGTTGTACTTGTGGTTGTACTTTACTTTCATGGTTATGTATTAATTTTTTGGTTGTTTACTGCAGTTTCCCTTATTGAGTGTGTAATGATATATAAGGATATGCCTTCCCTATTCTAAAAAATCCATCATGTGATAGTCACCAAACCTGGGCCTATGGAAGGCAGGCCTGAGGTAGTCACATTTGGGACCCGTGGGATGGGTCGTGACATAGTGGTATTAGAGGGAGTTTGGTTCTACCAGAAGAATTAAGATTCTAAATTTATTGAGGCAATGGTGTAAAGTGTCTTGAGTTTGGTTTTCAGTATAGGGAATCTAGTGTTGGTGGGGCATCTGACTTATCTACTCACAAGGACCCTGAATTCTGTATTCCGACTTGTTACATGATAACACCAGTTGATAGTGTTTTGAAAAGATTTCTTGATCTTTCTTGAATCATATAACATGGAATAACTTATTGAATGTGGCCCATATTTTTTTATAGGATTCGTCCATGAAGACTTCTAGACTAGATTCCTATTAGATATAGTTAATGTGGCCCAACGAGAGACAAGAAATCGTTAGAGTGACAACTCCTAGAGATGGAACCATTGGGTGGTGTACCAGCAGCGGCACCACCCGTTGAGTAGTAGATGCTACCAGTGGATAAAACATGCTAGATTAGCACATTTCATGAGTTCCAGAGATAGTGGCCTCTAAATTTTAATGGTTTGATGGACCCCCAGGAAAAAGAGGACCGGTATGTGTCAGTTTCGTGGGTCTTTCGCTTAGTAGGGACACCCGCTGAGCAGATGGAAATCTTCAGCACTAGCCTTTTTCAGGGCTCAGTAGGATGATGGTAGAGATAAACACTTCAGGTGCATGTGGAGATTACTCTAACATATAACGAGTTTTAGAGCCATTTAAAGGTAGATATTGTGCTAGCGATACTACGCTCTGTGCATATTTAGGTGTTTCTGCATCGGTATTAGGGCAGCCAGACTATGGATCAGTACTCGGAGAGATTTACTAACCTCTCATGATACTTCAAAAACATGGTACAAGACCCTTACATTAGGGCCTAGACCTTTGACCAGGGATTTGAAGAGTGATTATATCTGAGACTGTTTCTCTGAGCATCCCAACACAGGTTGGGGTGATAGAGTTAGCTTTTCTAATGGAGAGCTTCCATGATGATCACACACCAATAGTGAGAGCGCCTACCAGATGACAGGTAGCAAAGTCATATACAGCTGACAACATAGAGATAGAGCAGAATCCCAAGTAGGCTATACCTTCCAAAGGGTGACATTGGGATAGAGGGTCAGGGGTGTGATGCTCGAGATGCTAAGGTAGCCACCAGCGAGGCAAGATATGTTTTTTCTGCAGGGGACAGTGTCACAGATGTAATGACCCGCTAATTCTCATTGTATTGAGAGCTCAAAGAGTCATTACATGGCCTTAAGAGACATCCCCAAGGTGCTAAAAGATGGAAAAAAATTCCTAAGGGTTTCAAAACACATGGGGGACGATTTACCCTTTCAACGAAAACAACCAACAAACAATGTAAACTAGATAAACATCTCCAAGAAACCACTATATGATGCATGATTTCAAACCGAAACAACTCAACCATTATTTTCATAATAACCCAACCAAGTTCATCAACAAAATACAAAACCATGTTAGAGTAAACAGTGGAAAGACAACTACAAGGCTTCAAGACGACAACCCAACTCCATGCTCCACAAGCTCCAAGCTCCAACATCACGATCCAGCCCAAGAGTCATGATGTAGTGCTATAAACGTGTGACACATTACCTTTTCCAACATCACGGTATATGACATCTACAAAATCACCATCATTCCAAAGTAGGGGGTGAGTAATGAAACTCAGTAGGTTTTCCGCGATGACTTCCCAACCTATGCCTCTAGGATAAAACATGTCAGCACATTTATATAAAACAATTTATATAAAAACATTCTAAAACAGCTCACAATTATCATGTTCTTAGTTAAAACCATTTTCCAAAAAATCTCCTTTCTCAAGAAAAGAAACCAAGAATAGTTCCCTATCAAAATCACATTTCAATTTTTGGCAAAACCATTCCATTTCACAAATCCAAACAACCAAACATTTCACAACCCGTGAAATCAACTATGTATGCATCGTTATGACAGTTCCATACTCATGAGGGATCTCTTGTCGATCTACCAAGTAGTCAGAAGGTAATTATTCCCCATGTTCCATTACACCTTTGGCACTGAGAAGAAGGTCATATTTCAACCAAGCCTCATAAATGCAATATGAAAACACACATCGAGTATGCCCAAAAACCACACCATTTCAACCATGCCAAAACCATTTCAATAAAACAACCCTTTTATTGAAAACCTTTTTCCCAAAAACCATTTTCCAAATCCAGAAAATCCATAATTTAAACTCACCTTTTTAAAATCATGAAACCAAAACACTTTTCACAAACCATTCTTTCAATTTCCACAATTCCATCAAAACACATAAATCATCATTAAATAAGATTTATAACATGATTTGCACAAAATTTCACAATCAAAACCAAGAAATTAAATCAATTTGAACTAAGACTTAAAGTTCTAAGAAATAGGAATTGAGATTGAAGCCACCTACCTTAACAAGTTTGGAGAAACCAACCACTCGAAGAAAAACACCAACAAAACTGAGCCGATTCTCCAAAAACCCTCCTTAGATCTCTTCTCCTAACACAACCAAGACCAAATCTGGTCAAATTTGGCATCCACGCCCTTATATCTACCCATAACAGCCGTATATCTAAGAAAAATAGTGGAGAGTAGAATTAGATCTAAGTAGATCTAAGAAACTGATCAATAATGATCACATACCTTAAGAATCCGGCTTTGATTTTCCAAGAGAAGATTTCGGATTGCCTCCGGAATGCTTGGGAGAATTCTTCCAACCTTCAAGGGAGATTAATCCTGAGTTAGGGCCACTAAGGAGCTTTAATGATTCAATTATAGGCAAAACTAATTAGATCCACAATTTTAGGATCTAATTTTAAGTGACCGCATGGTTTGTCCGCACAGTTTGACAAACTGTGCGCTATCCGTGTGTTAGCTTCTGCCTTGGCCATCCTTCATGCACGACCTCACCGCACATTATCCCTTAACCGATCAGAAACCGCGCGGAAGCCACTACCCCCCAGTCAGCCATGCACGGTTTGGCCTCACGGTTTAGACTAACTATGCGCCACCCGTGCGCCTTGCCCATTGCATCAAACTTCACTACAGGATATCCTGAATGTCCCAAAATGTCACCCTTAACATTTAAAACCAAGAAAAGCATCATGTAAGGGTAACATACCAGAAACTGGGGGTACTAAATTCTCCCCACCATTGGCCTTTCCATCCCCCGAATGTAGAATACCATTGCTTGAATGAAAGAGTTCTGGCCACTGCTCCTTCATTTCTTTCTCGCGTTCCCAAGTCGCTTTCGGAATCTGACCACGTTGCCACAAAACCCGCACTAGGCCGATGATTTTTCCATGGAATACTTTATCCTGCCAATCCACAAGCCACACCGGGATGTGTACCAATAAAGGAATCGGCTCTAGTTCAATGTGATCCCATCTGATCACATGGTCAGGATCGGGCTGATACTTCTTCAACTGAGATACATGGAACACATTATGCACTACACTGAACCGTGGTGGTAATGCCAACCGATACGCCACCTCTCCAACCCTTTCCAGTATATCAAAAGGGACAATATATCGAGGAGAAAACATTCCCTGCTTCCCAAAATGGCGATGTCCAAATCTTGTAGAGATCCTCAAGAAGACATGATCACCCACAACGAATGCCAATGGTCTACGACGGTGATCTGCATAAGATTTATGAAGACTTTGAGCCATCTCCATCCTCTTTCTAATCAACTGAATCTTCTCCATTGTTTATTGGACAAGGCTCGGCCCAACTAGTGAAGTTTCACCAGTTTCCACCCTGCATGGTGGAGAGGGACAAGGACGCCCATACAATGCTTCAAACATAGCCATGTGTATTGAGGCCTCATAACTGTTTTTGTATGAGAACTCCACTAAGGGTATATGATCCTCCCATGAGCCACCGAAATCCATTACACAATCCCGAAACATGTCTTCCAACGGTTCTATCATCCGCTCGGATTTCCCATCCGTATGAGGATGATACGCCGTGCTCATAGTCAACTGAGTTCCAAGGGCCTTCTTTAAGGATTTCCAGAAACGAGATGTGAACCTCGAATCCCTATGTGAGACGATAGAAACTGGTACACCATGTCTCTTTACCACTTCCCGGATATATATTTTTGAAAGATATTCCACCATATGAGTTTCACGAATAGTGATAAAATGGGTTTACTTGGTTAGACGATCCACTATCACCCAAATGGAATAATGTTTCCAGACCATTCTTGGAAGACCTATAACAAAATCCATTACTATCTGATCCCATTTCCACACAAGGATAGGTAATGATTGTAACATACCAGCTGGTCTCTGATGCTTTTCTGTAACCTGCTGACAAGTTAAGCACCATGAGACGTACTCAACCACCTTAATTTTCATGTCGCTCCACCAAAACTGCATCTTCAACGCCTTATACATCTTTTGTGTACCCAAATGTACATACCATCTGGAATGGTGGTAAGCATGAAGGAGTTTTTCCTGAGCAGTTAAAGGTACAACCATCCGATCTTGAAACTGAAAAACTGAACACCCATGTAGCTTCAAGACCTCAATGGTCTCCCCAAAATTTAGTTTTGAACTCATTGTAACACAGTCTAGGTAGGATGTCTGTGCCTCATTTACTATCTCCACCAAATTATGGACAAGCGCAACTGGAAAGAAAACCGCAACATCACCCCGGTCTTCACATTCCACATGCATGTCGGCTAAGACCGTCATCAACTTCCATTCGTCGGAAGATTCTTTTGCGAACTAAGCATATGAATTCCGGCTTAATGCATCGGCCACCGAATTTCCCTTACTCAGTGTATAAATTAAGTCAAAATTGAACATTTGAATATTCCCCATCCATCTCCTCTGCCTTAGATTCAAATCTCGATGTGAGAAAATGTGTTTCAAGCTTTTGTGATCTATAAACACAGTGAACTTTTCACCGAAGAGATAATGATGCCATGTCTTCAAGGCATGGACAACTACAGCTAACTCCAAATCATGTGTTGGGTAATTCTTCTCATGCATCGTAAACTGCCTTGAACCATAAGAAACAATATGGTCTCCTTGATTGAGAACACATCCCAACCCTGTTACTGAATCATCACAATACACCACATACCCCTGTCCTGATTCAGGCAAGCCCAAGATGGGTGCTAATGTAAGGTGAAGTTCCAACTCTTGAAATGATTTCTGACATTCCTCAGTCCATTGAAATGAAATTTTTTTCATTTTCAATGATGTCATAGGCGAAGCTAGTTGTGAGAATTCATGCACAAAGAATCGGTAACAACCAACTAGACCAAGAAAACATCATATTTCAAAGAGATTATTCAGTGGTTGCCAAGAGAGAATAGCTTCTATCTTTTCTGGATCCACTGAAACACCATTCTCAGAAACGACATGGCCTAGAAAACGTACCTCTTGTATCCAAAAATTTCAAATTGATAATTTGGCATATGGCTGATGGTTTCTCAAGATTTCCAACACTATCGCCAAGTGTTTGTCATGCTCAGCCCTTGTTCTTGAATACACCAATATGTCCTCCACAAACACCACAACAAAAGAATCCAGATATGTTTAAAATATCTGATTCATCAAAGCCATGAAGACCGCTGGTTCATTCGTAAGACCAAAAGGCATGACTACATATTCATAGTGTCCATATCTGCTTCTGAAGGTTGTCTTCAGAATATCCCCCTTCCGAACTTGAAACGGGTGATATCCTGACCACAAGTCAATCTTGGAGAGCCACTGAGATCCCCTCAATTGATCAAATAGGTCATCAATGAGTGGATGTGGATATCCATTCCTTATCGTAACTTGGTTAAGTTTACGATAATCCACACATAGCCTCAAATTTCCATCTTCATTCTTTACAAACAAAACTGGTGCTGCCCAAAGAGACACGCTTGGCTGAATAAAACATTTTCTTTCCAGTTATTCCAACTACACATTCAATTCCTTTTACTCTGTTGGTTTCATCCTATAAGATGGAAGTGAGATCGTACTATCCCCCAAAGGAGATCAATCGTAAATTCCACTTCTCTCACAGGTGGTAACCCTGAGAAGTTATTAGGAAACACATCATGCAATTGATCCACAAATACTGGAAAACTATTACTCACGATCTCTTCCATCGATTCCAAGTGTAACGTAGCCAGCTAGTAAGAGATTGTTTCTACTGATGGTGTCAACAAGCCTATTTCACATTCCTTCACCACTATTTCTTCTCTAAAGAGATGCTCGATGCCATCATCAGTCACGAAACTGACTGTTCTGCTATAACAGTCAATGTGAGACCTAAACTCTGTCAACCAATCCATACCCAGGATTATATCATAGACATCCATCTCCAGCATAGAGAAATCCCATTTTAGCCCAGCTCCATAAACAGTTATAGAACATGATCTACACACGAAGGCTCTACATTCTCTTTCACCAAGAGGTGTTTGATGTTTTATCACAGAAGACATCATTTCAACTTTTATGTTAAGAAACTCAGAAATTTGAGAAGTAAGAAAAAAAACGTGATGCACCAGTATCGAACAACACTTGCATGAGGGTAGAATTCAAAAGAATCATACCTCTCAACGTAGACGGTCCAGACTGGTCATCCACAATCACATTTTCCGATCAATACAATTGCTTTGTTGATGCACTCTGATCCTTATTGCCTTGTTGTGATTTTCATGCCTGAGGAGTCATGGTATTCCGAGAATCACCATAACTAGCTCTGTTCTGCAGGAGAGACTGATTTTTCTATCCCCGCCCTGTCAATGCATAATATTCTTGCGACGCTTGTGAAGTGTCATGCGCACCCAACCTCAGAGCACTGTGACAATATCGCTGATGATGCCCCGTCTTATTACAATTATGACATGATTTTTGTGGTGTTGTACATTCTCATTTCATGTGGTCAATTCCGCCACATAGAAAATACACGGCTTTCATCATGGGTCGTGGAGGAAGATTCACCGATCAAGCCGTTTGATTCTGATTTTCACTCCCACCTTGGAAATAGGTGTCCCTCTTCCTCTTGTTCGTTGAATTAGAGTTCCCACCCGTTCCCATGGGTATCATCATACTTCATCCTACCATAACTCCTGAGATTTTCCTTTCTACTACTGTTTCTCTGTTTACTATCTCCTTATAATCCATAATACTAAGCACAACTATCTTCAAGAGAATCTCCTATCACAATCCGGATTTAAAGATGTGTGCCTTCAGCGACGCACTTGCAGCATCCTCCAGTGCAAAGCATACTAAATTCATGAATTTATCCGCATACTCTGTGACAGAGAGATTTTTCTGATTCAGGCTGAAAAACTTCAATTTTCCTTGGGATCATGAATGCGTGAGGATAGAATTGTTTATTGAACAACTCCTCAAATTCCTCCTAGACCTAGCCTTGACCAACCTTAGCATGCACCACCAGCTCCCACCACTGTCGTGCAATATCCTCCAGCATATAGGCCGCTAACTTTACTTTCAGTTCTACTGGTGTGCTGATGAAATCGAACATACAATTCATCCTGATTAGCCACACATCCACCTTTTCTAGTTTAGAATCACCCCGAATGATGGGTGGATTCTGATTCTGGAATTGGACGGAATGGTCTACATGCATTGACTCATCCCTCTGATTCACCGTGTCCAACGCTTGGAATGCTTGAACTATACATTGGACTAGCTGTTGGTTCACATGTGGCTCAGGTGCGACCACATTCTCTACACCCTCTTCCATTTGGTTTTTACGATTCCTAACAAGTTCCATTTTCTATACAAACAATGCCTGCTATTAGTCTCCCTTCTCAGCAACTGAAGGCTTAGCATTTCAATTTCTATTACAGCACTATCACAACATTAATTTCCTACCATTTCTAAAATAGATATTTTCTTCTCTTTTTAAAATCAATCTATATTAAAAATATGTCAACCATTATCTTTTAAAAATATTTCATTTCAAAATGTGCTTAAAATTATCAAAAATCACACTTTTTCATCAAACTATAATCCATTTCTCAAAATGATTTATGCAATCCTAGTGGGAATTCATTCCTCTACAATTAATTTCATGTTCATCTCATTGGATAAACCCATGAAAATGAGATTTTCAACATTATAGAAGTGTATAAAAACACTTATTTACCCAACACCCTGGTAACTTGAAGTTCAGCATAAACGGGTTAGTTACATCCTTTTATGCTATACACATCATGTTCTGACAATCCTACTCTTGTCTAAGATGACCACCCAAAGAATAGCCAAGAAGTAATTTTAAATAGAAATAACTCAACGTTTATTTTCATAATAACCCAACCAAGTGCCACAACGGAATACAAAACGAAGTCATAGTATAAAGAGGAAAGACAACTACCAAACTTCAAGATGACAACCCAACTCCATGCTCCACAAGCTCCAAGCTCCAACATCACAAACCAGCCCATGAGTCTTAAAGTAGAGCTATAAACGGGTGACACATAACCTTTGCCAACATCCCGGTATATGACATCTGCAAAAGCACCATCGTACCAAATCAGGGGGTGAGTAATGAAACTCAGTAGGTTTTCCCCAATGACTTCCCAATCCATGCCTCTAGGATAAAACATGTCAGCACATTTATACAAAACAATTTATATAAAAATATTCCAAAATAGTTCACAATTAACAAGTTCTAAGTTAATACCATTTTCTAACAAAACCATCTTTCTCAAGAAAATAAACCAAGCAATGTTCCCAATCAAAATCAGATTTCAATTTTTGGCATAACCATTTCATTTCACAAATCCACACCACCAACAATTTCACAACCCGTGAAATCAACTATGCATGCATCATTATGACAGTTCCATAATCATGAGAGGTCTCTCATCGATCTACCAAGTTGGCACAAGGTAACTATTACCCATGTGCCATTACACCTTTGGCCCCTAGCACAAGGTCATATTTCAACCAAGCCCCATAAATGCAATATGAACAAACACACCGAGTATGCGCAAAAACCACACCATGTCAACCATGCCAAAACCATTTCAATAAAACAACCCTTTTATTGAAAACCTTTTTCCCGAAATCCATTTTCCAAATCCAAAAAATCTGTATTTTAAACACACCTTTTTAAAATCAAGAATCCAAAACACTTTGCACAAACCATTCTTTCAATTTCTAAAATGTCATTAAAACCCATAAATCATCATTAAAGAAGATTTATAACATGATTTGCACCAAATTTCACAATCAAAACCAAGCAATTAAATCAATTTGAACTAATCCTTCATGTTCTAATAAAGAGGAATCGAGAGTGAAGCCACCTACCTCAACAAGTTGGGCAAAAACAACCAACAGACGAAGAACTCCAACAAAACTGAGATGATTCTCCAAAAACCCTCCTTATATCTCTTCTCCTAACACAACCGAGACCAAATCTTGTCAAATTTGGCATCCACACCCTTATATCTACCCATAACGACCGTAGATCTAAGAAAACTAGATAATAGAAGAATTAGATCTAAGTATATCTAAGAAACCATCAAGAACAATCACATATCTTAAGAATCTGACTTCGATTTGCCAAGAGAAGCCTTCGGATCACCTCTAGAATGATTGGGATAAGTCTTCCAACCTTCAAGGGAGATTAATCCCATGTTAGGGCCGCTAAAGAGATTTAATGAGGCAATTAGAGGCAAAAATAATTAGATCAACAATTTTAGGATCTAATTTTAAGTGACTACAGGTTTAGTCCACACAGTTTGAAAAACCATGTGCTAACCGTGTGTTAGCTTCTGCCTAGACCATCCTTCACGCATGGCCTCATTGCATAGTTTCCCTTAATCGTGCGATGACCATACAGAAACCACTGGCTCCCCAGTCATCCACACACGGTTTGGCCGTACTGTTTAGACTAACCGTGCGCCACCCGTGTGCCTTCCCCTTTGCTTCAAACTTCACTCCAGGATCTCCCGACTCTCCCAAACATCACCCTTACCTTTTAAAACCAAGAAAAGTATCAAGTAAGGGTTACATACCAGAAACTGGGGGTACTACAATAGAGAATGTTACTATCTAACTCCATACACAGATGATTAGAATAAGGAAGAGGGGACATTGAGGTAGTGGCTGTGGCAGGAGGATGAGCGTCATCCCAGTGGAATACGAGGTTGAGGAGAAATACATTCAGTGAGAGGTGGTCGGGGACACCATGTCCTACCACCACCATCCCCAAGAGGTCCACCACGATCTCAGGGAGCAGTTGGATGGGAATAGGCCCATTTAAAGGCAATAGAGGCTCACAATACCAACGTTCGTGAGATGATACGGGGTGAAATTTTTATCTTCTTAACTTTAGCATTATTTCTTATCGACAAATGTACTGGAAATTATTTCCCTGATGGGGACATAGTTTGGGACTCTGAGATTCTGACTGAGCTTTTAACTCGACCTTTTCATTTGGATACACTTTTGGGAGGAGATTAAGTGGTCACACACTAGTACCGATATTGGGATATTACTCTCATATGATAGAGTTTTAGATGAGATATACTAGTAGAAGTGCCAAATACCTACGACGTCATTCTAGGCATGGACTAGCTATCAGCAGTCCACGCACAGATTGACTGATTGAGACATACAATGTGATTTACATGCAGAGATAGAGCCCAGTCTTCCATTTTGGGTGGGAATGAAAATAGGGCAGCATGAGATGGACCTGTGCTTCAGAGGTTTCAACTGATTACATATCAGCTTGTTTGCATGACCTTCAACACAGTTAATGAGGCGAGTCCACAGTTCCCAGTAGTGGTTGATGAGTATGAGGATGTCTTTCCAGAAGATGTCCCAGGACTACCTCTTCGTTCAGAGGTAGACATGATCATTGACTAGTACCTACACCAATATCTACACCAGCATATCAGATGGCCCCTGTAGATCTCTAGGAGCCGAGGGTACATATTGAGGACTTATAGAGGAAGGGATTCATAAGGCCCATTGTTTCTCCATGGGAATCCCTGGTGTTTTTTCTATTATGGATGATGGATGATTGAGGCCATGGCAGACTTCCGACACCTAAACAAGGTGACTGTGAAGAACATGTATCCTCTTCTGAGGATTGATGATCTGTTTGATCTGTTGAAAAGAGTGAAGTAGTTCTCAAAGATACAACTATGATCTAGCTATCACCAGTTTCGTCTGCGGGGTGAGGAAATCCTGAAGAGAACCTTCATATGTCTGTACCGAAATTATGAATACCTAGTGTTGTCATTCAGCATAACGAACACCCATGCAGTGTTCATGGGTCTCATTAATAGAATTTTTTATAACTTCTTAGACTAGTATGTAGTGGTCTTCATCAAAGAAAACTTGGTGTACTCAGCATCTGTGGAAGAGCATGAGGTACACTTGAGGACAGTTCTAGACATACTCCAAGAGCACCCGTTATATGGGAATCACTCGAAGTGTGAGTTCTTGATACAAAATTTCCACTTCATCGGACATGTCATCTCTTAGGATGGAGTGAAAGTGGATCTAGTGAAGATCGAGGCAGTACTTGATTGGGATCCACCCAGGAGTGTTTCTATGGTGCTGAGCTTTTTTGGATTAGCAGGCTACTATCAGAGGTACGCACTCGATTTCTCTACAGTAGCAGCACCTATTACTGCTTTGATGAAGAAGGGTAAACCCTTCTTGTGGTTAGATACATGACACCAGATCTTTCAACATTTGAGGTGGATCTTGACCAGCGCTCTAATCCTGAGGTTGCCAGAGGAGGACACTGACTACATGGTTTACTGTGATGCTTCAGGGACCGGACTCTGTTGAGTCCAGATGAACGGTGATATAGGTATTTATTATGGATCATGACAGCTAAGGCCTCATGAGTAGAATTATGCGACTCAAAACGTGGAGTTGGAAGCAGTAGTCTTCGCACTGAAGATGTGGAAACACTAATTGATGGGTGAGCAGTTCATTGTTTACTCATACGATAACAGTCTCATATATATCTTCATATAGAAAGATCTGAATCTGAGAATGCGATGTTGACTAAAGTTACTCATGTAATATAACTTTGAGATAGTCTATAAACTTGGGAAGGAGAACGTAGTGGCAGATGAACTTAGTCAGAGATCAAGTTCACAACTACTAAACAAGGCTTAGAGAAGATAACCTTGCATTAGGTATCCTATGTGGATAGAGATAAGACAGTCTACCTCCAGTAAATGTTAGTTCCCCCTCCACTACATTAGTGATTTAGGGAGGCACAACTCATAGAAAACAACTACAAGACTACACATGTTCTGATATATTCAATCCATGCACCTGACGAATATTCTGAAGGTTGGGATCATGCTATAATTTTCAGAGGACATACGATTGTACCAGTGGCGCTATAAGAGGAGGTGGTGAGGGAGTTCCATAAACCCCCCTTGGTGGTGCATCCAGGTTTGATGAAGATGTATCAGGACCTCCGACATCCATACTAGTGGCTGGGGATGAAGATATATGTGGCCGAGTTTGTTTCTGGATGCCTCACTTTCTAGCTAGTGAAGGTCGAGCACTAGGTACTTGCTTGATTGACCCAACACCTCGAGATACTAGAGTGGAAGTGGGAAGTGATATCAATGGAATTTGTAATGGGGTTACCACATATGTCTAGAGGGCACGAGACCATCTGGGTGATCATTGACTGAATCACCAAGATGGACCACTTCATTCCTATTCGAAAGAAGGGTACAGAAGAGATATTGGGAAGTATCTACATTCAGGAGATCGTATTACTTCACGGAATTCCTTTGACGATATTATCATTCCATGATGCATGTTTCACATCCTGGTTATTTAAATGATTATAGTAGGCTTTTGGGACTCAGCATCGCTTGAGCACAACTTTTCACCCACAGACAGATGGTCAGACTGAGTGGAAAATCTAGACCACGGTGGACATGCTTCATTCATTGGTCCTAGATTTTGGTCATATTTGGGAGGACCACCTAACCTTGTTGGACTTATCATACAACAATATCTATCACTACACCATTATTATGGACACTTTTGTGGCATTTTATGGATGATCGTGAAGATCTCCCGTGTGCGGGATGGATCTAGGAGAGCCAATAATCGTGGGCTCAGAGATGGTACGAGATACCACTGAATGGGTATAGGTCATTGTAGTATGGATAAAGAATGCACAGAGACAACAGAAGTCCTATGATGATAGTCAACGGAGATTGCCGCATGTCAAAGAGGGGGACCACAAATTTTACGAGTCTCCCCTCGATGGGGTCTACAGATATTTGGCAGAGGTAGAAATTTCTCACCAAGGAGTAATGGAACATTCCTAATACTTCGAAAGATTGGAAAGGTGGTTTACCCCTTGCCACTACCACCACTGTTGGAGAGGGTGCACAACATCTTCCACGTATCCCATCTAAGAAGATATGTTAATGACCCATCCCATGTCATTGACCATAGAGAGCTAGATATTGATGATGGGGCGACTATTGTGGAGTAACCGGTGGATATTGTGGAACGATATGAGCAGATCCTTCATGGGTGGTCAATTCCTTAGGTGCTGTTTCGTTGGAAGCATGAGATTCTACAGGGGAGAACATGGGAGTGGGAGCCTTAGATACGTGTTCAATACCCCAATTTGTTCCCCTAGTTTTGTTGTAGCTTTTCATGGATGGAAATATCTAAGGTGAGGAGGATGTAAAGACCCCAAAGTTCCATATATTGTTATTAAATTATTTAGGTTCATAACAAGTCTGTGAAAATTGACGACGCTTAATTCTAAGGCTCAGTGTGCCCAGAAGAGATTTTTGACCATTATTTTAAGGTACGTTAAGTAAATGCATGGGCAGCATTTCCAGTCTTTTGAACCGATGCTCGAACAAAAAATCTATGGGCACCGTTGGATCTGAAGCACATAGATTCACTTAAGGGAGGAATAAATTCGACCATAGTTGGTCGGGTGAAAAATTTAGTTTTTGCAACTTTTGAAGAAATAATAAAATAACATAAATTGTTATTTTATTGCTTATTTAATTATTTTCCCACCACCTATTGAGAACCAGTGTCGGGGTCCACGGAGGTGGACATAATTTTTAATTGTGTTATTAAATGCCCAGTTACACCTTGGTTGTCTAACAATCCCTTGTGTAATTAATTTTGTGCATTAATTGCATAAATTAATGAATCTGATTAATTCCTCAGTGTGTTACTCACCCATTATCCCCTATATTTATATGGAGCATGGGTTTAGTTTTTGGCATGGATTCTTCAAGAAAGAAACCCTTGATGAAGTGACGTGATTCCTTCCACCAACAAAGAATGGAGGATTGGAAATTCCCGTTGTAGGATTGATCCAAAGGTCAAAGAACGACAGACGTTGTTGAAGAACCACTTGGAGGATGAGATCAGATTCAGTGAGTGGTGATGAGATCCACTGAATCACGAAAATAAGACAACAATAAAGGAGGTTCCTCCAATCGTCATCAGTGGACATCTCATCAAATTAGCATTTTTTATATTTTAATATTAATCCTTCCCCATTCTTTATTTTTACAAAGGACGTAGATCAACCAACCAAAAGGTTGATCAGTGGATCATTCATTAATCACTGGAGTTTGATGCATGGTTACAAATCAAGAGTTATTTATAAATTATCTAATTGTTGCTGACAGGCCTTGTTTAAATTCTAACGCAGAGGGTGTGGCCCAATTCGAAAAATGCCCGAACCCTCTATCGATCTGGTTATTCTTGTGTTTCCTGTGCATAGTTGGGAAAAGTAATGAAAAGGTAGAGATAGAGGTCATCCAGTGGTGACGGTTACCCAAGAGGCTCGTAGGTGTTGACAACACCAACAATAGACCATCGTAGCATGTCCGGTGGCCCATAGAAAGAACTGCTGGTGTGCCATGCCAGCGATGGCTGGGGGTGGTTGGAGGAGGCCTATGGAAACCAGCTATAGGTGGTAGGATGATTGCACACCATCGCACGTTGTGGTAGCCAGAGTTGGATGACCTGAGCATGTTGCACGGGAGAAGGGCAGCGCCTACAAGTGCCACCAGGGGTAGCAACAGTAGCCGGAGGGGCAGCGTGGCCCCATGTCATGCCGCATCATGTAGAGACCGGTCAGACACCTGGCTGACCATTCCACATGGTGGGGCAGCTCCACACCAAAAGGATGAAATTTCCCCATATCCCCAGGGCTAGCTGGAGACATGGTCCGCCTTCTAGCTGACGTGGGCCAGCCGAACGGGCCAAACCCGACCAACAGGCCAGGCCGGACTCATGGACCAGCAAGCCAGCACAGGTGGGCTGAGCCCCATCTGGTGGGTCGGGCCAACCGCGGGATGGGCCCATGTACCATCCTACCCATCCTTGATCGGTTGGATCCATGTCGGGTCAGGTAGACCCCGAGACCCATTGTGTCGAGCCAGCCTGACCGAGTCAGATCGAGCACAGACCCAACGAGCCCCCAAATAAAGAATCGTCCATAACTGATGAACCAAGTGTCTGTTTGAATCACTTTTATTGTTGTTGAGACCCCTTTTGGGTTGCATCTACTTTGGAATATTCTGTTGGGCCCCACATATCTTGGTTGAGTCAATGTGCGATCACTCCTGTTTCACGAAATGGGGTTTAACTAACAGACTCTGTGTCCGATCATTGCACCTTCGATGGCATAAGGACCCATGTGAAAAGGTGGTCCATTTGAGATACTATAAGTGAGTTTTTATGAGGTTTGACATGTGATCTGGGTTGGACCAGACATGAATCCTACCGGGCCATTTTTACCAATGTGCCCAAATCTCATAGACCGAGCGTCCGATCGATGCGCTCTCTGTCACGTTGGGACCCATATGATGGGGTGGTCCCTTGGGTATTATATATGAATGACTTAATAATGGTTGAAATATGACTGATGGCTTGAGGAATAGAGTCTTTCAGAGATCCAGCATGCTTTATGCGGGAATCCAGTGAATGATAGTGACATGAAGAAGAAGAAGAGTGAATAATACGGGTCAGCATCAGAAACTCCAGAGTAAGATGATCAAGCGGTATGACTAGCCATTTCTACTTCTGTTCCAGAAACCAATGTAGGTCAACACCATCTAACAATATGGTTTAGCACCATTGACCAATACGGGTTAGCACCAGCGACCAATACAAGTCAGAACCAGTGACAAATACGGGTCGACACCAACGACCAATATGGTTATACATCTAAAGACAAATGCAGGTTGAATACATTTAACTATACAAGTCAGTAGAAGAGTTACTATGGATAGGATGATCTAGCTTTATGACTATTCTTCCTTATCCTAGTAACCTTGAAGTTATACCATAAGAGTGTGCTGTCTCTTTTTCATTGTGCTCGATGATTTAGATCATGTTTGTGATATTACCTTTGTGTTATTTCTTTTGATGTTTTCCATTTTGAAATACTAAGAGACCTTGGGGGGTCCCGAGGTCCCTTACTGAGTTGTTATACTCACCCCAGCATGGGCTCTGCCCGCACATGTGTGTCTGGTGCAGACTATTGACGCTCCAAGGCAGACTTTGGTGGTTAAGGACTTGGTGGAGCTTTGGGAAATGGGATCAGTTGAGATCCTCTTCTTCGACTTCATAATCATGGCTACTACCCTCCAGGTATAGCTCTAGGGCAGAAGCGATAGCTGTTTACTTTCTTTTCAGCTTCTACGACTTGTATTCTAGCCCACTATTTTCAGTTTTCAGTTTTCAGTTGTGCTTGTGGTTGTACATTACTTTCATGGTTATACCTAATGTTTTTTGGTTGTTTATTTCAGTTTCCCTTCTTGAGTGTGTACAGATATCTAAGGAAATTCCTTCCTTATTCAAGAAAATCCTTCTAGTGCAAGTCACAGACCCATATCCTATAGAAGGCGGGCTTGGGGTAGTCACGTCCGGGCCCTGTGGGATGGATCGTGACAATAATCCTAATGATGAGATGTATGTAATGACCCATGTAGTTATTAGTTGGAAATTAATAAAGAAATATTCAAATTTTATTTACTGGGTGATTTTTATAGAGAAATGGGATATAGAAAGGTGTTCCAAACCTTTTCCTTCTCCGAAAATGGTTTTTTACATAGTTTCATTCTCAGATGGTGTCTAGGGGGTTTCAGAGGATGTTGGGATAGCTCTGGGATTACTACGATACTAAAAGTATAACCAACTGGTCATTCCTGGTGTAACCAATGGTACATTCCATGAATGTTATAAATAAAATTGTTGTACCACTGGATGGAGAAGGGATTATAATGTGAATGCGTATTCATGATGTAATTCATATGTATTAGGTTTTGATAAAATGTTTGTGTATGATTCTAATTTTGAAATTTCCTAGTGGATTTCTCTGATACTAGTGTGTAGATGAAGATTTGGTGAATCACCCTCTCCCCCTTCCTCCCCCTTTGATTGTGATTGGTTCCAAACTGTTTTCTTTATAGAGTAAATATATGATCTTCTCTTCTAAACCACTTTCTTCTCTCCTCAATTCCCATTGATTTTTGTTCTATTTTTCTATGGTTAGGATAAGTTATTTCACCATAGATGGGTGAAATCATTATGTGTGAAGGGGATATCTTGTGTGGCTTGAATATAACATACCAAAATTTCTTATTCATGATTCTAGTATTTTATATAAGTAATAATTCATGGTAGATTTTATTTATGATTTTAGATAAATTTTTATTAAATCTTCCCTCTATTTTGGTATTAATTTTGTGGATTTTGTGTTTATAGGGTTTGAGTGTGCCTCAAGTGTGGTTCACCCACTTTTTTCTCATGGTTTTGGATACATTACATGGATTAGTGAGGTTGGTTTCTATTATTACAATTTTAGTTATTTTTTAAAACTAAATAGATAATTATTTTAATGACATTTATGGATAAGATAATTGACTGTAAAAATGGTTGAAGCTGATAAAGTCCTGTGATGAATTATCAGATGATCGATTGATGTTGTGGGATCTGTATTTAGTTTTTCCACGTTTTTATTTTGAAATTTAATTTTTTTATACCTTTATTACTAAATTTTCTATCATGTTTCATGTTTTTATCTGTGTATCCATATAGTTTTGATAGATTAGCATTGGTTTAGTAGTTCACAATGATGTATAGATTTATAAATGGTCTAAGGGTGGTACCCTAGTTGAAGGCGTTACCGTAGTCATCATTATGATTTTTATTATTGTTTTGTATTAGATTCCAATATGAAATAGTTTTTTTATAATGTGTTTTAAAATTCGGTTTTCCTATCATGAAATATCAAAGGAGTATTTATATTTGTGAAATGATTTTTGAATTGGTATTTCAAATTAGGGATAATATTTTTAAGTATTTTTTATTTTTTGGGGGGGATGGTTCTTCCATGAATAATTTTTATTGAGATGCATTTATAAATTAATGTAAATTTAGTATTTTTTATATCAAAAGGTAATAAAGAGAGGCTTGAGTCAGCTGATTTTGTTATGTTTTACATTTCCTGGTCAGTTCCTTATTTTCCAAATCATTAATGCCTTTTGTGTTCACTTGTTTTTGTTGATATCTATATTGAGTGATGCATGATGATATATGGGCTATGTGGTAGATCTGTGATAACATAGCTTATCATATAAATGTGCCTATAAGTTTAGATGTAGGTGACTGACCTCTTTTAGGGCCGAGAAGGGTGTCGAACATGTTCATGACGTGGGACTATATAAACAAGGTCTACTTCTCTAATGGTGACATAGATATCATTGAGATAGAATATGTGACAATTATTTTGATTCCTATGTATACTAGATTGTGACCTCCTAAGAGTATATGGGGATAGTTCAATTTTGATAATGGAACTCCCCAAAATCTATAGTAATGTGATGGTGTTCTTGATTAATGTCCATAAAATATATGGGGATTGGTTGATGTGCATGAACCCCCCACGAAATGAGTCAATGATGGTTGGGTTCAAAACATAGATTATAACATTCCTTACCAGATTGTTTTGAGTTCCCACCTGGGAAAAAACTGGGTTATAATGTGATGCACTGATAATAGAAATACATTGAATTTTAAGGGTTGTATTGAGGCTTATAGACATATGATTGTTCTTTTATAATATCATTTTTAGGGTCAAGGATTGGATGATTCCCCACCCTGAGTCTTAAGATATGGGATGGACTTTATCTCAGTCGAAACCCTACCCTGCATCATTAGTTATGGTCAATTTTTGATATGTGGTGACTGTCTTTCATCTAGTATAGTGCTAAAGCATGTAGGTTTAAGTTTTATAGTTGACTAGAAAATACAAGATGACCTGAATTCAGTGATTCTTGGTGAATTGAGTGTTATTTTTCTAGGGATGTGTGTTATATATACACATTTCAACCTTTTATATTTATATCAAGCACATAAACTTGATCACAAAAAAACTATATATTTTTAGGCATTTTAAGTCCCTACTTAGTCATTAGACTCAACCCTTACTTGTGTACATGACATGTGTTTCAATATACATGGTAGACTTTCCTATTATATTTTAAGATATAGGTATGTCTTGGTGGTGAATATATTGTACCCATCTAAAATGTTTTTGATTTCATCTACATGTTAGGAAGAATATGTGAGATTGTCCATGTGATAGTGTATATTACTTTTAGATTTTGTTCTACAGGAGTATTTGATAATTATAACTATTTATTTATATGATGCGATGTTGATCTCATGAGGTTTCTCTCTTTTATTAAGATACATTATATAGATTCAATAAATTTCATTATGAACTATGGGGGCCTAAAGGAATCCATGTTTGTGTTTTTGGGTTTTTGGTTAGTCTATTATATAGATGGAAAATGATGAATTTTCAATAGAATTTTTTCATTACCGCTTCGATCTGTATTTAGTGCACGGTATATCCATGAATCTTTTAGGCCCTTATAGATAGTCATCAGACACTAGAATATGAGGATTCTTGTATATGGTTTAATAGAATCCTGCATGGTAAAAATTCTGGTAGTTTTGGATAGGATGCTACAATTTAACCAAAAATTATTACTAGACATGTAATAGGAAAAAATTATTTTTTGTTTAATAATAAATTATTCGTAAAAATATTTTTACATATTATGAATACCTACATTATAATAAATTTATCACCTCAAAATAATTTTTATAATAATATGATATTTATATTTGTAATCATTATATCAAAAACAAGTAATGACTTCATTTTAATTTATTAGTATAAAAATAAATTACCTAGATAAATATTACTTACCACGGTAAAATGGTTATTTTTAAAAGAATTTCATTTTTCAATGTATAGTGTATTTTTTGATTAATGAGTTAAATTTTTCAAACATTAATAATTAATATATTATAGTATTTAAATTCATGAACAAATAGATTAAATCACATTTAATTAGTATTTAATTGAAAATAAATATAACTAGAACAGATATTTTAGAAGCCTTTTCTTTTAAAAAAGTATGACTTATATATATTAAATATTTTATTTTAAGAGATTTTTCAATAATATTTATAAATTTAATTTGATTAAAATGAGACAAATTTTTGATTCACACATCAAAATTATGTTTGAATTTCCATCTAATATATTTGGAAAAAATTAAATTATAGTGGTAAAAATCTATCCATGGTTAATAAGGCTAAGCATAGTAATTTAATGTGGAATGATTTTTGTTTAATTAAATTTCCACATAGAACTTAAAGAATAATTTTATTAAATAGAAAATTCATTTCTAAAAGACCATCCTCTACGATCACGATATACTCAAATAGTGTACCATCTAGGAAAAAAACTCTAGCCACAGCCTCCAGCCAGTCCTCAGCTACACGGAATCAATCTTGCCTCGAAACCTTGGAGGCCTCTGCTGCTAAAACTCATGCAACACGCTTAGTCATCATGGATCCTCTGCTGGTGGGTCTGGTGGAATCAGCTACCCACCGGGTAGTGGTGTTGTTGGTACACCACCATAAGGTGCTAATTCCATAAGAGGGCCCTACATCGAGGCCTCATCATTCAGTGGCCTGTCATTGTGTACTCACTCGGGAATCCTAGATAGCTGTATACATAGTGACATCCTGATGAAGAATGGGTGCACCATGGTCATTATGTTATACATGGTGACCTGACTCAAAGAAATCACAAGAAAACTGTTCAAAAACACATGCAATCAGTGTTACCATGTACTGAGTTATAAATCAGAATTCAAGGTCCTAGTGTATAGATACGTCGGCTGACGCACCAACACTGGACTCCATGAACTCAAAAGAACACTCATAATACATAAAACTCTTACATCATTGAAAATATCAGAGTACTAGTTCATTGGTAGAACCAAACTCATCTGATACCACTTTGTCATGACCCGTTCCCTGGGTCCTATGTCATGACCACCCCATGCCCACCTTCCATAGGCCAGGGGTTAGCGACTAGCACCGAAGGGGGTATTCTCTAAAATGGGAAGGCATTGCCTTTAAAACTATACAAACACATGTTATGAGAACACAACACAATGAAACTGTGAAGTAAACTACTGTAGTAAAATATTGTAGAAAGAAAAGGGGCCAAAATAAAAACCCAATTGGAAAAGTATAAGTACAACTAAAAAGTACAAAACAACTCAAAATGGGAAAAGTGCTGCTGAGTCATACTTTGAGGATCCTAGCTGAAGGGTAGGTATAGATCGTCTCCTCAGCACTCCACGCCCACCTATCTACTCCACGTATCTCTTGGTCTTTACTACCTCAAGCCTCAGCCCAGCTGCAAGTTTTTTTCACCACACACAACAAGGTTTATGTGTAACCCATGCAGGGGTGAGTGTAATGATACTCAGTAGGGATCCTAATACCCCCGAAGGTATCTCATAATTTCAAAAGGAAAACCCCAAAGCATGATCTAAATAAAAAAGTACAAAGAAATAGACAAAACTCAATTAGAGCCTCTACTCAAACCAGGTATTCAACTCAGAGAAACAGGATTACAATGCAGACCCACACATGATCGTTATGAATGCTGAAAGCCAGGCATAGATTCTCTAGGCCTAGGAATATGTAACATTCCCAGTCACACATCTAACACCTCGACTACTCGAGAACTCCTCCTATATCAAGTACAGTGGTCCTTCTATGTCACAAGGAGGTGTTACCCACTATCCTTGGACTGTTGAGGTACATCTCTTGTCGAGTATTGTGGGTCTACCATAACACACAAAGGTCATTCCCACTGTGGGTCCGCCGCATCACACACAGGCGCTCCCCATCGTGACCTTCCGAGGCACTCCTCCTGTTGAGTATCGTGGGTATACCGCATCACACATAGGCACTCCCCACCGTGGGTCTTCTGAGTCACAAAGAGGCTCTCCCAACTGGGCCGTCGAGTCACAATGAGTCGGAAAATCAGCAGTCGTCAAGTCTCCGCCAGTCGCAGGGTTCCCTATATTGCGTACATTGGAGAACCACTTCCCAAGCCATTGATCTTATTACATCTGGAACATAATCTCACAAAGAAGTATCTTGATGATCTGCTATGTCATAAGGGTTCCAACACAGCAGATGACATGTTTATCACATGCCCGGTCTGTGCGTTATTGACATTTCAGTGATGAGGGTCCGATTTGATTCGGGTGCGATCCAACCCAGCCATACACCATGTTTCTCAAAAACTCTCATGGAGTAATTCAAATGGAACTTCTTTCTCTAAGGATTACAACACTGTTGAAGGTTCATCAAACGAACATTTGGTTCTCTTGATAAGGCCCTTTAACTCTTTCTGGGCCGGATGGGGCCCGGGTTCGGTCTGACTCGGTGGGACCAACTAGATCCGACCCGGTCTAAGCTGGGCCAAGGTCTGGCCTAGCCCAGAAATAGGCAATCAGGCCTGCAAGAGGGTGGCCTGCAAAGGGGTGTCCTGTAAGGGGTGGCCCTGCCAATATAGAGTGCGACCCACGAGGGGGCGGCCCGTTAGGGCAGCGGCCTGCTGGGGCTGCGGTCCTGTCAAGCGATGGCCCCACCGCATGAGCCACGACCCGCAAGGGGCTATGCCGTAGATGCATCCAGGGGAGTGACCCCCCAGTTTTTTTCGAATTCTCGAGAGCTGTTCGGTATTCTCATAGCAGCGGCGCCACGTGGCGCCGCCAGGGGGCAAACAAGGCCTGCTGGGGCGGGTCCTGCCGACTCTGTCACTGCCATCGGGCGTACCGACTGATTTCTCCCATGGAGAACAATAGTGTGACAATCCACCGCCCTCTTCCGGCCAGCGTGTAGGCCACCTCCCTCTGGTCGACACGGATTATGAGCCGTGACCCTCCTTGTTCATCGGCGGAGCGCGACAGTGCATCGCGCCTCCTCCGCAGCCAGCCTATGCTGGTCGCACCAATGACCACTGTGGATTTGTGCAGCGACCTCCTCTTATGGTGTATGTCGATGCACTATCCTCCACGTAGGTGGTTGGTATCTCTGCATTGTCAGTCTTCCATGAAGGGAATAATATTAAGAATGTGGCAGAGGGTTTGGGCCGTGTTTGTTAGGACCGCGCCCTCAGCGTTAGCTCGTAAACAAGGGGATGAAATTTAAAGGGATGAATAATTAATTTAATTAAACGACAAGATAAACCCCACAACGATACCCTATAATAACCTCCCACAAAGACGAAAGAATCATAGGTCAACCTCTTAGTCGGTTGACCTGCATTCATCATATAATTCAAGAATGTAGAAGAATAAATAATTTAAAAAGAACAAACAAATAATCCCCCCTACATAGATTTTTCATAGAAATGACCATTCTAGAAGGTAGTTCGTGTTATTTGTTCCCGAAAAAGGTTCCCAACGATGCCACTAGTACTTCATCCTTTGGTTTGTGGTTCGATGTCGCCCATCACCTTCTGCTAGGATCGGCTCCAACCTCTAAGGGTCAGGCGTCGCAATGCTCCTTCGTCACTTCATTGCTTGGTGATGTTGAGCCGATACCCATCCCCAAGCTCCATATATATAGGATAGAGTGAGGGTAAGTAACGATGTTGGAATTAAATGGGGATCATCAATTAGAAAGCATACTAATTCCCCAACAACAACATTACTTGGAGTTGGCAGATCATTCCATTTATTGGTGTGACACATCGCTAGCCCCACACACCTCTTTTCTTGACTATTGAAGGATATGAAATAAAATAACAAAAATTATTTTATTTTATTTCTTTTAAAAAGTCGAAAAACATAATTTTTTGTCCAAACCTACAGCAGTCAATGAGAAACATCTATTAAGTGAATCTCGGGGCTATAGATTCAATGGTGACCTCAGATTCTAAATAGAGAAATGGTTCAATAGTTATAAAATTCTGCTCACGTGTTTACTAAACGCACCTTACCAAATGTTTGATAAATTAATACCATTCTCCCTCGACCTGTGACAGTCTAGGTTAGGCTCTACATACGGAGAAAATTCCCCAAAAAACTTAATGGTACTCTCAGATTTTATATCTGAGTTACCGTTTATATGTTTTTGATTTTACAATAAAATAATTGTCACTTAATTATTTTATTTACAGACAAAAACTAAAATTCACTTGTTACCTGTGTCGGGCAATGTTAGTATCAGCCTAAGGAAATTATACCCTAACACGTTCAGCAGTGGTCTCAGATTTTCAATATGAGTTACCATTCGTGAGTTATAAGCATTTGAAAAATAAAATAATTCTATTTAATTATTTAATTTTCTATTATTCCATTTTCAGGTTTTCTCACAGGAGGCCTACGCCAACTAAACATAAGTTGCTCCTAGGGTAAACCTGCCATCCTGAAAGCAACGGTGCCATTATATTTCTAATCCGTGAAACCGTTTAAGAGCTATTCAACTTTTTCAGGAAAACTGCTTACCAGTGCTAACTAAAGCTTAAAAAAACAACGATGGGTCATTCTGGGAACTCTGGGCCTCAGAATCACACTCAGTCAGATTTCACAGTCTCTAAATAATTTCATATAAATAAAAAAATTATACAAAAAATCTGGGACACTACATGCATTGCTTCAGCCACGAGTGTAACTCCATTATTTTTCACGGTACTTCATTCATAATTCTCATTTGTATAGAAAATATAAACATTAATTACATAAACGTTTTAAGATAATACATACACACTTGGTCGTCTGGTGAGCCATCAATGTCGTTTTGAAGTTGAATCTGAATTTTCATCCCACTCAAAAAAATATGGTCCCAAAACCATTATATAAATTGTTGATTATGTTTATGTGATATTCATCTTTCATCCCTTGATGGATTAAAATTCCTAACAATTTCTTTTTGTGTTTCAAAAAATGGGTAAACCTTGAAACTTTTATATAAAATGTAAAGGTCTGTCTGCTCCCAATCTATAATATTGAATGTGATAACATCTCTTCCAGAATTTCCTTCACCCGCATGCCACCCAATATAACGAGATTTTGGTAGAACAATTATTTCCACACCAAATAGTTATTTGGTATATAATTCAATAACTTCTTCATGAGGTTTTTCAAAAATAGTTTACCAAAAGTAGTGTCCACATCATATACTTTCTCTAATATTTAATCACCTATTAGTGGATATGGTGTTGTACATTCTTCTAAACATCCGTTGAATGACTTCTTCCTTGATTTGTAATTATAACATCAGGGTGGAAATTTGTGATGTCCTAGAAACACGGTTTCAATGAATATTTCAACCTAATTGACTATGTACATTGTTCGTAGATGACACACCCTTGAGTTCCTTTAATGTTATTTCATAAAAACATTTCATAAGTAGGAAGTCCAGTTTTTATCCCATATCACATATCTCTCAACAATAGATCTTCATTTATGTTAGAATCATACAACATAACACCAGAATCCCACAAAAATTTCAAATCCTCGATCAATGGATCCAAATAAATATCAATATCATTAACCAGTTGTTTTTTCCAAATATAAGCACAGATAACTTAATTTATTTTCATTTCAAGAATAACCACTATGGAATGTTAGATTACCAACATAACCGAAAATGTAATATGAGTGCTTCTTTGAAAACCAACAGGACTCACTCCATCTTTAGATAACACAGGATAATGGTTTCATTGATCATTTTCAAATTCAGGATACTCATGATTAAGTTTCTCCCACTAATGAGAGTTTGTCTGGTGATATAGTTTGACATTTTTATTTCTTGTATTTGGACACCATGCCAATTATCCTATAGTCTGCTCACTTCCATATAGAGTCCAAATTTTTGGAATGATTGTAATGTACTACACAAAATTCATAGTACTAGATTCATCTTCCTTGTTTCAAGAATCACCAAAATTTTAGATTCTATAAGTGAATTTTGATCATTTTGAAATAGTAATCAGTCATTTAGGAAGGCGGGTATTCTTTCAGAGATCATACCCATCGATCATAGAAATCAATTGGCGTCATATTTTTTACTCAATAGAATATTATCTTTTGGTTGAATTTAATTCAAAACAAAAAGTAAATCCAAAAGAATGGTTTCACTCTATTTTTTGCATGTTGTTAAATTATACTACTTCAGTATGGATGAAGATAATGTTTATATAGTGAAACAACCATACAATGGTGTCTTTTCACAACATATTAACTTCTCAAATAGTTTTGGGAAATTAAGAAGTTCATCTTTAATTGTCATTGTCATTTTTCAAATATAACATTCATCAAAATTAACATCTATAACGACATCCTTAATATAGTCTTTTTCAATGTCCACACATGTAAACATATGAGATGAACCATAAAATTTAGTATTATCCCAGCCACTAGCTACATTCGATTGTTCCCCATGTTTATACCAACATTTATAACATTGATCTATTCCATGAATGTTCAATTGTTGTTCCAACTCCCCTGGAAAATCTTGAATACAAACAGTGTAAACACTGACAAAGAATTATAGAAGGGTCACATGAATGATATTTTACGAATTTGATGATCTATTTTACTTTATATTCATACTCTATTTTCAGGAGATTAGCCTTCATCCATTCATTAATATTATCTATCCTATTTGATTTGGTAAAATTAATATTTAACAAAATAAATACAAAAATGTGGCCATTGAAATAAGGGATACTCGACATTTGAATGATAGTTATTATTGAATTTTATGTTCTGTGACTCATCCCATTAGAATCTAACACCAAATTAAATATAATTTAAAATTATAGTGGGCTCCACAAATTTAAATCATGCAGGTGATGTTGGATGAAATGAAGGTTTAGGAGTTGAAATGGGTTTAATCATTAATTAATCTTTTGTGGGAGTGAGTTCGTGATGGATATCCTATGGGTTGGATAGAGTTAGTGACATTACCTTGTTGTTTTGTTATTATTAGCATACTTTTATTCCCTATATAATGTATTTTTTTTCTAATTCTATAATAAGATTAACATAAAATATCATGGAAAAAATATTTTATATTTCTTTTGAAAATTAGTTATAAAATCACACATGAAATGCCATTAAAAAAATCATCCATTACACTAATTCCTCTTTAAAATACCACACCCTTTTTAATATAAACCAATCACCTCAAAAAAATATTTCAAAAACTCATGGACACTTTAAACAACAATATAAATTATTAAAAATGGAATCTAATTTTTCATGTTAAATCATTTCCACAAATTCCAAAAATGTTATCTATTTTTTCATAATAATATAAACCAAATATCAAACATTTCAAATTAAATGAATTCCTTATTACATGGAAATATTAACATATGGTTTCAATAAATAATGAATATCTCAAAATCCCCTTTTAATTTCAATACCAAAAAATTCTTGTAAAAATGAAGATAGAAGAGAAACCATATTTAAAACATTTCACAACTATTAAAATAATTTTAATTACCTTGGAAACATGGTTTTAAAATCAACTCACTCAATAAAATATCTTTTTCCATTTAATAATATTTTTTCCAAACACAAAACAGTATTTTATGTACTCTAATATGATATTATTGAAAATTGTATAAGAATTGGTATATGATGCACTATTAAAGATTAATTGATTGGGGAAAACAATATAAAATAGAAATTTAAGGTCACGACAAAGATATGAAATCAATAAAAAGATTTATATGATCAAACTAAATGGATATGAGTTATATTCAAATGGGGATGTTATATGAATATTGATGTAATTCCTTTAGCGATTGATGTAGGTTCCTTGATAGTAGAAACATAATATTGAAGTTTCATGGCTAAAAAAGGGTTCACATAAATAAATACAAACATGTATTTCTTAAAGAAGGTATGGGATGAATGAAGTTACATCAAACTTATTTAAAAGTGGATGAATTGTTCAGTACTATATTTAATGATACTTTAATTTTCTTTTAAGAAGATGATATTCTATATGGTTTCCTAGACACAATCATTTTTAGACATTGAGATACCTAGGAGACTTCAATTGTATTAGTGTTACCATATGGACGGAAAATGATTAGTTGTATGTCTTAGTTTTAACTGGTAGTTAATTTTTTTAATATGGAAACTGTATTTAAGGAAGTAATAAAATTCGGTAAAGAGTTTATTTGGTTAATGTGGTTAATTAAAGGGATTAACATTTTCTAGAAGGATGAGATACTCTATTATGATATTCAGAGTATGATTCACCAAAAAAATAGAGTGTTCAACTCATGGATGAAACAGATTGACCACATATTCAATTTCATGTAATGTGTATTAAAATAAAAATTGTTAGAGTGGAAAAAAAGCTGAGAAATAGAACATAGCTAATGTATTCATATTATTTCATATCCATAAAAACCGAAGGAAATACTACTCATAAGTGGGCTAGTGTGAAGACATCTGATATAGAACATTACATACTATGTAATAGAGGAATGAGGGTTATAATTTGCAATTTTAAAGAGGTTTCCAAGATTTTCCTTCAAATAGTCATAAAATGAATGATTATTTGGAAATGATTCTTTTTTAATTTTCTTATTTCATCCAAGTGTATAGGTCACTATATCTTAGAAAATATTCATTGTAAATGATATAAATTAATATAACAATAAAAAAATGCATCTCATTTTATACAAAAATAAATTGAGAGAATTAAATATCCAAAACAACTTATAACTAGTAGCTCCAAACATCTACACTAACTCCAAACTATCTTGGTCTATCTTAGTCACAAAACGCCTCCTGATCACTTATAATATATATATATAGGGGTGATCCTAAAATGTATACTTAGTATGATAATCCTTAGGAACTATCATGTAAATGTGAAAAAATTATACTAATTATATAGTGAATATAAATTAGAACCAACATACAATAATTAGGTAAACTACCCATCCCCACCCTCACCAAGAATTTCATCCAAGTATAGTAAAAATAATATTAGAATAAGAATAATCATAGGCTCCCCTTGCAACCACTTCCACCACATTTTCTACTCTCAAATCCCAAGTTCAAATGTCCTATGCTCCCTTCCCATCCTTATTAATGTGCATCTGGTCGCAAGCCTACCTACCCCAACTCTCGCAAGGCTCAACATATCATGTTGGAGCTGTTAAAACCACATATCTCATCATCACATTATAAAACAATTGTATTATAGGAAGGGAAAATAACATCCTTGAGAAATATAATGTCAAGAAAAAATGATAAACCATAAATAATAAAAATTTATATAAACACAAGATATCTAAATGCACAAATAATTTAGATGATTTGGAACTTATGGTCTGGTGGTAGGGACGACAGGGGAAGTGGAGGGTGCGACATGGGTAGTGGCAGCAGCGACAATGGGGGCGAGGGAAGTGGGGACGACAGAGGTGGAGGTGGGGGAAGTAGAGGTAGGGGTAGGGAATGAGGGGATAACAGAGGATGAGGTGGGGGCATCAGAGGTATAGGCTGGGGAGGAGGCGGAAAAGGAGGAGTGGCGGTGGGGAATACAAAGTCGGGGGGTAGTGAAGGTGGGGGCGATGGAGAAGTGAGCAGCGAAGGTAGAGGCAGAGGCGAAGGTAGGGGAAGAGAAGGAGGTGGAGGCAGTGGAGCCACAACTCTACTTCCATGAAAGATTGAGTGTTGATTAGGAAGTGGATCTATTAGGGTTCCATAAATAATAATGCGAAATACTTTTATCAGTACTTTTTGGAAAGCGCAGAAAAAGTTTGTTTTTATCAGTGCTAAATTACAAAGTGCTGATAAAATATAGTTTTATCTGCGCTAAAAATATAGCACTGATAAGTCCTATTTTTATGAGTGTTTTCTTATCATTGATGAAGCACTATTTTTATCAACACAAAAAAAGAACCGATAAAGACCTAATATTAATAAATCATTTATAATTTTAAAATTATTATATATATTTTTATTATAATTTTATAATCATTTAAATATAAATATATATTATTTAAATAATTATGAAATACTTATGAAATATATATTTATTTATTATAAATATATATTTATTTCACAAATAGTATAATTATAGTTGGAAATATAGATAAATATTTATGTATATTTATATACTTATGAAATTAAAATAAATATATTAATTATATATAGTCATAAATATTAATTAATATTTATTTATTTAAAGACTTATGAATCTAAAATAAATATATTTATTATATATAATTTATATAATTTAAAAATTATTTAAATAAATATATATTTATATTTAAATAATTATTAAATTATACTAAATATATTATTTATAATTATAATTATAAATATAAATATCTATATATATATTTTCATGAATATATTTAAATATATATATATATATAAATATGAAAGTAAAATAAATATTTTAATTAAATATTTTTTTAATTTCATAAATATTTAAAGAAATATATATTTACAGTTAAATAATTAAAAAGTTATAATAAGTATATTTATAAAAATTATATTTATTATTTTAATATATATATATTTATTTATTAAAATTTTTGACTATAAATAAATAAATAATTATATATAGATATAATTATGAATTTCATAGATATACTTATTATAAATATGTTTATTATAATATTTTTAATAATTTAGATATAAATATATATTTATTTAAATAATTACGAAATTATAAAATATATATATAATTAATATATGTATTTTAATTTCATAACTATTTAAATATATATATATATATGTTTATATTTATTAATATATATAATTAATATATTTATTTTAATTTTATAGTTATTTAAATATATGTATATATATTTATGTCTATAAATAAATATATATTTATGTTTAATTATAAGTTTAAATTTCATACATATATTTATTATAATTGTAAAATTATTTAAATATTTATTATTTAAATACATTTATCGTGATTTTTAGTATTTATGAGAACATGATAGCTTCTTTGGAACATGAATTAATTATATACACTAAGTAAAGTATGGATCATAATAAAAGAGACATCATATATATGGAAAACCTGAATAGTAATGAAGGTGTAATGTATAAATGAACATTCATGATGAATACATAACATATGAACATCAATTATACTCACGCATCAATTGACCAAATACAATGGAAAAATATATTAATTTATAATTATAATTTTAAATACATATATTTAAAAATAATTTATCTATGATTATAAATATACACAATTAAAAAGAATTTATATATAATTATTAATATATAATTATAAATATATAAATATAATAAATATAATAAATAAATTTATTATTTAATTAAATTTAATATATATATATAAATGTTTTATTTATAAAAATATATTAATTATAAACATGTGTTTTTTATTTAATGTATACAAATAAACATTATTTTGGAATGTAAATTTAAAAATTTTCTACAAATTAATAATATTTTTTATAAAAAACTTATATCATCACTAAAAATAGCATAGATAAATTCACCATTTATCATTTCTAAAAAATAATTGATAAAGGAGAAACCTATATCAGATTTTTTTCGCACAAATAATGGGTAGATTTATCTACACTTTTCACTAGTTCTAATAAAAGCCCTTCTTTTATCAACATTTTTTTCTAGGTGCTGATAAAACAATGTGCATCCCTAGCTCGGATCTATGGTAGTGATTGAATTTTAAAATAAAATATTTGATAGATAAATAATAATATAATTCATTTATATTGTTATTTTCTTATTGGTTTGTTAATGTGGTTTCAGGATGTAATATTTTGAGAAAGGCCCTTAAAATATTGAATTATATTTTAATATAGATCTTATAATCCTAAAAAATGCATATTAAGAAAAATTTATTTATTAAAATATAATATTTTGAGTTTATGCTTTATAAATGTAATATATATTTCTTGATATAATAGAGATAATATATTACAGATCTAAAACACTAGGCCTACAAATTCAATCAGAAAAAGAGTCAACCAGCAATGATCACCACAATATTTTCCATAGCGTACTAATCGATGATCCGTCATATTACCCCCTAATTTAACAAAGGAAAATATTCATTCAGTGAAGCATTCGATCAATGTCCAAATTGTTCTGAGGATGAGTCCATACGGTTGCAGATCCCCCTACTTCTTTGATAATTTGGTAATCACTTCAACGAAATATGATTCCACTATAATAAATATCCAATCATCCGAGGGAGGCAGAAAGATCCCATCATGTATTGAAAAAAATACTCTATCACCAATGGCCACCAAAAGGCTTGGATATCCACGCAACGGGAATCCAAAACCTTTTCATTACTATTAAGATTAATAAATTCAACACCAAACCTCGAATTAGAAGAGACTGTTAGATCTGTATTAATTTTGATAAAGGCCTCTTAGGGAGGAGTCCAGCTATTAAAAATCTACTGATTATACCCCATAGAGTGCCTCACATCATTCTGATTCTATTAATTAATCCATTCATTGGCCATCTCCATCCTAATACGATCTTGGGTCACCATTATTCAGAATATATTCTCATTTCGCCTAGCCCTAATCAACATGGAAATTGTTCCTAGCAGCCCGAGCATGTTTGGTTCTAATGAAGACGCCCATTTATTGAGATTTTGGACCAACCAAACAGAAGGATCAAATAAAATTTTAATATATGGTTCCCATCCTTTTTACACTCCTTCCTCCCCACGACAAAAGAAAATTGCATTCACTTGAGATTCCATATATTGGAGGAAAAAAGGGAAAATAATCATCCTCTAGGAGATGCAGTCTAAACAAGAGGTCACAGGTTTGTAGAATACCTGTGAAAACCTGCCACAAAAAATTTTCCTTTTTTAGAAATGTAAGATACCATATCATCCTACAGAAATCAAAATAATGGGTCATATTCAAACCATAATCTCATATTTTGTATCCTAAGGGAATTGAGTACCTCCCAGAAGATTCCCCCATCCCAAAAATTTGATCAAGGACAATTCATGGTGTTAGAGGAATACAAAAAATGAGATTACAATCAACCTCATAATACCTGTTGAAAATATTTCCCCAATCCTAGTCCTCCAACGAATCATTGATCATATCTCATACACTTTCATTTTCGATACTTGGAACAATAGTCTAGGAAACCATAAAAGCTTTTCCATTTTGCACTCACAGATCATTCCATACACTAACATCATTCCCATTAGGAATTCTCCAAATGTATCCTCTTCCAAAAATAGAATTAGTGCCACATATTATTCTCTACAAAGAACTCGATTGCAGTCCTAGCTGGGCATGAAAAAATTTAGAGTGACAAAAATATTGTTCATGCAAAACCTTTGATAAAAGTACATTTGGATTCGAGAGAAGTCGTCATCCTTTATTATCTAGAAGTGCCTCTTCACACCAAATAAGATTCCTAAATCCATGACCTCCAATGTACTTTGAGACACACAATTTCTCCCATGACATCCAATGGGTGTTATGTTCACAATCATGAGATCCCCCCCAAATGTTTTCTAACTGACAATAGATTTGATCAACTAGAGATTCTAGCCATTTGAATAACAACACTGTATAAGATGGGATTTCTTGGGACACTAATTTAGTGACAAATTCCTCCCCTACCTTGGAAATCTACATACTAGACCCTATGAAATTAAAATTTTCCACCCAATCATTGATTGAAGCGAACACTTGTTTCTTCGATCTATCGATGACAGTAAGGTGGCCTAGGTTTTTTAGATTACTTTCAACTAGATGAAGTTACACACCCAGTTTAATTCCTTCATCTTTACTTGTACCATGCCTTTACTAAAAGAAAATTTTGACTTTAAAGGGTTAATTTATTTCCTAGAATCATTTTCATATTGTTTAATGATTTTCAAACTGTGTTGCACTCTTGAGTGGTATCACGAGAAAAAAATAGATTGTCATCTTCAATAAAGACACGAGAGATAGGGGTTATTTTGGAATACCTTTGCACCATGGATATCTCCCTCCTCTACATCATCCATGAAGAGAGGAGATAAAATATCAGCACTAAAATGAAAAGATAAGGCGAGAGTGGATCTCCTTTCTGCAAACCGCTTATGGAATTAAAACTCTCTAAGGGGAAACATTAATATTAATCCTAAAAGAAGTAGCTGTAACATAGTTCATTATATTAAAGATAAATTTCATCCCAAAGACCATCCTGGAAAGAAAAATTCAATGAAAAGGATATTAAACACTTTTATAACGTTTCATCTTATCTAATTCCATTTCCTTAATGCCTTTTTTGGAAGATAACCATGTTTTCATAGAATGAAATAACTCAAATGCAATAGATTCATTGTTAGTAGCAGAACTTTTTGGGATAACGATCTTCTAATTTCGATAATAATTTGAGGGAGGTAATCAGTAAGCCATACCACAATGATTTTGGAAAAAAAATTATACACTATTGAAAAAAACTTATTGGGTGAAAATATGTAATTTTATGGGGGCACTATGTTTTTTTTGATAAGTGTAATAAGAGTTTCATTTAAGGATTCTATATAATATTTTACTACCCCCTTCTTTTCATTAGGGTAACCACATCAGACCTTACAATATTCCTGAAGTATTTGAAAAATAGTGCATGAAACCCATCAGGCCTCAGGACTTTGTAGATTGAATAAGATAGAGGGACCTAAGAACACCATCATTTGAAATACCTCTCTCTAACTAACAGTTCATATCCTTTTAGACAAGTTTTTGAATACATCTAGCCAATCATTCTGCAGTGTCAATACCTTCTGTTTTATATATATTACAAAAAAAATCATCATAATGGATTGAATATTAGTGTTATCTGTAACAAGCCTCCCTGTAGGATCCTTAATTTGAGCGTTGTGGTTTTTACTCCACATAGAAGATGTTTTTTGTTGAAAAAAGTTAGTGTTCTGATCACCCTCCCTAATAAGGGATTCTCTTTCTCTCAGGAAGCAAAATCTCTTATTTTCCCTCAAAACCACATTAAGGTTCTTTTCCATAGAAGATATATCCCTAATAACATAATCACAATAATTAAGAGCATTAATTCTCTTCATATGATTTTTTGTAGAATTAACGTGTCTATCAAGATCCCCAAACAGAACCTAAATACACCTCTATAAAGAGGATGGAATATTACAGATAATGGAGGTAATGAAACAATTCTAGGATTCCAAAGCTGACATAACATCCTTATCAAAATTACCATGTTAGAGACAAAAACATTCAATGAATAATTCATGCATAGGCCTCCTATTTTCCCCATGAAATAATGTCAAAAAAATTATCAGATAGAGTTTAGAAGAAACTAGAGGCAGATGAAAAATAGAGAAATCATGGAACATATCATTCCATTCATCTATGTTAAAAAAAATTATCCAATCGTTCAACAATATGGTTCTTCATTGATGTACCATGATTCCATGTAAATAGAGAGCCTAAAAATTCGATATCATGAATAGAGTTCATCATAAGATAATTCCAAAAATTATCCAAAGTAGGCCCACTTCTCAAGGGACCCCCCACTTTTTCATGATGAAGAAGGACCTCTTTCAAACCACCCCAATCAGAATAGTACCACAGAAACAATTCCAAAAATGGTTTAACAAGTTACATGATTTATGTTTATCTTGACACTCAAGCCACACATAAAATACAACAAAAGGCCAAGGAAGAGTACCTAGAATGGTAAATATCAATGAAATTTGGTTACTAGAGAAGTTAGTAACCTAAAAACCCATGGCCTCCTTCCAAAATAGGCACATTCTAGTAGAGTGTCCATGTCTTCCCACATGAAATATTTTCTTAAATCTAATATTCACATCCTAGAGACCACCATCCATGTTATCCAATATAGTTTCAGATATCAAAACTATGTCATGGTGGTATTTTGAACTCCCGTAATGGAGAGCCTGAACTGTTTGAGGGATTCCACGCCCCAGATAGTTCCAACATAATATTTTCATTGCTCTTGGTAGGGTTGGGAATCAATTTCCTCCACCTATTCCATTTCATGAAACTGTACATTACCCATTTTTTCCACCTTTTTGGAAGGATCTCTATTATATTGCCATCCTATATACTCTATTTGTACTCACTAGGTTTTGCAGTGGATGGATCACCAAATTGATCCTATTTAATCTTCCATATCCATGTCTAATGTGTTTTAGAACCTGATGACATTAATCTAATTATTTATTCCACATCCTACAAAATGAGAATTGGGGACTCATAACCTAGAGGGAGAATTGGGTTTGGGCATTTAGCACCGAAAATGTCCAATCTAAATCCTGGGTCTGGTGTTTCCTTACATTGAGGTTTCTAGACAACCGATATAGAGAACATGTCCTTTTTGAATGTTGAGACCCTAGTTGAGATGAAATTCAGATCCTTCCCTTGATTGGCTTTCTTTTCTCTAGAGTCGACCAAAGCTGCCTTGCTTCACAAAGACACTCATTCTTCCCCTGATCCACGTGAGTGCAAGCAACAAACTTTGGTGGCCCAAGCATGATGATATTTTTGAAAAAAGGTTAATACTACTTAATGAAGTCTATTGAAAGTCTATCACGGTCTTTTTTTAATTCAAAAAAAGGAAACACATATGTCTTATAGATTTGGCATAGAGTAAGGGGCCATACTGCATAATGAAATTTCCTTGATTGTTCAACATCTTTGAGCCACAATACTTTTCTAAATATCCAATACATCCTCAAAAAAGCGTAAAATTGATAGATTTTCAAATTCAAAGGATTCCCAGATGGTATATTCCTCTACTACCATGAATAGGCCCTCCATTAGAGGTTTCACAACATCTATCACTACTCTGATCCGTTCAATGAGTCCCTAGTGAATTGTGCTGGAATGGTCCCATTCATATAATTTAAAGATATGGCCTACAATTTCATGCATAACTTGTATAGTTATACAATGAAATATAATTCCTTTGATCCATATCCAAAAGGTTATCTAGTCAAATTAAATTTATGAATATCCTCTCCACCTTTTAGGTCCTCCATTATGATGATCTAGTTATCAAAGGACCATGCCCTACCTTTGGGAACCTTTCTATTTTTTATTGAAAAATTCATACAGAAGATGTCCATATCCCACTTCACTTATGGAATATTCTTCCTATAATCTCCAAAAGGTTTGCGACATGTTTTTTTATTTCCCTAATTAATAGACCGTTTCTCAATAAATTTACCGACGATCATAAGAGTCATGCGATGCGAAAGAAACGAATCTTCATTCCTATCTGTTGATATTATCACTTCCCCCTTATCTTCTATTGATGTATTCTTCCAATAAGTTACCAGATATAATTCCAATTCATTATTTCAGTAAATCATTTAAATACAGAGCATAAAGTGTATCAAATAAACCTTAACATAAAACACCATGTCGAGAAAACAACTTCATGGGCATAAACCATATCTAGGAAGACACCGATGTGAACACAACTTCTCCGCAAGAATACCACCATAACCACCACATTCACACCTCAACATAAGACCTACACGATCCCCACACCTACTTGTCCAACACATCCACATTCAAATCCATATGAAAGACCACCCTACCCAAGAAACACCATCATGTTCATACCCATTGTGATACCAGACTTGATGTGTCCAACCCTATGTAATACCAACCATCATATGGTGATAGAGAAAACATAGATGAAAATATTATGGTGAGATAGCATCGACTATTGGTCTAGGAACCACCATGTTGGTTAAGAAATAGGTAAATTAGAATAAATTCATAGAATAAAAATATTGAGATCCAAATAACAAGTTTCCAAAATAGATCAACAACTATAGATCGGGGGTACAAAAACGATTGATAAAATACGATATATAAAACTAGTGGTTCTGAACCAACATACTAAATCTAGAAGAGGGCCAAAACCATTGATCTGAGGGAGACCACTGAAAGGAATACCTCACTAAAGAAACAATAGTTCAACAGAAGAACCAAACAATGTAGCATGATTCAAGAGAACCTCTCTGAGAAGGTCTCTATAACCACATGTCTATGACTGGGTGGAATCAAAAGTTTTCACGCCGCTACAAGCTTCCTCGGGGGCACCGAAACCATACGAAAACCTTGGAGGAATATCTCTATAATAAAATACTATAAAATATAACTTATAAATGTAATATATAAATATATATGTGAGTGTGAGCATAATAAATCATCAGTAAAATATTTTCATTATTTCATTCTTGAATGGAAATAGTTTTTAGTTTTTTTAATAATAATAATATATATATATATATAATGAATACAATATATGAGTTCTATATTTTGTGGATGAAAATCAATATGTTTATAATTAAAGGTTTTTAATTGTGTTTGTTTGGGTTATTTGTTCTCTATTATTTAAAAAACATGATAAAATTTGGTTTAAATGAGATAGAGAAATTTCTATATTGTAATTTTTTTCATTAATATTACATTTATAATAAAATTACAGACTGGGATTTTTTTATTAAATTTATCTAAAATATGATTTTTGAAGGGTTTATGTGATTAAGTATTGGTGATTTTCATTATTTATAAAAGTGGAATGATTATTTGAAAAAGGATATTTCAGATGTCTAATTTGTTATATATTATTTTTCAATACTTTTCAGATGCATTAAATTTTATTTTTCATTTGATAATAATTTTTTAACAATTTTATTTTTCTAGAATATTTCAATAGTTTTAATTCCATGGATAGTATTTAGAAAGGTAATTATTCATTTTGATGATAACTATAATATTGTATGGGTTGTTTGATAAAAAATAGTTTGTACAATTTCACTTTTAATAATTTAGAAAACTGATTGTTAATAGGTTTTGGATTTGTTTTGAACATGTTTAAAATTATTTTATGTGTGTTTAATTTTACAATACCTTGTTTAGTTTTAGCGTAGTTGTGTTAAAAATAAATATTTAACTATTAATTTTGAGTGGTTTTATATTTTCGTATTCTAAAAAATATGTTGTATGATATCCAAATTTATTAATGGATTTCAATCCTTTTTGAAGTATTTATTATTTTAAAAAATAAAATTATAATTTTTTCTAATAAAGAACTCTTAGAGTGTATAATTTTTTTTTAATGGAAATGTTGTGGATTTGGTAAAAAATCAATAAATTCATATACATTTGAGAGGTTGTGGTTTGATAAAATTGAGTTTTTTTTAATGAATATTTTAATTCAAAACTCGGTTTACACATTTGTTTCATGGGTAATTAGACGTGTTAAAAAAACTAAATAATGATATGGGGTAATATTATATTGGATCATAAATGTCATTTTTGATACCATGTGATTCACGAAGAGTTAAATTGGTAATGTGGTGAATGTTGGTTGAAATGGATTACTCCTGATGAAATCTAACACCTAGGAAAAATACATAATGGATAGATGGGTTGTAGTATAGTCAATTTTAGGCCGATTTGTGTAATTTAAATTATGTAATTTTTTTATGACTATTGATTTGTTTTGGAAATAAATGGTTTTTTTAAAAGTAATTACTTTATAAAATGGGTTTTCTAACAATGAAACATTAAAAATATTTAAATAGACATGAAATTAAGAGATAAGGATTCTTAAATGAGTAGTTGGAGAAACTGTGTTTTCATTATGAGCGAATGATTCTTGTTATATTCATATTTGTTGAATCATTGCCTAATCTTAAAACTATTTATGTAAATTGTAACGCCCCGACCCCAGCTACCCAGAGTCGGTGCATTACTTCGTAACATTGGCGTGATCACAAAAGATCAAGTCTCGAAAGACCGATTAGTTTAGTAGCCTTGGAAACACTAGATACATTCGTAAACGTTACATTACATCATAAAGAGAAAAACTACAATAACAAAGTCTCCATAGTCCACCCTCATATCCTCTTCTCACAATCCCTGCAGGTCATTCATAAAATACTTCTTCACATCCTGGAAAATATTAAAACATTGAAAGGGGTGAGCTCAGATGCTCAATAAGGATAACAATATTGCGGAAGCTTTTATAAGAAAACATAAGCATTTAAGGCAATGTATAACTAAAACAAAATCCTTATTGAACTTGAACTTCAGCATAATATGGAAAAAGTAAAATAAAATAATGCCATTGCTTACTCACATTGATATTCTACTAGACGAATAATCACATGCAATAACAATAACCACTTTCATAATGAGGGAATGTATAATGCCGGACATTCTGAAACATTTTGTCAAGGCCTCGGCCAAGACGTCTAAAATGATTAAGGCCTCGGCCAAAACCATAAATCAAATTGGGAAAGGGCCTCGGCCAATTCCACGTCTAGTTGTCTCATGAGACCTACCGATGCATCGGGGAGCTATAGCGGGCTCCACCCGTCACTTATTAAGTCCAATACATTCCTCATATGAATTGGTTTAAACATTTCATAAACCATAACATAATCGTATCACATAAAACATACATTAAGGAAACATAACATTTCCACATTTCAATCACAAGATATCAATACAACACATTGATATAATAAAAACGCTTTCAAAACCATTTTCAATACCAAAATAAAAGAAAAGTAGAACATGGTATTTATTTTTCTTTTTAAAAAGAAGGTATGGCTTGTAGAGGAAGCCGAAAATCAAATAACGGTCACGGCGGCAGAGAAGTCGTTTTCGCCGCATATGTACGGAAAGAAAAACATTCCCTTTTTGTTGTTCAGTAAAACGCTTCATATAAAAATATTCCTTTTGAATAAATGTAAAAAGTCAAGGGGTTTATACACTGTACAAAAGAAATTTGTGTATAAAACAAAATATGCCTCAATGAATGGAGATTGAGACGAAGTCCCTTAAAAAGATCATTTTTAAATAAAATATATATATTATGTGTATTCATTATATGTACACATAAATAAAGTACAAATACAAGATATGACATAATAATATCATGACATAATTTGAAAGTAGGAGATTAACCCAAAGAATGGAAGTTGGGTTAAGAAGTTCCCGTACCTTGTGTTTGACTTGACTCAACCGTTCTTTAACCTCCTGAATAATAAACTAGAGTTAATATCTACCTTATTAAGAACCATTTTCAATTTCATTATCCTTTTTATATCACTTATTACAATGATATGAAAATAATGTAATTATTTAAGTTAATAACGGTCGTTTTGTCGATCTTTGGTACTTGAGTCAACAATAAACTTCTTATAATTACAAGTTGCTTATGTGGTAGAATATCCATTATCTCCAGAATTATATTCATGATTTAGATGTCATATATGTCATATATATCCAGTATGTACATTCATTTATAATATTACGTAACATTTAGAGGTAAGAAATGAAATGCACCGTTCATGGAGACGGTAAGCCGTACATATGCATGAACGCTACTTTCATTTCTATTTCATATTTAATGGAATGAAATCATAATTATATAAAGGTATAATATAGTTCCAGTATAATATCATATATAATATCATTTACTCCATCCTTTATACATCCCACATATGGCATTAACGATTTACATCACTTTGAGGGGGCGGTAGTCCGCACTTCCTAAAATGAAATTATCGTGTTTTACCCATAATGGAAATCATAATGTATACCATAAATGAGAAATACAGAAGCATAAGTAAAAGATAAACATATTATATATCATATATAAAAATAGTGACATCTTAATGGACACCTTTGAAGGTGTTATATGAGTGTTGAACAGTCATCGTTTCGTGAGGCAGAAATTCGCCATCCACAGAAACCGTATGTTCATTAACCATTAGATGTAGGTTTGTGTAAGTGTAGCTCGAATCCTTATTATAACAACATACTAGTATATTGAGGATACTGGTTTTGTTACAAAAGAAATGAATAAAAAGAGTTTAGGGGGTTGGAGAAGAAAAATAAACCAAAACAACATTAGAGAAGACATTACCTCAAAATTGGGTAACTCTTTTTGATTTGAGCCAAAGGCTTCCTTGGGAAGAGTTCTGCCCAAAGTTAGGCTTCTATGAGTAAGATAGGGATGTTGGGAGAGTATTTGGGCAGAGGTTGGCCGATCCAAATGGCTTTATGGTGTGAATAAGGTGGGAGAGGTGGGGGCCTTTTATAAGTGGAGAGGAGGGGCTATTTTGGAAAGATTGAAATTTTACATTATTACACAATGCTTTTCGGATTCTAAAGGTCCCAAACTTTTATAATTTAAGGCTAAGGTGATAAGGGTTCGAACTCTCCTCATCCAATTGGCTTTGGACAAGTGTATGCCTTGGAATTTGCATTATCTTACCATTTTATTTAAATCGTTAAATAATGAGGTCATCGTGGCATCATCATGATGTCATAAATAATTTAATTTATTTAATGTCTAAAAATTTTAAAAAAAATATTATGATATAGGAAATCTTTTTATCTTTCTAATGAATATTTATAATCAAAATTTGGACTTGTGTAACCCCACTTAAAAACTGTTTTAGTAAAATAACTCATGTTTGTGTCAATTTAATTTTAACATTAAATAAATATATATTAATGTCATTTTCCAACTAAAGTGGCTCCATGGGGTCCCCAAGTTGACCCACGGGTTTTCTTGGTCGGCAATGACTCATCCAATAGGATTAGGACAAGTTTCATGCTCATCTCATATTATTAAAACATCATTTGTACCTTAAACTACACTAATTACCTCTAATCGCGATTAAGAACTTAAAAGTTACTATTCACCAAAAAATTATTTTAATCTCATTGAACCACATTTTACTTCTTAATGAAAACCATGTATGTCGGATTTTTTAAAATCAAATCTCAGAAGTGGTAATATTTCATTTAAACGAAAAATCAGTTATTTAACTACCACTTAGTGGTTTCACTATTCATCAAAAATTGAAGTTTTTCAGAACAATGCCAAAATTTCACCCTAAGCTATAATTGATATTCCGAATTCAAAAATGATGTCTATTTTATAAAATTCCAAACATATAAGTTTCATTAATTAATTTTATAATTAATTCCCGCTGTCACAACAAATAGCGTGTTTTAAGAAACAATTTATATCAAAAGATTGGCAATTGTTTATGTCCAATTTCAATGTTAAATTAATTCTAATGACCACCATTGGATAAAATGGTAAAAATATATTCTAATTATACTTTAAAACCACTAAATAGTAAAATTTATCACTATAAATTATTTTGATTAAAAAAGTTGTTTTTAAGTATTTTTCCCTATTCATAAAAAATTAGAAGTTCTCAGAAAAATACCAAATGTTCAACATAGGCTAATTTCGATATTATGAATCCAAAAATGAAGTCCATTTTGAAATATAAAATTTCTATAATTTTAAAAAGAGGTTATTACTATTCATAACGGCTACTTTGATTAGTCGCGGTGTTTTAGAACTCGATGTTGCGTAAAATGCAAGCTATTGCATTATTGAAAGAGAGGCGTATCGTGGAAGCTCGGGGTGTTACATTCTCCCCTCCTTCAATAAATTGCGTCCTCACAATTTGAAATTTTTCTTGGAAAATAAAAGGTTGAAAATAGAAAATACCTTTGAGGAAAACCCACATCGGAAATAAGATTAATAAAATTTAGCCTTAATAAGAGGGAAAGGGAAATGAAAAAGTCACCACCCAATTATGATCTCGATTAGGAGAACATTGGTGGAAATTAGAGACATATAATTGGAGGAAAAACGTAAATATTTGTATGGAGCGATTTGGGGTCATCAATCACAATCAACTGTCAAATTGAGGGCCTCAAAGCCTTCAATCTATGTTGATTTAAAATATCATCAGTTCAACAAGACATAAGGTATTAGGATAACACATTTTTTTGTTTTAATATCCCTTCACTAAAGTTTAAGAATTAATTTTTTCATTGAATAAGAGATAGGTATATATATATTTATGCTTGACAATTAGAGTTTCAACCTTCAACTCATCTTTCACTCAAAAAGATAACAGAACTCAAAAATATTATACTTATCCTAATTGTATAAGGTTCCAAATGTTAACACATACCATTTAGATTAGTAAAATTATTTTGTAATAACCAGGGACTTCCTTTAGGCTAGTGGTAGGAAATAAAGGCCTGTCACACTATGATTGTGGGTTCGATTCCTGCAGCTTTGTCCGACACGACGGGTTATGCCCCACCCTGCAGGTTGTCCTTTTTCCTAAAACTATAGTATTATAATATTCCAAAAATAATCTTCAGAAATGCTTTAACCTTAAACAATACTATCCATGGTTCAACTTAATCCATTCCAACCTTAATAGTTATCCAAAATACCTCCGTCCAGACTTTCTCTAAAAGGTCGTTAAATTCCAAAATCAATTGTAACCTCAGCTTCCCCAAACAAAGTAAAGTTTCTCTTATTGTCACAAACTAAAAATATGATTACCTTCATCATATTAATTCCTTAATGAAAACAACATGTACTGCAGTACAATCCTTATATATCACATTATTCTTATAACCATAATCTAGTTCTTGGGTCCAAAAACACAAATACAATAATTATTCCGCTTCAATTGTAGTCACAGCATAAGATTGGCCTTGATCCCTTGGACTTTTATGAGGTAAGTTTCCTTGACGCTTAGGACATTCATTTGCATAATGACCCATTTCTCTACAATTGTAGCATTCAACTTTGACAGCCTCTTTCTTTCCCTTGCAATCACGAGCCTGGTGACCCTTTTCTCCACATTTATAACAAACTCCCATTCCTTTTAGGCACGTACCAGGGTGATTCTTCCCACAATTATCACATAATGGAAAATCCTTCTTTCCCTTTTTCCCTTTATCTGTCTCTTGTTCCACCGTTCTCTTCTTCTCTTGCTTTACTTTGTTGTCATAAGACTTAGAGAATTCCTTTTCTGTCTTGATAGCACACGAGACAATATCTTCGTATGATGAGAAGGATTGTGATACTAAAGCTCGACGGAGAAATGGGTTTAACCCATCAAATAAACGATCTATCTTACTCCTTGGGTTACGTATATAATCGGATGCATGCCTCGCTAACCTTGTAAAGTTAGCCTCATACTTTGCGATATTCTCATCCTCCTTCTGCCTTAGACTCAGAAATTGCCTTTCCATATCTGCTCGATGGTCACGAGGAAAGTATTTTTCTAAGAAAAGATCTTTAAACTCCCTCAATTCCATATTCGATACGTCATCATCTTCCTTTGTGTTTTGAATCAGCGACCACCACTGACCGACATCTCCAGTGAGGCGGTAAACTTCCATGACAACCTTCTCCATTTCACTACTCCCCAAGGCATGAAATATTTTCTCTAAGGAATTTATCCATTGCTCAGCTACTATAGGATTTTAACTCCCATTGAAGGTTGGTGGTTGTTTCCTCATGAATCGATCTAACATTGATCCTCCACGTTGCGGATCAGGGTGCTCCATATGAGTAAGGTTATTATTCATAACCTGAGTGAGTTGTCCCAGTATGGTAATAAGTTGATCAGCACCAGTTGTATCTCCAGCTCCACAATAATTATCTTGAGCAGGAGGGCAATCCCTACACGGAGTGCGTGCATTGATACGGTTTCCATTCCTTCCACTAGGTGCCATTTCTAAACAATGGCATAAACTAGATTAGTTTATTAATCAAAATACATAATTCCCCACTTGTAAAATACTTAACATAAATTGAACTATTTATGGATATAATCCATAATCATAAAAATGATTTCTTCGAGGAAGTATATACTCATAACCCTTCATAGTGGTTTGTAACGAAAATGAGAATTATCCTAAGCATATCCCCCGGGAGTGTCGTAACCAAGAGTGCAGCAAGGCCTGTTGTCGTGCACCAGTTCCCGTTCGAGTCTAGCTCAAAGCGGTGTTTTCAGGTTTTACCCCTAGGTACATCTGTGCCAGAGCCGCCTCTACCTGCTCGTATCCAGACAGGGATGTATTGCTCAGAAAACTCACAAAATCTCTACAATAATAGAATTCTAGGAAGTTCTTCTATACTAATCCTCAAAGTCTATCTTTGGGCTATGTGCTCTAATCAGAGTTTATCTAAATCTAGCTTCCAAGGTTAGTACTAAACTGCCTCTGATACCAACTGTAATGCCCCGAACCCAGCTACCCAGAGTCGGTGCATTACTTCGTAACATTGGCGTGATCACAAAAGATCAAGTCTCGAAAGACCGATTAGTTTAGTAGCCTTGGAAACACTAGATACATTCATAAACGTTACATTACATCATAAAGAGAAAAACTACAATAACAAAGTCTCCATAGTCCACCCTTATATCCTCTTCTCACAATCCCTGCAGGTCATTCATAAAATACTTCTTCAAATCCTGGAAAATATTAAAACATTGAAAGGGTTGAGCTCAGATGCTCAGTAAGGATAACAATATTGCGGAAGCTTTTATAAGAAAACATAAGCATTTAAGGCAATGTATAACTAAAACAAAATCCTTATTGAACTTGAACTTCAGAATAATATGGAAAAAGTAAAATAAAATAATGCCATTACTTACTCACATGGATATTCTACAAGACGAATAATCACATGCAATAACAATAACCACTTTCATAATGAGGGAATGTATAATGCCGGACATTCTGAAACATTTTGTCAAGGCCTCGGCCAAGACGTCTAAAATGATTAAGGCCTCGGCCAAAACCATAAATCAAATTGGGAAAGGGCCTCGGCCAATTCCACGTCTAGTTGTCTCATGAGACCTACCGATGCATCGAGGAGCTATAGCGGGCTCCACCCGTCACTTATTAAGTCCAATACATTCCTTATATGAATAGGTTTAAACATATCATAAACCATAACATAATCGTATCACATAAAACATAAATTAAGGAAACATAACATTTCCACATTTCAATCACAAGATATCAATACAACACATTAATACAATAAAAACGCTTTCAAAACCATTTTCAATACCAAAATAAAAGAAAAGTAAAACATGGTATTTATTTTTCTTTTTAAAAAGAAGGTATGGCTTGTAGAGGAAGCCGAAAATCAAATAATGGTCACGGCGGCGGAAAAGTCGTTTTTGCCGCATATGTACGGAAAGAAAAACATTCCCTTTTTTTCGTTTAGTAAAACGCTTCTTATAAAAAGATTCCTTTTGAATAAATGTAAAAAGTCAAGGGGTTTATACACTGTACAAAAGAAATTTGTGTATAAAACAAAATATGCCTCAATGAATGGAGATTGAGATGAAGTCCCTTAAAAAGATCATTTTTAAATAAAATATATCTATTATGTGTATTCATTATATGTACACATAAATAAAGTACAAATACAAGATATGACATAATAATATCATGACATAATTTGAAAGTAGGAGATTACCCCAAAGAATGGAAGTTGGGTTAAGAAGTTCCCTTACCTTGTGTCTGACTTGACTCAGCCGTTCTTTAACCTCTTGAATAATAAACTAGAGTTAATATATACCTTATTAAGAACCATTTTCAATTTCATTATCCTTTTTATATCACTTATTACAATGATATGAACATTATGTAATTATTTAAGTTAATAACGGTCGTTTTGTCGATCTTTGGTACTTGAGTCAACAACAAACTTCTTATAATTACAAGTTGTTTATGTGGTAGAATATCCATTATCTCCAGAATTATATTCATGATTTAGATGTCATATATTTCATATATATCCAGTATATACATTCATTTATAATATTACATAACATTTAGAGGTAAGAAATGAAATGCACCGTTCATGGAGACGGTAAGCCGTACGTACGCATGAACGCTACTTTCATTTCTATTTCATATTTAATAGAATGAAATCATAATTATATAAAGGTATAATATAGTTCCAGTATAATATCATATATAATATCATTTACTCCATCCTTTATACATCCCACATATGGCATTAACGATTCACATCACTTTGAGGGGGCGGTAGTCCGCACTTCCTAAAATGAAATTATCGCGTTTTACCCATAATGGAAATCATAAAGTATGCCATAAATGAGAAATACAGAAGCATAAGTAAAACATAAACATATTATATATCATATATAAAAATAGTGACATCTTAATGGACACCTTTGAAGGTGTTATATGAGTGTTGAACAATCATCGTTTCGTGAGGCAGAAATTCGCCATCCACAGAAACCGTATGTTCATTAACCATTAGATGTAGGTTTGTGTAAGTGTATCTCGAATCCTTATTATAACATCATACTAGTATATTGAGGATACTGGTGTTGTTACAAAATAAATGAATAAAAAGAGTTTAGGGGGTTGGAGAAGAAAAATAAACCAAAACAACATTAGAGAAGACATTACCTCAAAATCGGGTAACTCTTTTTGATTTGAGCCAAAGGCTTCCTTGGGAAGAGTTCTGCCCAAAGTGAGGCTTCTAGGAGTAAGAGAGGGATGTTGGGAGAGTATTTGGGCAGAGGTTGGCCGATACAAATGGCTTTATGGTGTGAATAAGGTGGGAGAGGTGGGGGCCTTTTATAAGTGGAGAGGAGGGGCTCTTTTGGAAAGATTGAAATGTTACATTATTACACAATGCTTTTCGGATTCTAAAGGTCCCAAACTTATATATTTCGAGGCTAAGGTGATAAGGGTTCGAACTCTCCTCATCCAATTGGCTTTGGACAAGTGTATGCCTTGGATTTTGCATTATCTTCCCATTTTATTTAAATCGTTAAATAGTGAGGTCATCGTTGCATCATCATGATGTCATAAATAATTTAATTTATTTAATGTCTAAAAATTATAAAAAAAATATTATGATGTAGGAAATCTTTTTAGCTTTCTAATGAATATTTATAATCAAAATTGGGACTTGTTTAACCCCACTTAAAAACTGTTTTAGTAAAATAACTCATGTTTGTGTCAATTTAATTTTAACATTAAATAAATATATATTAATGTCATTTTCCAACTAAAGTGGCTCCATGGGGTCCCCATGTTGACCCATGGGTTTTCTTGGTCGGCCATGACTCATCCAATAGGAGTAGTACAAGTGTCATGCTCATCTCATATTATTAAAAAATCATTTGTACCTTAAACTACACTAATTACCTCTAATCGCGATTAAGAACTTAAAAGTTACTATTCACCAAAAAATTATTTTAATCTCATTGAACCACATTTTATTTCTTAATGACAACCATGTATGTCAGATTTTTGAAAATCAAATCACAGAAGTGGTAATATTTCATTTAAACGAAAAATCAATTATTTAACTACCACTTAGTGGTTTCACTATTCATCAAAAATTGAAGTTTTTCAGAACAATGCCAAAATTTCACCCTAAGCTATAATTGATATTCCGAATTCAAAAATGATGTCTATTTTACAAAATTACAAACATATAAGTTGAATTAATTAATTTTATAATTAATTCCCGTTGTCACAACAAATAGCGTGTTTTAAGAAACAATTTATATCAAAAGATTGGCAATTGTTTATGTCCAATTTCAATGTTAAATTAATTCTAATGACCAGCATTGGATAAAATGGTAAAAATATATTCTAATTATACTTTAAAACCACTAAATAGTAAAATTTATCACTATAAATTATTTTGATTAAAAAAGTTGTTTTTAAGTATTTTTCACTATTCATAAAAAATTAGAAGTTCTCAGAAAAATACCAAATGTTCAACATAGGCTAATTTCGATATTCTGAATCCAAAAATGAAGTCCATTTTGAAATATAAAATTTCTATAATTTTAAAAAGTGGTTATTACTATTCATAACGGCTACTTTGATTAGTCGCGGTGTTTTAGAACTCGAAGTTGCGTACAATGCAAGCTATTGCATTATTGAGAGAGAGGCGTATCGTGGAAGCTCGGGGTGTTACATAAATCATACCTTGTATTAATTCAATAAATCATATTTTTCATCCACATAAGATCCTAGAATCCAATAAAAGTGATTTAATATTCACAGATGGCTAAAATGAAATATGGGGTATTAAACAATGGAATTAAACTTTCAAAAACCATAACAGTTGATCTAAGTATTCATTTTTTACATTAATTATATAAAATTAAAACATAAAAAATGTTAAACACACATAAATACAATATATTTATTTATAATATGTTTTTAATATGAAATAGGTTTTAGAAGTTCTCTAAAAATGAATTTAAAGTTTCAATGTAAAATCTCCCTCACTCACAGAACATTACAAGAATAAAAATAGTTTTCATAGTTCTATTTCACCATATGATTATGGTTTTTAACATGGGTTTATATAATTATCATTAAGTGGACATATATATATATATATATTGAATTTTTAAAATATATTTTTTGAATAAATGATTTATTTCTTGGAAAAATATATAGAGTAATTAATGCAAACATATTATAAAAAATTATTTACATGAAATATTTTTAATAGAATTTATGAAATTATATATTAATTAAAATATTGATGTTAACTACATGAAAACAATTTGTTCTTATAAACTCATATGGGAATAATGGATTATCAAAACTGGTTTTCATATATTTTCAAATGATGGAAAGGTGTGGTGAAAACACATTTTTAATTCATTCTCCATTAACATATTTATCATTTTTATATGTTATTTAATACATTACACATAAAAAATCATTAATTATTTTCCAAAATTAAGGAATTATTTTATTTGACTCTCTCAAAGATATGGTAGGATGATGTAATACCACATCCAGAACTACCTATCTGGGCTAGAGAGACACCAGAACTCATGTGTGTGTCCCTATATACAAGAGGCTCTCGACAAACAACGAGGGTTGTATGTTATTGGTTGGAAGATTTTTGCCACAGAATCAAATCATATGAACAATAATATATACATAAAATATTAAAAATCCATGTAATAAATTCATAATATAGTAAATCATAATGTAATATCATATGTCACACATTTCATAAAAAATAAAGATTACTAAATTATCTCCATGGGAGGAAACCAAACTAGAGAAAATGTGTGAGCTGATACATAAATATAACCCTACAATAATCTTTCAGATTCCATATTTATACAACTATAAGCTCAATGGTCCACCAAATATATGTATTAAATATTCTTGTTTCTATTTTTTGGTTCCCTATCCATGTTTTTTACAAACTCATTGAGATGTTCAAGCAGGATTTGAGAAGTAAAACCCCATAGGACACCACAAATATGCCTTTAACAAGTGGTCACATGTATAACTAGTGAAATCCAAGATAATTATAAATGTGGAATCATGAATAAACAATTCCAAATTGAGATCCTTTGTTCTAAAAAATCCAACATGAGCCCCAACTATACTTCCATCATATTTATATAGTAAGGATAATTAGTTGATGCCAGATGTGTCCAATAACTTTCAATAAGGATGATGAAAATGATTCATGGAATCATAAAGGCCTTACATAAGCATACTACAAAGAATTATTAATTAATAGGTTGTAAATGTTACTCATCATCCACTACGAATCATTTAAATGTATTTCTCAATATTCACTAGGTATCTAGTGTAAATGGTACCTAAATACCCACTAGGCATCGAGTAAAAATGCTACTCAGAATCCACTATGAATTTGTTGCCCAATGTTTAGGCTCACAAAAATCATCATTTCATGTCATATTCACTCCCCTTATAAGGGATAATCATATCATGATGGTCTAAATATTTCAATTACTAAAAAATATAACTACAATTTCATGTTAATTATGCATTGTATTGTAGATAATACATAGTAATCTCCTAGACTGAAATCATGAGATTAATTAAAAAATAAAAACATTTGATCAACAGTTATCTTGAAAAACATATATATAATTATACTCATGAAATAAAGAAACATAAACAGGTATTATGGATAAACACACACACCTAAATGTGATCACAATCAACCATGAACAAAAAATTTATTCTACACAAGTATCACATCAAGAAACAAGAGTATACAAGAAACAAAAAAAATGAATGTAATTCCTTCCCCATGGTTATAGAGGATTCACTCCATGGTTAATTAGAGGAATTTACCCTAAAAATTGTTAGAGACCCATGGATATGTAGTTATCACATCATGTATACCTATTTTGGGTTCTTATTTATAAAATAAGAGTTTTCAATAACAAGAATAAAATAATATTCCTTGTTAAGAAAGTTGTTCTAGAATTACATAACTCGTGGATTCCGCCAATACAAATAGTTCAAGGATATTTTAAAGAAGTTGATTTCAATTTAGATGATACATTTTAAATTCAATAATGGATCATTAATTCTTCATCCACTGTAAAACTACATGTTTTTAAAATAGGTAATTATGTTTGATAAACTTTGCGATACACAATGTTGAACTTGAACAAACAATTATTATTTAAATATGACCATTATAACATTGTCGTTAAATTTTCAATTTTTAATAGGATTAATATCTCTATGATATATATACATATATATACATATATCATTCTCAATATAAATGTGATGGTAAATTCTTAGTAAATAATAACTAATTATTTGGTAATGTATTTTTTTCTTCAAAATAAGTATTCTCCCAAAATAATTTTTATTTACTTTGGTGAAAATAAAATTTTCTAAATATTTTATCAAAATTTTAGAAAATTTATTTGATGGAATATATATTAATTTTGGAATCATTATGTCATAATTATCCAATGGGTAATTTTTAACATTTTTGGGTGACTGTCAAATTTTCGGATAAAAAATAATTACGGTATAAAAATAAAGTGTGTATTATGTCATCACGATGATTCAAAACTGATGTAATAAATAATATAAATGTTACATAAAAAAAATATATTTTTACCCAAAAACCTAATGTGTTTTTGTGTTATTTTATTAATTTTATAAATCATATATGAATCCACAAAAAAACTATATTATGTTTTACATTTTTAAAATAAATTATTTATAACCATGACTCACTTCCACATCACCAAGGGTAATATTTTAATTATTTAGTCCCTTGGAAATATAAAATAATTAAAAACAGTCGTATTTTCAGAATCCATTTGAAAACACATGGGATGGTTTTTGGTTTTGATTACTTTATGATAAAGAGTTTGAAACCTTAGTTGGGAAATAATAAAGAACTCAATTGTCTTTTCCAACATAACCCCAACTAAAATCCCATTACACTTAAATATAAAACCATGTATCATGTCCTTAATCTGAAATCACATTTATAGAGTCCCCACAATGTGACCTAAGCTCCCATGATGCTCCTCCCAGGCTTTTGGAATCACCCTCTCAATGTAAGGGATCTCTCTCTCCTCTTTTTATTCCTGCACCTATGTTATGGCGTGAAACGTAATTTTCATTTTTATTATTTTGGTGTATTTTTATACATCTCTAATATGGTAATATTTGTTAATATGTTATTTAATAAACCTTTTAATCTCATTAATCTCTCTGATTTTCTTTTATGTACAACCATTATGATGTCAAAATTGTCCTATGATTTTTCATACAAAAAGTAAGGGTCCTCTCTCTCTTCTTTGTCCATTAAATAACCCCATTAGTATTAAAAATTTTGAAACTAAATTTTTTATGTTATAATTAATTTATAAATGTAACATTAATTTAAAATTTATTTTATTGTAATCATATATAATTTATGTCCTCCCATTATAACCTTTACCTAAGTTGTTGTTATGTCAAAATTTAGTAAGGGATTTCCCACTCTTATTTTCCATTCACAAACCTTATTTGTAATTAGCCTTTTGAGAATAATATTATTATGTTTAAATTAATTTATAATGATCTATATACTGTAAATTTTAGGTCTCAATAATGAGGTTTCATTCTTACACTGTCATTATAACATTTCCTTGAGTCGTTTCCATACTAAAATTTAGTAATGCATCCTCTCCTAATCCCCTTTTTTCAAAAATAATAATCATTTTATGCATTGTATTAATCATCATAATCCTCATAACCATTTATTTAATATTTATGATAATTTATTTACACATCCTTATTTCATTACATTTTTTTTCAAATGATGAGGGATCCCTTTCTCTCTCATTAAACAATTTTATGAATCTTTATGTACAATCGTTATACCATCAAAATTTCTCTATGATTTTTCCATGGCATACCTTTGTATTGTGATCTTCATCACTATTTCCATGAAACATTATTCAACTAGACATACCAATAAACCATTAATATTTTAATTCCATGCATTTATTATATAATCCATTATTTTTTAATTAAATGTGTTGAAATATTATCCTATGTTGAAGGATCTATATATAACCCTTACGCATGTACATGATATGAATTCCATGGGTTCACATAGAATTATATAACACTCTAATTCATTGGGTAATGTTTTAGTCTCACAAACCATCATTCAATGTATTAGGGAGTGAACCTAATCCAAAACTATACTTTTCAAACCATGCAATGATGTCCTGGTGGTTTTCCTAGACATATTTTTATGATTTAATGTTTATATTTATTTCCACATTCCCATGATTACATTATGAAACCAAACTGTATCATGTGTTATTGTTCATTTCTATGATAACCCTACTATTTATGTTATATTTAAATGAATATTTTCTAACATGTGATAAATTCTTCTTGATATGATTCTTTTAAATTAAATTTCTAGGATGTATATCTCACCCCTTTTATATGTATCTCCCCAAGATATCCCACGGAGTTTTAGATGATCAGTGATTTATAAGGTTTTGTTAATGAATATTTCAATAATGTTGTTGTATACCATATTCAAGATGTTATTCTATGTACGTAATTAAAAAAGATGTTATACTTCTTGATATTATAAGAAGAATTTTTTTTATTCTTATATAATTAACCATGAATTAATTTGTAATAAATAATATGTTATCATAGTTATTATAAATGTAATGTTTAGAAATTTTTAGGATTACGATTAGGAATCACAAGATAACGACTTTGGGATAAGTCTAAACATAAGAAAACAGTAATAAATTTGGGTAAAATATTGAGTATGTGGTTTCCATGAAAATATATCCCTCCCTGGATACAATAAGATGATGTGAATATAGCATCAATGTGACTAGAGGTAACTCCCTAAAACACTTTATTGAGATAAAATCAAACGGGATCATGTGCATGACAATGAGAATTCTTCATATTAGGTTGGACACTCTCAGGGGGATATGGTTTAGTAAATTTATAATATCATTATAAACCATTATTAAGGGAACAGGAATGCCCATAAGAGTCTATGTTAGGAAATAAACTATGTATAACATAGATGTAATCCTTGAAATTAATAAGTTAAGGAAAAAAAATTTATTTATAGGTTATCCCTATAATTTTATTTTCTTATCTGTTATGTGTATAATAGTTTAAAATTTTTTATCCCTAATTTTTCCTTTATCCTATTCAATGGATGGAAATAGTAAGAATTGAGTAAACAACCAATGTTATGGGAAATGTGACCACTACTCAAATGATATTTATAACTTGACAGGAACTCAAGTAAAACATATTTTGATTATGCGAAACCAGCAATCAAATATCACAATTAGGAAATGGGAAATATTTTAATGAACAAAGACATCAAATAAAAGAAGAATGAAACCACAAGAAATTTCATCTGATAAAGGTGATAGTGGAATGAAGACTCAGTTTCCTATGTGTCTAAAATTTGGAATGTGTCACCAATGAAAATGAAACAATGGAACTTGAAGGAGTATAAATAGGGGAAAACATAGCTAGTTTCCTTATAAAATGAACTGGGTGGTGGAAAGGAATAAATTACATCCTATAGAACCATTTATTTTTTATGTTATTTTCTGTGGATAATATGGTATTTATCTAAGACAATTCCCTAAAACAAGGTTAAAATATTTGAATAAAGTCCTATGCTATGAAAATCATTAACGTTTATGAATTAATGGGTTTATATATTCGTAATTGATAGTCATTTTGACGAAGTAGTATATTATTGAAAACATGGATATAAGAATCATGAATCACAAAAGGATTTATCCAAAATAGTTTTTTATTGGGTATTTAAGACATATTTTGAATGGTATTAAAAACTTATAAATTTTATTTAGTGATAAAGTAATATTTTAGAAAACCCATGATTGAGGGATTGGTAACACTTAATAAGTTTTTTATGTTAGGATAAACATAATGATTTTTGGGATGATATTTCTATGTTTAATAGTTAACATAATTGATACCACATTTGATGATTTATGTGATGGATGTTTACCATGATTAATGATATTTTGGAAAACCATATGACATGATCAAATATATTTTCATATTTATAGATTTTAAATGATATTTTGGGAGATGTTTTAATTAGGTTGAGGTATATATAACCATTAAGTATAACATAATCGATTATTTTAGAAGAATTATCTTATGTGTTTGGAGGTTTAAGGTTAAGGGTAAGAGACAACCTTTTAGGTTAAAACAATATTTAATGTTGAAGATATATGTGTTATTTGGGATATAAGAGTATTTGTTTAATAAATGATCCGTGATAAACCATTGGTATTTTTTGTCGAAATTTGGAGATTAATATATTATTTTCCATTAATCTTAAGTTTTTTTACTTTATTATAACCATTTTTTATTTATTAAAGACATAAGGAATAGATTTTCATTCTTGGGTGAATTATGTAATCTGTTAAAATATCATTGTATAACATAAAACATAAAAAAATTGTCTTCAGTTCTCATCATTTTGATAAAAGTGGACATTTTAGTGGAAATTGGTTAATATATGAAATTATAATTTTTAAATAAATTATATTTTCTTTAAGTTCTTCTCTAGATGATAATGGAATTCATTAACTCTTGGAAAGGATTCATGCAACAAAAAATGTAGCAACATTGTGAAATGATTTTATTTTCTCCCATCACAAATTTCTGGGTTTTTGGTCACGGAATTTCAACTAAAAATTTTATAATTCACTATATATTAGTTCTTATGATTTATTTTCATCAATTTATATATTTTCACTTCACAATAATGTTTTCCTTCTTGGAAACCTAGTTAACTGATAACCTTAATATTTCACTTAATCTCATTTCAAGTGGATGTTTTACTAACCATTTTTTATAATGTGGGTATTCAATAAATATATTTTCAAGAATCAAAACGTTTCTTTCCAATTTTAATTTCACGTTATATGGATTCAATTTATTAATGTGGGAATAATGCAACACCCTATGTATTTAAAAGATAAAATTATGTTCGATTTCATATGCGATATACACACTGAACCTAAAAAAATATTATTATTTAAATATAACCATTATAACCTAGCCATTAAATTTTAATGTATGAATAAGATTAACTACATTATGTAATATATATATATATCCTACTCAACATAAATGTGTTTATAAATTCTTAGTAAATAATATCTCATTATTTTGATAATGTCCTTTATTTTTCAAAATATGTTTTTATCAAAAAATATTTTGTTTAATTTCATGAACAAGTATATTAGAATTAGTTTATAGAAAATTTTGAAAATATAATTGTTAAAAATTATTTTTTTGGACAAAAATGTCAAAATTATCCCATAGTGAATTTTTCATAATTTTTTGAGTCATTCAAATTTTAGAGTAAAAATTAAATATATTATAATTAGAAGATGTGTATTATAAAATCAGAATGAAAATAAAGTGATGTAATAAATTATATAAAGGGTTTACATGACTAAATAAATGTTTACCCTTTAAAAATTTTTTTTTGAAGTTATTTGATTAATTATATAAATCCATTATAAATCCTCCATAACCAATATTATATTTAAATGATTTAAAATCAATTCTTTATAAACACAACTCACTTTTAAGTCACCATGGGTAATATTTTAATGATTTTGTCACATGGAATTATAAAATAATTAAAAATAATCCAATTTGTTAGAAAAGATGGCAAAAAACCATGTTATGGTTTTTTTATTACTTTAGTATTTATGGTCCAAAAACTATGCTTATAATATAATAAAGAACTCCACTCTCTTTTCCTATATAAACAAACCAACGATCACATTTACATTTCCATATAAATCATGGAGCATGTCCTTTCTCTTACTTCCCCACTCTAGAATCATTCCAAGCTACCCCATGCTCTCATTAAGCTCCTCCCATGATTTTTAAATCATGCTCTCAAGGTATGGGATCTCCTTCACTTCTTTTATTCAAGAACCTACTATATGTTGCGACTCTTAATTTCCATTTTTTATTATTTGTGAATGTTTTTCTATATCTCTATTAATTAAAATTTTATTTCCATATATTTACATACCTATTTAACTCTCATTAATCCCTTTCATTATCCTTTATGCACACCTATTATGCTATTGAAAGATTCTTGTGCTTTTCTATAACAAAATTACGAGACCTCTCACTCTTATTTTTTCATTAAAGGACAATATATTTATTAATATTTTTGAATCTAAATTGGTTATGTTTTAATGACTTTAAAAATGTCACATTAATTCCCACTTTTTTTTTCTTGTAATGGGATTTCATTTATCTCCTCTCGTTATAACAATTACCTAAGCCATTATTGTGCCAAAATTTAGTACGGTATTTCCCTCACTTATTTTCTATTCAATCACCTTCGTTGTATTTATCATTTTGAATAAAATGTGTTAATGTTAATATTAATTCATAAAGTTCTCTAACTATTTATATATTAATAATTAGAGTTTAATTTACCCATCTCATTATAGCATTTACTTAATTCTTTACAATGCTGTGTTTTCGGAAGGGATCCACTCTTTATCCTCTATATTCAATAATATTCTTTATTTAATGCCTTTTTTTTCCTTTTCATAATGTTGGAATACATTCTTATACATCCCTCTTACAATCCATTTTTGATCCAAATTGATGAAAGACCCATTTATCTCCCATTAAAAAATTTTATGAATCTATAAGTATTGTCGTTATGCTGTCGAAATTTCACTATGATTTTTCCATTCCAAAAAATTTTATTGTGAATACCACCACTATTTCTACAAAACGTTATTCACCTATAAATAATTGTACGCCATTTATTATGTACATACATGTATATATTCCACACTCCATGATCATGGAATTAAATGGGATGAAATATGATCTTATGTTTAATGATATATGTTGTACGGTTTTGCATATACATGACATAAATGAGACTAGTATGCCCAGAATCATATTGTAGTCCAATGCACTGGGTAATGTTCTAATCTCATGATAAATCATTAAAGGGATTATGTATTGAACTTAATCCATCATGGGTTATTTTACACCAAGTTATGATGTCTTGGTGGATATCCTTGACCCATGTATATGGTTTCATGTTTTAAGTTTTTTTCACATTCTCAGGTTTCTGTTATATTACCATTCTATTTCATGACTTATTGTTAATGTTTATGATACTAGACCTTTTTATGTTAAATTTAAAGACATATTGTCAAACATTAATACTTACTTCATATTATTCTTCTTTTATTTTCCGTTACTGGGCATTATAGCTCACCCTTTTCTTATGTACGTCCCCAGGTTGTCGCGTGTTGTTTTAAAGGACATATGATTTGTCATATTTTTTCAATGATAGTTTTAATAATTTTTACATATCCAATGTTCAAGATGTTATTATATGTACTTAATTTCATAGTACACTAGACTCGTCAATATTTTGGGTTGTATTATGTGTAATCCTAAGTATTAAATCTCAAATTATTGTGTAATAAATGCATGAGGAATTATATAAACTCAAGATGAGAACCATTGAATTATAAAAAGGACATTGATATACCCATAATCCATGAAAAAAAACTATCCTTAGTTAACAGAAAAATCCTACGAAACATTCCCATCACATTGTGGTGAGGTGAAACTAGATAAAGGAAACAAGTCGCATATATAACATAATAGGTCAAACAACAACTGTACAACATGGAAGAAAATATCTGTCATCCAAGAAACACACTATATAAGAAAACCCATTTAATCTATAATGATAAATCAATAAAAGACATAAATGTATCCATGTGACCAACAATCACCTCTAAAACATACCATAGTGAAAGAAAATACATCAAGAGATGCTGGTATGCTTCATGGTTCCATTCAAATTACCTATATTATAAAAAACAACATCTAAATACACACAAAAGAAAGAAGTAGGATGTGAGAAATAATCCCATTTATATTGAAACACAGAATCTATAAAAAGTATTATATTAATAATGTAGTAGTTCTAGATTCAAAACAAGTAAAACTTTACAATGAATTTTCATAAATAAAACCCATTTGTAAATTATCCTTAGGTTTTCATAAAATCCATTCACATTTATAAGAAGAGGAATATAAAAGTACATTTGATAATCATGAGTTCATAATCAATAAAATCCATGGGTACACTCTATGATAAGCATGTAAGTAATATAACCATAACCTAATAGATTATGTGAAATCATGTAAGAAAATAACCTTGACAAAATCTATCATGTGATAATACAATAAGGAATGAAAAATTACATAATTTTGTATCATGCAAATGGGTATTCATACTAGATATAAAAAATTAAAGATACAATACATGATGTTGGTTGGCCAAATGTTTTTAAAATAATGTGCCATTACACACACTAAAGTGAAGGAAAACCTCATGTGGAATTACACACTCACTATGAGTGACATGTCTATTCGTGAAGCTCCCAAGGTTACCCTATGTGATAGATTTTTTCAAAAAAAAATTGAAATCCATAAAAAACATTTATAATCCGTTTTCAATGAATATTAAATTATCAGCAGTTCTTGAAAACCAATTTTTAAACCAACATCACGATTCATGCATTTTATCAATCACATAATGTGAAAAAACCATTTTTAAAGAAAACCCTTTTAATACATGATTTCATCCAAACAAAATATATTACAGTCACAAATAAATTAATTTTAATGAATAACCCATTAGAATGTACATGAAAACCTAGATATTCATATAACGACCCCTTTATAAAGAGACCCTTACCACATGAATAGAGGTAGAACTAGCACCATCGAGAACAAAGATTGGTGAAGAGTAGATCGGGTCCTCATGATACTAGACCTAAAAACAATGCATAAATTCTCTATAAACCCCCTATATCTTGCAAACATGATCCCCTTATGTTCTAAAATATGGGAGTAGAATAGTTTTAATTGGAATCTAGGAAGAAAACCGAAACATGAATGAAGAATGCAACATTCCTTCATAAATCCCTCAAGAACAAAAGTAAAAAACTAAGAATAAAAATATTGAAGCCTCTATAGAACTGGAGAATAATTAGTTCATGAAAAAAAATATTATGGGTTTATTATTCATAAACATTACCAAGGAAAATGGTGTAAAAACCATCGTCTTAATGGATCAAACTACCGTGCACAATTGGGCCACAGAGTTAGATAAACTATTCTCCTAATATGAATTTCAAATATATCAAGCCACATGGACTCCTTGTACTACCCAAAAAATTTGGACAAACCTTCAAACCCCCTTGTAAAAACACAAAAACCCCACACAATCTTCCCTCATGAGCTGCATGGTTTGAATAACAATTCTAAAACTATGGAAAAAACATATGTTAAATCCTAGAGTTATCCCACATGATTACCGCATGATTAGTACTTACCATATTCTTGGAATACCTTCTCCAAAAATATCCATTTTTTTATCCAAGTTCTCATAAAACATCTAGAAATACATTAATGATAATATAATATAATATTATATTATTCCCGAGATATAGCGAGCATTACAATTTTCCCTACCATGAAATATCTCTTTCCCCCTGAATCCCTTAAGACTCTATAATTTAAAAATGGGAAAGAGACTATTGCCTCATGAATGACTCTCACTCCCACATATCATAGCTATCTAGTTTACACTACCATAGTACTTAGACCAATGGAATCATTTTACAATGGATTATTATATCCTAAGGATCCATAATTTGAAATAGTTTCTCAAAAATATTTGTATTGTATAATTATTCACATCCTCCCATTAAATTTCATGGGAAGGATCTAGTTTATACCTCCTCAGCTATGAAACATGAAGCATATCATGGGTCGAAGTCAAATGGGATTGTAATTATAGATCACATGCAAACATTCCAAGTCACTCAATGATCTCAAAGTAGAAAATAAACACATAGTCCAAAAATACCTTGATTACCCAAATGATGATTTCCCAAGATTTTTGAATGTCTAAAAAAATATTGATCACCATCATCAAACTATAGAGGCCATCAACAACAGACCATAGTGGATTTTTGATTAATCTAACTATGAATAAACACTTTGGGATAAAATTCACCTTTTATTTTATCTCATGAATTAGACTCATCCCATCTAAGGACCGCTCACCCAAATATTCCCATCAAAAGGTATATCATCATGAACTCCAATAAAACACTTCCAAGGGAACTATCTATATCATATAATGATAACTATTGGTATAGGAAAACATGACTTGAGGAAAATGTATTTCCCAATATCCACCAAAATCAGGAACACATGCCTATAGAATATTCTAAAGTTTTTCGATATATCTCTCTCGATAATTCTCTATCCATATGTTTAAAAATGATATCTCAAACTTAATTTTAATTGGGAACCCATTTCCTCTTGAAAACATTTCCATAATATGGTTTTGAACCTCTGATCCCTATCAGAGATAATTACACAGTGAAACCCATAATGTCTCAAAATATCTATAAAATTAAATTATTCTAGCTATTCTAATTTTATAATCTCCATGATAATAAAAAATGATTATAATTCATAATTTTACCACTGATCACCCAAATATTATCATTTCCTCTATGAGTCCATTTAAAACTAATGTAAAATTCCACGGGAATATCAACCCTCATCTATATCATAATAGGTAATGTTTGAATAAAAACTAGTAGGCCTTTGGTGTTATTGCTTATTTTTATTACTTGTGAGGTAGTGTGATAAAAAATATGAAACTAACCACCTCATCTTGGCCCACCAATACTGACATATCAAGTCATGATACAACTTGGTAGCCTCATTGTAGATAGATTAACAAGACCAATGTCATATTTAAATCAAACCTTTCCTTTGATAAATTAGAACTACCAACATAATATGGATGCACAATGCTCCAATGGGAGATAGAGACCACTCAACCACGGTTTCCATACCATGAAATATTTTACTAAAGCATTGGAACTCAGTTTCTATCACCTGTTTGAGCCAAACACACTCATCAAAAGACAAGTTATCTTTCATATAAGCAACCAACACTTTCATGCCAATCTATTTCACTCCAAATATATTATTAGTGATCAAAAATATCATAGAGAACTCCTCTACTGATTCATTCATGTTATAGTATAATTTTTTCATTGAATATGCGATATCAGAGATTTCTGGAAAAAATATTCTATAGTAACCAACAAATCCTAATAAGATCCAAATATCAAACAAATTTATGGTATTCAACTCGAACAAAAATTCATGTATCTTCTCAAGATCCACGAAGACTACCCAATCATTTGTGACATGCACTAGAAATTTCACATCTATAATCCAAAATAATCATTTGTAAAGATTTACAAACAGATAATGCTCCCTCAAGGATCTAAAAATTATATCAAAATTGTCCATGTTCTCGTCTTTTTGCATGAAGTTGATAAAAATATCATCCATGAACTCAAAAACAAAAGTGTCTTACAACTAGTGAAAAATCCTATTTATCAACTCCATAAATCCCACAATAATCTTAGTGATATTGAATGACATAACCCAAAACTAGAAATTCTGATATCGGATATTAAACACTATCATAGGTATATCCACCTTTTAGAATCCCAATTGGTAACACCCGAACCTAATTACAATCTTTAACAACCAATGAGACCCTCTAATATGGTAAGTGAACATAAATACTGGGAAATGGATATTTGATATTGGCAGTCACCTAATTTAACTTTTTATAATCTACAAAAAGTATAAGCTTCTCATCTATTTTTTATCAAAGAGGATAAGTGATTTACATAGGGACACACTTGGAAGAATTAATCCCATAGCCTAAAAATACATATGATAGAATTTATGTTCAATCAACATTGTATGTTCCATACAATAATATGGAATATAAATGGGCGTTTTACCTAGTATAAGGTCATGGTAAACATGACCTATCCCTGTGGTGATAAACAAGAAAAATCATTTAGAAATTCCTTTGGGTACCTTCACACTACTAAAGGAAGAATAATACAAAAAAAATTCAATGAAATTCATAAACAAATACTATAAATATTAGTATATTATCCAAGTATATGGAAACACAATCCTATCCCTTCCTGACCCAAAGACCCACTCAACTTGAAAAACATCAATGTCCCCATAGGAACCTAAAATCTGAACCCAATGATAACAATAGTTTATTAGGGCCTTAACATTGATCATCTAATCTATGCCAAGTATTAATTTTAATATTTAATTATCAATAAATAAGAACTCCTACATCATCTTTAAATCAATCATTATCACCTTATATGCAGAGCTCTTGAAACCATATTCAGACCTCTTTCACAAAGGCGTGGAAATATCCTACAATAATGGAATATTCACAACAAGTAATACCAATACTTCCACTAAATTAGAAGATATAAAATAATTATTAGAACATATATCAAATAAACCTAGAACTATAGAATATTAAATAAACACCGTACCTATAGTAGTAGCTGGTCTTGCTTTAGATTCCTCTCATAGATACTCCTCCAAATAATTATGTCTGGTCTCACCTCCTCACTAATATTTCTTATCAATATAAATATAAACATTTTACTAAGGATATGGATAACCACGCATGTAAGAATTGATATAAACTTGTGAACCATTGGTGAGAGTGGATCCACCACACTTCCCAAGAATATCCTTTCATAAAAATTCCTCACATGGACAGTTATTTTATAGTGTAAAATCCTAGTAGTCCGTATAAGATACTCTTGGTATGACCATGCCTTCCATAATGGTAGAAGAAAAAAATATTATATAATTATGATGCCCCTAAAACTGGTTCGGAATAAAATTAATCACCCTTGCGCTTCATTTTCTATCTAGAAGACACACCCTGGATAACAATTTCACCAATAGAAGATCCGTCTAAGCCAATCCTTCCAAATAAGTCTTGTTCTAAAAAAGATTATTATTTAACCACCTCAAAAAATTTTGGAAGGAGCATAAGAATCATCGTTGATCAAATATCATTCCTTAACCCCAAATCAAACATCCAATCATTTTTTTTACTTATTAGTGACAATATTTTGTGTCAAATATACGAAATCAGAAAAATGGTTTGAATACTCTAGAATAGTACACTCCCGTTTATCCAAGGTTAGAAAATCATATGTCTTTATTAAAAATAACATCTCAGGGTAAAAATTTTTGTTCGATTTCTTCTTGAATGGACCACAGGTAGGATTCTCATGCATCATAATTTTCATAATTGAGTCCTTCCATCTTATTCTCGGTTCCTCGAGCATGTACGTGCCAAACCCCACCATAAATTCCTTAGGAGTCTTCCAAACATTGAAGATCCACCCAATAATCTCGAGCCCCTACTTATATTTTAAGGTTACATTATCACCATAAATTATTGGGGGTACTTCTTTTTTAATTTTGAGCCACAATCACCGACATGCCTTGGGTTCTCAACACCCACTTGACCTAGAGTCTGATTTATGTGGATTGTAGATTTAGCTAAAGAAGGGACCACCATAGTATTTTACTATGGAACTTTTCTTGTATAATCCACAATATAATTTATAAGATATCATATAAAGAGAATAATATAATAATCACAATATAATAATATATCATTTCTATATAAAAATCAAAACTAATTAGACCAAATTTAAGAATTCATATGAATGCCTTAAAAATGACAATTTTATGTTATATAAATTATATTGATGAAACAATACACATTTAAAAGAAAAAAATCCCCTTAAAAACATCTCATCATATTCATTCAAATGACCCCACACTCTATGTCTGTAAATTGATAAAAACTATCTGTACACCAATTTTAACTCGAGTTCAGACACAAAATTGAGATAGCTAGGTACCCTCCCGCAATTACTACCTACATCCTAATAGTATTAATTCCATTCTACCCATTAAAAATAAACAAATAAAAACAAACAAAAATAGTGTTATCACAAAAAATTATATGTATTACTCTAATAGGATTCTATAAAAAATAATTTCAGGTTAACTAAAAAATCCACCCAAACCAGCTCATCGCAATGTGTTGAGGTGAATAGGATAAAAAATTCAAGTCTCCTATATAAAAAAAGTAAAAATTACCAAATAAAAATGTACAATAATACAAAAAATTTCCAAGATATATAAAATTAAATCCAACCTATCTAAGCCATATATATATTTCAATGAAAGACCAACAAGCCTCAATGTGACCAAAAATCACCCCTTAATCATCCTACTATGAATCTAAAGACAATAAGAGAAGACGACATGCAACATGTTACCCTTTCCTTTACATGAATCCTATAAAACAATATATATAACCATCCTAATCAAAAATTAGTGTGTGAGCACAAATATTAGTAGGATTACACCCAAAAAATCTATATAAAGTCTAATATTAAGAACGTAGTTGTTATAGATTAAAAAAATACAGTTTTACAAAGCATTTTCATAAATCAAAACCATTGATAAATCATCTATTGCTTTTCATAAAATATTTTTATATTCAAAATACAAGGAATATGATAAAAATATGTAATAAGAAAGAATTCATAATCAGTAAAATTCATTGGTACACAATAATAGAATCATGTAAGTAATATGACCATGACACAATCCAACGCATAATAAAATAACCATGACACAATCCATCATTTTGTAATCAAATCATAAATGGAAAATAATATGTATTGGAAACTAAATTATGGGTATACATACTATACATAAAAAATTCACCAATTCAGGCCAATGGAATGTCAAACTAGTAAAGCCACTAGTGGAATTACACACACTAATGTGAAAGAAGCCCTCATGTGGAATTACACACACTACGAGGGACATGGTTATTCCAAATGATCCCAATGTTAAACAGTGTGATAAATTTCTCCAAACCCATTTCAAAATATATTCTCACAACTTATAAAACATTTAGAAAAATTAAAATCCACTTATATTCTTGAATATCCATTTTTAAACTAAACCAATCATTTAAGAATTGTAGAAAACATATCGTGTGCCAAAGCCATTTTTAAAGAAAACCTCTTTAAAACATGATTACATTCAAAACAATCCACTTTAATCAAAAATCAAATCAATTTAATGAAAAACCAAAATATATTTACATTAAAAATAAGAAATTAATATAATTAACCATTTTTACAGTGACACCAACCTCAAGAACATAGTTAGATCTAATCACCTTTGAAAATAGAGTTTGGGGAAGAGTCGATTAGGTCCTCATGATCCAAGATAAAAAATAATCACATTAATTCTCAATAAAACTCCATATATATAGAATAAATTACACCATTGGGTTCCAAAAGATGGGTGTAGAGGTGATTTAGTGAGGATATATGAATAAAAATCAAAACCAAATCAAGAATGCAACATGCCTTGATGAGACCCATCAAGAAAAAAAATAAAATTCCAATAATCCCAAGGAATTGGTATTTAGTTCATTGGGGAAGGATTAGGCTGAGAAAAAAAAATATTAGGGTGATTAAACATAAAAAATACTACGGGATATTAGTAAAAACACAATTCTTAAATGCTCATAGTGACACACATATTTAGGTCGCGTGGATAAACAAATTATGCACCAACCATTATTTATACTATCTCACGTCGCACGATATCATGGGACCTGATGCACTTTGTGGTCAAACCATGACACCACGTTTAAAAAACATCTACCCCGAACAATATTACCTTGTGATACACAAAGATTTAATAACCATGATCAAACCCTACAAAAATCCTCTATTTAAATACAATGTTATCCTTCATTGTTACCACATAATTAGTAATAACCATGTGAAAATCATGCACCTATCCTACCTTCTCTAAAAATATTCATTTTGACTAACGTTCCATTGATACTGATATAATGTCAATAAATAAAACTCATGATTAAATAAAATCATATAAGAGATCTTCTGGGAATTATAATACATAAAGAGAAAAGAGATCCATGAGGATAATCAAGAATAATATGATCTCATGAGGATCGATATGAAGAAACTTACCATAAAATGTCAACCATTAATGTGTAATATAGATTTAGTCAATGGTATTATTTTAAAATTTAGATTCCACCACCAATATAAAAAATATTCATCAATAGATTATAATTTTATAATCAATCCACCATTATAAAAGTTGTATATGAAGATGATTTATAAAATAATTCCTGAAAATTTACCATATTTACCAGTAGTTCTCGATCTGATGAATAGGAATCTTAGAAACACTAAATACACCATTTATCTAGGTAAGAAGGATTAATTCATCATCATATTACCACAGAAAACCCATATCCACTCTATATACATGCTCATATATCATAAATGAACTGGGATTTTCTGTATATGTATAATGAATTCACTGTTATAGCATCACCAGATAGGTCCAACATTTAATAATCAAGAGAAAATGAATGGGATAGATCCTTGATCAATTGGAGAGGTATATAGTATGGAATTGGGGTGTTGGATTGAAATTGGTCATCAAACAAGGTATAAAACCAAATAGACTTAGAATTCATGGTGTAAATCTAATGCACCCTTCAATTGGGCACATATATGTGTTGGTTTTTTTGTATTGGTTATCCAGTATGTTAGGCATAAAATATTTTCTTCTTTCAGCACCACTTGTGGGCCTGTTGAGTCTATAAAAACATGTATACCTATAAAAACTCCAATATCCAACCATTGGAGTACATTTTCTAGTTGGTGATGATTTATAGCCACTATGTAGCCACACCTCTACCTAAATCTCCATTTATCAATTACCAAACCACATTTCACCAAAACCATCCTCCTTATAACCCATAAGATAGATTAGTAAAAGCATAATAGAAAAATTTATAAACATGAAATATATCATACATCGAAATAATAATGTATGATACAATTCTACACATCAAGAAACTTTTTATCCTTGAGAATTATCCTTGATGGTTCTTCCGAAATAACTAAGTCCATTGAGATTCAACATTAGATTTTAACACCCAAGCCTCATCATGTATCCATCCATGATTTCATATAATCTAGACTGGTTATATTTTCCTCCCTCATTGGACCATCTTACTCTAATCATGTATCCACATCAGGATATCTATATACAATTCATCAGGTTATAGATCAATATGTTTTCACTTGATGACATTAATGGGAACACACATATACCTCAGGACATGAGACACATGAAACATATCATGAAAACCTCCATGGAAATAAGGAATATCTAGATAGTACATCAATGTCCCAACCCACTAAGTGACCTAGAAGGGACCATCATAGGATGGTTTATACATCCCATAATTCCTCTAATACTGGTGGCCTAAATGAGGAGTCACTCTCATAAAAACCCATTTGGCTATAGAAAAATCTAATAGAATTTTCAATTGGTTGGCATAAAACACATTTTTATTATGAGTCGTGAATGAGCTCTTATAAATCATCTGCACTCTCTTAGAGGATTCCTATACCATAATGGCTCCCACAACTTCTGTGTCACTATTCTTGGGATAATAAAGAGGTTATTGAAGTGGCATAAAGTATAGAGTCTTGTATGGTTCCATAAAAACAAAATCCTATTAAATATTGTGGTATAAAAACTCAACTAATTCTAGGTGATCATCCGAAGCTCCACCAATGTCTTAAATGAAATATCCTAGAAAATCCACCAATATGAAAATCCCCCACATTAACTGTAAATCAGTATGGGGTTGTTATGTTGTTCCCATTTATCTATTTCCCAAAATATATTTTCAAACTATACAATAAATTTGATAAATAAAGGTATCACTATTAGAAACAAATTTCAAGGGAACTCCATAAATGCATAATATCTCATAGATATTCATTTTCCCTGATCGTATACTAGGTGAGTCACACAAATCTGTAATAAATAAGAATATGTAAATATTTAATATATAGTAACCCAGAAACTATCATGGTACCTTGGGGTATTCTGTAATCTCATCATAATTTCTTCATGATGTTCTCCCACTTCAACATGGTCATAGGCAGTGACTAGAGAAAATTGGTAGGATGCTATTTCTCACCCTTTATCCTTTGGAAAGTAACACATTTAGAAAAGAGCATAAGAATGTCCCTATTTATCTATAATCACCAAAACTAGAACCAAAATTCATGGTACATAAACATTTTTCTACGATATACATCCTACTTAGAGTTATGGATGTCCCTATCAGATGTTCCCTAATTGATTCAATGAATTACAATCTCCCATATACTTGGATCACATCATTGTTCTCCAACATCAACATGGGTGTTGGGACATATCATGTTAGTTACTCCTATATCACAACACACTCTTGATAAAACTTATATCCAACCATTTTAAATATCAACTAAACAAGACATGAATACCAATGGGTAGAACTTATTTGAGCCTTGACCTTGAGAATAATGCATCGTCTAATTGGCCAACAAGATCCATGGGTTTCACTATTCCTCTAAATTCTTTTAACTAAGATCGAGATCCACATTTTTATTATAGCTAAGAGAATATGAAATTATGTTACCTTTACTTGGTGAATATTTTATCTTAATGTTGAACATCAGTAGATATTCTACCTATTGTTTCTACATAAAATTCAAGACCTTCCATGAAAAGATATAAATATGGATCTTATTGGGCTTATATACAACAAACCACTCACAAAAGAGATTGTTTTATCAAGACATAAAATCATAGACCAAAGTTTCTAGATCTAATTAATATGAAAGATAGTTCGAATAAACGGTTAATAGGTGGAATAATCTATAAGTTACTACCCACTCCATCAACACTAATACTACCCCAAATCCAATTCATTATGATTCATAGTAAACAACATAACCAAACACTAGATTTGGAATTTTCAACTCTAGAGTTATAGTTATCCTTCACTTGAACTCAAGAAAATCATCTTCACAACCTTTTGATCGCTAACAAATAATTACTTTTTTTAAAGTTCAGTAATGGGCATTGAAAAAAGGGATAATCATTTGAAAAATCCATAATGGTAATATACTAAACCAATAAGTATCATTATCTTAAACAAGTTTTGGAAACATCTCTAGTAAATCATTGCTAAAATATTTTATGTGTATATGGATATAATCATCTTAGAAACAATATGCCCCATTAACATACCCTCTTAAATATAGAATTTACACTTCAATAGCTTAATATAAATATGGTGTTCTCGATGTGTACTCAAAACTATCGTGATATGTTTGGAATTTTACTTTAGATAAGTGAGTAAATAAGGATATCATCATTGAACACCATGATGAATGACCTATGATATAAGAGTAATATCTCATTCATGAGATCATGGAACACGATAAGTGCAATCATTATTCCAATAAACATCACCAAGTACTCGTATAGTCCATACCTCCACCTAATCATTATCTTTGGGATGTCCTCCTAACTAACCCACAACTATTGATATCTTGATCAAATATGTAACAACAAATTTTTTTCCATAAATAAATTATTTTTTATATGGATTTATCCAAATTTAATATAGAAAACAAAACTAACATAGAACATCACAAGGTATTCCTAGTTTTATCATGTATAAACAATGGTATGAGAATTCTAATATATATATAAGTACATAAAAAATCACCTTAATCATTGAAAAAAATTAGTACAACTAATAAACAAATAATCATTTTATTCTTAATATGTATTTTATAAAACGAATAATTTTACATGCTTTATATATTTATGAATAGAAATTTTTTATAATAATAGACAATACAAAAAACGATTTCATATAAAAAACTACATTTCATGATATTTTATTATTTTAATTTAATGTAAAATTTATCAATTTTTGGATGAAAATCGGACAAAATTAAGATCATTTTTGGACATAACATGTTCATATTATATTAAGATTATTTTTTAAATTTTTTATAAAATAAAGTATTTTTTAGATGAATAATGAACATACCATTTATGGAAATTTCATTGTGTATAATAAATTGCATTGATATAAAAATTACATAAAATTGAATTAAAAATCATAAAAAATGAATTTATTTTAGTTGAAATTTTATATTTTAGTATATCATGATTTAATTACAAACAAATATTTTATATTTTATAAAATAAGTAAGATTTTCTGAAAAATTGATTTACAAAAATTATGCATTATTATTTTAAATTTAGATTTCATGAATTGAATATAATGAAAAATATTTTAAATTAATAATCAATGGGTAAAAATTAACTTATAAAGGACACATTATTTTTTAGAATAAAGTCTAGTAAACCTTGTTGAAAAATAAATTTTCAAAAAAATGACAATTTTATAAGATTAATAGTTTTCATATTTTGTCTACTTTTTTAATATTAAAAGAATAAATTTTAAATTTAAACTATAATATGGGTTATAAAAATATATAAAACTTAATTAACTCTCATTTATTTTTTAATTGGTGTTAGATAAGATTAATAATAATTTATTAATAAAAAGGAATTTTTCTAGAAAAACTATTTTAACACCTTATATGTTTTTATTTAATAGTTATTTATATCCTATATAGAAATATAATTTTGTTAAATGGAGTGGAAATTTAAATTCATCATGTAGAAATTTGGTAACAAGTTCCTACATATATTTTTAGTAAAAAATAATTAACAAGTATAATATGTAATTAATAATAACAAGTGTTTAAAATACTAATATATGGTGGAATAATTTTTTTTAAAAATAAAATAACCATTAGACCATATAGAAATATATTTCTTGGTTATAATGCATTCCCTTTATTTCTTAATAAAATTCCTCTCAAATAACAACATAAGTTTTATTCCATTTGATTCTTTCCCATTACATTCCATTCTTTTCCATTTTAAAGTCCCTCTTCCACACTTATAAAAGGGTGTTCACCCCCACTCTATCACTAATCAACTCCTATATTAAAATTTTGTTGAACACCTGACCAAATGTTATTCCCTTAAATACCTTTACACACTTTAAGTCCCCAATTCGCCCAAAATTTCATTAATTCCCTCATCCCTAAATCATTCATCAAGAGGAAGATTATGGTCTCAATAGAGGAATAACATATTTCAAAACATTTCATTATTATTATTTCGATTTAATACCATAGTTAAATAACTACCTCAAAAAAATTATTGTGTATAGGTTTTATTATATTAATTGGTCTTTTGTTAGGAAAAGATAGATATGTTATTCACCCATATGGTAGGAACCAAATGGACTGATGAGAACTATAGAGTCTATCTGTTTTATCTTGTGAATTTTTTGTCAGAGTTGTAATGCCCCAACCCCAGTGACCCAGAGTCGGTGCATTATTTTAATACATTGGCATGATTACAAGGAACCATGTCCCGAAGAACCGATCAGATTAGCAGTCTTGGAAAATAGATTACATACATTAATGTTACATTACACTTAATAACATACAAAAAACATAAATAATCCTTTAAAAATGCCATTATTACCTTTTCTTAACCCTGCATATCAATCACATTACACTTCTTGGAATCCTGGGAAAAATAAAACATAGAAAGGGGTGAGCTCAAATGCTCAGTAAGGGTAATCAATACAATGGAAACTTTCAAAAATAAGCATAAACATTTAAGGCAATGTATAAAACTAAAACAAAATCCTTTTAAACTTGAACTTCTGCATAATATGGTAGAAATAAAATGAAATAATGCCATTTAAATATTAACATGGATATTATACTAATAAAATAATCACGTGAAATATCACTAACCACTTTCATAATGATGGAATGCATAATGCCGAACTCTAATTTCTGTGTCGAGGCCTCATGCCAAGACCTAGGGGCTAACTATAACCAGAACCCAACTCATAGTGCATCGAATAACCGGACACCAACCCGGAGTGCCTCTAATAACCGGACACCAACTCGGAGTGCCTCTAATAACTGGACACCAACCTGAAGGGCTTACTTTTACCGGTCCACAACCCAGAACATACTAGTCCAATACATTCATCTTAAGAAGAGGATGAAATATAACATAAAAATTTGTATTAAAACTAGCATGAAAAATGTCAATACTTTACCCATAAACCATGAATGGTATAAAAATAACACATCCATAGTCAAATATATCACAAAAACGTCAACACAATATGGACGATTTGTATCATGATAAATCAACTTCAAAACAAGTTTAGATTACATTAAAGGATTTTGACATAGAAGAGATTGATTTGTAAAACTCTTTGAGAGAAATATGCCTTTTTCAGGAAAACATTTAAAAGTCACACAATTTAGAAAATAAGTCATTTAAATACATTTTTGGATCAATGTGTCTCATACTACTTTGAAGCTTTTGAAAGGAATTAACATTTCAAAAAACATTCATGTACATATAAATAAATCCTTAAAAACCATTTTGAAGACATGGACATTAATGAGAATGATTTAGAAGAATAAATATTTAAAACATTTGAAATGATGTTTTAGTAAAAAGTACCTTAAAATAATCCATTGGAAAAATATTTCATAAAACATGTACATGGATAATAAATATGTCCCAGTATATACTTATGTAAAAACAACCTCAGATAATAAAGAGATTGTGAAATTAACCCTTACCAGTTTGGTAACTTACGAAACATACAACCCATGAAAGAGGTATCATATAATGAATATGTAAATAAACATAAATTAAAGTGTATTACACAAATAATATAATTATTGGCTGTACATACACCACAAAAAATGTAATAGTGGCAATATGGCATGAATCTCACGGGAATAAGGAGTTAGATGAAAACCCCTTACCTTGCACTTTCCCTTAGTCGAGGGTACGTTTAACCTCCTGTAAGAAGATCGTAGTATGGTATTAAATTATACCGGAACCATATTAATATTTATGATATCACACCTGATTAATTTATGACTTTATATTACCCATTTAATCATAATTTCCATGTTAAGTTAACATTTTGGGTAATAATAACTTTCTTTATTGTACGTGTTTTAACTTGTCACTCATGGTTGTATCACTTAGATCATGATTTAAATAATTCTAAAATATAAAACATGATAAATATATCATATATATTTAGAATATAAATATGTATAATAGAAATATATATGAAATGGAAAACACCGTTTATGGAGACGGTAGTCCGTACGTATGCATAAACGCTGTTTCTGTTTTCATATAGTATTGAACGGAAGTAAATGAATAAGATATATGTAAGTACATAAATCCATATATATATATATATATATATATATATATATATATATATATCTACTAGCATTATTATGTCATATATTACATACTTATTAGTAATATATATTCTTATAATCATCGATGAATGGTGAACTCGGAAATGAATCTCATCGCGTCGTGGAGACGGTAATCCTTACGTATGCACGAGTGAAAATATCATTCTTTTGATATTAAAATAGTATATAATTGGATGATATATCATATATAAAGAATCATTATCATGTTATATTTATTTTTTTACATGAATTACAAATCATTATTATACCCATCCAAATAATAATATATTGAATAACAATTACACCACGACATGGAGACGGTAAGCCGTACGTACACACGTATGGTGACATGTCATTCAAAGGATGGATAGAATACTGAATATGGTTGTACCATATTTATAGTAATATTACATTATATAGGAGATACTAGATTCAATATTTTATAATGGTAATAACAAAGAAAGAAGAAGTGGAAGAAGAATGGAACTTGAAAAATGGTGGTGAAATCATTACCTCTTCTTCGGGTTCTTCCTTTTTATTTGATCAAAAGGGCTCCTTAAGTTGGATTTCTAACTAAATGAAGGCCTCTAGAATGAAGTTAGAGAAGATGAAAGATTATTTGGGTAGAGTTTGGCCGAACCAAAAGGCTTTTAAGGTGTGAGTTAATGAGAAGAGAGAGTTCCCTTTTATAAAAGGGGTGAGGGGCACCTTTGGAAAAGCTAGAAATATTATTTTATAATAAATTCATATTCGGTTTATAATGGCTCCAAAGTGGATAATTTAAATATTAAGGTGGGTATGGGTCAAAAACCACTCAACCAATATAATTTAGATATGTTTGGGTCATTATATTAACCTTACCTTTAAGTATTAACTCTTAGTTAATTAGTTTCACTTTTACAATGTATCTTTGTATTTTTATATTATATGGTTAATAAACTTACTATATACATCCAAGAGACCCCAAGTGGTCCATTAATGACACACCTATCATGATATAAGTCTCTTGGCCGAACCTTAAATTTTTAAGAATTTAATATCAATTAATAATATAATATTTTTTAAAAACTCTTTTATGTCGATTTTGACACTATTCAATAATTGATTTTTGTAAAAATAATAACAGAATGATCACTTCTAAATAAGTTAATTAAATAAATCCTAACATGTCATATTATCCTAGAAAATAATTGGTATTTATAAAAGGTCTCAAATTACATTTATTTGGGTATTTATAATATCAATTATTCCAATTTTTCATTAATTAGGTAATTACTACATCATCATTGTGTCATAAATAAATTAAACTTTTTAATGTCTAAAAATTATAAATAAAATTGAATTATGTGGTAAATCGTTTTAGCTTTCTTATTAATATTTACAATCTAATTTATCTTATGTAAAACCCTATATTAAAAATGTTTTAGTAAATAATCTTTGATTTTATCTTTTAACTCTTCTTTGAATTAAATAATAATAAATGTCCTAATCTAATCCAAGTGGACCTAAATGATAATATTTTATTCCTAAGGTTGTCTTTGGTCGAGATAAACATGTCCAATAGAATTAGGGCATGTGTTAGGGTAATATTAATATCATTTTTACCCTTAATTACCCTATTTATTTTTAACCATGGTAAATAAAAGTAAAAAGTTACTATTCACCAAAAATTATTTTCATCTCATTGAACAACATTTTACTCCTTCATATTAAATGTGTCTCTAGTATTTTCAAAATTTCAATCACAGAAGTGGTAAAATTATGTTTTATAAAAAATTCAGTTTTTTAACTACCACATATTAGTTTCACTATTCATCAAAAATTGAAGTTTTTCATAACAATGCCAAAATTTCACCCTAAGATATAATTGATATTACAAATTCAAAAATGATGCCTATTTAACTAAATTACAAACATATAAGTTGCATTAATTAATTTTATAATTAATTCCCGCTGTCATAAGAAATAGCGTATTTTTAAGAAACAATATATATCAAAAGACTGACAATTGTTTATGTCGAATTTCAAAGTGAAATTAATTCTAATGAACACCATTGGATAAAATGGTAAAAATATATTCTAATTATACTTTAAAACCACTAAAATTCATAATTTCTAACTATTAATTATTTTGATTAAAAAAGTTGTTTTTAATTAAAATTTAGTAATTTTCATTATTCATCGAAATATTAAAGTTATCCGAAAAGTACCAAAATTTCACCTTAGGCTAAATTCGATACTCCAAATCCAAAAATGATGGCAATTTTGAGAGATAAAATTTATAAAATTTTAAAAAGTAGGTATTAATATTCATTACGGCTAGTTTGACTGGTTGTTGTGTGTGTTAGAACTCGAAGTTGCGTACAACACACGCTACTGTATTATTCAAAGAGAAGCGTACCGTGGAAGCTTGGGGTGTTACATTGTAAAATTTTTTTATGTCCCCATTCTAAAGAATAAATTTATTTAGTCAAATTGAATATATAAATGTTTAAAATATTGGATTTAAAAAGGGTTCACTATTAAAGTTGGTAAAAGTGCATTTTTGAAAAATACTTCTTTTATCTGAAAAAAAGGAATTTGTTCTTAAATTATGTCTATGAAACTCATAATATGGATTCTAAAATTATAAGGATTATATACAGTTTAAAATTTAGTTAATACTATTCATAACCACTTTTGAATGGCTTGTTTGGTAAGTCATGGTGCGTGTTAACTCGGTGTTGCGTGTAGTGCAAGTTATTGAATTATTTTGAAGAAATAACACACTATGAAATATTGGTGTGTTACATTCTCCCCTCCTTCAATAAATTGCATCCCCGCAATTTTAAATTGTTCTTTGAAAATAAAAGTTTGAAAATATAAAATATCTTTGTGGGAAAACCCACATCAGAAATTGGGTTACTAAATTTTTTTCTTAATATGAGGAAAAGAGAAATGAAAGGGTCACCACCAAATTATGATCTCAATTAGGAGAACATTAGTGGAAATTAGAGACATTTAATTGGAGGAAAAACGTAAATATTTATAGGTAGTGATTGAGGTCATCAATCACAAACAATTGTAAAATTGAGGTCCTTAAATTCATCAATCTATGATGATTTGAAATACCATCGGTTCAACAAAACATAGGGTATTAGGATAACACATTTTTAGTTTTAGGATTCCTTAAATGAAGTATAAGAATTAATTTCTTCATAGAATAAGAGAAGAAGAAAAATATATTCTTGACAAGTAGAGTTCCATCCTTTAACTAATTTCTACCACAAACTCATCTTTCACTCTAAAAGATAATAGAACGTATAAAATATTTTATTTATCCTATTCGTATAGGGTTAAAAAAAACAAATTTATAATTTATCTACCAGATCATTAAGAAAACTACATTATTTAATCCCGGACATTATGTGGCCCAGTGGTAGGCGATACACCCTTGTCGCCCTTTGGTTGTGGGTTCAAGTCTCGCGGCCTCGCCGGACGTGACATGTTTCCACCCAACCTCCGGGTTGTCCTTTTATGGAAATCCAAAAATAATCCAAACTAGAACTATCCAAAATGCCTTAGTCCAAAAATGAAGATCCTTTTTGCTGCATAATAACATGTGAACACCTTCATCATGTATTCTTTTAAAACACTACAACATCCTGAATTACCATAAAACCTTATTGATTATATTCATGATCCCTTATTCCTTAAATAATAATGGATATACTCATTCAATACAAAAATGTTGTAAACTCCAACAATGATGGAATATACAAATCATTAATCAGTTTTAATATATTCAAGAATATCCAATATAATTTATCCAAATAAATCATGTATTATTATAAAATCACTACCTCGGTATTAGAACTATATTATGGTTTATCATTCTCTCAACCATATATTTTCCAAAAATTTGTCTTGATATTGAGTTACTTTTTTTTGTTCCACACAATCTCAAGTCCTTAATGAAATAGAACTGTAGTACAATCCTTTTATACTCCATAATTATTATAACAAGTACATTGTTGATACAACACTCAAATGATATAATCAACATAAGAACTTTAATCATTCCTCTTCATCTATGGTAGTATCATAACTTGATTATTATCCAATAACATCATTTGCGGCATAGTATGATGACTGGGAAATAGGTTCATGTAGAATACAAAATCCTTGCAAATGAAGCATTTTACATTTGAAACCATTTTCTTACCCTTGCAGTCACGTACCTTGTGAGCTTTTCCTCCACACTTATAACAAACTCCCATTCCTTTCAGTCAACTTCCTGGGTGTTTCTTCCCACAATTATCACATATGGGGAAATTCTTCTTTTCCCTCTTACCTTTATCCATATTTCTCTCTTCCATCCTATTCTTCTCTTGCTTCCCTTCAAAGCCATAGGACTCAATAAACTCGTTAGTTATCTTATCCACACATGATACTATTTTTTTATATGATGATAATACATGGGAGACTATTTCCCTTCTAAATGATGTCTTAATACTATGAAATATATGATCCTTCTTAACATTTGGATCATACGTATTACTGGAGTTCACATTCCTTCTATTGGGCGCAATTTCTATACAATGGCATAAACTAGGTCAGTTTATGAATTGTAATAAATATTTTCTAATGAAAATTGAACAGTTTATGGATATAATCCATAATCATAAAAAAATTTTTCTTTGAGTAAGTATATACTCATGATCCCTTCATAATGTTTTGTAAATAAAATGAGAATTATCCTAAGCATATCCCCCAGGAGTGTTGTAACTAAGAGTGCAGGAATGCCTGTTGTCGTGCACCAGTTCCCGTTCACGTCTAGCTCAAAGTGGTGTTTTTATGTTTTACCCCTAGGTACATCTGTGCCAGAGCTGCCTCTACCTGCTCGTATCCAGACAGGGACGTATTGCTCGAAAACTCACAAAATCTCTACAATACCAAAATTATCTGAAGTTCTTCTATACTAATCCTCAAAGTCTATCTTAGGGCAATGTGCTCTAATCATAGTTTATCTAAATCGAGTTTCCAAGGTTATTGCTAAACTTCCTCTAATACCAACTGTAACGCCCCGACCCCAGTGACCCAGAGTCAGTGCATTATTTTAATACATTGGCATGATTACAAGAAACCAAGTCCTGAAGAACCGATCAGTTTAGCAGTCTTGGAAAATAGATTACATACATGAATGTTACATTACACTTCATACCATACAAAACAACATAAATAATCCTTTATGAATTCCATTATTCCCTTGTCTTAACCCTGCATATCAATCACATTACACTTCTTGGAATCCTGGAAAAAATAAAACATAGAATGGGGTGAGCTCAAATGCTCAGTAAGGGTAAGAAATACAATGAAAACATTCAAAAATAACCATAAACATTTAAGGCAATGTATAAAACTAAAACAAAATCCTTTTAAACTTGACCTTCAGCATAATATGGTAGAAATAAAATGAAATAATTCCATTTACTTATTCACATGGATATTATACTAATCGAATAATCACATGCAATATCACTAACCACATTCATAATTATGGAATGCATAATGTTGAACTTTAATTTCTTTGTCAAGGCCTCGTGCCAATACCTAGGGGCTAACTATAACCGGAATCCATCCCGGAGTGCATCTAATAACCGAACACCAACCCAGAGTGCCTCTAATAACCGGACACCAACCCGGAGTGCCTCTAATAACTGGACACCAACCTGGAGTGCCTCTAATAACCGGACACCAACCCAGAGGGATTACTTTTATCGGTCCCCAACCTGGAACATACAATTCCATCACATTCATCTTACAAAGAAGATGAAATATAACATAAAAATTTGTATTAAAACTATCATGAGAAATGTCAATACTTTACCCATAAACCATTAATGGTATAAAAATAACACATCCACAGTCAAATATATCACAAAACCTTCAACACAATATTGAATATTTGTATCATGATAAATCAACTTCAAAACAAGTTTAAAATCCATTAATGGATTTTCACATAGAAGAGATTGATTTTCAAAAATCATTGAGAGAAATACCCCTTTTTCATGAAAACATTTAAAAGTCACAGAATTTAGAAAATAATTCATTTAAAGACATTTTTTAATCAATGTGTCCCATACCACTTTGAAACTTTTGAAATGAATTAACATTTTAAAAAACATTCATGTCCATATAAATAAATCCGTAAAAACCATTTTGAAGACATGGACATTAATGAGAATGATTTAGAAGAATAAATATTTAAAACATCTGAAATGATGTTTTAGTAAAAAGTAACTTAAAATAATACCTTTAAAAAATCTTTCATAAAACATGTACATGTATAATAAATATGTCCCAGTAGATACTTACGTTAAAACAACCTCGGATAATAAAGAGATTGTGAAATTAACCCTTACCACCTTGGAAACATACGAAACATACAACCCATGAAAGAGGTATCGTACAATGAATATGTAAATACACATAAATTAAAGTGTATTACACAAAGACTATAATTATGGTCAGTATATACACCACACAAAAGCTAATAGTGGCAATATGGCATGAATCTCACGGGAATAAGGAGTGAGATGAAAACCCCTTACATTGCACTTTCTTTTAGTCGAGGGTACGTTTAACCTCTTGTACGAAGATCATAGTATGTTATTAAATTATAACAGAACCATATTAATATTTATGATATCATACCTGATTCATTTATGACTTTATATTACCCATTTAATAATAATTTCCATGTTATGTTAACATTTTGGGTAATATTCACTTTCTTTATTGTACGTGTTTTAACTTGTCACTCTTGGTTGTATCACATAGATCGTGATTTAAATACTTTCAGAATATAAAACAAGATAAATATATCATATATATTTAGAATATAAATATGTATAATAGACATATATATGAAATGTAAATCACCGTTTATGGAGACGATAGTCCTGACGTACGCATAAACTTTGTTTCTATTTTCATATAGTATTGAATGTAAGTAAATGAATAAGATATATGTAAGTACATAAATCCTTATATATATATATATATATATATATCTCCAATAGCATTATTATTTCATATATTACATACTTATTAGTAATATATATTTTTATAATCATCGATGAATGGTGAACATGGAAATGAATCTCATCACGTCACGGAGACGGTAATCCGTACGTACGCACGAGCGAAAATATCATTCTTTTGATATTAAAATAATATATAAATGGATTGTATATCATATATACAGAATCATTATAATGTTATATTTATTTTTTTCATGAATTACAAATCATTATTATACCCATCCAAATAATAATATATTGAATAACAATTACACCACGACGTGGAGACGGTAAGCCATACGTACACACGTATGGTGACATGTCATTCAAAGGATGGATATAATACTGAATATGGTTGTACCATATTTATAATAATATTACAGTATATAGGATATACTGTATTCATTATTTTAGAATGTTAATAACAAAGGAAGAAGAAGTGGAAGAAGAAAGGAACTTGAAAAAGGTGGTGAAATCATTACCTCTTCTTCGGGTTCTTCCTTTTGATTTGATCAAAAGGGCTCCTTACGTTGGCTTTATGACTAAAGTAAGGACTCTAGGATGAAGTGAGGGAAGTTTAGTGAGTATTTGGGCAGAGGTTGGCCGATCCAAAAGGCTTTGAAGGTGTGAGTTAATGAGAAGGGAGAGTGCCCTTTTATAAGAGGGGTGAGGGGCACCTTTGGAAAAGCTAGGAATATTATTTTATAATAAATTAATATTCGGTTTCTAATGGCTCCAAAGTGGATTCATTAAAGTTTAAGGTGGAGATGGGTCGAAAACCACTCAAACAATAGAATTTAGACAGGTTTGAGTCATTATATTAACCTTATCTTTAAGTATTAACTCTTAGTTAATTAGTTTCACTTTTACAATGTATCTTTGTATTTTTATATTATATGGTTAATGAACTTACTATATAAATCCAACAGACCCCCAAGTGGTCCATTAATGATACAACTATCATGATATATGTCTATTGCCAGAACCTTAGATTTTTAGGAATTTAATATCAATTAATAATATAATATTTGTTAAAACCTTTTTATGTCAATTTTGACACTATTCAATAATTGATTTTTGTAAAAATCATAATAGAATGATCACTTCAAAAAAGTTAATTAAATCAATACTAACATGTCATATTATCCTAAAAAATTATTTTTATTTATAAAAAGTCTCAAATTGCATTTATTTGGATATTTATAATATCAATTATTCCAATTTTTCAGTAATTAAGTAATTAATGCATCATCATTGTGTCATAAATAAATTAGCTTTTTTTAAGGTGTAAATATTATAAATAAAATATAATTATGTAGGAAATCATTTTATATTTCTAATGAATATTTACAATCGAATTTATCTTATGTATAACCCTATATTAAAAATTCTTTGGTAAATAATAATTGATTTTAACTCTTTTTACTCTTCTTTGAATTAAATAATAATAAATGTCCTAATCTAATCCAAGTGGACCAAAATGATAATATTTTATTCCTAAGGCTGTTTTTGGTCGAGATAAACTTGTCCAATATAATTAGGACATATGTTAGGGTAATATTAATATCATTTTTACCCTTAATTACTCTATTTACTTTTAATCGTGGTAAAAAAAAGTTTAAAGGTACTATTCATCAAAAATTATTTTCATCTCATTGAACCACATTTTACACATTGATATTAACCGTGTCTCTCTGATTTTCGAAATTTCAATCACAAAAGTGGTAATATTAAGCTTTATGAAAAATTTAATTTTTAACTACCACTTAGTAGTTTCACTATTCATCAAAAATTGAAGATTTTCAGAACAATACCAAAATTTCACCCTAAGCTATAATTGATATTTGGAATTAAAAAAATGATGTCTATTTTAAAAAATTACAAACAAATAATTTGCATTAATTAATTTTATAATTAATTCCCGTTGTCAAAACAAATAGCATGTTTTTAAGAAACAATATATATCAAAAGATTGACAATTGTTTATGTCCAATTTCAAAGTGAAACTAATTCTAATGAACACCATTGGATAAAATGATAAAAATATATTCTAATTATAATTTAAAACCACTCAAATTCATAATTTCTCACTATTAATTATTTTGATTAAAAAGTTTTTTTTAATTTAAATTTAGTAATTTTAACTATTCACCAAAATATTAAAGTTATCCGAAAAGTACCAAAATTTCACCTTAGGCTAAATTCGATACTCCGAATCCAAAGATGAAGTCCATTTTGGGAGATAAAATTTATAAAATTTGAAAAATTATGTATTAATATTCATTACGGGTAGTTTGATTGGTTGTAGTGTGTGTTAGAACTCGAAGTGGCGTACAACACACGCTAATGTATTATTCAAAGAGAAGCGTACCGTGGAAGCTTGGGGTGTTACATGGTAAATTTTTTTTATGTCCCCATTCTAGAGAATAAATTTATTTAGTGAAATTGAATATATAAAAGTTTAAAATATTGGATTTAAAAAGGGTTCACTATTAAAGTTGGTAAAAGTGCATTTTTGAAAAATACTTCTTTTATCTTAAAAAAGGAATTTGTTCTTACATTATGTCTAAGAAACTCATAATATGGATTCTAAAATTATAAGGATTATATAAAGTTTAAAATATAGTTAATACTATTCATAACCTCTTTTGAACAGCTTGTTTGGTAAGTCATGGTGCGCTTTAACTCGGTGTTGCGTGTAGTGCAAGTTATTGAATTATTTTGAAGAAATAACACACTATGAAATCTTGGGGTATTACAAGAGTTAAATGGATTCACATAGAGATCACCATTTTAGTATCTTGAAAAATTCAATGTGGTCATTAGCCTTAAGATTTGTTGTGAGGTGGGTTGAATATTCTTCACAATCCTTCAAATTAGTTCTACCATATTTTAATTTAATAGAAACATCTACTAGTTCCCACATCCATAATTGGGTACATAAATTATTTCCAAAGGTAAGTAAATGATTGGGGTTTCTAACCAAAATATTATTTGGAACATACATTGTTAAAGAGGATGGGATTTTGGGATAATCACAAACTTTTGGTGGAATTATTTCCTACTCCAAGACTCTCTTATAGCTTGGAAATATGGTTGAGAATCCCCTCCTAATCATGATACAAGATCAGAAACTCTAATATAACAATCATGTTCTAAATCCCTCTATGTGAAAAAATTAGTCTATTAAGGAGTAAATGTTTTTGAATATGAGGTTATTCATCCATTTCCCATTAATAGGAAGATTCCTCTATATTGAATCCATATAATCAGGAACTCATGGATTTACTATCATCCATGGAGATGGTTAATTTCGCTTGGATGGGACTGATCTATTATGAGGCATCATATTTATACTGTTCATATTAGTAATCCAAAACCACACTATTTTTCGAACCCATGTAGTTTAACATAATGCATAAATGACATATATGAGGGAACTTGGGCACAATTTATTGATATCGAGCCATATGGAGGCTTCCTAAGTATCGGGTTATGGATGAAATCAGAGCCTTTATATTTCAATCATTTTCTTGGGGTATTCCCTAGGGTATATTTCATTGTACGTGGGTAGTCATATAATTCCACTAATTCAGTTTATAGACTGAGGTCGACATGACTGGTTGAGATTCATGATGCGAATGATATGACCAATGTAACTCCCTAATCCCATGTGATCCATGTTCGTTGTGAAAAACAAGGGATATAAAGTTAAAAATATCACTACATGTGGATGTAGGAATTATGTGTTGGGAGAACCCCTTGAATGTTTAATATAGATTATAGGCCTTGGGAAGGTGTCCTATATATCCTAGATACGGATAGAATCATATTTATCATAAATCATTTTCCTTATTGATTCACTCATGGATGAGAAAGATTGATCAATCCATGGGAATGATTGGAAAATAATGGTTGGAATGTTAGAGACAAAGTGTGGATCACACTAAGGAGGATTCTCATTTGATCTTAGGACTTTGGAAAGAATCCTATGTATCCTTGTTATAGAAGGAATCATATTTTTTTACATCATGTGGATTCAAGATTACACACTAAGGTTTCCCTTTTATAAGGTAGAGATATCGTTCCATTTTTCAAGGATTACACAATGAGGATTCAGTCTCAATCTACTGGTGAGTAAAGAATAATTATCAGACCATGGTAGTGATTAGATCCTGATGGTTAAACTTTTAGAGACATTGGTGAATCACACAAAGGTGTATTAACATATGATCTCAATCCTTAGAAAGGCATACTATGTATCCTAGTTATAAGAGGAATCAAAGTTATTACAGTTAAAATTTTTTGGGGTTACATAGTATGGTTTACATTTCATGGGGGAAGTCAGATCATGCCACTAATTTTGGATTACACACTGAGGCTTCCCAAATATGTCAATTGAGAAATGTTATCATGTCACAGAATGAGTCTTACACAATAAAGATTCCATAATATGGGGGAATTCATATCATTCCATGTATCAGGTATTACACACAATGGTTTCCCTAATATAGGTAAGTAATATCATGCCACTAATTTCGTATTACACATAGAAGCTTCCATAATATGCTCACTAGACCAGATTATAATGTCCTAGGATGCCTGATCGACATGTCCTGATTGTCTTCCTCACATGTATTATTTTATTCCTGAAATTTTGAGGATTCCTAGACATTTCCTGGTCATTTATATGACATTACTAAAGACAATCTCCTGATCCAGTTGATATTTCTTGAGGATATCTCATAAACTGAATAATACTCCTAGATACCATTACATGATCAATTTTGAAATGTCTGAAGGGTGTCGCAAGATTTGGATGATGTTTCTAGAGGATGGTATGAGATCAAGGATAACATGTTTGGGGGGTACCAAAATATCAAGGCCAACATTTCTGGGTTTCATCTTGAATGCTAGTTGAAATCTCCTAGTGCCATCACGGGACCTAGCCAACATGTCCTGATGCCTACACATAATTTGGGACGATATGTTTGGATATCATCACGAGATTAATCTAGAAATCCCGGAGGACTTCATGAGGCATGGGTGGCATGAGAATAGGGAATTGAAAAACATTATTAACATTTATAAGGGGAATCACATGATTCATGTAGCACTCTGAGGGGGTGTCACCTGATTTGGGTGACATTTCCCAGTTTTTTCACGTGATTTGGGTGAATCATGTGATCCACATGAGGATAAACATACATATTCTTCAAATAATTCTCCCATATTTTTAATATTTATTCCATAATTTATTGCAAATTTGCCTCATGTTTTCCGATTGTGAGCTTATTTTAATATATTGTGTCCCAAACAACAAGTGATACCTCCGTTGCATAATCTAGCTAATATTCCATAAGTCCTTCGTGTGATCTCCCGTGATCACATGAAGTTTATATGTGGGAATTATAATCCATTAGGATGTTTACTAGATTTTACCACATGGGAGACCTTGGTCATCATGTGATTGGACACTCTGAGAAGCCTTTTCCTATTCTCCCATGTGTGATGAATCGGTGATCATTTTTTGTGCAATAGGTGACGGTTTTATAAGACTCCCCACCCTAGTTATACACCACCGTAGGTACAACATATCTTTTAGATTTTGGATGGAGTCAGTGGAGGGATTTGGTGCCACATGTTTCATAAGATTATTCCTTAGGTAATAAAGGGGGAATAGAATTATTGTCAATGATTGTAATAATTTACTATAAGAATCTCATTTTTTGGTCTGTGGTTAATCAAATGGATTTTTCCTAACCATTTGGACAAGGAAAGGAGCTTCCACAAGATTAGGCCAAAATTTCTAAGGGATTTAAAAGATCAGGATGCCTATGGGAAGGCCTTTACATGATTGAAGATAGATTATCAACGGTCTTCCAAGAGGCAAGAGTGGATTGTCATGGGGTGTTCAGATGATCAAGCTGGTATACCATGGGGTCTCACATGATCAAGTTTTCTTCTCAAGAATTCTTCTATGAAATCATGTTGTCATTTTGAGGGTCCTCATGATACCATTATTTCTTATTGAGAGGGCCTCACAAGATCAATGGTGATTTCCAAAGGCATATTACTTAATTTTCATGATGGATAACATAACTCATTCTGTAATAAGATTCCATCATTTCCCCTTTTATTTCCTTCATTATTTTATAAGTTATGAGGATTCACTAAATTATAAAGGTGTTTCCAAAGACAATCACTCTCTTCAATTTTAATTCATTGTGTTGTCAATAATGGATCTTAAGATGGAATGTCTTAATTACAATGGAAAACCCTTCTGCTTTTCTATTGTGTGTCACATGATCAGTCCTGGATCATATTAAGGCATATGAACATTGTCATGTAATTTCAGTATACTTGAATTTATTGAATCACATGTTCAATGATGTATCTCATCAATATATGGGTAAATTGTCAGCGAAAGTCGCTCTTCCTCCCATTTATGTGTCACGTGTTCACTGATGGATCTTACATTGATGTACATACAATATCAAGAATATTTTCTCTTCTTGACATTGATAGCTCTCATGTTCCACAATTTATCTCACGATAGAATGTGGGAATTTATTGGTAAAATCACTCTTCATTCCATTGATTTGAATAATTTTCATGGTTGTATAATTCCATAACATGAAGAAGTGATTTTTCCTTTCAATTTCACTTGAAATTTGCTGCATGGAAGGTATTTCATGTTGTCTCTTGAATGTTTCATGAACCAATACCACAACATAGGTGCATGGAATATTTATCCTCTTCAATGATAATATCTTATGAGGCATAAATATTCTAATTAACCCATGAATATTTATTGTGTGGTTGTGGAATTCTATAGGACTAGTACAATTCATTGATTCTTAAATTTTATTCATTCTCTACATTCATGATGCATAAAATAATTTCTTTAGTTCTAGATCATAGCCTAATGTCACGAAGATGTCAACATTTCATGACATTATAGGGTATATGGTAATTTTATCTCCTTCTTCACAAATTTGGTCCCCTGATATGAACAATATTCTATATTTTCATGATAGTGTATATTAGTGATACATTAGCTCTGTCATTACGAAATTATAAATTCCTTTGGGTATGGAAGTCCTTATCATGATAAGTTATGTGATTCCATAAACATTCGCAAGACAGGTAACATGATTTCTCAACCGTTCACATCACTGGTTACAAGATGCCTCAACCTTTTTCATGAATAGTTATGTGATGCCTCGTCTTATTGTTTTGATTCTTATGTGGTGGAATATTGTTGGGTCACGCCACTTCATGAAGATCATTGTTTGATTGATTTTTCACATATTATCCTTCACATAAACCATATGCAGGCATGCGATACTCAATTTTTGTGAGGAGAATGAGATCCCTCTTCTACCAACTGGAAGATGCCTCTAACTTTTGATCACCATTATTTATTTATAGAGTAACTATCACACATCCTTTGCACATAAGAGATAGGTGGAACATCCAATAAACAGGTTCATCCATTCATCAGACCAAATTACTCAACTCATGATCGAAGGGTTATGTTGCATCATGGAATATCTTCAAAACACTAAACCTCTCAGTATTATTCCTATGAAATCATGTAATGCCATTGGGACATCATTTAATTTTCCATTAAACTATGGTAATTCCACGAAAATGTTGTAAAGATTATTCATGAATAAGATATTTCTGAATCTCACTACATGCAGAGTAGGTTTTGTTAATGCATTGTATAAGTGCATAGTGGTGACCTCCACAAAATCTTCACTATGTTCTCTGGTTTTGGTTTAGTATACATATTTTCTTAAAATAGAGACTGTAGGTTCTAACACATATGGATATTATCCTATAATATCATATTCACACTTGTCCATGCAAGTGAGGTTTCCCTCTACATCATTTAATCTATATTTATACATGAATTGGCCTTCTAGGATGATCATTTCAGATCATCTTCACAACATTGTGTGTTATTTGAATATTATACACTATTTACAGGAACAATGGAGACCTTGTGTATTACATTAATGGTATACTCTGTTTTTATATAACCGTTTGTTTTATTGTGGGTTCTTCCTAACATGGATTTTTTCCTAGATTTTCTATCACACACTTTTCCAGTTGATTGTGGTTTTTGTTGTCTCAACTTCACATGTTGTATACTCATACATGATTAGACCATCCATGGTTATCATTATAGGACACATGTTTCATGCTATGATCCAATAAATGGGATAACTTTGTGGGGTCTTCTGTCCACATGGATGATTTTAATAGTATTATAGACTATATATTCTCACACTCACATGATCTGCAATGCACACTCCAAGAAAACTCAACTGATGTGTCCTATCATATTGTAATTTCTTCACATGAACCTAGGAGTTGTGGTGTCATATTGATTGTGGATATAGGTCATGATATCTATTTCATTCGTGATATCCTAAAGTCTCTACACAATGAGGTTGAATAAAGAGATGTGATACATTGTTCATCCATCGCGTAATATGATCCTAATTAGAGTAAATGGATAGTTCTATTTTATATTATATTATATTTAATATTATTATTATTTTTAAACACATAATAACAATTATATTAAAAATAATAAAAACACTCCTTCAATTGTGTAAATAATAAACCCACCTCCAACATCATTGGTATATATATTTAGGCTTTATGATCATTAATCATCATCACATGTGTCCTTTCACGGAAAAGTTTGTCATGCACAATTATGAGCCTGAACCCCCATAGAATGATATTTGTCCAAATGAAAAGAATATGATTATAAGGTAAATATATATCACATTTTTTTATTTATAAACTTATTTTGGTCTTTGATATTGAGCCCCATGAGAGGAGTTTTCAATAGTATTTCAACTTAGGGATTTTAGGTATTATCAAGAGGAGACTATTGACCATCAGTACATGGCTGTTTGTTGAATTTTTGTTATATAGATCACCAATGAACCCCGTCATTTGTATAATATCATGTAAACCTAAATTTATATATTTTATTGTTTAAATTACAACAATTTTTTTCATGATATTACCATGAATTATCACCAACATGAGATTTATCATTAATATATCTTCTCTAGTTATCATGAGGTTACCTATTTCAAAAAAGGTTATTTTGGGTACAATATATGTCCTGGAGGGATAATTCTCTATCATTGGCTGAAGTTAGTGGACATAGAGAGCATAGATTTATTTTTTCTAAGGCCATATGGTGGGCCCCAAAATCATAATATCTTCATAACTTACATGGACATAATTTTTTCTTAAGATTATAATGAAAGAAGAATTATAAGGCATGGAATTGGATTTTCATTAGGCCAACCTTATCCCAGTTTTAAACCTGAAATGTTTTATTCCTATTCTATTTTATAGATACTCAATGTTTCCAAGATCACACAAAGTGCATGTCTTTGATCAGAGACTCAATTTATTCCTCATATTAGATTTTTTATTTTTTATCCTAGTGATAATTTTCTCTCATTCAGTTTGTTCTAGTATGGTCTTGAAAACTATACCATCATTGTGATGTAGTTTATGGTCTTCTAGATCCGACCTTCTATTGGTGTTGTTGAGGGTCTTTTAGCTCAATCCGTCTATCATTAAAGTTTAGGGTCTCATGTCTCTGACATTCAATCACTATAGATTATGGTATTATGGTTCAGACCATTAGATGAAATGAAATTTAATTTCTTTATTTGAGGAAAATATTAATGAACATAATATATGGGGTATACTTTCCAGGGATGACCCGAAACACACCAAGGTTCTGAGTTCTTCTGTTGAGTTTCTAGGGACCATGAGCATTGAATTTACATTCATATAGTAAACAGATATGTCAATTTGGTAGGTTAAATCCCTTAAACATCTCTATAATCATTAAACAGAGGTGGCCCACCTTTTTACAGGGGTCATGAAATAATTTTTGGATCTTGTATTGAGAGTTGTTAAAACTATTAGGGAAGCTGAAACTATTAGGATATTTAGAATATGGGTTTTATAAATCATGAATATGAGACCTTGAATCAATAAATCAGGGAATGGGGCATAAATATTTGGTGATACATAAAACAACCTATGTTTCATAGTTCCTGTATAGTTTCATAGGGTCTCATGAGGATAAGAGATCCTTTCCTACAAAGAGAATATGCCACTAGTTGTTAGGTCAGATCCCTTATGAATAATACCATAGAACATATGTTCATGTTCAGGTAGAGTAGATCCGTAATAATTTCCAAGTTCCATAGAAGAGTTTAAAAAGTCAAACAGCTGGAATATGAAGTGGGGAATTTAGAAAAATGACTATTTGGAAAGGGCTATAACACCCTTGGGAAATTTATCTTTTTCTAGGAGGCTCAATACCTATGATATTTGGTTTTGGGTCATGTGTTGTTGTATATACAATGTTTCAGGAATCGAGTATCACAATCCTACATTGATAACGGGTACAACACACAACTATGTAATGTTGAAGATGTCAAACTGTCCAAAATATTTTGGTTATGGGAATAATAAATCATGTTATAGGAATACACTATTTAACTAGAGGTGGGAAATAGTGTGTACAAGTCATCCATTTGAAATTATGAAAGCCTACAATGTTCCATGTGGTCAGGAAAATAACTCATAGGTATATGGGGGCCTTCATGGAATTATATTGTCAATTAAGTGGATCTAGTCCCTTTCACTAGTTTTATATGTTGAAGATCCTAGAGTAAAGAAGCCCCAGATCCATGGGGTTCTAAAAGAAGAATACTAACTCGTAGAACAGGTTGTGCCAACTCCTACTTCAAATGAACTAGGTCCATTTATGAAAATTATTATATCTCAGAATGTTTCGACCACCCTAAATTTTGTGTCGCCAATTAGATAATAGGTTATTGTAATGGTGAAATGTAAAAAATCATTAATCTAACATTTCTCTAGACCCCGGGATCCTGAATGGATGGATTATGTATTACTAGGTCCATAATGCGTGACCCATGATATTGATGACTTATTTATTTATACTCTATTTTTTGCATAAACTATGGGGATGAAGAGTTTAACAAATTGATACTTAATTTTTTATCAAACCTGCATTTTCATGTTTTCAAATAGACATGTTTTTGTCTCTTTTTCTATAAGTTTAAGGTCTTGTTATTAAAACATTAAAGGATATAATTTATAGTCATACAAATTTCACCAAAGAGTGTGAATTTTAAGGTTGTGACACACATAGACCTAATATAAAGTGAATGTTATATAAGATCTCAATTAATATACCCATGGTCAAGAGTAATTCAAAATCCTTCTGAGTGGGAGAATAAAATTTTATATGTCAGGGATAGAGGTTCTAATTTCAGGAGTAACGATGTGGGACAATCATGTAAGAGATAACAATAAATAACCTATGGTGTTGAATCATGCTACAAAGATGTTAGTCTCTCAAAGATTATAAATCCCTTCATATAGTGCCAAGATGTCTCTAGTTGGTAGGTCTAATATATTATTCATCAATTTAAAGGTCATAAATAGATATATATATATATATATATATATATATATATATTCATTCCCAAGGGACATGAATGGTTTTAAGAAAACAGAGGATCTAATGACATGAAGTTTTATTTGTGAGATGAGGTTCTTAATGGATTTCTGAAGCACCCGGTATTTTGGTTGACCAGGGTCACCCTATTATATTCATTTGATAAGGAATAGTGGTGGGTGACTTCCTGCTCATTTTAACATAATTTACCAGGGATTTATTATTCATATAGTTGAAATGTCATGAGGGTATAACATTTTCTTTGATGTTTAACTTCAACTGGTAAGGACATTTTTCTTATAGTTTAACATCATGCGGTTAGGGCATGCTTCTTTTGTGCATTTTAATGTTATGTGTCTAGGATATTCACTGCATAGGAATAAATTGTATGTATTTAGGGTTTCATTTTAATCATTTTATGCCATGGATAAACCCATGATTGGGGAATTGGGTTTCTCTATGTAACTTGTGATGATAGGAATCAAGGCACATGTAATTCATGATCAAGAAACACTCTACACTGGTCAGACCCTTACAAAGAGAGGGGAATTACTCACACTCATTAATTTAGTTTGTCCCAGGATTGTAGATTTAGTCATCATTATATATCCTATAAAAATAAAAATCAAGAAATGCATAGTTAATGAATGGGAAACTTCCGACCTAGGTCTGAACCATATGCATTGGAGGGATTTTTCTCATTGAATATCGTATCTAGACATATGATTGGAGATGCAGGGGTAACTAAATATCTTGTGATGATAAGAATCTATCAAAATTTAGTTATTAAGAAACCATTAAGTTTAATTTCATGAGGCATGGACATAGGATCCCCAATGCTAAAATGGGATATTTCATCTGGAACAGAGACATGAGATATGGTCATCACTACATAACCTATGATGATATTAATTTTTCCAAACATAGTTATTTAATGAAATATCTCTATATAGGTTAGACCCATACTTAGGGAGGGGACATTTTTATGTTGATTTGATGTGGTTGTGCACACTATTGATGATCTAAGCATTAATACCTGTCCAGCGATGACAATAATCAAGACACCTGTAGTTCTTGAATGGAGGTGTGGTGAGAGACTAACTTGAAGGGTAGTGGTCCTCTTTTTTGAGGTCTATAATAATGAATATTTTTGTGTCATGAAATGGATGACAACCATGTATTTTTATTTTCATGTAACTAGGGATCAATTTTTTCTTTTTATGGCATTGAATTCAGTACCATATAACCATTTCATGAGATAATCTATATCATTCACGTGAGGACACACTTATCAAAATTTCTAATCCCACATGACCCATTATCAGGATGATAAAAATAGAATGGTAATGGTTGTATCACTATATAGAGACATCTATGGAATGTATATGGGAATTATTTATCACGTGGTGGATGGGTCAGGATATATGATCTATGTATCCCTTTATATATAATTGGAATGAGAATCAAGCCATATATAGTTCTGTAAAACTCGTGCAGTTTCATGTCATGCGAAATAGAAATAAACCATTAACATTAATTCCATATGGTAAGGATGAGCATCACCTGGTGGGGAGTAAATATAATGTTGGGGATTTATGTAGTTTTACATCATGTGGTGAGGATGCCTTATGTGCTATTTAATATCATGTGGTATGGATAAAAAATGATTTATAGTTTATTGTCATAATTACATGACATGATACGTTCTCTAGTTTGTCGTCTTGATGTTGGGAACTATTCCACATAATTTAACATTAGGTTTTTATTACATTATTCATAACATTTAACTTCATATACTTATGACATCAATGATTCATGATGGATGAAGTGGAAGTATTTCTTTAGAAAACATGCATTTGTGGGTGGGAATGATGTGTTTCTCATCTATTTTGGTTTGTGAGAATGCTATATTATGATAGAACATATGTATGATATATGGAAATTCCCATTTAGGATTCAACTTTAGAGGTTTATGTCCTAGTTTCATTGGAGTTCTAAGAGACAATACATGTTCTCTATGAAGGAACGAGCATAGGAGAACCTTTTTATCAAAGGCTCATGTAATCTGATTTGATGGACTTCAAGGTTGTAAAATGTAAGAAACCTATTCTCATTGAGCCATTACAATTCATCCAACAAATTTTGTAATTTCTCATCATCTGGTACTTTTCCACATATGGATATTCAATGTGATGGAATATGGAATTCTATGGGAAACACTTATATAGTTTCATACACCAATTAATATGTAGTTACCTATGTTGTAGTGTGTATGGTAGTACAGTAGGCCCATGAAGTATTGAATAGATTTTATGACCATGAATTCTTATCCTTGTTTACTATATTCTAAATTATATTTTATAGAGTCTTATATAATGACTCTATCTATCCATTTTCCGTTGTCTGATAGCAAGATGAGTTATTGGACATGATGTTGTACTCCTGTTATAATCTATTCAAATTTGTAGAACATAAGTTGGTTCTTTTGTCCATAAATATCATTTCAGGGACTCTAAATCTGCTGATGATATGGGAACTCATGAAGTTTATGATATTCTTCATCCAGACTTCCATGAGGTGTATTTACTAAGCCCACTTGGAAAATGATTTGGTTATAGTAAGGATGAAGTTAAACTGCCTGGCTATGGATGGGGTATATGGACCCACAACATCCATTACCACGTGGAAAATGGTCAGGAATATTTAGTTGGATGTAAAAAAATTTAGGGATTATTGATGAATTATACATTAATTTGGAATGCATGATATTTCATGGTGAATTACATGTAGTCCCATACCATGGTTTGGCAGTAGTAACCCATCTTCTTAATTTGGTGGGAGATCATGGACCCATACTAATGAACATAGAACAATCCTACAAGTAATTCTCCCATGACCGTTGGAATCTCTCTTTATACTATGAATATGAGGAGAATTTTGTTGAATCCTCTATCATAGAGGGTTTTTTATGTTTTATATAATCCCATTGGTTAAATTTCATGGCTCAATACTGAATCGGTTCCCTTCTGGCTTAGTCTATAGGTCAGATTCCATTTTAGATATAACTAATTATGGGATCGATCAATCTATGAGTGGATATGAGTTCATCATGATCTAGACTAGTATTGACCCCATTGAGTTCCTCCATTTCGTAGATGATGACCAATGAGACCATTCGTTGGTAAGTGATACAAAAGGTCACCTCCTCCAAATCAGGGATGGCTAAGACTAAGGCTATATTATCCAATGTGTCAACATGAAAATTATGTGATCTGTTAACATGATGTAATTTTGGTTCAGAAGGAAACTCTACCATTAGTCCCTTGAAGTAGCCAGTGAGAGGATCCACTTATTCCTTCTTGATGGTATATTCTTCATGATCTTATTTTATCACTAGCTCTAAATAACCCTTTTATTTTCTAATAGTCTATTTTATGCTATAGGGATAGTTCCAGTAGAATTATGATGGTTTGGTATTCAACCTAATTATTCATGATGTCTTTAACTAATGAGAAAGAGTCAGGAAAAATTTCCTTACCCATAGAAACAAACAAAATCCCCAATTCAAACCAATTGAGTTTTAGGTTTTACTATTTTCATTCTCATGGTGCTTCTAGAAAAACCATAAAAATACATATCCCATGTCCTTATAGTTTCATGGTCATATAAAACCTACTCATCCATAATATTAGTGTCCAGTAGCATGATTTTGGGGATGGGATATAACATGAGGAAATCAACTAGATAATTCCCTTTCAATGACATCTTTGACACGAATTGAATGTCTAATTTTTGCAGAATGACCTCTAATTGGACCAAACACCTATTCAGTATTGGATGTCCAAGGATTCACTAGATTATATCAATATGATAGACTAGGTGGAATTTTTGGTGCTGTATGTAATTCCTCATCTTTTTCACTATAAATATTAGTGTGAGGTAGTTCTTCGTGACATCAAAATATCATGTCCCAGTTTTTAGCAAAATTTGGATGAGATAGTAGAGACTGTTATCATTCCCTATATCATTTTTCTATATGATTAGCGTGCCATTAAATATATATATGTAGGCCATATATATGTTTAGGGGATTTCCATCAACAGACTACATTGGTACTATTGGGTGAATAATATACTACTTGAGACACCCAATGGATAATTAGATGTTCATGTACCATCAATAGGACATTAAATTATTTGTTATCTCGGTAAATTGTAGATATTTTCTTCTCATCACGGTTATGAAATGTCGAATGTTCGTGAGATTCCATTGAATCCCTCTAGTTATATGAGATATCATGGGGATTCCATTTCCACTATTGCATTGGTATTTTTAGGGACGAACTCATTGCCATAGTGGAATACCGCATATCCATGTAACCTTTATGGTGTTACCCCGAAAGGTTATTTTAATATATTCATCATCAGACTATGATGTCCTAACTTTTCTAAAATATTTAATGATCTTTGATGTGAATGCGTTATTGTAGAGCTTTGAACACCATGTCATCAACATAACATTCTGCTATTAACCCCTAAAGGGATTAAAGATATGATGCATGAAAATTTCATATGTAAAACCATAATTATTTAATCCAAAAGGAATAACATGATATCAAATGATCCTCTAGGGTTATCTAAAGGTAGTACATTCCTCATCTTCTTAGTCCATATTTATTTTATTTTACCTTGGGAACCCATCCATAAAGGAAAGTGCTTCGAAGCCTGTAGTTTGATCAATCAAGACTTCAGTGATCAGTAATTGTAATTTGTTATTTTCTTAGAGTCTATTAAGGTTTCTAAAATTGATGAAAACTCTAATTTTTACATTTTTTCATGAACGGGAATATATCAAAAAGCCATATTTATTATTTCACTTCCATAAAAAAAATTGGATTTGATCAATTTTTCTACTTATGACTCTACATTATTAGCATCATATGGGGGTATCCAAATGGATGTAAACTAAATGCTTGATAGTAATCAAGTAAGATGAGATAAAATGTATCAAAATCTAGATTCTATCCATAATTTTAATATAAGTACAAGGAAACACAAATTTATACTAATTTAGAAATGCAATATACATATATTTCTCCTTGAGAGTCATGGATTCAATAATCTATGTTGGTCCTCGATCCTCTTAAATTCTCATAGTTACTTGAAATAACTCATCAATTGTGGTGGAGAAGCCTTTCTAAAATTAATGAGGGTGTTCTTGAGGTTATCCTATTATTCTTATTCTCACTCTAAGTCTATGGATTCATTTTCAAATGAACTCACCAATCCAAAGGAATCTCTATTACTGTCAAGGTGAGAGGGGACTTGGGAAGAGGCATTTTCATCCCCTACTACTAGAGTCATTTCAGAGTGATTTCGGAGTTGATTTTCTTTTATACATCCACATGAGATAAAAGGGGCATGGAGATATGAGATCATTTCTATTACCTCAATAAAATTTATGGGTAACACATAATCATTATCAAGAATACTCATTATATTTGTATGGGTGATCCCTAAGACGTTATGGGATACAACCTAGATATTGTTATCCACAATTGGTTGTTTTAATTCATTTTTATAGAAACCTTTCATAGAATTTGTGGCTTAAAAATTCTTAAAGGGGGTACTTTCACAATGTTGTGTGTCGACCATTCCATCAATGTTGTATTTCAAACATCGATGGAATGTTGAAGGTACTACCATGTGGCTAGGTAGCTAAGGTCTTTGGAGTAGGACATTGTATGTGGTGTCTCACTGGATAACCATAAACTCAATGTTATATGTGTTATTCCTAAATTAATCTTTCATCTTGAACTTTATAAGAGGTACTTTATCAGTCTTATCACACCCTTGAGTGATCAACTTTGTGGGAGATAAATCCCCTTCTATATATCCTAAAAGTCGATGTTTCAAAATTGAGATGTTGTTAATCTTGGAACTATTTTCAATAATATCCCTATAGATGTAGATGTTATTGAGTATATATTAAAAATACTGGGTTCAGAAGTCTCCCATGATGACCTCTTTCGGATCTAGAACTATAAAAATGATGGCGAAAAGGAATTCAGATGGAATGGTCTCCACATGATAAACCACATCTACAATGACTTATGATTGAACTCCAGTTGGATCTGAAGAGATTCAAAAAGTACATCCCTGGGTTATTTTGAAAGATATATTGCATCCAATATTGATATATTAGTAGGAAAACCAACAACTATTTTATAATTTCATACATTTTTTTCCAGATTTTTGTGCTACCCAAGGCAGGGTTTCTCCTATTATGTGTTTTAGGAGTTGATGAATTTTAGGCAGACAATCATGGTGCTTCTGTATAGGTTTAGGGATAATTTTATACCAGTTTTATATGTCACATCAACATTCGATGTTGTTTTTTATTCTTAGATAATCACATCCATGTTAGGTGGTTGTGTAAGTTGACTGAGTGTTGACGAATTTTGGAGGGTTCTGGTATAGGTCCATGTCTCTTTTTCTATAATGGAGTTATTCAACAAGGTTATCATGTGAATATATGTCCTCTATTAGGATGTGACCAAAATATTGGGTATCTCTATGCCCACACTATCCTTTGTACCCTCGACTCCTTTGCCAGTGGCCTTTGGCTCCCCGGTCAGTTATGGGGAACTCATACATGGAGTCATATTCATCATCAGATAAGGGTTATTCCAAGTTTATCATGTTAAAAGAACCAAAGATGATCTACTATTATGATGACAATTTATTTTGATGGTGATTGTCCCATTAATTGGATGTTGTAAGGAATGAATCTACTAGAGTTATATATTAAATCAGTGCTAAAAATGACTCTTCATCTTCTATCTCTTCCTATTTCTGATGCAACGTCCACATATGAGAAGTAAATTTTATATCCCCTAACTAGGTGATAGAATGGTTATGGGTCTGAGAAGCTACACTCTCAAGGTGGAATGATCTTAGTAAATTATCTTTTGAGTCATCCAGTTTTCAGATATTTTTCAAAACCTGGACCCAACATTTTTCTCATCAACTTATTCATATGACTGGACAATGGTTAAGAAGGTCACCTATGGAGAGAAGTTATCCATACTCATTTATCAAGAACCGACCATGCTTTGGAAGATGTATTTGAAGAAAAAGAATCATTGATTTTGCGCCCCATAATTCAATAAAAAGAGAAGTAACTGAGACGATCAGTGAGGATGGCATCATTAGGATTCCTAGGCTATGAAAACGTAAGTAAATTATTTTTGATGTATATAAAAAAATAATTGAAGATTTGTTCATTCTGAATGTTTTATGTTTTATTAATACATTATTAAAATCTTTGGAAACCTTAAACTATTTTCATTACTATTAATGAATTATTTTACTGTTGGTTCCACTTGAGAGGAGTTGATGGTTGATTCGATAGTAGTCTATGTTCTTGAATATGGACTCATGTTCGTTTGTGGGTAAAAGTGGCAATATTTTTATTATCGATTGTTTTCCTATATGATGTGGGAATGACTCAAGACTTATCTTGGGATTGATAAATTTTGTCTTCAAAATGTTTTTCCATTTATGAAATCTCATCGAATGTCCTTATATGTTTCATTGTGATTATTGGCATTTGAAGATCATCTAGGATATTTTCAGCACAAAGCTCCATAAATTTCTCCTACAAGAGAGGGATGGTGTGTGACTAGGTTTAAACTTCCAATCTATCAATGAATTCATAAAACCTATCATTTTTTATGGATTTATTTTTTTCAGGTTGAAAATTTTCATTTTCCTCAGTGTGGAGTTGAATAGGTAATGTAATTGATGAATAATTTCTTCCCATCATGAAATGGATCTGGTTGTATGATTTCTATACAAAACATAGACTAGACCTATCAAAGTCTGTAAAAAACACCTGATCATGGTTTCCTACTTATAATATCAAGGGACCATAATCATAAAATAATGGGATATAATGTTCACGAGATGTTGTTCTAAGATTAATGCACTGTCAAAGGTGGACAAGGCAGGATTTCCAAAATTGGTGGGGGTAAAGTTTCATCGATCTATTTAGGATATGAATTTTTCATAAGCTACACTAGTTCACATCAGCATTACACAGATTCCATTAAACATTCCGAGGACTCGACGACATTGAGTAATTATAGACATTCTGCTACCTAAGATGATTCATGTCTTCATGTATAGGGTGGGGTTTGAAGAAATGGACCTATTTTCATTTACTACATATTATCAATTCATTGAAATACTAAATGATTTTCCTAGAAAGGGAGTTATTGTATTCATAATGGAGGGAAGTTTAAGTTATTTCCATCTTATTCATTTATGTAGACTAGTTACCTTGATGCATAGAAAGTGTGACGTTCAGATGCTACTCTTGGAGGAGGATAATCTCTTTACATATGTAAGGAAGGATGAATTTTCATCTCTCACAAAAGATGATACCTAGTGGAAATATCTCCCTTTTGTATCTCCTCATTGAGTTGTCTTATATTTTGAATCTCAACCTCATATCTCACCATCCTCTTCCCTAGGGAAGAATTTTAGCTCCTCTTGGATGTTTATAACAACCCTCACTTAAGGTTCATGGACATTACATAACTTATAAAATATACCTAATACATTACACAAACAGATTCCCAAAGACAGTAGTAATTTACTTCCTTTGGAAACTGGGAACACATTCCTATAAATTTTATGAGATATCTTCAATATATATCATAAATATATTCCTTTTTAGTACCCCTAACTAAAACGATTATTTATAACTCATGGAAAATAAAACAGCAGAAATGGGGTGAGATATGATGATCAAAAAGGTTAAACAAGGGATATATATAAGAATATTCATGGGTATAAGGTTATGAGAATATGATCATGAAAATAAAATATCATACCCAACATATCAAAGATCATAAACATGAATCATGGAATAAATATTTGAATTTCATTAGAAATGAATCATAAGAAAATTAATAACATAATCCCCAAAACAATAACATAGTAATAAGACATGGAATTTTGGCATACACATAATCATATAAAATTATTTCCATAGTAGTAAACTCATCACTTCCAAGACCATTTTAGTTGTATGGGTTTACTCTCCATACCATCTTTTATATCATGTTTTTACTACCATAACAATCTTGTTAGTCATATATCACTCCTATAACCATTTTGGTAGTCAATTTTCTCTCTTATAACCATCTTGGTAGTCATGGTTCACTCATATAACCAGCTTAGTTGTCATGGTTCACTCCAAAGACTATCTTAGCAGAAATGGTCCTTGATGTATATCTCAAGAGATATAAATCATTACCAAATTCATTGGAGAGAGATATATGTCACACCCATCTCATAATGAAACCATACATACATGTTACATAAGATCATAAAAAATCATATCATAACCAATGAAAATGAATGGGTTTCATAAACAAGTAATCATATCATAACTTGTGGAAAATATATCAGTTTCATAATCATTTCATCAAAAGCATAACCCGTGAAAAGGTGTGGTTTTTTTAAAAACCCAGAAATAAAAACACAAACCATTTAGAAAAGGGATATGAATGGTATTCTTGAATTATAAAAATGTGTGCCATCTTATATGGGTAAGGATTTTTAAAGATCACTTGGAACATCAAATTTTCATAAAAATCACTTTTCAAAAAATAATACATTTTCAAAACCATTTTCATTAAAAACACTTTGAAATAATTTATAGAATTCATGAAAAAAATAATTTAAAATATTTATTGACGAAAAAAACATTTCTTATGTCAAAAAAATAATTTTTGAAACAAAAAACCTTTTGAAAACCCTTTTACAAATCTTATAAAGGAAGCATGGAAATTTATATAGAATGACTGAAAACCTTTTCAAAACCTTTTACCTTGAAACATATGAAAGAAGATTGAAAAAACAATTAATGATTGTTTTTCTCAAAAATACCTTCGAAAACATATAAAGGAAGCCTTAAAACAACATAAAATATAAAATTTTTATTTAAATTCATCTTCCATGAAAATTATTTTAAGAGATCATTTAAAAACATTTATTGAGGGAAAAATATTAAACCCTTTCAAAGTTTCCCATACCATATTGAAACATTTGAATCATAATCCCCATGAAATAATTACATTAAAAAAAATTAAAATTTAATTAAAATAATGATATTCCTGATATAACATGTAAAATATTAGTATAAAATCATTTTAAAAGAACATAGGTGCATAACAAAACATGTGTCTCAAAGAAGGAAAATTGAGACAAAACTACCTTACTCATTTGGTAACTTTTGAAGTGTAAATCCACATGAAATAGAGATAATAAAAATGATATTTAAATACCCATAAATTAATGAATAAAAATCCTAGAATACATTCATGTGTAGTATGTATACCACACAAAAATAAATGAGTGGTGAATAAGGAATGTATCTCACAGAAATAAAAATTTAGATGGACCCTTATACTTATACAATCAGTAGAATATTTTGTCCCATGGAATAAGGAAAACTATCTGGATATAAAATACCATTATATTCATAATAATAAAAATAAAATACATTAATTTCTAGTATATATACCTTTCAATATAAGCAAGTGGTGAATATGGCATGTGTCCCATAGAAATAATAGTGAGATATAAATCCTTTACCATAAGTATGATTCCCTCTATATGTGTCAAAAATTAAATTATAGTTTTTTTAAAAATATTGATAACTTATCAAAAAATACTAATAATATTTATTATATCATATATTATTCATTTATTACTTTATATTACCCGTTTATAAAAAATTCCTTGTTAAAAGCAACAATTCGTGTAATAACCACTTTGTTTATTGTATGTGTTTTGACTAGTTATTATATAGCATGTCACCTAGATCATGATTTAATTAATTCATGAATTTAAAACATTATTTATATAACATATATATTTAGTATATAAATATATTTAATATATATATATATATATATGTGAAATTGAATACACCGTTCATGGACATGGTAAGCCGTATGTACACATGAACGATGTTTCCATTTTCTCAACATACTAAATGGAAGAAGGTAAATGACATATATATGTATATATATTATTAAATTTTCATTATTATCTAATTTATTTATTATTTATTCATTATATAATTTTTTATAATCATTCTTCAAATGGTTAACATGGAAGATGAATATCATTGCGATGTGGAGACGGTAGGCTGTATAAACACATGAGCAACAACATCATTCTCTTAATGGTAAAAGGGTGGGGTATTAGATGCTATATTAATTATAAATAATATATATCATATCATATTTATTATTTATATCCATTATATCTATCAATATACCCCTCCAAATAATGTAGTGATGAAAAAAATATTTCACCTCAACATAGAGACGGTAAGCCATACATACACATTGTGGTACATTCATTTTTTACAGGATGAATATAAAGGTGGAATATGGTTTTCACATAATCATAATAAAATCTCAGAATATAGTTCATTCTGGTTTTATTAATTTATAATTTAAACAACACATGAATAGTAAGTAGAAGAAGAAATAATTTTGAAAGAGTCAGAAATGGGATTACCTTTTCTTCGACAATCCCTCTTTAGATCTCCTTTTAGGGACACTAGATTTTGTTTTTTTAAGAAAATAAACTATATAATTTTATTATGTATATTATTAATATAAATGGGTAGGGTTTTTTATCTATAGAGAACAAAGAGGCGCAAGGAAGTTAGGGAGACGGTACCCTTTAATAATTGGTGTAAGAGGAACTTTAGAAAACTCTTAAAATATTTAATTAATATAAATTTATTTTACATTTAAAATAGATTAAAAGAGATTTATATTGAATATAATATCAGGATGAGTCTAAATACTCTCAACAAATTATTTTTAGACACGTTTAGGTAACAATATTATCCTTATCTTTTTGCTTTAACTCTTAGTTAAACCCTTAATCATTTACCAAAACAACATGGATTATTACACTTTAGGGTTAATATAGTAACTATAAAATACAAAAAGATCCCCAAATGGATCATTTATGTCACTTTTAACCTTATTTATAAATTTGGAGTAATTTTATATTTTTATGAATTTATATCATTTTATAAAATATTATTTATTTTAATGTATCATTTATGTCAATTTTTATACAATTCAATAATTTTCTTTTAAAAAATATCCTTACAACATGATATCAAACAAAAAACAGTTCTATTATGTCACCAATATGTATAAGTATTCTACCAAATTAGTTTATGTAATTAATTATGTTAAATTATATTTTTTAAACATTTTTCATATCATTTATTTGATATTCCCAATAATTAAATCACTACTACTTCATCATTTAGAAATACATTAATTAAATTATTTCTTCTCTAAAAATTTAAAATAAATTATCATTATGCATAAATATCTATTATATATCAAATGGATATTTATAGTAGGATTTATCTTCTATATAACCCTATATTAAAACTTTTATAGTTATTAAAAAAATGAGTATGTCATTTTTAACTTGTCTTTAAATAAAATAAAATAAATGTCGTATTCTAACACAAGTGAATTAAAAAAGGTTCAAATTTGGGCCTAATCATCAATATAGTTTAATCCCACTTATCCAATAAAATATATATAAGTGGTAGAGTAATTTTATAATTTTATAATATATTTTTTACATTTAATAACCCGATTTACCCTTAATTGTTGAATCAAAAATATGAAATTTACAATTAAAAAAAATTAGTTGATCATAATTAACTATAAATATCACAATTATTATAACTATTTATTTATTTTTTAAAAAATTAAATACATAGAATAGAAAAAATAAAGATTTAAACCAATCCTACTGACGTAGCATGAAGGCGGGTAAAAAAGTGTTCGAATGTTCAATAAGTTTTTGTATCTAATTTTAAAATTTAAATGATTATAATTATCTAAATTATATAAATATATATATAATTGAACTATTATGACATTAAAATAAATTTTAAATTTTATAAAAGTTTAAATGAAAACACATTTTTAACTACAATTCATTATTATTCACCATTCATCAAAAAACAAACTTCCCAGAAAAATACTAAAAATTTACCCTAAGATAATTTTGAAATTATGAATTCAAAACAAATGTTTAATTTACCAAATTAAGTTTTTATAAGTATCTAAAATTAATCTTATTATTCATCACATAAGGACATAAAAAAAATTTCCTTTAAACCAATATTATTTCTATACATATAAAGTCTTTACAAAATATTATACATTTACTTATAAATATGATCTATTTATGTAAAAAAATTATATATAAAATTTAAAAATTTGGTATTACTATTAATATTACTATTTTAATGTCTATAATATAACTATCTCTTTTAAAAATTATAATAATAAAGTGTTGTTTTTTATTAACTCAATATTGTGTGTAATGCAAGCCAAGTTAGTGTTGCATGAAGAAAAAGCATAACATGGTGTTGAATATAGAATAATTCAAAACTAGTTCTCTTTTATAATATAAAATATATATATTCAGTGTTACATGAAGAGAAAAATATCAATATATTAATTCAATTTGTAAAAAAATCCCAAAATCCTGAGGTTTTACATTCTATCCCCTTAAAAGGAATTTTTCCCTCAAAATTCATCTGGGTTATCAACGGTCTAATACTTTAATGTTTCTTTCAAGGAATCCCACATCATAAAAAAGAATTCTAAAACTTATTTTTAAAAATTGAAAATTTGAAAATAATAGTTACCCAATTTATATTATAACTAGATCTCTACATAAGAGAACATAGGGGATGATTTGGGTACTAAAGAAAAGAAAAAATAATTATAGAGATTGATAAAGATCACTAATCACACGAACATTTTTTATCAAAAGAAAGATAAAAATCAGAAAACTAAAAACTAAATAAACATGAAAGGATCATTTATATCATCAAAAATGATTATAACTAGGCAACCCTTTACATCAAGATTTATTTCTTAATGTTGAATATTTTTTAATAGATGATATTCATACATGATTTCAATATAATTTCACACTTTTTCATGCCTTTATTAATTCCTAATTCATCTCTTATACCATGAAATATATTTGATAATGTGATTTATTATACGTTAGCAGATCATAAATAGAATGATATGTCATCTCATCTATTTTTATTAAAAAAAGGTTTGCACATGTTATTGAATATCCATAAAAACACTTACGGTGAGAATAATTCATTAACATCAAAAACTCATATGTTATTGAACTTAATCTCTGAATAAATGGATAAGCTTGCAATCCTTCTGAAATCCGAAAATCCAAAACATTATAAATATGTTCACTAAATCGACTTAACCTTTATCTTCAATATATCATATGGTTTCACTTGGTTTTCACATTCAAATCATGTGAATACCACCATCATGTATTCTTTTGAAACATATAAATAACCTAGTTTACCATACATCCTTATAGAAAACATGAATTTTTCATTATTCCAATGTTTATTGGATATTTATTTTTAATGATCAAAAGTTATAAACATCATCCATGAAAGCATAAAACAATTTTCATCAAATCCGAAATTAGTTACAAGGAAATTAGTATCATCCAATTTACATATTTATATCCAATATATCATTATCCAATTATCATTATCTCAACATTTGGAATAAATTAATTGTTAGCTTCCCTTATTTAAAACTTCACCCTTCATGAAATCAACTTTCTATTATTTTGGAAGCATTCATCTTATTCTTATAAATCCTTAAGAGAAAAAAGGTGGAAAATCATTATATAGTTCACCATTCGTAATTCTAGAATCCAAATACCTAAATTATTTGATTATTTTACTTTATCTATAATCCATTATCAAAAATTCCTTATACTATTACATAATACCTCTTTCCTTTCACATTTTATCAGCAGTCCCATCATCGTCAACAATATAATCGTTACTTGTTCAACCATGATGATTATTTTTTGGATATTTCTTCTTAGGAAATTGGTTTGTGTAATGCCCATTCATTACACAAATAAAAAATTAAACTATTGATAATACAAAAGTTAGGCCAATATTTCCATCCATTGTGTCAACAGAACATTTCAATTTCTATTGGTAGTTACATTCTTGGTGTCCTTATTTTGCATAGTCAAAAAATCTTTCTATTTCATTGAGACATTCACTTGGGCGTTTATTTCCACATTTGTGACATGTAGGAAACCAAATATTATTTCCTCTATAGTATTTATTACCTGAACTCCCAGTACACTCTTTATTTATCTTCATTGGTGAGGCTGAGAGTTGGTGAATGCTTTCATTGTAAATCATGTAATGTTAAAACACATTACACATGATCACAACATCCCTTACTGAAGTGATCATCCCATTTGACTGCTAATAAAAAAATTTCCATCACATTCTATGTTAATATAGTTTGTTCTAGTTCCCTCAATTGACTAAAAATAGAAATATTTTAGTAAGAAATATCTACCATAGATAGGAACCACATAATCATGAAAAAACACTTATAAGATGTCTAAATTAGGACACATTCCTTAATATATGACACCTTAGGATCATCCTAGTTTATTAACATAAAAAATTTATTACATCCCTCATAATTCTCCATGAAGAGTTTCTGAATTCCTAAATCATATCCCTCAAGAGTGTCAAACCAGGTGGTCAACAAGGCCCGTTGTTGTGTATCGGGTTATGATTGAGTCCGGAAAAATGCACCATGTCAGAGTTGTTACCACTAGGTACATTTGTGCCAGATCCACACCCACTTGTAGTATCTAGACATGTATATATTGCTAGGAAACCACTCTCCTTACACATTACCAAAATTCTAATATAATTTCCAATACATTTCATCATCCTTATAATTGTCCTTATAGACATCCCTATACATAAAAAACTAAATATTTTACCTATCCCAATGGTTTCAAAACATTGGGATTTCCCATGTAACTATTGGTATAGGCTATCCCAAGAGTTTCAAGAAAAATTGGAATGTTGGAAATCAAAATATCCCTATAAAAATGGTTTTATAGAAATCGTTGGCATAAGTTGTCTCAAGTAACTAAATACCAATGGTTTCACTGATCTATTGGGTTATATTTATATCAATGGTTCAAGAGCTGTTGGTATAAATAATGTCAATCTTACCTATATAACAATGGTTTCATTAAAACCATTGGTATATATGTATACCAATGGTTGAATATCCATTGTATGAATACTGTCCAACATACATGTACACCAATGATTTCATTGAAATTGTGGGGATATATGTATGCCAATTTTATACAGAACTGTTAGTATATACTCTTCTCCCCAATCCATCATACCTAACTATATACCGACAGTTTTGTAAACCATAGGTATATATTGTTCTCCCTAGAAAACAAAATACATCAATCATGCATGTCTTCTAGTCTTCTAAAACCTACATTCATCCATAACCTTTAGTCTTCAGGTCCACATCTAGCATGCCATTTAAGGGATAAAATATGTGTTTTTTGAATAAAACAAACCGTTTATAGGAAAATCATATACATTATAGCGATATTCATGAATGATGGTTACCTTTCTATCCCTATCTATAATTCAATTACGAGGTTGGATTCTTACCTTTAACTAGTGTTCTAGAGTATGTTTAGGTGAGGTGAATATTTAATGGAGGAGTCACAAATACATATGAATTATTGGTGGTAAGATGAATCTTATAGTGAGGACAACCAAAATCCTGATACGTGTTGAAAAATTCCAACATCAGTGTTTTTAGATATATGGGATTATGAAAAAATAATCATGGGGTTTCAGTTATGAAAAAATGATTTTGATCCCCTTTTTTAGTCCGAGAAGGTTTGTATTCATCCATATAATTTTTTATTAACATGGATGAGCCCATAAGGGGCATCAAGCTCTAGGGTTTCAATCTCATCACCGCTGCCTCCTTCCGTTTCGAACTGGCGCAGTGCTCCCCTACGCTCTCGGTGAGTTCATAGTGGTGGTCCCCTGTCGTGGTGGGGTTGTTTTAGAGCTTGTATGGCTGCCGTTACAGGCCTTTTCTCACTCGATTCCATCTTCTATTTATAGGGCTCCCTCAATGGCATGGTGACGGTTCAAATCCAAGTTCATGCTTCCGCATGCTGCGGGATGCCACCATGACTCTGGTGGTTGGGTAGGGCAATTCGTCAGGGTCTCTACGAGCGTCCTGGTTGGCAGCCACGGGTCTTGGATGCGTTGAGACATCTTCTAGCATGTTTTTATGATCTTTTTATTTTTTTTTCTCATTTATTTTTGGATTTGGATGTTGGGGTGGTGGTTTGTGCATTCATGATGGCATCAGTGCGGATCTTCTAGTGAGATTTGGAGATGGCGTTGAGTTTTCCCATTTTGGATATTCGGGATCTTTTGTGAAATCCTTGAATTGTTTTTGGTTGTTTTGTTGTCTGAATCTGGGATATGTGAAGCTTGTGTGTTGTTTGGTTCCTACTTGATTTGGCATTGTTGATTTCTCTGATTTCGGATGGATGGAGGATGATTCTGTTTGTTTGACGCCTCATTGTGATGTTTTTCTATTGTTTTACAAAAATGGAAATGAGTCCTTCTTGATGGCTTCAGATTTACGGGACGCGATGGTGATGTGGGGTGGACTGTGAATCCACGAGTGTGCCTTGAGGAGGAGAATTTGAAATCAGAAATTGTGTTTTGATGTTTTGGTGTTGATTTTCGTGGTTTTTTGTGATGTTTGAAATTTGGTCTTTTGGTATTTGAAATTTGACTCTTGTATTGTGAGGTTCCCACTCACCCTTAAAGTGGTTTATTCAAAAAATTTAAAAAAGGGATTTGAGCATATAATTTTTTCATATAGTTGGAAGCAATATAAATGTGGAATAGTGAAACAAATTAATGGTGGAACACATATTTTTTAAGGTTGGTTTTTCATGGGTTATTCCCTTTTTTATTGTTCAATGGTAGAAGATGCAAATCATATAGGACACAGGTGTTGCTATACCTGTAGGGTTTATACATTCTTTTAAATAGTGATTCATCCATAAGAGAGGTATTTTTTATACTTGAGGGCTATGAAAACAAACCCAATGATCGTTTTGGATTGATTTAATCGAAATACATGTGACATGTTACTCAAAGGATATATTAGATGTAATGTAAAATCCATGTAAAGTCAATGCGTGGATAATCTTCTAGGACTATAAGGTTCTTTCCTAGAAGGTCTATTTTTTAGTGGTTCCTTAAATTTCATAGGTGAGAGGGGGTGGATATCAGTGAAACAAAGTGTTTTCAAACCCATATATATTCATAGAATATTGACTATCAGGATCTATTCATCCAATTTCTAGAAGGGGAACATGTATATGTTATAGAAAACTAAATGTTGTAAGAGTGGTGGTTCCATCCAGTCAAGGGGAAAATGTATGAGTTTTTAGTGATCCTGGTTCATTTAAATGTAGCTTCAAGTATTAGAAAATAATTCAATAAGCTGTTTGATAAATCATGGGACTCTTTCTACGGGATTCATAATTATGATTTAATGTGGAAATGGTTTCAATATTTGGATGAAGGATTCAAAAGGGAGGGGCATGTTTTTAAATCATATTTCCATAAGATAGATTCAGTGTCACGGTTTTCATGAGGATATAGAAGTGTGAGGGGTGAATCAAAACATGAATATGTTAGGGGATCTCAAAAGATCAATTGTACATTTAATTACATTATTAAAAAAAGGTTCCATGCCAGTATAGGTGTTGTCACTGAAACAACAAATGTCAGGATCATCAAAACCTTTTTCGAGATGATCTATGATTGAGGAGTTAGATCATATGGTTTTCCAGTATCTAAGAGGTGGTGGAATGATGAGTGTTTTGAAATATATTCTAGGTGATATTTCCACTAGTTTGAGGAGGCTATCCTGGAACCCAGGAATAATGACGTACTACATATGTCCATTTGGATGGAAAATTTATAGTATCTATTAAGAATCCATTTTTTTGAAACATAGACCGATGAGGTTTTAATGTATCACATTCCATAAATGGCATATTATGATGTTTTGGGTTAGGATTATACATGTTTAAATATTATTTCATTATGTTTGGTGAAGAAACATAAAATGATACTATATAGTCTATAAAATGGACATTTATAATCCTCTCATTAGTAAGGTCTTTAATTAAGTAAACCAAATACATGATAAAGCTAGATGATAGAAAAACCAGATCTAGTTTGTCTGTTATCTTGAAATGTTTGGGGATGAAGACTTTTCCAGAATCCAAATCTATGAAAAAATTAACAAATGATCACCAGAGAAATGGAAGGAACTTCAATGAGTTATTGGGTCTTGATTAGACTAGAACTGAGGCTATATTTAGTGGTAGAAATAGTCATGTATATCTTAGTGATTTTGAAGTAAGATTTATATGGGATTTTATTTCCAATTAATTTTAACATTCTAGTTGTTAGAGGATTGAATGGAGGGTAGTTCTATTTTTATTCTTTTAGTTTGATGTACCATATAGCTCTTAAAATAAATATATGCTCAGTGGATGATTATTTAGATGAAAAAATTGCAGTAACGAGTATATCCATGGATATTTTACATGACACAGTCACAAGATTAGACTTCAATTATTTCAGACATAACTCAATCTTGTTTTCATTCAGGGAAATTCCATGGAGGGATTCATATGTGATCCTGGTCTAGGAAACTAAGGAGGGTTTCTTCAGTGGGTCCATGATTATTATAGCGGGAATGAAGAAGAACTATGTGGGAAATATAGATGTTGTATTGTAGCTGACTAATGACACTACGGAGAAATAATTAAAATTTTCATCAGGTGGTAGATTTTTAGAATTGGCATACCAAAAAAGTTCTCAAGTAGGTGATTGTTTGTTTATTCATTGTGGTAACTTTATTTAGGTCATCTTATGAAATATATATACATTAATATTTCTAATTTTATTCTTGGGAAATCTATATTGAGACAATTCATGATTTTCATGGGGCATCCAAAATCTGCCCAGGGAATCCTTCATTAGACATAGATGAACATAAAATGTTGTGTAGATATAATTAGGCCAATTGAGTGAAAAATCATTAGTGAATGGAGCAGGTTGATGATAGATTGGTTTTGGTAGTATAAGAAAAGTGGTGTCCATGTGAAATGTACATATATAGTGTCATTTGGATTCATGCACCAACATTAGCGGTTATGTCATAAAGAAATGAGTGATGCATATAATGTGGGGGGGGGGGACTTCAGATATTCTATTGGAGTTTGAGAAGTGATTTAGGGGTTGTTTAAGTTATTTCTTACATGATATAATATTGTATTATATGATGCAAAAATTTCTCATGGGGTAACAAAAATGGAAATGTTTTGTTGTATTCCTTTGTTTGAATTTTAAATTGCAACATGCACTGTTCAATGATTATTAGAAGTTAAATCAATAGATTCTAAAGGGAGATATAAATTAAAAACATCATTAGAGGTACTATAAAAAAATTTCATATTGTATTTGGGCCTATTTACTTGTTGGGCCTCAACAATTGTTTCAATCCCATGGCATATTAAAGATGAACATAATGAGTTTCATTGCATTAAATTTAGGATGTGACAATTTTTCTCAATTTCTCGGGATAGAGTTTGGAGTTAGAAAAATATGATTATTTTTTGTGATATTTACTATCAATTTTATTATACATGTATAATATACAAATTCAAAATAAAGAACCGTGAAATTATTTTTGGGAAAAAAATTATTCTTCAGAAAACCTATATTTTATGCCTCTTAATTGGATATACATAAAATATGATTCATTGGATATAAAATAGTAGAAATAACATTAACAATATTTATGTCATGATTCAATGATCCTAGGATTGTGTCTTTTGATTTATTTTTTAGATAGTATATGTGAACTGGATTAATGGAGGTGTAGAATTGTGAAGATGTTCCCAATCCCTCCACAGTTTTTCCATATTTCTTATGCCCTCCCATTGTTTATACATAGTAATGATCTAGTTTGACTATAATATAAGAATGAATAAGATGGAGTGTGGTGTATGGTCTATGACCATAGGATGGTACAAGCTTAAGAGCTTCATGGAATCACATCTAGGGGGAAATTTGTCCCAAAAACAATTAATTAAAACTACAATAGAAAATAAATAAAATTTCGACAAGACCCATTAGTATGTCGGATGTCTATGTAGAATAAAAAGAAAATAAATAGATGAAACATGGTATAAATGTGTCAAAAAATGAAACATATTAATTAATCTCTCCACTACAATGATCTACACCCCAACAAAGAAACCCACATAGCTTCCTCAAGTGCCCTTCTGTCCCCCTTCACAGAATATAACTACCCTCTGTCTGAAGAAAGTGGTAAAAGGCCTATGTGGCTGATTCGATAATGAAAAGAAAATAAAAAACTAAACTGAAACATACCTATCTATTATTACTATAAAAGTCATTGCCCAACATATAAGAACCACAATGCCCCATGGGTCAAATAATGTTCCAACAAGAAGGGGGAAATAGATCCATGTTTCAAAATGATTCTATCAAATTGTGCATTCCTATAAATAAACTATTAATCTTCCTATTAATGGTATATAATAATATTGGTTCAAGTTTTAGAATATCCTGGTTTTGCTTTATACACATTATTTTAGGACATTTTTATTAAATTTAGTTCTTTTTTTATTTATATTATTATGGAAAATTTCATTCATTTAGGTTCTAAACGATTAAGTTTTATTACATTTAGTTCATATCAGTTTGGATAAGATTGATTTTGTTCTTGTCTAATGAAATCATATAGGTTTGAATTCATTATATCTGGTACAATTTTATTCTTCATTTGTAATACCCGGTTAGTTCATGTTAGATTAGTTTGACTTGGTCCAACTTAGTTTCATTCAATTTTTTTCTATTTGAATTATATTTTCTTAATTTTATCATTATAGATCTTTTTTGGTTGATCAAATTTACATTAGTACTAGTAATTCTTAGTTAGTTTGTGAATTATTATTATTTTAAATGTTTAATTTTATTTTTTTGGTTTTATTATATCAATTGTGGGTTTGTATGTTTCCTCGTTATTTAGCTCAACTTTTTTTGGTTTTACTCATCATAATTTTATTTAGTTTTCTTTCCTGTGGTGAATATTGGTTCATTATGTTTAATGAAATCCTAATTGATGAATGCGAGGAGAGATATAATTGAGGTAGATCAGGGGGAATATTACACTATTATGACCTAAGAAAAAACAACATGTAGATTATTTCCAGTATATAAGGATGTATAATGTTCCCATTCATTATATAGATGAATAGAAGAAACATATCACCTCTAGTGAGATGCGGTATCTATAAATGTACTATATAAATTTTCACATGAAAATATAGATTCAAGAGTGATATTAAACATTGGAATCAAGTTATATAATCAAAAGGAAAATAATTATGAGGAATGTTTCGTTTTTTTATATATTATTGGGATATATTTTGATTGTGGAAACCATGTTTAAGATGACATCTATTTTTTGTTTAGAGTATTCATATTCCCTTAAATTCTTGAGTGAGTTTTAGGGCTGGTTATTTTAGGTTATGTCAATCTTGGATAATGTGTAGTGGTTTTCTTGTAATGTTGGAATTTTGGTGCATTAGTATTGATGACGTAAATATATAGGAAGTATTATGTTTGAGAAAACATTTTTAGTACCATTATAATATAATTTATATGATCAAAAAATTTTGATGAATGTATAGGGTGACATGTGAAACAATGTCAGGAAGTTGGAACTATGGTGTTCCATTGAATAACATAATAGATTAAAGTGAGTTATATATTTTTCATATGTAGACATTAGACATGTAAGTTGGTCAATAGCTGTTAGACAAGCCATTTCCTAGTGTAATTGATAAATGGTAGTTTTAGTGAAGAGTCCATATACACCCCAAAAATATGAAGAATTATAAATGTCATGAATGGTGTTATATAACCTTTGTACAAAATGATATTTTCAACAACAGAACAAGTGTTGATCAGTAGACAATGGATCAAGTTTATATAATCAAGATATTCTTGTTTATAGTTTTTTGATGATGGTTGATTTTCATAGACCGTGGACATCATCTATTAAATATTAATTTCTTCAATTATGTACATCATTGGATGTCACATCATTTAACACATCATGTCTTGATAAGAAAATAATAGTATAATTCAATAGTTCGTAGGACTATCAATGCGTCATGGGAATAAGGTATAGTGATGTGTATACAAGAGATTTTCAACTATAATTGATTGTGTCGAGGTATATTTCGAGTTGAGTGAAATTTATGGGAAGTTATTAGTGTATATTTTAAATTAGAGGGAGATATATATAATAATATATATATATATATATATATCATGAAAAATTATAGCATAGTTTTATCCAGTATAGTACCGAGAAAAAATAGCAACATCAGATCCCAATAGGGAATTGGGTCACCATATATGAGAAATAGTGTTTCATGAGAAAAAGAATTCATAAATTGGCGAGTATGCAATACCTTGTGAATAATTGTAATGGTGGAATATGAAAAAATAACAGCACTTGATTAAATAGAGATTTTAGATGTATAAATATGGGTATAAAATACCCAAAATGTTATTTTGGGTATTATGAAATTAAAATAAATAATGCGAGTTACAAAAAACATAATGGAATCACAACGTGATACTATTTTGAGTCAGGTAGGTTGGTAGTAAAAATATGACAAAACCCTTTCTAGAAGGGGATCTATGATAGATAATCAGGATCTTTCTAGGGGACCCTTGGGAATATAGTGGAGATTCTGAACCTCTAATTTATTTGGGGGTATTATAGTCATTTATTGAAAAAAAAAATCCAAAATATTTGGGTCCTTTGTTCTTTCCCTATTTTTCTACAATCAGTGGCTACTACCCCCACTATTTCCCCTCTTTCATCTTTATCTCAGACTCCCTACACACTTCACTTCCATCATCTAATTTAAGAAATTTATGCGGGTATAAGATCTATGAAACAATTCTAATATATGACCTAATATGTTTATCATTATTTTAATCATCTGGAATGTGCTGTAGAAATATTTTCAAATTTGGTAATTATTTTAAAGATTTATTAAAAACTACCTAATGATGATAAAATGGTCGATGAAAATCTACGAGTTGAGGCATAATGTTATAGTGCATGAGATTAATAACATATTAAGAAATTTATTATTATTTTTGTTTCATTTGATTTATTACTTGTGTGTTAGGGTTAAGGGACATTAACGGATAACACCAGTGTTTTAATTTGAGTGATAGACAAGGTAGACACTATTAAGATTGAAATATACATCCCATACATTGTTTGTTAAATTTAGGATTAATGTACATTCATTTTACCATGTAATTGTTTTGGTAATTACATTTGATGAACATTAAATGGATGTTTGGGTATGATATATAACATAAGAGATCTAGGGTGGTAACTTATGAGCTAGTTAGAGGGGTCCAGTTAGTTCACACCTTAGTATGGTTTGTTTAGTCATAGGATCACCATTTGAGTTATTTTTTTAAAGTAGTGAAAAAATTATATATACCTTGAAATATATTTTACTGGAAAAATTATATTCTCAGAATAAGATTAACTATGTAAACCCTTATGAGGTTTTGTGTAACCATGTGATGTATCAATATTAAAGAACACTAGTGGGTTAAAACATAGAGTATGACTTATCAAAACCCGAAGTGTTAAAAAGTTTTTTTTTTGAAAAATAGAATTAATACTTTCTTAATCAATTATTTTATCTCGCTCACAAGTATGTGTTTGAGTAAGGTCATAGGTGACCAATTGTGGATATCTACCATGTCATGTATTGGGTCAATAATAATTTTATATTAGTCTAACATAGTTAATAACATTCCCAAATCCCAATAATATGGCATCCCTAAACATCAAAAAAATATTAATAGGATTACAAAACAAATTTTTACTTCAAAAAATCCTATTAAAAAATAACATAAATATACCCAAACATCCAAAAAAGATAACATGAAACATTAGGATACATGGAATTCAAATGAATATTATTCTAAGAAATCATTTTTTAAGGTTTTCATAAATAAAATGTATTTTGAAACATATATATTGTATCAAAATTTCATTTCTAAAAAATTATAATGGAAACAAACAATATTTTAAGACAAAGAAAAAAATCAATCATTTTTTTACAGTGGGTTTTGAATTTTAAATATATTATTATAAGAGCTACTACTTGAGAAGATACCCAAATTTGGGTATATTATTATACATTCCATTGAGATACAATAGTAGATGGGATAAATAAGAGATGAAGTACATGCTCATGTATTCATATACATTTCTGTAGATTGTATAAATAATAAATCAATGAAGTATTAAAAAAATGAAATTCTATGATTTATTAGCTATCTCATATAAAAAATTAAATAGGTAGGTCATCTATTTAAATTTATAAACATCAACATAACCATGTATTTAAAAAAATTATAGTGTATAATAAGAGTTAAGACATTAAAAAAGTAGTTTATAACATTAAAGAGTATAAAATGATTGTATCTAATAGTAGTCAGTAATAAATGATAGATTTGAAGTGTGTTCGATTATCTCCTACTGATTGTTCAGAGGTGTGGTTCTCTGCTAATGGGTGTAATGGAACTCAAGTCTAATCCTCGGTGATGGTACAAATTTGTTGGAAATTGTTTATATTTTGTTTTTCATTATAATGGGGGGTTTGTTTGTAGATCTTAATTAAATTGATTTATGGATGATGTTTTATTTAAAAATTTAATAAATATTTGGGTGAGTTCACTATTTTGGATTTAAATGTATTATATCAATTACCATTGCTTTATATTTCATTAAATTAACACCCACTTCATTAGTTGACTTTGATTAAAATTCCCATTTGTCGAGGCATTAATCCATGAATTTATATAAATTAAATTTCTAATCATATTCAATGGTTGTTTATATTAGTGTATTTTTTGTTTGAAATAATCCATGTAATCCAAAAATTAAACAAAACATTTCATTAATCCATGACATTTTATGTTTAACATAAACAGTGTTGATCTAAAAAATATTCATCGGGAAAAAGCACTCAATCACTTAACATCCCCATATTATGACTCACCCCAATGGTAGATTTACTCAGCCATTGAGATGTATGTTAATATGGTTTATGATTTTTATGTAGATGTGTAGAAATTAAATGAAAAATAACTCTACAATATAAGAGTAGTGCACCGGAAACACAAACAAAAGGCAAAGAGAATTTAAAACACGAACTTTCAATGGAATGAGAAAAAAAGAATAGAATTTTTTTAAACTAGATTAAATATATTTTAAAAATATTAATATCACACAACATAGGGTGTATGAAAATCATAAATTATCATGATGAAACTTACTTTAATATTTAATATAAATGAAAGCAAACGTACAATATTACAATTGAAAAAAAATGAAAAAGAACCTGAATTTAAAATTAGAGAAGATGTATCTCTTATTGAAAAAATTAAAAATCCAAGTCCTCCCAGGCATTTATAAAGGCTCTATTTATGAAAAAGCTCCACCTTAACTGCTGAAATTCCAAACCCATTAAAAGAGAAGTGTGGGATGTATTTGTATCCCAAGGTGGAAGATTTTTTTTAATTGAAAATATGCCCCTCATGTTAGCTCAACAATTTGACAAATTAGAAAGATGAATCTGAAGAATTATTCTTCTTAAAAGTTATAGATATTAATTTTGAATGTCTAAACTCAAAATTGGGTGTCAATTGGAATTTGGGATCCATAGTTGTAGCTATTTGGATGAACAATTATCTTCTACCCATTTTAATTCATACTTCTTTAAAGACCATAATGTGAATTGGTTTTTTAATAGCAAGATGACCTCAAATCCGAACCATTTTTTCTAAAAAGTCTTTTTCCTCTGCCTTGGTTTCACACTGTAAAATATAATCTTTATTTTATGTCTATATCTATAGAAAATTCAGGATTTTTTTCTGATTTTATTTATTTAATATAATGGTGGGATGGATTTCAAAAAATAATTTGGGCTTCTTTATGGTAGAGTCGTGCGTTGAAATTTTTATCCATGATTAATTTTATTTTCCCCCAACTTATGGTGGAGGATAAAATAATTGGACTTCTGGATTGAGCCAAGAAATAATATCATCATGGATAACCCATTTTTCTTAAAAGATTTGTTGGGATTTTTTTGTTGTCTATATGACCCTTCAATTGAAATAATTGTCCCAAGCTCCATTCTAATGATAAATTGAAATTTTAGTCAAGACCACTAAAAAATTAGAATAAATTAATTTGGATTTATATATAGAAATATATGATCAAATAATTAAATTTTATTTTATTTAGTGATCTGAATAAATGCTTGTCTTATTTGTTTATGATCAAAACATGAACATTGGTTGGACATTAAAAATTTTAAATGATAACTATTTGATGGGTGTAATGTAAAATCCATAATAAATATGTAATATCAACTCCCCTACACATAGTCTTGTGAATTTTACCATGTACATCAAGTTAAAATATAACTAAATATTTTTTACTCACCAATAAATATTTAAAATTTATTTTCATCCTTTAAGGGGTTCTAAACTGGTTCACTCATCCATAAAGAATTACACTAAAATTTGTTAATCAATAATTTTTAAAAAACCGTTCATTTTTCATTCTCAAAATTTGAAATGAAAAATATATGAACTCAAAAACTACTCCTCTAAAGATGATAAAAATTTATTTTTGAAGGTTCACTCATTCACCAACCAAAAAATAAAGTATTAGAGTTTGAAATATCCCTCAACTTCCATTCTCTATCCTATTGTGAACAATAATAAAGAGGTATTTTTATAGGTTATTCAGTTTCCATGGGACATTAGTAATATAATGTCCAAAAGATAGGAAAGTAGGGTTAAAACACCAACATGGAAAAATAAATGCATAATTTTTTAAATGAAACATGGAAGGAAATAGAAATTCATATTTACAAGGTCATGATTGTGTGAAATAAGACAAAAAAGTAGAACAAAATTTTATAGGAATGAGAAGATTAAATAATTACAAAACATAAAACTTCTCCAAATTACATAAGTGTTCTTTTCTTTATTTTTTTGAAAAGTGGAACATGAAATAGATCTCACAATCATCTCCCAAACTAGGTTTGATCACCTCACAACAATAATTGTAATAGTTATAATAAGATAAAATGTTGAGGAAAATTAATTTTTGACCTACCCATGACACAACCCATTCTTTGTTTCTTTTTTGTTTGTTTTTTGGTTTTCGTTATATAATATTTTAACACTTTTCAATAAAATCTGTACAATATTTCATAAACATAAATAAATTCCTAAAACTCATTGAATGACACCCTCCCCCCAACACAATAATGGATGATTTCCATCTAACATATTATAATACATTACAAATCAAGAAAAGGATACCCAAAATGAAATCCATTCCACCATCACATAAATTTTTATAAATTATGAAATGAAAATACATGTATTTGTTGGGTGGGATATGGATTTCTAATTGTAATTTGGATATAAAAATAACTTTTTAACATGCTGAAAGGAGATTTTAAATAGAGAATAAATATAAGGCTAAAGAAAGAGAATTTGGCTATTATAATTATCATGTGGTTAAGAAAATTTCACTATCATATTATTGTCAAATAAAGTAGGAAATTCAGACCAAATATACATAATATCCAAACTCACAATCAGGGGTGAAAAAAATACAAAATGAAAAGATTTCCATAGGTGACCTCTTCATGGAACGTAATTTTGTACCTCATGGTTGGGGAAGAATCATTTTATAAATAAATAATTTAACATTACAAATATATTATTCCTGAACCAAAATTATTAATCAAATTTTTTGATGAAAAGAAAAAATGTGTGTGATGAAAAAAAGATGTTGAACGCCCCAGAAAGGTGGGAATTTTTTTTTAAATTGAATAGTGTTTAATTATGTATCTTTTTGTTTGATTTTTTTATTTTTTTACTTTTTTGTTAGTGTTTTCAAATTACACCCACACACAAAAGATAAAGAGAAACAAATGTTTTGATGAATAAAGTGGTGGAAAAATGAAAACAATAGATTCTTTATAAAAAATAGAGAATTACAAGAAGAGAGGGGGTGGGGGAGAGAGAATTTTAATGGTAAAGAGGTGCTCCAAGTTTGGATTTGGTGGGTCACCATCTACATCTAGTGGTGGGTATTTAGTATTGGTAGTGGATATGAGGGAATTCATGGGGTTCCCCAATTTTTGTGTACTCTCATGGTGATTCTTTAACCGATGTCCATTAACTGTGAATGTCCTTTTGGAAGTGGGATATTTTACATATATTTCACTAAATGGGTATTAATTAGTAATAATTAAAGCAGCATCCCAATGAAAATTATGATTACATGGGTGAATCCAAAACATATAGTTTAAGAGTATTACATTTTCACCTTCATGGAATAAATTTCACATTACATATTTTTCATGGGGTGACTTAGCCTTTTCTTTATAGTGATTGGAATTCTCATAAGAATCTAATTGAAGACCCTACAATTCATTCTAATATAACAATCTATCTTTGCCAGATTTTTCACAATCAAAATTTTACATTTTGGTCGCCCAAAAGGACATATATTAGATTTCAACTAGTAAATGACATGATTTAAAAATAACTAGCCTAAATATAGACATCCCAATGGTGATTTTATAGGAATTTTGATAATCCCAAAGAACATCACCATGTCATTATGGACACTTTTTTTGGAATTACAATTATCTCATGTACTATTTTCACTTCTATATTAGAAAGATCAGAAATTCCATTTGTTTGGTGGTGATATGCAGTTGGTGTTATTTCTACAACCCCATTATTCTTTAGAATATATTCCATGATTCTATTACAAAAAACAGTTCGTAAGTCACACATATTCTAACTTCAGCACTAATCCAAGCCCTGGAATCAACATTTCGATAAAACTCAACTTTTTGCTCACTTTCAAGGAAAGGATCAAAAAACATGTTTTTAAGGTAAAATGGTTATCCAACAGAGACAGAAACACTGAATTCTATAATTCCCTTCCAAGATCTTAGAAATCATGTAGACCTCTTGCCTCTTTAAAATATGGTGAAAACATTTTAGACAATGAAAATGATATTTCCAACCATATTGTGTCTCATTTTGAATCTGTCTTTAATGGTATTGATAGAAACAAAGGCCTCTTACCTGAGATAATTCCGATGGTGATTAGAAATGAAGATAACAACTTTATTCTTATTATTGCACTTGATAATGAAATCAAAGACACTGTCTTTAGTTTAAACTCTGATAGTGCTCTTGGCCCTGATTGTTTTAGTAATGGTTTCATTAAACACTACTGGGATATTATTAACTTTGATGTTTGTAATCTTGTTAAATCCTTCTTCTCCAATGGTGTCCTACCTCATGGTCTAAGCTCTCAATTTATCTCTCTAATTCCAAAGGTTGATAATGCTTCTGAGATCTATTCTTTTTGGCCCATTTCACTCATTAACACCCTCTATAAAATCTTTACGAGAATCATTGCAAGGAGACTCTCTTATACCACTGACAAATTATTTTCTTGGAATCAATTTGGGTTTATCAATGGTAGATCCATCCAAAATTTTATTTTCCTTTATTCATAGTTTTTAACACCTTAAACAAAAGCAACAGATGTGGTAATATTTTATAAACTTGAAATTAAAAAATATGTCAATACCATGGACTGAAGTTGTATTTTTAAAGTGCTTCAATCTTTTGGTTTTAGTGAAGCTTTTATCACTAATATCCGTAAATTATTCAAATCGGCCTCCATATCCATTAGTATTAATGGTTCTCCTAGGTGTTATTTCAAATGTACTAAAGGTGTCAGGCAAGGGGACCCTCTTTCTACCATCCTTTTCTCCATTGTGGAGGACTATCTTAGCCGACTCATCACTTATCTGGTTGATCAAAACAAACTCAAACCCATCCATGTTTTGTGTAATCTAAACACTCCTACTCACCTATTGTATACTGACGATATCATTCTCTACCTCCAAGGTGATAATACAAATATTTTCACCCTAAAAAATGCCCTTGCGCACTATGAAGAAATCATTGGTCAAATGATTAGCTGGGAAAAATATTCTCTTTACTTTGGACAAACTTTTCCCTCTAATAGGAAATGTAGTATTACAAATGGATTAGTAATAAAACACGGTTCTCAACATTTTAAGTACCTAGGTGTCCCCATCTTTTGGGGAAGACCAGAATCCTATCATTTCCTCAATATTACCAATCATGTTGCAAACCTAATTTCCTCTTGGAATGGTAAATCTCTCTCTATAGTGGGTAGAATATTCCTAGTCAAATCTACCAGTGTCTCTAAAATGGTTTACTCTATGGTGGTTTACAATTGGCTTACTTGTCTTATTAAAAAAAATGAACACCTCAATCCAAAACATTTTTGGACTGGTAGCACTATGGAATGGAAACTTGTCATCATACCCTCATCTACTTATGGTAAACCAATTGAGAAGGGAGGTATCCACATAAAAAATATCAAACATTTTAATGAGGCTCTACAATCTAGGCTCACTTGGAACTTATTCTATAATAACTCGAAGACTATCAACTTCCTCAAAAATAGATTTCATTAGAAACATAATAAAGGTAATACTTCTTTTCTTGCCTCCACTATCTGTCCATCCTTGATGCATTATTTTTCCGCCATTATGAGAAACTCCAGGTGGATGGTCTCTAAAAACTCCTCCCAGAACTTCTGGTTAGATAACTGGGCTCACGATCCAGTAATTTCTAGGGTTTCCCTTGACCAAAGCCCTGGGAACACCAACCTATCTATTAGAGATGTTTTTAATTATTGTAATGATCATCTTCTTGCTAACATTATGAATGTCATTGATACCTATCTCTTCTTAAACAATGACGATTTCTTAGTTTGGTATCCTTCTCACAATGGTATGCATGATTCTAAAAACATCAACAACCACTCCTTTTGCAACACTGATAGTGATTTTGGGAGGATAAAACATTTTGAAAACCATGGAAAAACCCCCCAAGATTAACTCTTATCTGGATACATGATCATAATAGACTTCCAACTAATAATCGTCTTCAGTTGTCTGGTTTCAACTCTGTTCTAAATGCAGCCTCTGAAATCAGTATAGAGAAGTTTCTAATCATCTATTTCATTCTTATACAGATGCTTATTCTATTTGGAACTATATATTTGATATTTTTTATTGCAGATAGAGGATGCATGACTCTGTCAAAACTCAATTAAAGAGATCTGTGTATCTTAATAGTTATCAAAAAACTAAAAACAATTTTCTGGATACTGTCGATGAACATCACCACGTGATCTTGTATGAAAGAAATGCTATTATTCATAATAAATTCTCATCTAGTCTTAATGTTGGAAAAACATAGATTCTCATTGCCATCCGTGAAGCAGCTTTGATCCAAATGGGTCACTGCCACAACACGGTGTAAAATGTCTGCATCCTTCGTCGTATACGCATTGCTAGAATCTTTTTCCAACCACATCGCACTTTTGAAGTCTTCTGGCATGCCCCTCTTCCATGATGGATTAAGGTTAATGTGGATGGTGCATCCAAAGGCAATCCTGGTCCTACGGGTTGTGGATCCATCTTCAGAAATCACATTGGTCAAATCGTTGGTTGCTTCTATAGTAGCTATGGCATTGCTCTCTCTCTGGAAGATGAAATGATGGGTATGATTCATGCCGTCTCTTTTTCAAAACAACATGGATGGAACAACCTATGGATTGAGAGAGATTCGACCACTATTGTGCAAGACGTTTGGAATGTTGTGATGCATATGGCATGTCCATTCACCACTCGCTGGATGGACGGTGTCCAAGCTCTTCATGACATCAACTACATCATCACTTATATATATCATAAAGCTAACATGGTTGCTGATGGTCTTGCAAACAAGGGAGTTAATGAAGACATTACCTGGCTTGATGAACTACCTGTTCACTTGATTCCCTTTCATAATAAATATTGTAATATGCTTCCCTATTTTATACTTTTTCAACTAATTTATTTAATATCTTAGTGCCCTGGATTTCTGGCCAGGCACCATCTACTTAAAAAAACAGTTCCTAAGTCACTTATCAAGGCACATAGTGTTCCACATCGCTGGAAGATGTGGGTTTATAAAAACTAAATAGCAATATTAGAATTACTCTTTATAATGGGTCTAGCCTCGAATGACCTAGGAACTTAATCGAATGAAATAAGAATATATGAGAATCCATTGAAATGGGAAATGTTCCCATGAAATTGATGCCCCAACATCAAAGATCTCATAGAAGATTTTGGGATTTTAGGGCATTTCATTTCATTTGTATATTGTTCCAAACTTTTGGCTACTGGTACATGATTGATTGAACTCATGTGAGTCATTAAAGATTGAAGGCTTGAAAAATCCAGAGTAAAGGACCTTTTGGGAGGTCCTCTATGGTAAATTGTGGCCACCACCAAGCATTGATTGAAAAAATACCGGGATAGAAAAATTTTCATTTTCAACAACACATATTCTAATTACCATTTCATCCCTAGTTTTCCAAAGTGTATTATCTTCCCCAAAATAGAATTCTGAATCACTTACCACCTTAAATTTTTGTTATTTTGATTTATTTTGGAAAAACACTAGCTACCAAGTAGTTTACAAATGGAGAAAAGGAAGGTAAATTTGGAGTGAGAGGTGGTAAGTGTTCAGTTGAAAATTCATGATCAATTATTTTAGAATGAGTATAATTATATATTCTTCTTAGGTCATTATCCACAGGGTTTTGTTTTACTCATCTATATTTAATCACAATGTCAAGCTCATGGAGCTTAGGGATTAATCTTATTAGCCTTGGTTTGGAATAACTTTTTGTGAGTAAAGACATTATATTAGAATGGTCTGTGAAGAAGATGTTTTTGGTACATAAGAGATAGGTCTAATATTTATCAAAAGAACAAACCACTACTAAAAGTTTTTTTAGTTACAGTGTAGTGATATTTAGTTTCATCTAATGTTTTCAAGGTATAATAGATTATAGGAAAAATATTTTAATTTATTTGAACAATAATAGCCCTAATGGCCCTATCATATGAATCACACAACAATTAAAAGGGTAACAACCAAATATAGGGGTTGGATTATTAAGGCAGAAGTAAGAATAACATTGATCTCAATGAAGGATCTCTTTAAAAACTACTAAAAAGGGAATGAAACCTCACTTTGGAGTAGTTGAGTAAGTGGGGGGGGGGAATACTACTGATTTTATAGATGAATCATTAATGTAAAATGGGATGAAAAAGGAATGAATGGATGTGTCAAACTTAGACAGGTCTTGGAAGTGATTGTACATAATAATTTTTTCAGGATCAACATGAATACACTCTTGTGAATGTAATTTCCATAGAAAAAATCCCATTAGTAACCATGAAGTGACATTTTTTAAAATTCAGTATAAGGATACATTTGACATATTTTTGAAGGACTAGAGAGTGAATTCAATTAGGATTCAAATGACTCGCCATAAATGATAAATTCATCCATGAATAACTCCATGAAATGTTTAAATGATTCAGAAAATATACTCATCATACACCATTGGAATATTTACTAGGAATTAAAAAGGCCATAAGGAATTATCTTATATGCTTATCTAACAACAGAGAAAGCGAAATTATTCTTTTCATGCTGCTAAGGTGCTATTGGGATTTTGAAGTACCTGCTGTATCCATCAAGAAATAAATAATATGATTTTTCAAAATAATAATTCTATAATTTGATCATGGAATGGAAGAGGGTAGTTTTCTTTTTGTGTGTTTAACATTCAATTTCCTATAATACATTCACACACACCATCTGTTTTTCTCCAGAGTAGTGACCATATCACCAGTTTCATTTATGACCACAGTTACGCCATGGTTAATATGTACCACTTGAATCAGACCATACCATTCACTATTAGAAATTGGGAAGATTATACAAACATGAAGAATCATGGTGATATATTCTCTAACTACCTCATGTATGATTTGATTGAGTCTTCTTTGTGGTTACCTGATTGGTTTGGATGATTCTTGAAGATGGGTGTGATAGATGCCTAGGGTACATTTGATTCCTGGTATTTCATCTATGTTCCAACCTATGGTGTTTTTATTTTACTCAAACACCAGAACAAGTTTGTACTCCCTAATTTTAGTAAGCGAGGAAGGTAAAATGATAGGATAATAGTGATCATGGAAAAGGAATGGATATTTTAGGTGTGAAAGTAGAGGTTTGAGATTACTCACATCTTTAATTTGTGTGATAGAACACTTTGGAATAGAGGAAGGGAATTCTGTTGGTTTTGATTCACATTCCATAATACTATCCAAGCTTGAACTGTAGAGATCAATGTTGAGATGGGATTCAAGATAGATTGAAAGATCCTCTAGAATGATGGTGTGTATGAATGAGAGGTCAACATAAACTTCCCTATTTATAACATGATTAATCATTCTGGAAATTTCATCAGCTCATATCTCATTAGAAAATGATGATAATGATGGAATGGGGTTTAATTGTCTCTCATAAGTGTCCTCAAAAGGATTTATTGATAGCACATAGTGATCCTATGATCGGTATCTCATGGAATGAAGATATTGAACATGTCAAGTTGGTCATCAAATTCCATGGATATGAATCTCTAGTGGAAATCAATATTAGTTCTTACGATTAGGGGGAATGGTCTTCCTATAATTAAGGGATATTGAGAAGTGTTCATCTCACCTTCCATGTCAAGGAAATAAAAATCAGCTGGTAAGATAATATCATTAACTCAGAGAAAAACATCCTCAATTATTCCCTCAGGACAAACAATATTTTGATTGGATAACTAGATAAAAAAAACTCGCAACTAATTCAAGGTTGGATAATATGGATTTGGGAATCACATTTATCAGGGCTCATAGGTCTATGAGTGCATTATTGATGTTGGAACTCCCTATTTGACATGGAATAATAAATTTCCTAAGGGCTTAGAACTTTTTTAGTATGGACGAATGGGTTGAAACATTACCAATGGTACCAAGTTATCTCTTATGGGTAGTCAAATACATGAGAAAATTTTTCACCAATATGGATTTTTTTATGGAATCTAATATGGGAAGATAGAAATAAACATTTCTAAACATGTAGAGAATTTTAGGATCAGGTTCAAAGGACTTCCTTGGCATAACAATGACTTGATGAAAAGGAATTGGGTTCTTTAGAGGAATATAAGGAGTTGAGGGAGTGGTTTAATGTTATTTTTATTTTTTTTATTCTTGTTATATTCCTGATCAATTCTCAAACGATAATTGGAGGATCCATTATGTGGTATGGAATTTTGTTTTCATGATCAAGGTGAAATTTCACATACCTTACCCTTGTGTTTGGGCAATGGTTGAGTTGGGAGATCAGAAGATTCGGATGGTTACTGCAGGATAAGGTGGGATGCTAGTCGAAAAATTTAGGTTTCAATGTTTTTAAGAATATAACTTGTTGTTGTATGATCATCCATAACACTTTTCCATGGTTTCTTGGAAGAAGAGGCATGTCCGGTATTGGGATTACCTTGATTTTGGTTCTTGGAAAAGTGATTATATTCAGTTGGTAATTGAGAAGCATCATTATAATAGTGGAATACTATAGTAGTAGGGGGGGGGATTGATCCTTTTAGGCTGGGGAAGAAAAGGATAAGGTTGTTGAATGTTACCACTACCATGACCATACTGGAATTAGATTGTATTTTGATGAGGGAGTTGTGGGTTATGAGAAACGGGATTACCGTACCTCAAGCCTGTGTTAAAGGTATAAGAGAAGGGATCATAGTAGGGTTGGTTGAAGTTTCTAATTACTTGGACTGAATATTGAGGGTTAGTGTTCCACTCATCATATGCTACATTGAGCTCCATTGGACTAGATGGATCATATGGTTTATCTTGATGTTGTGGACATGTGTTTATTGGATGAGTTGGTGAGCTTTTGATTCCACAATTATTAATAATCCCAGAGAACATAAACTATGGAGAAGATGTGTTTAAGGATTTTGTAGATACATCTATTTGATGCATAAGGCTTATAAGTGTACTCATCAACTTGGTCAACTTATTGGGCTCTATTTACTAATTCACTTTGACCTGTTTGACTTGAGCATGTTCTCATGTATGAATTTTTTGCATTTTTTCTGCCATGTTACTTATGAGATCTCATTTAGTTTCATGTTTTTTTAAAAGAGCACCATGATTTGTGCCATCAATGAGAGTTATCTCTGTATCCAATAACCCCTCATAGAAGTAGCGGATCAAGAGTTGTTTTTGTATTTGAGTGGTGTGGCTAGTTTGACACAAGAGTTTTGAACCTCTCCAAGTACTCATGGGGTGATTAATTTGGGAATTTATGGATATGAATTTTTTTCCTTTTAGATAGAAGCATTACAAGAGGAATGAAGGAATTTCTATAACAATTGTCACTTGATATCATTCCATGTTGTTATGGAACCTAGTGAGACGTAATAGATCCATGACATGGCAGAGTTATCTAGGGAGAAAGGGAATGATCAATGTTCGAATTTTTCTTCAGAAACCCCTAGAGGATTCATGGTAGAGAACACCAATTGGAAATATTTGTGGTGGATATTAGGATCCTCACTGTATAGCCCTTAAAAATAACTTAGAAGATGAATCAAACCTGATTTGTGTTGAAAATATGCCTCAATGATTGGATATTGAATACCAAGGGGTTGGTGATTCATATCAGAGGAAATGAGTACATTAAAGGTGTGTTCCCCAGGATTGGCCATATCTAGAACAATTGGATGGGAAGATTATCTCTAAATGTCCTCCTAAGTTGATGAAAAGTTTTCTCAATTTCATGGTAAGTCAAATATAATTGATTTTTTGGGAATATATAAGGTATTCAGGAAGGATTTCAAAGGAAGAGGAAGGTATGTTTTTATTTGTGGTTTTTTATTTTTATAATATTCATGATAAGGTGGGTGTTCCTTCGTTTTTTCACATATCATTTTTTGTTTTTGTTTTGTTTTTTTCAGAAAACAAAAACTACCCACTATAATTTGCACCATCCCTAGAAATAATGCCATTTTATGTGAATAATATTATCAGCTATCTAACGTTCAATGTTGCAGTGCTCTTCTATTGTGTATTGCGGAACTCGGGTCGAATCATCAGTGATGGTACAAATTTAGAGTCGATTGTTTCTTTTTTTTTTGTCTTTTTAATGTTGGGGTTTGTTTGTAGAGATTAATTAAATTGATTTATGATTTATTTATGATTAAATTTTTTTATAAATATTGGGATGAGTAAAATATAGGGGTTTTTGGGTTATGATATCCTTAGTCTTTGTTTAATATTGCATTAAATTAACACCCATTTCAGAAGATGATTTTGATCAGAATTCTCATGTATTAATCCTTTAATCAAAGAATTATCTTAACTTAGTATTATAATATCTATCAGATATAGTATATGATAGTGTATTTTATGTTTCTATTAATTCATTTAATCGACATATTAAACCAAACATGTCATTAATCCATGAAATTTTATATTTAACATACAAAATGTTATCCTAAATAAAATTAATCAACAAAAATCTCTCAATCACTTAACATCCATAAATTATGACTCACCCTAATGGTAGATTTATTCATTTATTAAGATGGATATTAATCTGGTTTATTATTTTTAGTATGATGTGCAAAATATAAATTAAAAATAATGGGACAAGTAAAGAGTATTGTGCCGAGCACCCACGAAATGTGAAGAGAATTATAAAATAGGCTTTCGATGGAATGGGAAAGCAAAATAATAGGATAGTTATAAACATGATTTAAAAAAATTTATGATGATTAATATGAAATAATAGAGTTCAAATGATAATTATAAATTATGATGAGGAAATATTCATTAATATTTAATTAATATTAAAGCAAACTTACTCACTTGTAGTTGAAAACAAATAAAAATGAACATGAAAATAAAAGTGGAGGAGAGGTATCTATTATTGAAATAAGATCAAGGAATGTTTTCATAGGCCCTTTACATGCTCTATTAATTTGAAACCTCCTCCTTACATTCTGAAATTCCAACCCCTTGCATGGAGAAGAGGGGGATGTATTTATAGCCTAAGGTGGAATAATTTTTCCATTCAAAATATTCCCCTTATGTTGGCATGAAAATTTGATAAATCAAAAACTAGAATCTGGAGAAATATTCTTATTAAAAATTTTGGATATGAATTCTAAATTTCTACCCTCAAATGTTTTTTGGGAATTTGATTTTTGGAACCAATGTTATGACTATTTTAATAAACAATATTATTCTGTCCATTTATATCCATAGTTTTTCAAAATTCATAACATGAATGGGTTTTTGAATTGGGAGATGACCTCAAATATGAAAAATTTATTCTGAAAATTCTTCTACCTATATCTTGTTTTTCAAACTATAAAATACCAACTCGATTTGTTGTCTATATCAGGAAAAAATTCATGGATTGTGTGCCGATTTTATTTCTCGTAAAAAAATATGGGATTGATTTCTAAACATAATTTGGGGACCCTTTTCGGTGGATTTTGTCTTTGAAATTGTTATACATGATTTAATGTATTTTACCCATAGTTTTGATGGATAATAAAATTATTTGTACTTATATATTGAGTCCATAAATTTTATCTTCATGGCTGGTCCAATTTTGTCAATGGATTTGTTGGTCCTTCTGTGTGGTTGATATTTCCCTTCAATTATCAAAATTGTCCAGATATCCCTTCTAATGATATGTTGGAATTTTCCTCAAGAACAATAAAAAATAATAATCACATTATTTTGTTAAATATATGAAATATATGATAAAACATTAAAATAAATTCTAATTAAATCAACTCAAACAATGATCGTCTTATGTGTTTATGATCAAAACAAGAACATCGATTCGAAATTAATCATTTTTAAGTGAAAATTATATTATTGGAGAAATATAAAATCAGTAATGAATATCTAATATTAAGTGAATAAGAGAAGACATTAAAGAAATATAGTTTTTAATAGTTGATAGTATTAAATGACAATGTTTAACATCAGAAATTAAAAACATGACATAGTATAATAATATATAGTATTAAATAAAATTGTATAAGAGTAGAAACAAAATATTAATTTGTTGAAAAAAATAAAACCTTCAAGAGTTTATATTATTTATGAAAAATACATTGCAAGATTTTTTTTCATTAAAATATTCATGTGATGATGTTGAGGGTGAGTTAGTTTGAAGAATGAAGTTGTCGATTGTTGTGTAATATTTTATGAAACAGAATATCACAAATAAAAAAAATAAGAATATGTACATAAATTAATATATAATAAAGAAATATTTCAAATTAAAACTCTGCATAAGGTTTAAAATTATAATGTTAATAAATAGAAACAATAAAAACATAAAAACTGCATGCGGTTCAAGACACCAATCATCTAATCAAAGTATAAAACCCTACTTATCTCATCATTTTTATAATTATCATGGAAAATATTTAAAGGGTTCAATAGTCACATGGGTTCAAAGAGGGTCTCATAAACTTCATGAAAACACATAAAGTGGAAGACATACCATTAAAATCACAACAGTCATGATTCTAAGATACAATACCTGTTTCCTTAAATCATATTAATCCTCATTTCAAACATCTCTTAAAAACCAATTATTTCAAAAAATATAGAGATAAACTAAAAAACACTCTGATTATTCAAATTTTTTTGAAATGAACATTTTTTCCAAAACCATCATGGTCTCGAATAGAGGATATATCTGCAATCTATGTAAAAAAATTGTGATCTAATTGGGACATATTTCAAAGGTACCCCACGCATAGTAGAATAAATATTAGGCAGAAACTCATATGATGAATAATTACATTAAGATATATATCCCTATAAAAATAATAATAGTGAAATATAAATATTTGTGTACTCAATGTTTGGTATAAAATTAAAAATATATAAACACAATAGTGATCATGTGTGTCATCCCATCTTCTAATATGTGATTCCGATCTTGAGCAATATTCATTTTTATTTAATTTCTTCTTAATTAAACATTATATGTGAAATAATATTCAATGATTATGATAAATTGTAATATAGTTTATAGATTACTAAAATAATTTTCAATTTTTTAATAACATAAATAAAAAATGTAAATTTTATAAGTTAAATTATCTTATTTTTTTCAATAACACAACTGGTTTGTAATCATCCTTAATAGTTGATGTGTTTTCCAAATAATATTCCAGACTATAGTGTCCAAATACATAGATATTTTATATGGAAATATCATATTAATTTCCATAAAAATATATCAAAAAGTCATTTTAAAATTTAAAGTAAGAAATGGATTTAATGACTTAGTTACATATAAAAATATTCAACATGATATTTCTATATATAAAGTTCGTCAATTTAATAATAATGACATATTTCAACTACTTTAAATATATATTAATCAATATTCATTGTTTTTCAAAAAGATATATCAAAAAGACTTGTATTTCATCAAAAACATTGACCTCGAGAGTAAGGGCATGGAAATTCCTTCCCTGAATCAATGAAACGTGAACTAGAAAGCATAACTTCTAAGGTTGGATAGCCAAACATCCAATAATAAACTACCATGAACCCTAAAAACAAAATATACCAAAAAACTTGGGTTAAACCCATGAAAACGGGTTCCATTAAACCAAACACTACAAAAGGGAACAAGAAAACACACGGAAATAGGGAAAAATAGAGTCCAAATATTGGTGAGACAAACCTGTAAGTATTTGACTGTTAATGGGGAGGATGTTATCTGAACCTGGAATGGTGGTATAAAATGTAATAGTAGCATCATGGAAGTGTTTTATATTTGAGTGGGATGACCATGACTGATTATAGATTAATCAGGGGAGAAGAGGGTTGATGGAGGAGAGAAGACAATTTACACTAGGGATTAGTGTGATGGATAATTGGGGGAGAATGTTCATGGGGGAGATGATGGTTTGCGGTGGAGAGGAGGCTTTTCTGGGAATAGTGGTAGTGAGAGGTGCTTCTAGGCATTAGGAATAGAGGAGGAGGAGCAATGTGCGACATTTATAGGGGAGGATGGGAGAAATTCTATTAGGATGGGTTAAGTTGTACCATCCCAAGTATGTAATGAATAATAGATATTTTTATCTATGTCTATTAATGAATTAGATAGTGTTTTAGAGGCTTAAAATGAGAAAAAATCCAATCTTAAGCATGGAATACACTAATATTTTTAAAAGATTGTTTTACTGCCTTTTGATGGAAAACCATTTTAAAATCAACATTTTGACAAATTTATAAGCTCTATTTCTCAAAATAAACTTATTAATTGTGATTGGGACATTGAAATTTACTTTGGGTAAATTTTTGGTATTTTTCCGATAAAGTTCATTTTTTTAATGAATAGTGAAAAATGTTGTATTTTAATTCAAATCCCCTTTTTAATCTAATTTATTTATATGATTATATTATCTTTTGAATTGGTTTTAAAGTTAAATTATAATATATTTTTACCATTTAATCCAATATTGGTTGTTGGAATTAATTTCACTTTGAAATTGAACTTAAACTTGTGTCAATCTTTTGATAATTATTATTTCATAAAAACACGCTATTTGCTCTGATAGCGAGAATTAATTATTAAATTAATTAATGTAACTTATATGTTTTAAATTTTGTAAAATAGGCATCATTTTTGAATTCGGAATATCAAATATATCTTAGGGTGATGTTTTGGTATTTTTCTTAAAAACATCAATTTTCGATGAATAGTGAAACCACTAAGTGGTACTTAAAAAAATGATTTTTCATTTAAATGAAATTTTACCACCTCTGTGTTTTGAATTTCAAAAATATGACATACATGGTTGTCATTAATAAGTAAAATGTGGTTCAATGGGATTAAAATAATTTTTTGGTGAATAGTAACTTTTGAGTTTATTAATCACGATTAGAGGTAATTAGTGTAATTTAAGGTAAGAATAATGTTTTAATAATATGAAATGAACTTGAAACATGTCTTACCCTTATTGGATGTGTCATGGCCGACCAAGACAATACATGGGTCAACTTGGGGGCCCCATGGAGCCACTTTGTTAGGAAAATTACATTAATATCTTTTTATTTAATGTTAAAATAAAAATGTCACAATCATGAGTTGTTTTACTAAAACAATTTTTAAATGGGGTTATATAAGTAATATTTCTGACTATAAATATTCATTATAAGTCTAAAAAGATTTCCTAAATCATGATATTTTTTTTCTAATTTTTAGACATTAAATAAATTAAATTATTTATGACAACATGATGATGCAGCGATTACCTCATTATTTAATGATTTAAATAAAATGAAATGATAATATAAACTCTAAGACCTACACAAGTCAAAAACCTATTGGATGAGTATATTTCGAACCCTTATCACCTTATCCTCGAAATACATCAATGTGGGACCTTTAAAATACGAAACTCATTTGAAATTTAAGTAACCTTTTATAACATTCCAAGAGTTCCCCTCCTCTCCTCTTATAAAAGGCCCCCACCTCTAACACCTTACCCACACTTACAAAGCCTTTGGATCGGCCAAAACCTACCCATTTTGTCTCTCTACATCCCTCTCTAACTCATAGAAGCCTCACTTTGGGCAGAAGTCTTCCCAACAAATCCTTTGAGCTCAAATCAAAAAGAGTTACCTGATTTAAAGGTAGTGTCTTCTCTTGTGTTCCTATGTTTTATTTTGCTTCTCCAACCCCCTAAAATCTTTTTATTCATTTCTTTTGTAACAAAAACAGTATCTTCCATATACTAGGATGTTGTTATAAGAAGTATTAGAGATACACTTACACACACCTACATCTAATGGTTAAAGAACATACTGTTTCCGTGGATGGCGCATTTCTGCCCCACAAAACGATGATTGTTCAATATTCTTTTAACACCTTCAAAGGTAGCCATTAAGATGACACTATATTTATATATGATATATAATATGTTTATGTTTTAATTAAGGATCTTTATTTTTCATTTATGGCATACCTTTATGGTTTCCATTATGGGTAAACACGGTATCTTCATTTTAGGAAGTGCGGACTACCGCCCCCTAAAAGTGATTTGATTCCTTAATACCATATGTGGTACGTATAAAGGATAGATTTAATGATATTATATATTATACAGTACTGGAATTATAATACTATTATGTATCATTATGTTTTAATTCCATTAAAAATGAAATAAAAATGGAAGTAGCGTTCATGCGTACGTACGGCTTACCATCGCCATGAACGGTGCATTTCATTTCATACCTCTAAATGTTATGTAATATTATAAATGCATGTATATACTAGATATATATGATATATATGATATCTACATCATGAGTATAACTCTGGATATATTGGATACATGAACAAATTGTAATTATAAAGAGCATATTTTTGACTCAAGTACCAATGATCGTTAAAACGACCGTTATTAACTTAAATAATTACATAGTATTCATGACATGGTAATAAGTGATATAAAAGGAATAATGAACTTGGAAAAGGTTCTTAAGCAAGTAGAAATTAACTCAAATTTATTATTCAGGAGGTTAAAGAATGATCGAGTCAAGTCGGACCCGAGGTATGGGACTTCATCTCAATATCCTTTCATTGAGGCATATTTTGTTTTATATAAAACCTTATTTTATACGGTGTATAAAACCCTTTGACTTGTACATTTATCAAAAAGGAATATTTTTTTATACGAAGAATTTTACAAAACAACAAAAGGTAATTTTTTTGTCAAACGTATGCGGCGACAACGACTTCTCCGCCGCCGTGACCATTATTTGAGTTTCTGCTTCCTCTACAACCCATACTATTTTTTAAATGAAAATTAAAGACCATGTTTTAATTTTCTTTTATTTTGGTATTGAAAATGGTTTTCATCATGTTTTCATTATACCAATGTGTTTTATTGAAATCTTGTGATTGAAATGTGGAAATGTTATGTTTCCTTTGTGCATGTTTAATGTGATATGATTATGTTATGGTTCTTGGGAATTGTTTATGAAGACGGGTGGGTCCGTGATAAACTAAGGGCGGGTGAGCCCGATATAGCTCTCCAATGCATTGGGTAACGCAAAGGAGTGAAACGTTAAGGTTTCTCCAAATATATTTATGGAATATACTATGGTGGGTATTCCAAACTTAACCAAGAGGTTTAATCCCTACGTAAGAATGTTTTGAATGCCTCAAGTTACCTTTATGTCTTATGATTTCTATTATTTATTCATTATTTGATGATTTATATTAAATTACATATGTTTAATGAGTATAGTATGATTTCATTGATTCTTGTGTATACATGTACTCATGTTTCCTTTCCATATTTTTATATCCCTTACTGAGCTTTTTATGCTAATCCCATGTTTTTGAAATGTTTTTCATAGGTCAAGGGAAGGGTATATGATATGTTGATAGTGTCAAAGAAGTGTCAAGAAAGAATCTATGTTTTATTTTAAATATGTTTCCGTTGATGGGGGAAATGAATACTATCTTTTATGTAACCACTTTGTTTAGATGTGGAATGTAATGCATGTTTTATGATCTAATTCTCAAAAACTCTAAACCTGGAAAGATCCTCAATTTGTAATCTTGTAATAACTCAAGATTAAGTAATGTTTAATGTTGGGGCCTCATTTTTGGTATCAGAGGTCGGTTTAGATAACTTTAGGAGTTAGAATTTTATTAAATGATTATCCAAATATATTTTTTATGGACAAATTGAAATGATATATCATTTAAAGATTACCATGTTGCTTCACCTCAGGTATTTCTGTGATAAGAATGGTTTTCCATATAGAAAATAGAGCATCTTTTCTAGGAAGGCATACAGAGTGAAATAACCTTTCAAATTAGTATCCTGAGATGGTCAGAATCAAAACTAAACAGTTTGTTGCAGTGATGGATCAGTTGACTCAGGTGAAAAATTTTGGTTGTTTTTATTGATGATATTTTCGTGTTTTCTAAAAGTAAAGAGGAGTATGAAAGCCATTTAAGGGGTTTTTTGCAAACCTTGAATGAAAATAAATTGTAAGGGAAATTCAGCAAGTGTGAGTTTTGGTTGCAACAATTTTCATTCCTTGGCCATATTGTTTCTAAAGACGGAATAACTGTGGATCCTGCAAAAACAAAAGTTGTTGAAGAATGGACAAGACCCACAAATGTAACCTCGATCCATATCATCCTTGGTTTTGTAGGCTATTACTGATGGTTTGTTAGAATTTTTCACAGTTATCTAGTCCAATGACTAAGCTTACTCAGAAGGGTGTTAAGATTATATGGACAAAAGAATGTGATGATTGTTTTCAGGAATTGAAAAGAAGATTGGTGAATGCTCCAGTTTTGGAACTACCTTCTAGGAATGGGGAGTTTGTTTTCTACAGTGATGCTTCATTGAAAGGACTTGGTTACATCCTAATACAGAATGATCAGGTAATTTATTATACTTCACGTCAGTTGAAAAATCATGAGGTACGTTACCCTACACATGATTTGGAATTAGTAGCTATTTTTTCGCTTTAAAACTTTGGAGGCATCATTTGTATGGAGTAAAGTGTGAAATATATACTGATCCCAAAAGTTTAAAGTATATATTCATTTATAAAGAATTGAACATGAGACAGAGGAGATGTCTGGAATTAATCAAGGATTATGATTGTACAATTCATTACCATCTGGGAAAAGCAAATAAAGTGGTTGATGCATTGAGCCGAAAAAGTAATGCTTCATTAACAATGTTTCATTTGGAACGTGATCCTTTGGATAAGGATTTGATGAAATTTGGAATAGAAGTTGCTGGTGCAGGATGTCCTTCTAATTTGATTCAGGTATCAGTTAAATCTTCTCTATCAGAAAGAATTAAGCAAGCATAGAAGCAAGACAGCGAGTTACAGAAAAAGGTAGAGCTGGTTCAGAAGGGTAAGTTTCCTGAATTCAATATTGATAATGATTTTGTTTTGAGATTTGAGAAAATATTTTTGTGTGCCGTGTGATTCACAGTTGAAGAGTGATTTGTTATGTGAAGCTCATAGTTCTCCGTTTTCGGTTCATCCTGGCAGTACTAGGATGTATAGAGATCTTAGGGAGTATTACTGGTGGGACGGAATGAAAAGGGATATTTTTGATTTTACTGTGAAGTTTTTGACTTGTCAACAGGTTAAAGAAGAGTGGCAGTTACCAAAAGAGATGCTTCAACATTTACTAGTTCCAGAGTGGAAATGGGAAAACATATCCATGGAATTTGTTGTGGGATTAACGAAGACACCTCGAGGTAATAATGCAATCTGGGTTATTGTTGATCGCTTGACTAAATCTGATCATTTCCTTGCCATACGAAATAATTATTCCTTAGATCAACTTTCCCATTTGTATCTTAAAGAGATAGTCAGGTTTCATGGAGTTCCTCTCTCCATTGTATCTGACCGTGATCCCAGGTTCACTTCTAACTTTTAGAAAGGCTTTCAGAAGTCATTGGGTACTGAATTAAATTTTAGTACAACTTTTCATCCTCAATCATATGGGAAGTCATAATGAACAATTCAGACATTGGAGGATATGCTACATGCTTGTTCGATGGATTATCAAGGAAGTTGGGACTAACATCTTTCTTTGGTTGATTTTTCTTATAATAATAGTTTTCATTCCAGTATACAGATGGCACCATTAGATGCGTTATATGGGAAGCAGTGTCGAACTCCAGCTTTCTGGGATGAAGTGGGTGAAAGGAAGCTGATGGGACCAAAATTGGTAGAAGAGTTGGCAGAAAAAGTTTATCTGATACAGAAACACATGAGAACAGCTCAGAGCAGGCAGAAGAGTTGTGCGGACAATAGGAGGAAGGATCTCTCTTTTGAGGTAGGTGATCATGTTTTTCTCAATGTCTCACCATGGAAAAGTGTGATGCGATTTGGTAAGAAAGGAAAGCTGAGTACAAGGTTCATTGGACCATATGAAATTCTGGAGAGAGTTGGATCAGTTGCTTACCGAGTGGCTACACCTTCGATTTTATCTCAGGTCCACAATTTTTTTCATGTTTCGATGTTGAGAAAGTATATGCCAGATCCATCTCATGTTTTCAGTCCAGAGGTAATTTAGCTGGAAGAAAACCTATCTTATGAGGAACAACCAGTCTAGATTCTTGACCACAGGGAGCAAGTGTTATTGAATAAGTTGATTCATCAGGTAAAGGTTTTGTGGAAAAACCACATGATTGAAGAGGCAACATGGGAATCTGAAAATGCAATGAGGGCTAAATACCCCCACTTATTCGATAAGTAAATAAATTGCAGGGACGCAATTTTCTAAAGGGGGGAAGGATATAACATCACAAGTAGGTAACGAATAATAGATATTTTTATCTATGTCTATTAATGAATTAGACAGTGTTTTAGAGGCTTAAAATGAGAATAAATCCAATCTTAAGCATGGAATACACTAATATTTTTAAAAGAATGTTTTACTGCATTTTAATGGAAAACCATTTTTAAATCAAACTTTTGACAATTTTATAACCTCTATTTTTCAAAATAAACGTATTCTTTATGATTGGGAAATTGAAATTTACTTTGGGAAAAATTTTAGTATTTTTCCGATAAAGTTCGATTTTATAATGAATAGTGAAAATGTTGTATTTTAATTCAAAACCTCTTTTTAATCTAATATATTTATATGATTATATTATCTTTTGAATTGGTTTTAAAGTTAAATTAGAATATATTTTTACCATTTAATCCAATAGTGGTCGTTGGAATTAATTTCACTTTGAAATTGAACTTAAACTAGTGTCAATCTTTTGATATTTATTGTTTCATAAAAACACGCTATTTGCTCTGACAACGGGAATTAATTATTAAATTAATTTATATAACTTATATGTTTTGAATTTTGTAAAATATACATCATTTTTGAATTCGGAATATCAAATATAGCTTAGGGTGAAGTTTTGGTATTTTTCTGAAAAACTTCAATTTTTGATGAATAGTGAAACCACTATGTGGTACTTAAAAACTGATTTTTCGTTTAAATGAAATTTTAACACCTCGGTGTTTTGAATTTCAAAAATCCGACATACATGGTTGTCAATAATAAGTAAAATTTTGTTCAATGGGATTAAAATAATTTTTTTGTTTATAGTAACTTTTATGTTTATTAATCGCAATTAGAGGTAATTAGTGTAATTTAAGGTAAGAATAATGTTATAATAACATGAAATGAACTTGAAACCTGTTCTACCCTTATTGGATGTGTCATGGCCGACCAAGAAAATACATGGGTCAACTTGGGGACCCCATGGAACCACTTTGGTAGGAAAATGACATTAATATCTTTTTATTTAATGTTAAAATAAAAATGTCACAAACAAGAGTTGTTTTACTAAAATAAATTTTAAATGGGGTTATACAAGTAATATGTCTGGATATAAATATTCATTAGAAGTCTCAAAAGATTTCCTAAATCTTGATATTTTTTTATAATTTTTATAAATTAATTAAATTAAATTATTT